>OX155897.1:43136776-43848776 GCA_944588485.1 Phosphuga atrata | reverse complement strand
AGACAAGACTAGACAGACAAGAATAGACAGACAAGACTAGACAGACAAGACTAGACAGACAAGACTAGACAGACAAGACTAGACAGACAAGACTAGACAGACAAGACTAGGCAGGCAAGACTAGACAGACAAGACTAGACAGACAAGACTAGACAGACAAGACTAGACAGACAAGACTACACAGACAAGACTAGACAAACAAGACTAGACAGACAAGACTAGACAGACAAGACTAGACAGACAAGACTAGACAGACAAGACTAGACAGACAAGACTAGACAGAGAAGACTAGACAGACAAGACTAGACAGACAAGACTAGACAGACAAGACTATACAGACAAGACTAGACAGACAAGACTAGACAGAAAAGACTAGACAGACAAGACTAGACAGACAAGACTAGACAGACAAGACTAGACAGACAAGATTAGACAGACAAGACTAGACAGACAAGACTAGACAGACAAGACAGACAAGACTAGACAGACAAGACTAGACAGACAAGACTAGACAGACAAGACTAGACAGACAAGACTAGACAGACAAGACTAGACAGACAAGACTAGACAGACAAGACTAGACAGACAAGACTAGACCGACAAGACTAGACAGACAAGACTAGACAGACAAGACTAGACAGACAAGACTAGACAGACAAGACTAGACAGACAAGACTAGACAGACAAGACTAGACAGATAAGACTAGACAGACAAGACTAGACAGACAAGACTAGACAGACAAGACTAGACAGACAAGACTAAACAGACAAGACTAGACAGACAAGACTAGACAGACAAGACTAGACAGACAAGACTAGACAGACAAGACTAGACATACAAGACTAGACAGACAAGACTAGACAGACAAGACTAGACAGACAAGACTAGACAGACAAGACTAGACAGACAAGACTAGACAGACAAGACTAGACAGATAAGACTAGACAGACAAGACTAGACAGACAAGACTAGACAGACAAGACTAGACAGACAAGACTAGACAGACAAGACTAGACAGACAAGACTAGACAGACAAGACTAGACAGACAAGACTAGACAGACAAGACTAGACAGACAAGACTAGACTAGACAGACAAGACTAGACAGACAAGACTAGACAGACAAGACTAGACAGACAAGACTAGACAGACAAGACTAGACAGACAAGACTAGACAGACAAGACTAGACAGACAAGACTAGACAGACAAGACTAGACAGACAAGACTAGACAGACAAGACTAGACAGACAAGACTAGACAGACAAGACTAGACAGACAAGACTAGACAGACAAGACTAGACAGACAAGACTAGACAGACAAGACTAGACAGACAAGACTAGACAGACAAGACTAGACAGACAAGACTAGACAGAGAAGACTAGACAGACAAGACTAGACAGACAAGACTAGACAGATAAGACTAGACAGACAAGACTAGACAGACAAGACTAGACAGACAAGACTAGACAGACAAGACTAGACAGACAAGACTAGACAGACAAGACTAGACAGACAAGACTAGACAGACAAGACTAGACAGACAAGACTAGACAGACAAGACTAGACAGACAAGACTAGACAGACAAGACTAGACAGACAAGACTAGACAGACAAGACTAGACAGACAAGACTAGACAGACAAGACTAGACAGACAAGACTAGACAGACAAGACTAGACAGACAAGACTAGACAGACAAGACTAGACAGACAAGACTAGACAGACAAGACTAGACAGACAAGACTAGACAGACAAGACTAGACAGACAAGACTAGACAGACAAGACTAGACAGACAAGACTAGACAGACAAGACTAGACAGACAAGACTAGACAGACAAGACTAGACAGACAAGACTAGACAGACAAGACTAGACAGACAAGACTAGACAGACAAGACTAGACAGACAAGACTAGACAGACAAGACTAGACAGACAAGACTAGACAGACAAGACTAGACAGACAAGACTAGACAGACAAGACTAGACAGACAAGACTAGACAGACAAGACTAGACAGACAAGACTAGACAGACAAGACTAGACAGACAAGACTAGACAGACAAGACTAGACAAACAAGACTAGACAGACAAGACTAGACAGACAAGACTAGACAGACAAGACTAGACAGACAAGACTAGACAGACAAGACTAGACAGACAAGACTAGACAGACAAGACTAGACAGACAAGACTAGACAGACAAGACTAGACAGACAAGACTAGACAGACAAGACTAGACAGACAAGACTAGACAGACAAGACTAGACAGACAAGACTAGACAGACAAGACTAGACAGACAAGACTAGACAGACAAGACTAGACAGACAAGACTAGACAGACAAGACTAGACAGACAAGACTAGACAGACAAGACTAGACAGACAAGACTAGACAGACAAGACTAGACAGACAAGACTAGACAGACAAGACTAGACAGACAAGACTAGACAGACAAGACTAGACAGACAAGACTAGACAGACAAGACTAGACAGACAAGACTAGACAGACAAGACTGGACAGACAAGACTAGACAGACAAGACTAGACAGACAAGACTAGACAGACAAGACTAGACAGACAAGACTAGACAGACAAGACTAGACAGACAAGACTAGACAGACAAGACTAGACAGACAAGACTAGACAGACAAGACTAGACAGACAAGACTAGACAGACAAGACTAGACAGACAAGACTAGACAGACAAGACTAGACAGACAAGACTAGACAGACAAGACTAGACAGACAAGACTAGACAGACAAGACTAGACAGACAAGACTAGACAGACAAGACTAGACAGACAAGACTAGACAGACAAGACTAGACAGACAAGACTAGACAGACAAGACTAGACAGACAAGACTAGACAGACAAGACTAGACAGACAAGACTAGACAGACAAGACTAGACAGACAAGACTAGACAGACAAGACTAGACAGACAAGACTAGACAGACAAGACTAGACAGACAAGACTAGACAGACAAGACTAGACAGACAAGACTAGACAGACAAGACTAGACAGACAAGACTAGACAGACAAGACTAGACAGACAAGACTAGACAGACAAGACTAGACAGACAAGACTAGACAGACAAGACTAGACAGACAAGACTAGACAGACAAGACTAGGCAGACAAGACTAGACAGACAAGACTAGACAGACAAGACTAGACAGACAAGACTAGACAGACAAGACTAGACAGACAAGACTAGACAGACAAGACTAGACAGACAAGACTAGACAGACAAGACTAGACTGACAAAACTAGACAGACTACTACATAGACAAGACTAGGCAGAGAAAACTAGACAGACCAAGCTAGGTAGACAGATTAGGTGGACCAGTTTAAACAGATGTTAATGCTAGATAGACAATACTGGACAGACAAGACGGGACAGAAAAGATCGGAGGACAAGACCGTATACAATATACCTCTAATATATGTCTTTAATATAGTTTTGTAAATCCAACCTTGTTTCATGTAGCTTTGTTTTCCCAGGCTTGTCCACTTAGTCTTGTGTATTAGCTTGTCAAGCCTTGTTTGATTAAACTTTTCTAACGTTGTGATCTAGATCAATCTGTCTTGACTGGTTTTGTTTATCTAATTTTGTCTGACGGTCAAATTATCGATCTAGTCTAGTCTGTTTAGTTGTGTATAACTAGTTGAATAGGTCTAGTCTTATCATTCTAATTTTCTCTTCCTTTTGTCGGTCAAGTCTTGCATTTTGGTCCCTTAACAAGCAAAATTAGATAGTATTTCCCAGTTTTCTTTGATCTGATCTCTTAACAAATTAGATATTATTCAAGAATTACGTTCTGTAATGCTTGTCTCAAGTTTTATAAATATTATTGTGTAATCACAAAAAAAAGAAAATCATATCTTCTTATAGTTTTTCCTTCAACTCTGATTTGTGTAATACGAAAGCGATAATATAAAGTCATGTCGAAATACACGAAAAACTGTTCTATTTCCTTATGTGTGGTTGTAGATAAATTAGATTTGTGTGCATGTTTTGTTTTTTGGTGAAAAGAGAAATATAAATGGAATAAAACCGGGACAGTTTTCCAATCAGAATATGAACGGCCATAACTTTCGCGTGTTTCAAATATTTTTCTCCTTAATCTACTGACTACTCCATTTAAAAGTTTCCATTTTGAAGAAGTCGTAGTCCATTTAGAAGCCGACAAGGAGAATTGCAGGCAAGGAATGCTTTTATTTTTGATGCTGCGCCATAGCACCCTGTTTTTGTTTATCACTCAGCACATTATTTTTATTTATGATATATGTAATGTTTTCAAGTTACATAACTTCTTTTTTCTTATTTTTGTTATTGTGTTCGTAAATCTTAAGCGAGAAATGTCGTGATCGTTAGCTGATGCAAGTTTTAGGGTGTGTGTTGTTATAAATACAGAAAAAAAAAGGAGAGAAAAACGAAAATGTTCGGGAATAAGAAAAAGAAAAGTTAGTCGCAAGTGAACAAGAGATAGGGACCAGTTTTGGCATAGACTATTAAAAAACTTTCAGATATACGACTGTTTGGATCGAAGTGCACGGGCAGAAAGTTGCGGATTTATGGAACCTCTGCGGGTTATTGATTTGATCCGAAACGGTGTTGAGTTTGCGAAACTTACCAAATCACTATGTCATAATTCCCTTCGCCGTTTTCTTCAATTTTATTAAATAAAAAACAATATATCTCTCAAACACATTCCCAAAAAAACTTATATCTAGAATACGATATTCGCCAAAACAAAAAGAAAATTATAATTTATTTAATTTAAATTTTCATAATGTGAGATAATGTGATTGCGACGCAAACAAGTTTCTAAACGATTTTGCAGATCATCGAACATATTTATAAAGAGTGTTTGCGGCAGTTGCTGAAAATAGATTGTTATCTTTTGTCGCAGGTCTCTATTTATTTGCTTGAGGATCTTCTGTTGGAAATACTAACTCCTTTAGCATGCCCCAAGTATATGCATCAGGTGTCGTCAGATCTGATGCTAACATAACACTTCTACTGGGGGGGGGGGGGGGGGGGGGGCAACAAAACATACAAAACTAGACAGACATGAGCAAGCATGCAAAAGGACAGTTAAGAATGTACACGACAGTAGTGCCACCTAGCATCTAATCTTGTGTAATTACTATTTTTCCAATGTATTTATATTTTTTTATAAAATAATTGTTGTTTGCTTGTTTGATAAACTTAAAATAATAATTTTTCAAATAGCGACAAAACAATTCGTCGTTCAAAAATAGGTATGGAAATTAAATTTAAAATACAAGCGGTCGTGCCAGCAGCCAAGACGAAGAGGAAAAATATCTAATTTTATAAAATCAAATAACTCATTCTAAAATTACTCAAAAACAAACCGTTCAACCAAACATATACAATTATTTTTACATAGAAGTTCAAGAATCTCATAATTTCAATGATATATAAGGTCTTTCATTAAGCGCTTCCTATCTTTAAATTGCAATTAAACAAAGTGTGTGTGAGATATCATCGAAATATTTTATTTCTTTGAAATGTCTATTAAGGATGTCATATTCTATACATAATGGCATCATGTATAGAATATGACATCATGTACAGAAATGTCCGCCGCGGCTTCGCTGGGTGGCGCGCATCCGAAATTTCCAATTTTGACACTGGCGCATACATGAGGCTGAATTTGACCGATGGCATTAGATACGTTGGCTTTGAGGGCCGCGTGTTCTGGGGCTTATTCGCATATATATGCGACTTAAGAAAATCCCACAAGAAAAATCTAACGGGGTCAAATCGCTCGATCTCGGTACACAGTCCATCACCTCCATGTGAGATGACCATGCTTTCAAATTGCTCGTGCAAAATGTTCAACGTTGCAAAAGAGCTGTGTGGCACGTAGCGCCGTCCTTGAAACCACATGTCGTTGGTGTCCATATTATCCAATTTAGGCCAAGAGAAGTTGGTAATCATCGACCTATAGCGCTCGCCGTTGGCGGTGATGGCCTAGCCAACGTCGTTCTCAAATAAATATGGACCTATGACGCCGACAGCTACACCAAACAGTAACTTTTTCGAGATGCATTGGAGGCTCTTGGATCTCATGTGTATTTGTATCGACCCAAATTCTACAACTTTGTTTATTGACGAACCCATTCATCCAGAAATCCTCAGAGCGACACTATCACGGACTACGGCTACGTTTTCGGCGGATCTTGGGTTTGTTGTCGTACTGGTGTTGGTTTATTATTTACTGAACCAGTGGACTTAAATTTTGTCCAATAGTCCTTTCAGTAGAACGATTATGGCGACCGCGACTTTTGCCCAAACAGAATACCAATTTTGATAAAACAATTTTATTATTTGCACTTGTTGTTAAACGTTCATGGTGATTCGGCAAAATAGACTGAATAAATGACAGCCAATTCGACAGGTGTAGCTTCAACATTATAACCGCTACGAACTGTCAAAGTTCGAAAGTCCCTATTGGAAGACCCTTTATAAATCGAGAAACAAACAAAAAAAATTAGGAACTGTAGACTTATACTTATAATGCTTTTTTCTACTTTCTCTTCCTATGGAACTATTTTTATTTATAACGACTTGTATGCGCTTTCAAAGATTTTATTTTTATTTGAGAAGGGTTCATGGTTTTTGTCAGTGTTTTTGTTGGGCCGGAAAAATCTGCTGTCCGTTTAAATCCGAGCCGGAATAAAAAATGCCAAATGACGGAAAAGTTAAAGAGTTTTCCAAGCTAACAGTTACAACAGATAAACGAAGAGATTTATTTATTTCCTTAAAAAAAATTGAACACCAGGTGTTCCACATTTTTTATTCAAATGAATTTATTATGTGAAATATATTAAATCTACTTATTTTAACTTTTACACGTTTTTATTTCTGGCAGCATATTTTATAAATTTGTGTTTGTGAATTTAGTTAATCGCATATACCATTCAAATGTTTCAAATGTTCTCAATTTGAATGGTTTTATCGAGATCGATTGTGTTGATAAATTCCCTGCAATAGCAGAACTAGTTTTAGTTTATTTATACAAAACGAATTTGTATGTGCATATAAAGTTTAATTAGATATGTTCTACGATTAATAGGATATTTATTGTTGAAACGTTAACAATGGTACGTCGGGATGTAGATCATGACTTGATGGCCGCAGATAAATTTCCAACGGTTGAACAGCAATTTCTGTTTTATATGATTCAATAAATTTTATAAACCGAATGCATAATAGAGATATATGTGGGGTGGAGGAGGGCGGAAAACCTGTTCGGGCATTCTGCACCCATCCTCTAGTTTTGGGATTTATTGGCGCACCTAACAAACGGACGACGATATTATATATTTTTTCCTAGCCAGTTGTTTTAGTGTGTTTGTTTTAGGCTGTCAATTCGCGGGCAAAAGCCGTCACGACGATTATGCCGACAATAATATGGACGGGTGTTTTCGCATCTCATAAATAAATATACAGCGGCTGAAAATAGTGATTTTTGGGATCACGCATTGGGATCATTCAAAATATTTTTATGTTTGAGGCAGAACTTTTTACTACTGGATTTGTTAGACTAATCGCATGAAACTTATAGATTTTATTCAACAATTATCTATAATATGTTCTCCAAAACTAATTAATCTTGTTTGTTAGAGTCTTGTCTGTTTAGTCTTGTCTATCCAATCCAGTCGTCTAATCTAGTCTGTCCAATCTTGTCTGTCCAGTCTTATCTATCTAGTCTTGTCTGTCCTGTAGTGTCTGTCCAGTCTTGCCTCTTCAATATTGTTTATCCAGTCTTCTTTGTGTGGTTTTGTCTATCCAATCTTGTCTGTCCAGTCTTGTCTGTCCAGTATTGTCTGTCCAGTCTTGTCCCTCTATTCTTGCTTGTCCAATATTGTATGTCCCTTCTTGTCTGTTCTGTCTGTCCAGTCTTGTCTGTTCAGTTGAACCAAAGTCCAATCCAAAAGTGTGCAGTCTGTCCAATTAAATCAAATTTATTACACCAAAATGATATACAGTTGTACATATTGTGTCCATTAGAAAATACATTTGATTGAAAATTAATCAACTGTAAATAATAAATATAAATATAGCAACGAAAAAGAATGCAAACCAAAGTAAAAGCAGTAAAATAAAACTAGCACAAATTCTATTTACGTTTAAAAAAAATCGTCAAGTCGATAGAACGCCTTCTGAATTAGGGCACACTTTAGTACTCCAGTCTTGTTTGTCAAGCCTTGTCTGTCCAGTCTTGTCTGTCCAGTCTTTTCGGTCTAGTCTTGTCTCTCCAGTCTTGTCCAGTCTGGTCTGTCCAGTCTTGTCTGTCCAGTCTTGTCTGTCCAGTCTTGTCTGTCCAGCCTTGTCTGTCTATTCTTGCTTATCCAACATTCAGTCTGTTCAGTTGAGCCAAGTCCAATCCAAGACTGTTCAATCTGTCCAATTAAATCAAATCAAATTTATTACAACAAAATGTTATACAGTTGTACATATTGTGTCCATCACAAAATATATTTGTATATATTTAAAATTATATTTCATTTTAAAATTAATTAAATGTAAATAATAAATTTAAATATAGCAACGAAAAAGAATGCAAATCCAAGTAAAAACAGTAAAATAAAACTAGCACAAATTCTATTTACATTTAAAAAAATCGCCAAGTCGATAGAACGCCTTCTAAATTAGGGCATACTTTAGTACTCTTCTAAAGCATTTGTAGAAAGACTCCTGCCTTAGCTTTTCGGGTAGTTGGTTGAATATGCGGATGTACTTTCCAAAATTTATGGTGCCGGATATTGCGTATCATAAACCGTATCCTGTTTGTTATTGTAAAAGTCCTATATATTAATTAAAATGTTAGAGTTTAAACTCATTCTTTTTTCTTACCTCTGCAGTTGCAATTGCAAATATGAGTGGCCAGAGAAGAAAACTCAATACGATGTCGTTATTTGACAAAGTGAGCTTGATAAGTGAAGTTAACAAAGGCATTAAAAAGAAAACAGTGATTGTTGAAGACTTTGGGATTCCTTCAAGTATACCTCAAGTACACTTCAATTATAAGAAACCGCGAGGAAATTTTGAATAAAGCCGAATTTGGTGCAACTAATGATCGCAAACGTTTGAAAAAGTATACCTGCTAAGACATTGACAAAGCTACTTTGGATAGGTTTAAAATTGCGCGGGATAAAAATGTGCCTATGCCTGGACCACTTATTAGAGAAAAGGCTCTTTATTTTGCTGAGAGTCTGGGGCACACTGATTCTGTTTGAAGACAAAAGCGTGGGTGGGATATCGATATTCAGCAAGCAATCATAAAATATTGTTTCAGAAAGGCTGGCTTTAAAAAACAAGACGAAACAAACTGAAGAAGATGATAGATACTCTTCCTTCAGATATGAAGTCCGCACAAGACACATATAATCAGCATAACATGGATAATACAGTGTCTCTTAACACTAAACCTACCGACAGTTCTTGTATACCTATTCCTACCGCGCTCGGTCAAATTGACCGGTAACTAAAAAAGTTATCGATTTTAGTATCCAATGTAGATAATTGTTGATTTATTTCTAAATGTATATAAAATGAAGAATTTTCATGAAATTTAGTCCAAATTTATTTTTATACAAGTTCAATTATTAAAATTGCATGTTTCCCACATGAGAAACCGAACTAAATATTTTGTATATCTCAAATTATTCATAAAAAAAAACTTTTATATGCAATGTTATGCATACATACATATATACTATTATTTTAGTGAAATGTACATTTAGTGAAATGTACATTTGCCGCAAACATATTTTTCGCACTTCGAACAGATTTTTGTTTAGTTATAAACTTTACAAAATCTTATTTGACAAGTTTTTCTTGACAAGTTTCTCAAATTTGAACTTATGGTCACTGTTGGTAAACGTATTTTTTCTCAAGATTTTTCATACGTTTCGCCACGCTCTGAAGCTAACTGGAATAGAAATTCCTGCCTTGAAATATTTTCATCTGTCGTTTCTTTGTAAAAACCGACGCATTTATTCCAGCTAGGCTTGTGATTTTCTGCAAAGTTCTATTTTTTCCTAGATCTGTTTTTATCTCTTTAATTTTTATTAGATTAACTATTTTTAGCAATTCTTCTGTATTTTCGGGTGGTTCTAATACAGGGTTTCTACTCAAACTATCTGCTTCCGTGTTATCTCTTCCCGGAATATATTTAATTTCAAAATTGTATTGTGATAAGTAATAGGACAACTCACCAAATTCTTCGTCAGTTCTAGCTTTTATATTTTTGTTTTCTAACGGTTTATGGTCTGAAACTACTGTAAATTTTCTTCCAATAAGCCAGTATTGCCAATACTATATTGCCTCTTTTATTGCCAGGCATTCTAAATAAATTGCTTTTTTCATTTTTTGTGCATCATTCAATTTTTTTGAAATATATTCTACTGGCTTTTCTTTCCCATTATTTTGTACCTGTTTAAGTACTGCTATTGACACATCTGTGTAAATTCTTGTTGGTAAATTCTTATCAAATATTTCCAGCACCGGTTGAGAAAATGTTGAAAAATACCTGAACTGCCCACCTACAACTTTTCAATTTGTAACGCTGTATTTCCTTGCCATCTGATCTGCCACATATACACAAAATTTTGTACTATTATAAAATCTAGTAATCTCCGGTAAACGTTTTTACAGTGTGTAAGAGTAATGTAATTTGATTTGTACAATTTGCTTGAAAATCTAGCCATTTTTCCTTTCCCTTATTTGACTAACTTTGGCAACTCTCTATTATTCCCATGAATTGTTCAAGCAATAGTAATTTTTTTGCAAGTAAATTCTTGGCTAATGATAGACTCGTGAAAAAATTATCTGTTGTTACGTTCCTCACCCTGTGAAAGGTTCCATCAGTTTTAGAACTACGAACTCCCCAAGTGGAGTTGAACATTCTCTCCTTTCATCTTTTTCCAAATAGAGAAACCCATTTATTATATACTTGCTATTGGCGTCACACGCTAACCAGAACTTTATTCCAAATTTGTCTGTTTTCTTTTGCATATACTGTGTAAAATCTACACCTAGTCTTCGACGGAAACAACTGCTCATGAATAGCAATATATGCACCAGGTTTATAACAATTTTGTGAATTCTCAATCATAGCAAACTTATTGGTTTTTACACGCTGGCTCCTTTCGCTGTTTTTATCAAATCGTATGCACTTCATAATTTCGATAAAGTCGTTTCTGCTCATTTTTTTCGAAAAAACAGCGGGTCCCCATTTTTTTGCCTCATATGCGCCGCGAGCATATAACAAAGCAATAAATGCATCTACTTTTGTTGCATTTAGCTCCCGAAGTTTCACTCTTCGAGCGAGCAGTTTTACTGTAAAGTATTGTCTCATATCGACGCGACGGTCGGTCATAATGACCGGTGCGGCGCTGTAGGTAAGACAAGTGATAAATTTTGCATGGAAAAGAGAAAAAATAACTAGAAGTACAGAGTGAAAAAATATTATATGCATATTGTAAGAATTGTCATGTAGTTTGATAACGGTATTATAACGTTTAAAGTGTGTAATTCTTATAAAAGTTTGAAAAAGGTCAATTTGACCGGTACTGGTAGGTTTAGTGTTAATGATTATTTATCTGTAGATGAAGATGCGGTTATGGTTAGGGGACTATCCAGCATATGCTGATATTTTAAACAAGATTACAAAACGCGAAGTTGTCTTATTTAGCAACGAAACAATGCCAATTCCATCCACGAACAAAGAAATGTAAACAAAGAAAACTTAATTATTTAAATAAGTGTAGCGAATATCTGTGTTCTAAAGACAATTTTCCAGACGATGTGCACTGCGCATTCTCTATTTTGGAGAACCTAGATAGAGACGTAGGACGTAGATAGAGAATTTTTTAATGGAAAACATAAAAATTACTGACTTTTTGAAAAAATAATATATTAATTATAATTATTTTTAATTAATTATAATTATATAACATTATATTAATAATGTATATTTATTTTTTGTATATAAATACTTCGTATGTACACATTTACTTTGAATAAATTTGTGTAAAATGAAGTAGTTATGTATTTCTCTAACTCGAATTTAAATTGGTAACATAAAAATTGGTGTGCTACAAGGATGTGTTTTTAAGTCCAATACTCTCTTCGATTTATATAGCGGACAAAGTAAATTATATAGACATAGAGGTGAACGAAAACGAACTATTGGCTAAAATATAGAGTGTGGGTCCGAACTCCTCCGACAAACTTTCACGCCTGATTCTATGATCCAAAATAAGCATAAAATTCTTAATACATATAGGGTCAAAAACGCTTTACCAACGCTTTAGAAAAGCGTTTTACCAGTAACACAAGCAATAGGGTAGAATTTATTGATAAAATTTAGAAACGTAAACAAGAATTATGTACAATTTACAAAAATAGTTCAAAATTTCGAAAACGACGAACACGTGCAAAAACGGAGGTTATGTTTCAACTGTTCGACACGCTTCAGTTATACGTGACAGTAGCTCCTCAAGTGATCTCACTGCAGTTTAGTACACACTATAGTTTTGAGATGACCCCATAAAAATATCCAGGATTCACATCAAGGGAGCGGATCGGCCGTGGTATCGGACCGTTCCTGCCTACTTACTTATCAGAATACTTCGCATCGAGACATGCATGGTTCTAGCGAGTAAAATGTGCTAGTGCAGCGTCATGTATAATCCACATTTCATGTCTCAGTTGTACATCGACTGCCTAATCCATTAATAAAATCGTTTCACAGAAAATGTGTGTAAACCGCCCCCGTTAAGCGATCCGACAACATAAATGGACTTATCAAATAGTTGTAAACAATCCCACACCAAATATTTATTAAAAATATGTGTTGATAACTTATACAATGCACTGCGTGAGGATTTTCTTCATCCCACAAGTGCACGTTATGGCTATCGAACATTGCTTCCCTTGTAAACGCAGCCTCATCGTTAGAAAGTATCAGCTCTGAAAACTGTTCATTCTAATGTGTGCTGTTCAAGAACCACCTACAAAACTGTACTCGTGGAGCAAAATCATTACGATAGGGAATATGCATGTTTTTTTTATATTTTTTATTCACTCTTTACATCGTTATAACATAGTAAAAAATATAAATACTGCTTAAAAATGCTATAATTAAGTTTTAAAAAATATTTAAAATAGAGAAAAATTTGAGCTGTTTAAACGCCGCCATTTTCGCGCGGTCTGTTTACGTCAATTATTAATGACAGTTTAGCTTCACGTTTTTGACGTTTGTTTTCTAACCAAAAGACAACAATGACATACAAATGTAAACAATACGCACTTGTTTACATAGTATGTTACGTCACTTTCGTTTTAACCAATGGCGTTGCGTTTTACAAATTTGAATTTCCCTCGCTTAATTTGCACTTTCATTTAATAATTTGAAGTATTTAAAAAGACATTAATTACAAAAATAATGATTTAGTTCAAATGTCCGGTCAATAAAGATTCAGAAAAAAATATTTGAACCAAATTTAAATTTCATGCATATTCCCTGTTCAGTGCCTGGACTTTTGAATTCTAAAAGGGAGTAAGAGCTGTTTGCGTAGAACTCGCCACACTGTTGAAGCACTGGTTCCAAGTTCTTGTGTTGGAGTTCAAACAATTGTTCTCGGATTATTGGCAACAGCTTCAAAGACATTTTACTCACGTCCTGTACCTGTCATATAACTCCCTAAGTTTCCATATTATTGAAGACGATGAAGAATTGCAGCAAACGTTGTGTGATGAGGCTGCTGCCTATTCGGAAAACGTTCTCCATAAATCCTTGCAATAAAAAAGTGGACATTTGATTTTCTTAAAGCAATAGTAAATTGATTAGGTGAAGTTATTTGGTTTTATCACAACGAAAAAGAAACCAATTATTTTTTGATAGAAATTAATCGCTTCACGTTATGCTTTGTGCATTATTGTCCGTTTTTGTTTAACGGAATTGTTTTTCCGCTTTTTGTCGAGTATCTCGCAAACTTGACCCCATATGTAGTTTTTAATCCGATAGCGTTTTTGACCCCATATGTAGTAAGAGTTTTATGGTTATTTCGGGTTATGGAATCAGCCCTAAAAGTTTGTCGGTGGAGTTCTGACACACCCGGTATAAATGGTTTTCATTTAATAATTTGAATTTATACAAATATGTACAGGAAAAACGAGTTATTAAATTTTTCAAACGAATCCCTCTCTATATTTGACAGGAGGACTGCAGAGAGCTTCAAATACCAAATGTTTAGGATTAGGTACTTTTTGAAGAAAGAATGACGTGGAAAATAATTACAGATAAGGTAGTAAGAAGGAGAAAAGAAATATCTTCATACTATTGTAACAAGAGCAAAGGTTTTAATCAATATCTTGTTAATATATACTTCCCGGAAATACATGCGAACTTAACATATGGAATTATGGTAATGGGTTCGTCCCCTCATATTCATACTATTTTTAAAGCTCAAAAAAGAACAATAAGACGCATTGCAGGAATAGATACGTGAACGTTCGGTAAACGCTAGGCACTGAATAGGGAATATGCATGAAATTTAAATTTGGTTCAAATATCTTTATTGACCGCAAATTTGAACTAAATCATTATTTTAGTGATTAATATCTTTTTAAATACTTAAAATTAATAAATGAAAGTGCAAATTAAGCGAGGGAAATTCAAATTCAAATTGTTTACATTTGTATATCATTGCAGTTAGAAAACAAACGTCCAAAACGAGAAGTTACAAATGAGAACAGCTGTAGTAAACAATGGACTGAACTGTCAGTAGTAATTGACGTCATCAACACACCGCGCGAATATGGCGGCGTTTAAATAGCTCAAAATTTTTCTCTATTTGAAATATTTTTTTTAACTTAATTACAGCATTTTTAAGCAGTATTTATATTTGTTACTATGCTTTAACGGCGTAAACAATGAATTCAAAATATAAAAAAAAAACATGCATATTCTCTATAGTAATAACTTTGCTCCACGAGTACAGTTTTGTAGGTGGTTCTTGTACAGCATACAACAGAATGGACAGTTTACAGAGCTGATACTTTTTATAAATGAGGCTGCGTTTACAAGGGAAGCAATGTTCGATAGCCTTAACGTGCACTTGTGGGCTGAAGAAAATTCTCACGCAATGCATGGTATAGATTATCAATACATATTTTTAATTAATGTTTGGTGTGGAAAAGCTAAACAAGCTTGGCAAAGAAAATAAAGTAACGCTAAAAACACACTAGTATAGACGGACACGAAGAAGCCTAGCAAATAAAGGGGTTCAGTAATCCATTTATAGGTCCGGAACCCTTTTGCGGCATGAGTGTGAACACCATACACAAAAGTTTAGATGAAGAAATAAGAGAACAATGTATGAAAACCTGGAAGGAACTTCCAAGGTTGAGACAATCCAAAATAATGCTGGGATCTTTTAACCAGAAAAGAACAAAAGCTTGCCTGAAACTAAACAGGAACAAGCTTAGAATTCTGACAGAGTCCTGCCGGGTCACTTCAAAGTTAGGAAACACCTCAAGACCATAGGCCTAGAGGAAGATGACAGATGCAAATTCTGTGGTTCAGCAGAGGAAACCCCCATGCATTTGCTCAAAGACTGCGGAGCACTGCTCCGCAAGAGACATATGTAGCTTGGGGCCCATTGCTTGAACGCAGAGGAGTTACAGGAGTTGAATCCCACCCAGATCCTGAAATTCCTAAAGGAATCAGGACTAGAGGAGGCGCTCTAAATGGGTAAGTATGCCAAACGGGTAAGTATGGGTGGGGTACAATAGATCTATAAAGGTCGCAGTACAAGTCTTCACCACCACATCTACCATCTACATCTACATCTTGGCGTGGCATTGTTTTCAACTATTTAATAGGTCCATTTGTGTTGCCGGATCCCTTAACGGGGTCGGCTTACACAAATTTCCTGCAAAATGATTTCTATGGATTAGACCCGGTCGATGTACAACTGAGACATGAAATGTGGATTATACATGACGTTACACTAGCACATTTTACTCCTCATACCTGTGCATGTCTCGATGCGAAGCATTCTGATAAATAAGTAGGCAGGAACGGTCCGATACCACGGCCGGTCCGCACCTCAGATGTGAATACCCTGGATTTTTTTATGGGTTCATCTGAAAACCATAGTGTAGGTACTAAACTCTAGTCAGAGCACTTGAGGAGCTACTGTCACCTATAACTGAAGCATGTCGAACTGTTGGAAATATGCCTGCCGTTTTTGCACGCGTTGGTCGTTCTCTATTGCAGCTGTGTCGGCTGTGCATTGAACACGTGGGGCGAAATTTGGAACAATTTTTGTAAATTGTAAATAATTCTTGTTTATGTGTGCAAATTTTATCAATAAATTCCACCCTAATGCTTGTGTTACTAGTGAAACGTTTTTCTAAAGCGTTGGTTAAGCGTTTTTGACCCTATATGTATTAAGAATTTTATGCTTATTCTGGATCATAGAATCAGCCCTGGAAGTTTATCGGAGGAGTTCGGGCCCAAACTCTAAATTTTAGCCAATAGTTTGTTTTCCTTCACCCATATGTCTATATAATTTACTATGTTTGCTATATACTTCGAAAAGAGCATTGGACTGAAGGCAGATCCTTATAGCACACCATTTTGTGTGGTTGCAGACGACCTTCAACTGTCATTGGCTTTTGTAACTATGACCTGACTTATTGTCTATCTTAAAGAAAGTATTTGAACCAGTTACCCACTTTTCCTGTTATTCCATATATGTGGCATTTATCTAGAAGAATGTCATGTGACACAGTCAAACGCTTAGTCTAGTGTGTTTACTCTTCTGTGTCTAATCTTGTCTGTCTAACCTTGTCTGTCTATAGTCGGGCGAACGAGAGAATGCAGCTGTACTGCGCCGAGGTATGAGGGACGCGCCGAGGTACGCGCAGGTTAGTTTGAGTTAAGAAATATGCGTCAGTTTTTCAAAAACGGGCAACTAAACACCGCGCGCTCGGAATAATGTGGGGGTATGCGCAGAACAATGCAAAACTCGTCGAGACGAGATGCATTCTCTCTCCGGTCCGAATATACACTAGAATGTTTAGTCTTGTCTGCCAAGTCTTCTCTTGGCTGTCTAATTGTCTCTGTCTAGTCTTGTATAGCCTGTCTTACTTAAAGGTGTCAATTAGTATCTACAATTAGATAAGATTAGAGATATATTCGTAGATATATAGATATTTTGCTCATTGTTTTAATAACAGAATAAACTTTAAAACACAATTTAAAAAAATATAATTTCTTGATTCTTGTGTATTAAATTTCAAACTTAATTTTACAAAAAAATTGATTTTTAACAAAACTGTACAATTTATGTTTTTGTGTGAAAACATGTGTTTTGCTCAGAATTTAAACCCTCATCGACAATAGCAAATTCGGTAAAGCCAGCCCTAATTTATGATGACGCGTTGCATGCTAACCGACTGTTTCAGATGTGAATCTGGCCTACAAATTATTTACAAAAATCCGTATAAATTACGAAAAAATCGAAATTCAACCAAGCAAATTTAGCAAGAGGATGAAAATTTTGAATAATATTTCTACAGCTTTCAGCCCAGATGTACTTTAAATGGAAATCAGTAGTTATTACGGAGCTGAATATATATATATATATATATATATATATATATATATATATATATATATATATATATATATATATATATATATATATATATATATATATATATATATAAATCACGTTCTTGTTAAAATGCATAAATAAAATGGAGTTTATTCTGTGCCGACTATAAATAAAAGCGTGGACTTCTACACTATGTTAAGGTCTTTCTTATCTCTTATTATTATTATATTTGATTATTATCTTTGTTATCTCCACGCTTTAATTTATAGTCAACACAGAACAAAATATTTTCTCCTTTTTAGTGCATTTTAATAAAAATGTAATTTCTAAAAAGTTTTATATATTTTATTATTTTTTGCTTTTTAGTCTGAAATTTTGCAACCGATCTCAGAACCAACTCTCTCTCACATGGTTGCCTACATTGCGCCATTGCTGACCCAGAGAAATATAAATTCATTAAAAATACTTTTATTAAAATAAAACTAAGTGTCTTAACTTCCTCCAACTAAGTGTCCTCCCCCAAGCCGGTTGGTCCCAGTGGGGGTTAGCGACCCCTTTCTAGCTCAAATAACAGAAACCAACAATAACATTACTGCCAAAACTAAAGGTATAAATATCAACGGTAGGCAACTTAACCATTTAAGGTTCGCAGATGAGTTAGACATAACCACTGACGAGGCAAATGAGCTCCAACACATGCTGAGACCAATCGGACATGGAAATCGAAAGAAGAGTTGCATGTACATGGTAAACAGGGCAGTCTTTATACCGGGACGAGCGGGGCCCAGGCCCTGGGCCCCGCGCTTTGGGGGCCCCGCAGCCTTATGCGAACCGGCAGGCACGAACGTGAGCCTGCACCAAACATTTAGGCTGCGCTCCGTTTTTTTTTTGGCTTGAGTCAAAAGACACGTAGCAAAACAAAGGTTTTACTAGAGTTGCGCAATAATAGCGCTAGGGTCCTAGCAAAGGTCCTAGCAGGACCTAGATCTAATCCTACGTGACGACGAAAACCGTGAATTATTTGAAGAACTTAAGATATTTTGCGAAATTTTCTGCAAAGACATCATGAAAATGTCACAAATTCGAGAATCCTTTCCTAATTGACATTGAATTGATTCTATTCACTATGTTTTAACCACACTTATAATATGTAAAGATGTTATTATTATTCACAGTTATATAAATGTCTACATTTACATTCACGATTCAAGTTTCGACGTTTGACGGTCATTTTCAACTCAACTTGCGAATTTTTCAATTCAATGTAAGTATGAATTACCAAGTAGTAACAGTCGCAACTATCCTATTCATAACTTTCCTAATTTGTTTACAGTTTTACGAATAATTTTGACAATTCCCGTAACATTGGCGGCATCGGAAAGGAGTTTTTCAAAGTTTAAATTAGTCAGTTTCAAAGTTAAAATTATTTAAAAACTAGTATGTGCCAGAAAAGACTAAAAAATTTAACATTACTGGTCAATTGAGCACGAGTTGTGTGAAAGTTTAAATTTTAATGAAATCATGAATGCATTTTCAGAAATACACGAAAAATTCATTTCGTTTAGTTTAGTTAGTTTAGGACAATAATTTTAGATGTAGCTAATTTTATTATAATTAAATTATAAAATCCAATATTATTTTGCAGATTTTAAATTATAAAAAAATTGTTTAAGGGGCCCCAAAATTATTTTTTGCCCTGGGCCCCGCACTTGCTAGGGACGCCCCTGATGGTAAAGATATTGGTTACTTAAGGAGATATTCAAAAGCAACCAATTTTCTATGCCAAACTTGACATTGAGTCAAACACATTTTCAAACGGGGTACATGTCAGCGGGGAATGGAAAGAAGTGTGATAAGCGTCACGATAAAAGATTGTAGAAAAGCAGAAGAAATAAGATCCTTAACCAAGGTGGAAGATATAATAAAGAAAGTAAGATAGTTGAAATGGAGATGGAAAGGCACATGACAAGAGACAGTAGGACAAAATGGACAAAAATTGTAATACATTGGCAACCACGTGATGGTAAAAGGAAACGAGGCAGACAAGCAAAAAGATGGACAGATGACATTAGAAATATTGGAGAGGTTATCTGTTCAAGAAAAACCTGTAGATGAAAAAAGAAAAGAATAGATACAGCTGGAAGAGGCCTATGTGTCACACGACACGGTGATCACTAAACTGGGAGACCAGATGTCTTTATAAATTAGTTATTATACACAATGTATGCTTAGTTTCAGCAGTAAACACTTAATAAATAAATTAAATTAGAAATGTTATGTATCCCCCACACCATAAAAAACCTCTAAAAAGTAAAAAAATAAAATTTCTCTCTTCCCCTTTTAACTTCATTAAAAGTACATATTAATATTTTCATGATGAGCCTGGCCGCGTCGGGGGACCGCTATGTGAAGAAGTATAATTAGTTTACATAACTACATAGGTATAACGAATAGAAAATACCTACTTGTTAAAAATTCTAGGCATGAACTTAGATGTATCAATCTATCTTACAAGGTCTACTAAGTTCCTGCAGAGTTTCAATATGGTATGCGGCACAGTGGCGTCAAAGAGAAGAGAGAGAGAGACTGTGTTTATTTTGCGAATTTTTCAGAGTAAATTAATCAAGACTAAAAACTAAGCGATTGGACATTGTTGTTTTGTTACTTACGTACGTTGCTTACACAGAGTTGGTCCTTGTATAATTCCCCCGCCCCCGATGCGGCGACGCTCATCATCAAAATATTAAGTACTTTAATTAGGTACTTTTAATGAAGTTAAAAAGTGCAAGAGAGATTTTTTTTTACTTTTAGAGATTTTTTGTGTCGGGGGTTACATTATTCGAATTTTTTTATTTCCTTTAATAATTTGTTTGTAAATACGTGATTAATGTTACTTCTTTGAAATTTCATTCGCAAATGACGATTGGTGGGGATTGTTTACAAAAGAAGATTAAATTTTGTCAAGTAGGAAATGAGCTGATGATCATCAAACGCCTGAACAGACCTTCGTAAACTGTCGCTAAGAACCATCTTTATCACGTCAACTTAAAACAAAACCTCATTCAAATTGGTTCATTCGTTTAGGAGCTAGATTCCACAAACAGCCCCATATACGGACAGACGGACAGATAGACAGACTGACACACAGAGACGTCAAACTGGTAACACTCCTCTTTTTGCGTCCGGGGGTGGGGGTTTGGTAAAATATTCCTGGCATTTAATCATCCATTCATCCAGTTTTGAGGTATGTTGAATTCAACATCATCAATTTGTTAAGTCACTTGAAAATGACCGACAAACGTCGAAATTTAAGTCGTGATATGTAGAAATTTATATTACTGTGAATAACAAGTTGTATAACATTTTTACATAGTATAAGTGTGGTAAAAACATAGCGAATTTTTCAATTCAACGTAAGTCTTTTTAGGACTACCAAAACCAATCCCACATGAAATTTGTAAGTTATTTTACAGCTTTTAGTCCACCTTCGTGGCACTCAACAAAAACCATAAAAATAACATTGTTTTTAAAATCATGTCTTTCCGATACCTTAAGTAGATCATCTGTGGACGCGTTTCGAGATTTATCTCTCATCAGCACAGTTTTGCTTCCATGAACAATGATTTGTAAACTACTCCCTTGAAAACCCATATGGTGTTTAGGGTTAGATGTTGGATAAACTCGCTACGCTACTCTCGTCGTTTTCTAAACATAGATGCGTACTGAAAAACCGCGCTTATTAAAGCCGTTCTTTAATATACTATTAATCAATGGTAAGATTAAAGTGAGTTGAAATAGAAAATTCCGATTAACAAGGTAAATTAAATTCTGAGATAAGACTAGTCATTAAACTCGTCAATATATGATAAACAAGACTAGATAAGTGACAGTACAAAATTTTCAATAGTTACGTAACTAAAACAGATTATAGAGTTAATATTGGATAAATAAAAATAAATGTGTAGTATCAATTATAATTTTAATGATTTCGTGTAGTTCAGATAGTCGGTGGTAATAAAACGTAATCGGTTTGTTTAAACTCTTGTATTTATTAGATCGCGTAAAATTTATATAATTAATTAATTTTGTTGGGGTATTGTAGGATTTAGTTATCTACCTATAAAACAACGTAATTTTTGGCCATTTTGTGTTGCAAACTCATATAAATATTTAATTAAATTTTCCACTTCATCAGCTCCACCGAGATTTACCACAAAATATTCTCACAAAATATTCTGCTTTTAAGTTTGTTTTACACTTTGTTTTTGTATTTTTATTCACTATCCTGTAAGTAATGCGGTGTCAACCGCATATATTGAATATGCTATTATAATTTCTATTAACTTTTTAAAGCAAATGAGGAATAGTTATAACAATATTCATCAGTTTCTTTAATGCTAAACACAGATTACTAAGAGTTGGATTTGAAGTTGCACATTTGTTTTGACGAAGATTCTTCTACTTATCTTTTATTATTCTCATGTAACACATAATATTACTATTTTTTACCTTGTATTATTATTGGATAGAACATCTTTATTTAGGCGTAGAAAAGGTAAAGAATGCGATTATGTTACATGAATTTAAATTCGGACATAAACCAATATAACTGATGATACAATTTATCATTGTATTTTATTAATACAATATCACCAATTAAAAAGAACGGTTATTTAATATCTAGATCGTTCTTTTTAGTCCTTTCGTCCATATTACCGTTAATACTTTATCAATGGTTATAGGAGTAATAAAAGTTTATGAAGGAATTAAATTGGCATTTAAATTTTGAGGTTGAAATTTAAATTAATTCAAACCTTAGTGTTTTCACGAGCTAGTAGTAATACTTTTAATTAAAATTACTTTCGATCTAGATAATTGCCGTCCATTTTAATGCTATATCCAGCCTTATGTGTACTGCGATTACATTCTAAAATGAAATTCACGAACCGAAATTTATCGACTTTTAAACCCCCAATTTATAACTTTAATTAAATTGATTAATCGCCATAATTATCTAAATTTCGACTAATACGCCCCAGAAAAACATTTCGATTTTTACGCATTTATTTATTCCATCTTTGCGGAATTTATGGCCGTGACAGGAAAAGCTGACGTTTTATTATTCCTCAGCGAAAATACTAGCAGAAAACGGTAACTGCAATTGCCAAATATTTGTTTTTGCAATGTTCAGATGTTTTCATGTAAGTTTCGGTAGCCAAGTTTAGACCTCTAGCTTTAATGTAAATCCGTGCTACTTAAATAGTCTAATGCGGATTGCAACATTGACACAAAGAGCACACGAAAATCTACTAGAATTTGCTAAATCCTTAAAATCAAGACTTTGCTTGTATAAACCACCATGTCTTGTCTTAAACTTTATAAAATAAATCTTGTTACTTCACACCAGATTATATTACATACACTCGTCTCTAATCTATCTAATCCATGTAACTTTCTTTAGTGTTTCCAATCTAAGTTTTATTTGGATTATCTCATCTACCCTAGACAAAGAGAACTAAATGGATTGTCTCTATATCTTTTTATCTTACCATCTTGTTTGTCTAATATTGCCTGCCTATTTTTTTACTTTTTGACATGGCAAACATGGCAAGCTGGTCTTCATAGTGTAGTTGTATATATATATATATATATATATATATATATATATATATATATATATATATATATATATATATATATATATATATATATATATATATATATAATTATCATTATTATCATTTTTCTTGCCTTTCTAATCTTGTATGTCTAATCTTGTGTTGTTTTTCGAATATTGCTTATTTAGTCTAGGCACAAAGAGGTCTAGTCTAGGTCTAGTTATTAATAATATTTCGATAACCACATCCGTTCAACCCTATATTTTGTCTAAAAACATGAAATGTTTCAAAGTTTCCTTAAGCCTACTAACATAATTTCCAAAGTGTTTTCTACAAAACTTCTATATTCTAAACCTATTACTCCATCCCCCAATTTATTGAACATCTCAAATTCAATTTGCAATAAATAAATAAAACAAAATCAATATTTCCTCCTGCTGAGAATCCGCGGGACGCAAATCTGATTCAAATTCTCTCCCTTCAGTTTACTTAATAAACACTTTTTATCTGTTCGCAATAAAAACTGTATTTGATGTTGAATCTTTTTTTCTTGTTGATGAGTTATTAAAAAGTGGTTTTAAGGACGCAATTCATTGTTTTCGTTTTATGACGAATTTTATCGGCGATAAAATATGTTTTGTTGGTTTTGGGTTTTGGGAGGGAGGGGATGGAGTGCTAATAGCACAAAGGTCTCTTAGTTTGAAAGATTTACATTAAGGTTTAATTATGGTGTTAAAAGAATCTGATATGATGTGAGAGTAGATTCGAGTTAATGAAATCGTTTATTGTTTGAAGCAAAAATATCGTAAAATGTTGAAAGAATCGTGAAAGAATTTTCTTGTTGAGTTTTTTTTAGTTGGTTTTTGTGAAAATGTTTCCATTTTTCCACAATTTTTTTTTTCTAAAATTGATTATCCAATAGGGAATATGCATGTTTTTATGTATTTAATTCACTGTTTACACCGTTATAACATAGTAAAACATGTAAATACTGCTTCAAAATGCTGTTATTAAGTTTAAAAAAATATTTAAAATTGAGACGAATTTTGAGCTGTTTAAACCCTGCCATTTTCGCTCGGTTTGTTGATGACATCAATTAACAGTGACAGTTCAGTCCATTGTTTACTACAGCTGTTTTCATTTTTAACTTGACATTTTTGACGTATGTTTTCTCACCAAAAGACTGCAATGACAAACAAATGAAAAAAATATGTACTTGTTTATATGGTATGTTACGTCACTTTCGTTTTAAGCAATGGTGTTGCGCTTTACAAATTTGAATTTCCCTCGCTTAATTTGAATCCCCATATTAATTACAAAAATAATGGTTTAGTACAAATGTCCAGTCAATAAATATTCTAAAATCTGAATCGAATAACTGAAGGATTAATATATGACCATTAATATGAATGTATGACCTACATCTTGTGCACTGACACATTAAATCATAAATTCTTTTTACAAAATATTGATTATATACATTGGCGAACATTAACATCAGAAAAAATACATATGCATAAATGATATTAGGTAATAAACAACAACAAAAATGAATTTCTTATAATTTTTAATGTATGTAAACAAACCAATATTTTCTCCTTTTTTATCAGCCTCTATATCAATCTTATTTTGAAATTAAATTTATCAACTTTTAAGAAACTAAAAATATTAATAAACAAACACAAACTATTGTCTTAAACTGAACTTTCCTACTTTAAGCATTATAAATAATTTCTTTAATCTCTAAACGGCTATCGTCTCACCAATGTGTTCATTGTATCAATCAAGATCATTAAGAATCCTTTCCAAAGGAACGATTAAGGGAATCACTGATGATAGAAACACTGGACGCACTTAATTCTTTGGTTACTTCTTCAAGTAGTTTTAGTAAACCCATAAGTTTTTCAATGATCGTTCACTCTTATGTAGTCAGTTGGGAGATTTTATTATTCGTCGATGCATAAAGACATAAAGAAAGACTCTTTGACTTGCAAAACACGCTCTAACATATAAAGGGTCCTGTTCCATTTAGTTGCACACTCTTATATAATCTTGAGGTATATATGATTAAGCCTTTTTCTGTACAGATCTAAGCTCGTCTTAAGCAATTTTTGAATGATGAAAATGTTCTGCCATCTTCTTGCATTTTGTTATAGCAGCCACAACAGTCTCTTGAGCTTTCATCCCATCTTTAAACAAGTTTTGAGTCACTGTGCGAAACAGTGGATGTATTAAACATTTAATAAGGAAAAACCTTTTTGCATATTTGTGCCATGAAATGACACATTCTTGACGTGACAATTCTCGAACTACATATTTCACTTTTTCTTTAGGTATTTCCCATGACGACAAAATACCTTCAAGTTTACGAGCAATATTTTCTGCGGTATGGCGGCTGCCATTGAACACATCTGCCTTTAACACTATCAGTTTTCTTTTGAATTCTTCTGTAATCCCAGGACAAGTAAGACTCAGTAGTGAAACCCCAGAACAAGAATCTAATCAGATGTCACTAGTAAATGACATTTTTGCAAAGGACTTGACTAAACTTTAGATTATGCCATGGGCATAGGTACTTTCGTGGGAAGATGATGCAAATGCAAATTTTTAGTTGCATCCTTAATTGCCGCCAAATCGGCGATTGTTAGGTTCAGCAAGGAAGAAATAGGCAACGAAATAGCCTCGCTGCCAAGATCCCCTGGCTGGAAGTACCGAAAGACGAAATGGTATGCAAATATCATTTCGAGAAAAACTATACAGCAATATGTAGTAGTAAAGCCGATTGGAGCGACGAATCCTCAGCATACCACATAGAGCAAAGTGCTATCAAGTGGTATACGGATGGTTTGAAGACGAAGGAAGGTACTGGTGCAGGACTGTTTGGACATCGTGCCAAATACTTGTAATCCATGGGAATCTACCCAAGTATCTTTCAAGCAGAGGTACATTAAATCGAAAGATGTGCACAATTTAACCTCGACCGGAACTATCGCAAGAAACAAATTGCTATCCTGTCAGATTGTCAAACAACCATCAAGGCCATTACTGGGATGATGCGATTATGTGGAAAAGCTAAACAAGCTTGGCAAAGAAAATAAAGTAATGCTATACTGGGTATCCAATAGTCCCTTTATAGGTCCAGAACCCTTATGCAATATGAGTATGAACACCGTCCACAAAAGCTTAGATAAGAAATAAGAGAACAATGGATGGAAACCTGGAAAGAACTTCCAGGGCTAAGACATTCCAAAGTAATGCTGGGATCTTTTAAACAGAAAAGAACAAAAGCTTGCCTGAAACTAAACAGGAACAAACTTAGAATTCTGACAGGAGTCCTAACGGGACACTGCAGACTTGCAGACACTGCACTAGCAGACAAAAAACACCTCAAGGC
This sequence comes from Phosphuga atrata, assembly GCA_944588485.1. Lineage (NCBI taxonomy): Eukaryota > Metazoa > Arthropoda > Insecta > Coleoptera > Silphidae > Phosphuga > Phosphuga atrata. The sequence continues at coordinate 43,822,090 of OX155897.1, read as the reverse complement.
CCTAGGCCTAGAGGAAGATGACAAATGCAGATGCTGCGGCTCAGCAGAGGAAACACCCATACATCTGGTCAAAGACTGCGGAACACGGCTCCGCAAGAGACAAATGTATCTTAGAGGCCACTTCTTGAACGCAGAGGAGTTGCAGTCCTTGAATCCCACCCAGATCTTGAAATTCCTAAAGGAATCAGAACTAGAGGAGGAGCTCTCTAAACGGGTAAGTATAACAACGATTAAAGGAAGAGGGTGGGGTACAATAGATCTATGAAGGTCGCAGTACAAGTCACCACCGACATCTAAAATGTAGAATCTACAATTGTATTCTGCTTACCATTTTCGCATTTTTGCAATTCAGTGGTTTTATATATTGAATTCAAATGGTTTCTCATAGCCGTTGTAGTTCTTCCTTTTCGAGAATATTTATTGTTACAGAGCTTACATCTAGATTAAAGTGACCAGTGTTTTGGCGTGTCCCGCCGATTTTTAAAAATGTCCCGCTTTTTAGAAAATATCTGCATTCCTTATTTGAAATGTGCTGTAATATATAATATAAGATATTTCCACATATTCTCATAAAATCTCCTTTTTTAATGTCACCCAATGAAATTTTTTAATATCCTCGAACTGTCCATTCTTCAAGATATTACAAGCAGTTATTATAAAAATTTCTGATTTCTTTCAGAAAATGCGGTCGTTTAAAGGCACCTTGTTCTGAAATTTTCATTGGGTGACATTAAAAAGAGAGATTTTATGGGAATATGCGGAAAAAATCATTTTAATATATTAGCAACCATTTTCTGAATTATAATATTTATTGGTAAAAAGATACGTTACTGATGAAAATAGTAATTGTTGGTTGTCTGCAAATGTGGAAACATACAAAAAAATGGACGGAGTTATTGCTTCATTTTAAACAGAATGATATTCCTTATCAAAATATTTTGAAAATTGTAGAATACGCGCTTACCTTCCAGGAACAAATGCAGCAACATAAAGTGTTTTTCTAGTATTATTAAGATATGAACAACTGAAAAAAAGCAGTTGAATATTAAACTTTAAAATCTTTTCATTCATTCCAGAAGTTTTACGACATTTTAATAAATGATCCGAAGCTATTGCAAAGTTTTCACTTAGATCAAAAATTTAACCGTGAAAGAAAATCATATTTTTTTTTAAATAAAAAGTAAATTAATTAAAAATCATAATATTCAAATTATTGTTTTTTACAAATATTTTTATAGTTACCAATAATTGATATTGAATACATTTTTGTATATTTATAGACAAATTTATGAATGTATAAATGTAACTTTAATCTAGATTGGTCAGCGTCGCAAAGCATGAAATATGTCGATATTTCAGTAGATTCAATAGAAATAGACACTGATTTACTCATCACATCACTCATCACATTCTAACCTCAAAATTAATTCAACTGAATATTCGCATCCGCGAATGTCGGCGGCAAATATTCGCATCCGTATCCGGTTTCGCGAATGCTTCAAAATTTTCAATCGGTACATCACTAATATATAAGCAGAGGAACAAAGTCAAGGAAATGGTGAAGCAAGCGAAATAAAAATCTTGGGAAGCATTCGGAGAAAGGATGGAAAGAGACCCTTTTGGAAACCAATAACTGTTATCAAGGATATAAAGTCTGTATCAAGGGTCTTTGTAAGGGAAAAATAGTTTACCATATAAAAACTAAGGACGGAAGCATACTGGGAGACGAAGAAGGCATAGCGAGGAGATGGAAGGAATACTTTGAGGAACTGTTGACGATAGAGCAAACACGAGAAATAACAGAAAGCGAAGAAAGGAAAATAGCAAGTAATGAAAAAAACACAAGAATAACATGATATAAAGATCGAAAGGGTAGTAGAAGCCGTAAAAAAATAAACAGAGGTAAAGCAGCAGGCCACTATTGAATAACAACAGAAATTTTAGGAACCTGGGAACCAAAGGTCTAGAAATATTAACTAGTTTGATCAATAAAGCATGGGCAGAAGAAAAAATACTAAAAGATTAGGAGCTAGGGATAATACTACCACTCTTCAAAAAAGGAGACAGAAGAGAATATACCAACTACAGCGGAAAATTCTAATGCATAATATCAAAATTATACGAAAGAATACTAGAAGGAAGGTAAATGAAAGAAACTGAAACACAACTAGAGGACTCTATTGCGGGTTCAGGAAAGGCAGAAGGGTGCAAGACCATATATTCTTCATAAAATAATTGATAGAAAAAAAAAATGTTAACCGACGCGGCGTTTACAATTAGGCTAGCTACCCACGTAACGTGTGGATGAGTCCGGCGCCGGCGCGGCACCGGGTTGGACATCTTACACACATGCCGGATGGATTTGTCCGGAACCGACCCGGTGGCCCACGAGGTCGAGCTACGAGCAGTGTATTTAATTGATTTCAGTACAAAATGGATCGCGAAAGAGTTATTTGTATGTGGTTACTTTATCGGCTGTTACTTCGCAAGAAAAAAGAGCAAAGAAAACATTGGAAGCACCCAATGGTTTTAGCAAGTCCTCTTGTTGGGGCATTTTTTACATTGTTTAAGGAATTACTGCACTCGATAAGTGAAGACGGTAGACTGCCGGATCGGCACGTGTGCAAGCTTCAAATCGGTTCCATAGCCCACCACAGCCGAGCCGGTACCCGGCAGTCGGATAGCCGGATAGTCGGATAGTGGGGGCCGGCTGGTGATAACCCGACAAAATGAGTCGGCCCGGCGCCGAATGGACTCAGGCGGCACGTCTGAACTTTTCCAAGCTAGACTATGCAACACCACCCCCTTCACCCGGTGCCGGACCTGCGCCGGATACATCCACACGGTACGTGTGTAGCGAGCCTTAGAGACGATGCGTTGCGCTCTCTCTGGAACACGTGTGTCGATTGGAGTTTCATATTGGAACTATTCATTTCAAGTCTTACAAATGTAAACGGTAGTAAGTTAATTATTTTATAATAAATTGAATTTTGTTTTAACTTATCCTAAAATCCGTTAGAAATATAATGCAGAATTGACTTAAAACTGGGAAATTGGAATCAAAATCCAAAAAACAAGCTTCTTGCTCTCTTGAAAATTCCACCAGTTTTCCGCCAACATTGGAGCTGATGGATAATATTGAAGAAGAAAATAAATCAGGATCTACTAGCCGAAAAATACGAAAGTATGATGAAGATTATTTGAATTTTGGATTTACCTGGATTGGTGATAAAAATGAGCCATATGGGTTTTGTGTGGTATGTGAGCAAGTAGTTGCAGAAAAATTAATTAAAGCTTGTACAAAATATTTAATCAAATGCGTGATCGGTGCAAAAATGCAAACAAAATTGACCTCGTCCCATTGTCTGATACGACGATTTCATGACGAATTAAAGATATGATTTCTGCGAAGTGGAACTAGTAAGTCCTTTGAAAAATCCTTAAGATGAATTCAATTTCTTGGAATTTATGTCATCATATATGCACTGATGGAGCTAAAGCTATGGTTAGTATTATAAAAGGCGTAATAGCACGTTTAAAGAAACTAGTTTCAGACATCAAAGCCAGCCATTGCTGTCTTCATGCTCTCGCTGCTAAACGGACACCAAAAGCATTGCAGAAGTTCTCAATAAGGCCGTTAGATGGTTTATTTTATCAAAATCCAGACCCCTAAAACCAGGGTATTTGCCCTATTGTAAGATGATCTGGGAAAGTCACATAAAAATCTCTTTCTTCACTTCTTCTTACTAAAGCAAGATGGTTATCCAGTGTAAAGGTTCTGACCGGACTCTGGGAATTGCATGATGAAATTCTAATCTTTTTTATCTGAACGTGAATTTTCTGGAAAACTTAATGACACTAATTGGTTTCAAAATCTAGCCTACCTTGCAGATATATTTTCGAACATGAACGAAGTTAATCTAACATTTAACGGGATTCCAAAATACATTTTTCGAATATTCACGGATCCAACCAGATATTGATAAGTTCAAAAAAGTCATAAACAAACACAACGAAGTAATTAATTTTTGAAAGATTTTTTCTTTTGATAATAATTTCATTTCTATGTATGTATAGTACAAGTATTTTATATTTTATATGAAGTTATAATTTTGTTTAAATAAATGCAAATTTATTTATTGAGACTTTTACAAATTTTTTATAAGAAATGCAGGGACGAACCTTGTTCATAACATGTAATGGGATTCTCCCCTTAATCAAAGTGCTACTAAACAGAGGGTTCCATAAAAAGAAAATTCTCAAAGAAGGGTTCCGTGGGATGATAAAGGTTGAAGAACACTGTAATAAAGGAAGTAAAGAGTAAAGTAAAGAAACTAAAGATGGGATACAAGAACATGCAGATGGTAGGAATATCAGAGAGCGAATTTACTTATGACCTGGTAATATATGCGAAAAAATAACAAGATCTGCAATATAACCTGAATATATGGAAAAATGCTCTAATAGATATAAATTGGTAAAAACCAAGGTAATGATGATAAAAAAGAAGACTTGGAAAAATCAATAAAATTAGATGAAAAACGGATAAATCAAGTGCAAACATTTCAATATTTGTGGGTGAAGATTCACAAAAATGGAAAGATCGATGCAGAAATAAATGATAGACTGGAAAGTGCTGCTAGGCTATATAATTTACTGAACAGCGTCTTCATAAGGAAAAAAGAAATATCCAGCAAATCAAAAATAAATGTATTCAAAACTATTGCGAAAGTCGGGTCGAAAGTTGGGTGTTATCCAAACAAACAAAAAGCAAAATTCAAACCATGGAAATGAGGTACCTTCGGGGAGTGCAGGGGATTACACGAAGAGATAGAATCAGAAACGACATAGTAAGAGAAGAACTGTAAGTAGAACCCATAATAGAAAGCATCAAAGATCAACAATTAAAATGGTTTGGTCACCTAGTAGGGATGAAGGAGGAAATATTAACAAAACAAATATGGCAGGCGAGACCGCATAATATATATATATATATATATATATATATATATATATATATATATATATATATATATATATATATATATATATATATATATATATATATACATACATATATATCTCAGTGGAAACCAACTTAGTTTGTAAAGCAATGTTTTCTTTTTTGACCTTCAAAAATTTGCTCAAATCTATTACTTCCCTTTACTATCTTTTAAAATCTAAATATGAAATATTTACTTACTTACTCCCTAAATACAATGCGTTGTGTGGTTTCTGTTTTCTATAAAAGAAGAAATATTATAAATGTTTCTCCACATTCTATAATTGTTTGCAAACAAAAGTTCAATAGGAGCCTAAATATCGAAGTTATGCGATATTGAAACTATATTTCAGAAAATCTCTCAAAGTGGTCAAACTTTGCACGATGTCTGTCGCCAGCGATAAAGATATTATCGCGGTGTCTTCACGGAATAATGATTCATGACGAAATTCAACAATCAACAGCCTAGCCCAAGTTACTTTAAGAAAACAACAAATTACGAAACTATAGTCTTATTTAATCGAAAATCAATGCCAATTCTAAGTTTTTTTATAAGCAAAAACTTAATCATTTTTAAAACTTTTCAAATATCTCTGCGAATTCACAGAAAGTTATTTTGTCTATATCTACCTAAGCAGACTACATAGATTAGAGTAACTAGTCTTGTTTTATTTGTAAATTAGCGAGTTTTAAAAGGATGCTCACATATTTTGTCAACATTATTGACTTGTTTTATAATAGTCACACTAGTCAACACTGAATTAATTCCAGTTTCAAAAATCAATAGAAATGATCAAATTCAAAGAAAGTTTGTTTATAATTACCTATCCAGTCTAGCTAGGTTAGACGTACCAATTTTATTTTTGATTAGTTATCTTAAACTGATATTTTCATATTTAGCCAAAATGAAAAATCGATTTATATAGATGTGTTTAAATGTTTATGCATTTTGACGCAACTTTGTTACGTACTTACGTACACACAATTATTTGAGCAATTGTCATCCTTCGTCAAACTGAATCTTCTTCTTCTCTTGTATCGTGTTTATGATTTTTAACAATTTCCAATTAATTCAAAAATATTTGTTATTAAAACGACAAATTATTTACAGAAATTTACGTTTTGCTCGTTCTAAATAATAATTTTTCGCAAATCAAATTTGCAACATTATTTAAAAAAAAGTTTTGTTTTTGATTTTGCAAATAATCGACAATGTGAATTTGTGTAGATTTTTTAAAAAGTTAAAATTGTTTTAAAAACAATTGGATCATTCATCAAACATGAAGTAAAAGTGTAATAAAAAGAATTTATTAATGAATTAAAAAAACTAACTTCGTAATATAAATAGATTAACCTAACCGTTCATCTCTCGTCAAACTATTTCCTCTTCTCTTATAATTTGTGATTATTAAAAATTCCCAATCAATTCAAAAATATTTGTTATTAATTAAATTAAAATTTACTTTTTGCTCGTTCTAAATAATAATTTTTCGCAAATCAAATTTGCAACTTTATTTACAAAAAAAAGTTTTATTTCTGATTTTGCTAATAATCCACAATGTGAATTTGTATAAATTTATAAAAAAGTTTAAACACACCTTTTAATAACTAACTTCTGTTAGTTATTAAAAGCTCAATGAATTAATAACTAACTTCGTAAAATAAATAGATGAACCGTTAAATCATGCAAAGAGAAAATTATCCTAGTTTAAATCCAATACCTAATTACATTTATATAAATTATGTTATAGTCTAATGATATTGTAAAATATGTTTTTCGCAAAAATATTTATATATCGATAATTTTATACAAATTTTTTAAAATATAGCAAATTATCAATCATCTTACTTGTTCAATTCAAGTTGCTATGATTTATATTTTTTAAACTTTTGGAAACTGAATTTAAAATTTGTTACAGGTTTTGTTCTAAAATCATATTCAATGTTATTATTTATTAATTTTAACGCCATTAAGAAGTATTTGATGCCAGTCTAGAAATATTAATTATAGATTATTAAAAGTAATTCTTAAAACGTAAAATAAAATTGTGCAATGTTTCGTAATTTTTAGTAATGATTTATTTGAAACATAATTTTTCAAAATTGTCATAAAACATTAATGGAAAGTCTAAGGCTATTGACCTCTTATTATTTTAAGAAAAAAGTGATAATTTATGAAAAATTCTAATTAGTCTGTATCATGACATGACAATTACTTCGAATTTTTGGAAATAAAAACTTAAAAGTTTTAGTAACAAATCATATTTTGCTGTTTGTATGTTTAAGAATAATCCTATTATTTATAAAACAAATATTAAAACTAATAAAACTTCCCGATTTCATTGTTGCTATAACGAAATGGTTTTTCCAAACTTAATAAACGATTTATATTAAAAACGAAATTGCAATATTCTCAACACCAATTTCTAACTAATTTCAACAAAAAATAAATATAAAATTCAAATCCTCATCAAATAAAAATTAACGGAGAAGTAAACTAATTTAAAACATTGCTTTCATTACATAATTGGTTATTAACGGAAATGATATAAAAAAAGATGAATAATTAGCATTTATATTACCATAGCATAAAACTGCGTATTTTCCGACCCAGCGTAAGAAGCATTTTTATTGCTTACCTGCCCCTACGATAAAAATGAGAAAGGGAATTATAAAAGTAAAGATAATCCCAAATGGCTAAGGAAAATTGCAATGAATAATTCATCGTGTGATTATAACAAGAATATAATGATTACACTTTTACTAAGAAAAAAAAACATGTAATAAAATAAATATGTGTATTAGCTAATATTGCACATGTTGGGAAAATGTTAGGATTTTTTTTTTGTAGAATCACTTCCGTTTTATTTTAAGGATGTTGTGCAGATGTTGTGGAATTGTTGAGAACCCAGCGATCGGTCCATACTTCTTTACATTCCATAAGTCTTAAACACTACGGGAAGTAAGGAAGTACGGAACTGCGCGGGCTTAAATGGTTCAGCGGCGAAAATCGAAAATCCTTCTTGGACTCAAGACGACTCGACACACCAGTAAAATAAATCGTCGAAAGCAAAAAAAATACTTTTCACTATTTCAATATTTCACTTAGAATATTTTAGCACGATTTCAGTTCTTTTTTTGTGTTGTGTGATTTTCGGTTTTTGGTGCTGGATGTTTTAACTGTTGGTTACCGACGGGAATCGTTTAAAGACTGAATGCACCCTGCATCCTGAAATTACTGTAAACTTGCCTCATGGGTAGCTGGTATTCTAAAAATGGACCCGTTGATGCTATTGGCTCGACCAATAGAGGCAGCCAATCCCTCTTCCCAAATTTGTATTTTCTTAAAATAAACCTGCGGCTGGCTGACGCCGAGAACCCCGGCCTGATGTTTTCTTGGTAATTATAGGGAACACATGTGCATGTTAACACATGTGTCTCTCCACATCCCTTCTATACTTGACTCTCTGGACTCGACTTCTCTCGATCTGCCGATACCTACCAACAGATATCGTTACTTATATACTCTCTACATATTACATCAATTGCATCATCTTTTATATCTCCTAAAAAGTATTTCCTATCAATATCTTTGCAAATTTATCTTATTATATAGTTTTTTCAACTATTTACTGTCAATTACAATTCTCTGATTTGTTGCCAAAAACACGAAGTAATAGCAATTTCGTGTTCAACTCTTCATCGGCTCCAAATATTAATTACCTAAAACCAAATAACAAAAGTATTAAATGTTTTTTCAAGTTCGATTCATATTGCAGCTAAATTTAGATTGTAAATACTCAGGTGCAGTAATTTGGTCTGAATTTATTAGGAGGAAATATTTCTTGTGAATTTTATGAAATAACCTAAAGCTTTTATTAGATTTTTGTCTAAATATATTAATCTAAATATAAGATGCATTTTGGAACGGATAATGTTTAATGTTATAACTTCAATTGTACAACTTCATTGTTTTATACTTAAATTCAAGTACATAATGAAACTAGAAAATCGCTAGATTAACTAAAATCTTATTTATTCTAAATTTAGATTGTAAATACTCTAAATACTAAAAAAACTAAATACTAAATTTGTAATGCAATAATCTTGCTCTTGAAAATTTTTTTATTACATTGGTTTCACTAATGTTATTAATTTTTATACATTGCAAATTATCGCCAAATATAATATGAACTTAACCAAATCTAATTTATTTAAATCAGTTTAGTTAGAAATTTTAGAATATAAAAAAAAATTTAAGTCGATAGTCGTTTGTTACTGGTGGCGACAATAAAGATTATTATTATAATTTTAATTATCCATTTTACATGATCTGGTACAATTATATATTTATTTATTTTTTTTAGAGAAAAATATTTTTCTTTCAACTTTTTAAATTTCTAAATGATTAACACAACAAACAAAATGGAAATTAATTTTAGTTATTCATTTTTTAATAAAGGTTATTATTTAAAAATAAAATAAAAATTATTATAATAAAAATAATAATAATCTTTATTGTCAGCAACAGTAACAAATTGCTATCGACCTTAAGTCTTTCTGCCAGGCAGTACAATCCGTTTGTCATTCATAATTTGTAAACAACAACAACAAAATATGGGGTGATATGAGATGATTAGTCGTCATGGTCGTCATATATTTTCGTATACAGTCTTTGAAAGATGACTTCGAGTGTGGTGTGGTCACGTTTTATAAAATAATTGTCCGATGAATGTCTCTGTCTTTAAATCAGGTTAATGGTTGCTTATGTCTGTCTGAAAGATATTTTGAATTTTGGTCATTGTATATATCGTAGGGTGAGTTATGGTGGATGTTATTAGGATGACTTAATTTCATTATTACACTTAACGATGTAGTTTCAGCTGTTCTCAGTATGTCGGTTGTCATTTTACGTGCGTGAGTCATAAGTATACATCCATAGTCATAACTAGGGCTACCAAAAATATGCAAATGTAAATATTTTTCTTATTCTACTTATAAAAGAATGGACTAACCAGAAATGTGTTTCTGACTAACAGCTATGTCTTGTAAGATATGAATTTAGAGCCCTATTCGTAAGGGCATATTTTTGCATATTTCACCAACAAGAGCATAAATTGCATATTGGCTACGATAAGACATATTTCGAAATAACTGCATATTTAAAGTGCATATTTTTCTCAATTTGGTTAAAATATTTATATGCATTGATCTGTTTTTTGACGGAAATCTCAAGACGCGTGACGTCGCGCGTCGGCCAATAATGTATATATGTTTGTGTATAATATTTAAGCTGTGGTAGGTATTATCGTAATTTTCTTAAAAAAAATGCCTTAAATAAATTTATAAATAAACCGACTAATCAATATGGTGTAAATTGACAAGAGACAATGGTTGTTGCTATTAAAAATACTTATCGAAGATGTTGGGTTTTACCATACGGCCCGCTTTGAAAGGTGTTGGATATATTAAAATACCATTAAAATAGGAAGATTAAAATTAAGCCCATTGTTGGGTTTTAACAGACTTGTGTTGAGAGACCACACTTCAGAACCGAGATGATAAGTTGGAGATAAAGTAAAATAAGGGCAGAATTAGTCACTTTTTTTAATCAATAAGATCAATTTTCTATAACCCTATTCGAGTTTTCGGCATCCCAGTTTCCAGTTCGACAATGAATCCCAGTTCGTAACAGTAGGTATAGCAATTCAATTAAAATGAAAAAGATTATGTTTACTTATAATTTTAAATTATTTTTAAATAATGCCGAAAACAAAAGTGTATTTGTCACAAAAATTGTCGCAATATGTACGGGAGTATCTCGTATACAAGACTGATGGTAGGGTTCTTCTGTGCAAAGTGTGTAACAAGTCCTTATCGACCGAAAAAATATTCATGGTAAAGCAACCTTTGCAACAACTGCTAAACATGTCAAACTTGTAAACAGTAACAAAGAGAAAAAAATTATACAACCTTTCTTTGGCGAATCTTCTAAGTCACAAGCTACTCTATTTGAAGAAGATTTATTGTAGTGCTCGTATTGCATGGTATGCTGCCGACATACCATGGTATCAAATGCGTAACAAAAATGTTGGTGTCGTTCCTTGAAAAGTATACAGAGTACTAGTCAGAGTGCCGTCAGAAACCACTCTTCGGAACAATTACGTGAAAGACCTTTACAAAAGTACTATCGATCACATCAAAAATTGCGTCAAAAATATTTTTTTGTGGATCTCAATTGATGAAACTGGGAGATACGTAGCAAACGTCGCCATTGGAATTTTGGGCCACGATGAACTTGATTGATAAGCAAAAATTTGTATTAAATACTGCAGTGCTAGACAAGGCAAATCATAGCACTATTGCAAGACATTTTGATGATTCAATCAAAATTCAGGGTGAAAGTTTCAATCGATATATCATCTGATATAAAGAGTAAAATCGAACCCTTTATATCAGATGCGGCATCTGGTGAAAGCAGCTCAGGCCGTACCATTATTTTATCCAAAAGTGACACATCTGACTTGCCTTGCACATGGACTTCATCGAATTTGTGAACAAATTAGAGGAATTTATGCTAACGTCGGTCGAATAGCCAATGTAAAAAAAGTTTTTTTGAAGTCACCGTCAAGGGTAACTTAATGATTTGGCACCTGGTGTCGCACTTCCTCCGCAACCAATAACTACTCGATGGGGAACATGGATTGATGCCTCAGTGTACTATGCCACATACTTCGAAATAATTGTGAAAGTGATCAATGTACTGGACGAAGAAGAGGCCGCATCAATCAAAATTTCAAAAGAGCTACTAACAATAAGTGTCGGTGAAATAAAATTTGTTGCCTCAAATTATGGATTCCTTAGTGCATCAATAAACTCGCTTGAAATGTCTGGGCTACGACTTGCTAAACAGAGTGAGGTAATAGAACATGCTCAGGATGTAATTAATAGCGTTAACAGTGAAGCAGCTAACTTTGTGAAAAAAAAAATTTGCAACGGTTATTTAAAAAAATCATGGTTTTTCCACATTTCCAAGGCAATTTCAATAAACGCGTCTAGATCTAGAGGTTCTACAACAATAGACAATAAATATAGTATTATTGAAGCAACGGCATTTAAATTTGCGCCTATAACTTCGGTTGATGTGGAACGAAGTTTTTCAATGTACAAAAATGTCCTACGATCAAACAGGAAGAGTTTTCTTTTTGAGAATATAAATGGGATGTTTGATATTTATTGTAATAAAAATTTGAAATAAATTATTATGAAGTTTAGCTGAATTTTGCTGTATATAAGTTTTCGTACCTAGAATTTAACATTTTTCCATATATTTTATTTCAGATTTAAGAACAAATATTTTTTTAAATGCATATTTTTATTTTTGTAGAGCATATTTTCATTTTTATAGAGCATATTTGAAGCGCTTAAAGTAGTTTTTTAAGAGCATATTTTTGCTTGCCCTAGTCATAACTATAGGTATCTGCATATAGCTTTATATATTTAGGTGGCAGTTTGTACGGAATCTCCCGTTTTTTTACCAGAAGAAAAACATCGGAAATATTTGCTTCTTTGCACTGCCTTTTTTATTCTTAGCATAGCGTCAGTATTAAAAGTAAGTTAATAGTCGCCAGCCAGTCCTAAGTATTTAACATCTGGTGTCGGTGTTATATCTATGGTGCCTAGTTGGAGTTGAGAAGAGTTAGGAGATATTCTATCGTTGGAGATAAGGAATTTGGAGGGGTTAGCAGAAAGTCTCTATCGATTAAGCCATGAGAGGGTTTTGTCTGTGAGCATTTGTAGTTGCTCTATTTGAGATTACTGTGGTGGGATATTAATGCCTATTAATGCCTAGTGTCATCAACGTATTGTAGGACATACGAGGAAAGTTTAATTTGGGTTTTGTCGTCAAGGTTGAAATTATGGAAGTCATGGCAAAATTTGTTAAATAGTAAAGGAGAGAGGGGAGAACCTTGTGGGAGACCTTGAAGAGCAGTAATTCAGGGGAAAAAGAATGGTTAATTCTAATACGATGGGTTCTACTTCGAAGGAAAGTCTTGATTATATAGAGTAGGTGATGAGGGATTACTAGAAGGTACATTTTATAGAGTAGTCCGACATGATAAACACTGTCGAATGCTTAACCAACTGGGCAGCAGAGGATTTATTTTGTACAGTAGTGGAATGAGAGGGCTTTTAATCGTCTCGAAAGGGTTATTCGAGACGATTTTTTTTGTCTTCAAAAAATTTTTAATTTTATAGATTTTGTCTTTAATGCTTAAATATAAGTATATTTAAGAAGGTTTCTATATATCGATAATTTTTCAAAATAAAGTAATCATGCTTTTTAGCATGTATTGCTAATTTATAGCAATATTTTATTATTTATCGCAATTTATAGACTTTTTTATATATCCCAATAGACTTGTTGAAAAGAAAAATTTAAAAGTTGAAAGAAAACAGTCTGTCTTGGTAAGAAAACTAAATCTGTCACTGTCCCAACAGTGTACATAAAATTTGCTCTGGGACGTATTATCCCGTTAGTCTCGAAAGGGTTAATCCGAATTGGAGAATTTGGAGATTTGTTCTAGGATTTTACCAACGACTGGTGGAATTATGATGGGGCGATAACTATTAAGAAGGATGTGGTTTTGTCCGTGTTTTTGGGATGGTTATTATTATTCTTCTTTTCCAACAATTAGGAAAATATATTTTTTTGAGGCAGAGATTATACAGTTTGAGGATGTAGGAGTTATATTTTATATTTGATATTTTCTGGGAAATTTCTCAAGAGTAGTTTGTTTACAAGGTCGGAACTGGGGGAGCTATTTTCGCCATGAAATAGATCTATTTGAAATTAGTCGTTATTTGAAATTAGTGTTATTTCGTCAATGTCGTATTGTTGTCAAAGTTATTGTACCATGAAGCATTTTACAGGATTGTTTCAATTGTTAGCTTTTGTACTTTTTGAAAGAAAGTTTGATTTTAGTTTTGATTCCATTAGAATTTCAACGTTTTAAATTAATAAATAAATGATATAATGATTTCGAAATGATATGTATATATAATAATACCAAGCATAAAATTAGGGTCAGTCCTTAATTTGAAGTTATTTTAGAAATTTTTAGTTTTTTACGTGTTTTTTCGGTTGTAACAGTTTACTAATTGATTGCTTGAATAAAACAAAAGGTTTTTGTTGTTCAAAGTTTATTGAAAGTAATGAAAATGAACAATTTTAACTTGATACGCTAAGTAATGAAAATGAACAACTTTACATTGATATGCTTTTGTTGAAACAAAAGAAAGTTTAAGGACTTCAGTAGTGAGTATTCCCTCCTCTTGCAGTGACAACAGCTTGCAAACGACGTGTCATGCTCTGGATTAGATTTTGGATCACGTTCTGCGGAAGATTGTCCCATTCTTGCACCAGTATGTCGCGAGGCTCTCTAGAATTTCTGGGGGCCGGCACATGTCTCCGTAAAAGTTTTCCCATCTCATACAAAATATGGTCAATTGGATTTAAATCTGGACTGCGAGCTGTCCAAACAAATCGCGTGATTTCACAATCGTCAAGATACTCAGTAACTATCCGAGCAGTATGGGGCCGTGCGTTATCATGCATAAATGTTGCGTCGTCTCCAAGAATAACCATGAATGGTAAAACATGGTCTTCTAGATCGTCTGTCAGATACCTATGCGCAGTCAACGTCCCATTCTCGATAAAGACTCCGTGCGAGTGCAAAAGATATGCCTCCCTATGCCATAACTGATCCTCCGCCAAATGTCTCTCTGAGCCCGTAGGACAGAATTGCGGTTCATCGAAAAACAATACGCGACCCCAATCCGCTATTGTCCAAGTCAAGTGTTCTCGTGCAAAATTCAACCTCGCAATCCGTGCACGGAAAGCGGCGGTCCAGCACTAGAAACGAGAAAGCGGTCATCCTTAGCTGTTGAAGTTTTGCCTCGGCCTGAACAAGGTCCACGAGTGATCAGACCTGTCTCTTCGAACCGCCGCCATTCTCGTTGCACACTCGAGAGACTTACACCATCGTTTCTTACACCATCGTTTCATCGTCATCTCAGTTTCGCGCTGACCGCGACCGTCTTCTAAAGCCGCCACAATGTGTGCCGCAACAACGTGATTTATGCTCATTGCAAATCACTAACAATGACAACAATTTACAACAGACAGACGAGACCGCAGAAACAAATGTTCTGCTGTCCTTAAACTTTCTTTTATATCAACAAAAACATATCAAAGTAAACTTGTTCATTTTCATTACTTTCAATAAACTATGAAAAAGAAAAACCTTTTGTTTTATTCAAGCAATCAGTTAGTGAACTGTTACAACCGAAAAAACACGTAAAAAACTAAAAAAAATTAAAATAACTTCAAATTGCGGAGTGACCCTAATTTTATGCTCGGCAGTGTATATACAGTGTATCCAATTAAGTCGGCAACATATGGGAAATTTGTTAATTATTAATTTTAGGAAAAAAGTTATTCCTTTAAAACCTAAAATACAACCATCAGATAACAATTTTTTTAAGCCGTATGCGAGGTTTTTAAATATATGAATTTTACTCAAAAGTAAAGTAGCTATATTTTTTAAAATGGCGACAATTGTTATTAAGAAAAGTTCATCATAATTGAAAACTATTGTCAGATATCGAATTTTATACATCTGCCATGAGAAAACAGAGTTTGTTAATTTTTATTTGTTTGTATTTGTTTGTTATTACTCATGCGCGATAAGTACTATCTTGGCGCCCGTTTTTTAGTGCGACAAATAGCTATTTTTTATATAACATTAAATAAAATTTATAAATATTATTTGCAACAAAAGTTACATTTAAAAAACAATTGAATAAACACAATCAAAACCTCAATATTAAAAAAGTGACGTGAAATGACAGATTTTTTTTTCATTAAAAAAAAAATTAAAGAAAACCTTTTAAAATGAGTATAAATTCTATGGTGATACCGGAGACTGATAACAGTTCTTATGACGAATCCACACCACCGCACCCTAGACAATTGAAATAGCAAATTCTTCATTTTTGATTCTATTTTTTTTTTTGGGTGGCCCCTGGACCTCAAACTTGTAGATACTATCTAAAATATTATCAACAACTGCAATAATATATATATATATATATATATATATATATATATATATATATATAGCTCAGCACTGTAGACCCCATGGATTGGTTTGTGATTTCCTTCCAGACTTATCTCTTGTCTTTTCTCTCCAGTTTGTTATATTTTTCTGTTGTGCGTCACTGATTACTTCATCTTTTCATCTTGTCTTCGGTCTGCCTGTCCACTTTTTTCCAACTATGCCTCTTTCAAATTTTTTATTGGTACTCTATCGTCATCCTCATTATGTGGACTAACCATCCAAGCCTCTGTCCTTTGACTACTGCGATTATATTTGGTTGGTTAAATAGATCCTGTATTTCGCGGTTAGTTCTCCTCTTCCACACCTCTTGTTTTATTTTTCCTCTATAAATTTTTCTTAATATTTTCCTTTCCCAAACTCCAAGTTATGTTATTTAGCTCCCAATGTCCAAACTTCACTTGCGAATAATACTATGGGTCTGATAATTGTGTTGTATATTCTAATTTTAAAATTTCTTGAAAAAATGTGATGAAAATTATGTTATGTATTACTTTCTCGAGGGCGTAGACACATCCATTTCCATTCATTGGCATTATCCTTCTTTGTATCTCTCAATATATTTCGGGTTTCTTATAAAATTCTGTCCCTAGGTAAGTAAATTGTTAAAAGAAACCGATAAAAGAAAACTTAAAATTTGTAGTTTTTTCCATCATCTGATGTTATTCTTAATTTGCTCCGTTGCTTATATTTTTTATCTGTCCATGTCATATATTTTGTCTTATTTTCATTTATTTCGAATTCTACTGCGGGTGCCTTTTTCTCTAATTTTATTATACTACTTCTTGCTGTTCTTCTCTCCATCTAGTTACTATTGTCAAATCATCTGCGAAGGCTAGACATTGATGTTTTTTATTGTATAGAAAACCATTAATATTTCATTTTGCTTTCCTTATGACATATTCTATTACACAGCTAAACAGTTTGATGTTCTTGTTCCCACTCTCACCCTGTTATCGGTTTCTTTTAACATTAATTGAATTAAGTTTTCCTTTAATTCCAATTTCCTTTAACGCTATGTACACTTGCTCTCTCTTCATTCGATTGTACGGCTGTTTGAAATCGAGGAATAGCACATATGTTTCTTTGTTAAATTCATGGCTTTCCGACTGCAGCTCTCTTAAAGTGAATATTTGATCTATAACTGCTAAAACCTATTTCCTGGTCTAACTTCTTTGTTAGTTTATTTTTTAATTTCGTGGCTACGATTATGCTACATTTAATAACGCAATTCCTCTATAATTTGTCCATCCCATTTTTTTGTAAATTGTGACTATAACCGCTTCATTCTAGCTTTCAAGTAATTTTTCTTGCTCCCACATTTTTTCTATTAGACGAGTTTCCACTTGCTTATGGTTTTGACCATTTCCGATGTTATCTGATCATTCCGAGGACTTTCGTTATTTTTATGTCTTTTATTATTTCTTCGACTACAATTAGAGTTGGTGGTTTATTATATATACACATTATATTATTTATCTCTCTTAGTTGGATTTTCTGCTCAATTTCTTCTTCGTGCTCGGGCTCGTTTTCTTGATTTTGTGTACCATTTAAAAGATCTTTGAAATATTCTTTCCACATTCCTATCATATCCTCCAAATTGCTTATTAATCGTCCTTTTTTGTTTTTATAGTATACTGGTCAAGGTTGATATCATTTTCTTTCTTAATTTCTTGGTATAGACTCTTTATTTTATCTAAATGATTAACACAGCATAAAAATGTTTTTGTTTGTTTTTTCTACAACCCTATGCATTTTTCAATGTAATTTCCACATTATTCTTGAAATACGATTTTTCTAAATTTTCCTTCGCATCTCAATTTTTACTTTTTACTCTTAATTTTTAGTCTTAATAGAGATCTAGTGAATTGGATACTTTAATCGAAATCGACTACGTAAAATCTGGTTTTGCTGGCAGAAAGACCTTATGGTCGATAGCCATTTGTTCCCTCTTGGTGACAATAAAGATTATTATTATGTATTATTCTTGTTTTCGTCGTCAATGGAGACGAAGACGAAGAACAATAAGAAATTTTATCGTGTAGAACAAAACGATATATCGAGGTATATATATTTTATTTCATAATTTTTTCTAAATAATTAATAAAAATATATTTAAAAAACTATTCTGAAACATTTCTGTAGTTTCCTTCGTATGTTTCCAATTCAAATTTTCTGTTATTCAGTATCATTTTTTCCAAAATCTCAAAATATTTGATAAAAAATATTTGCGATTTCAAACCCAAAGAAGCATTCCATTTTTTAAGTAAATTAATAATTGTCGATTTTTGCCTATAAGAAGATATTCAAATTTCTAAATCCATACATATTCACAAAAAAAACTTCATTTAATTATATTTAAAAAAATTATTCTTATTGAATCCTTTTCCCTACGTATATTGTTTAAAATAAAGTTTTTTATGAGTAAATTTAGAGCAAATTCATTTTTTTTAACTTTTTAACATAATATAACATAAAACATTTGATTATTTTAATATATTGAAAATTTTATAATTATTTAAACGAAAACCTAATTTCTACAAACATGTAATATTTATATGAGTTATCTATGAATAAACTTCTGACTCCTTGCCAAAAATACTTTACATTTTCCGTTTCATCTTAGAACATCACTTCATATTAAATATTTTCAAAACAATAATTAAAACTTAATTATATAACATAATTTCATTTAATTCACTTTGAAAAACCAAAGCCTTATAAATATAACATTTACTAGAACTCTTTACTAGAACTATAATATACTATACTATAACTATAATATACTAGAACTAGAAAAGATAATACAATCAATAATTTCAAGAATTCATTGGTCGAAAAAAAAACATGCAATGGGTCTTCCAATAAGTTTCATTTTCAATAGCCCGCCATTTTAACAGTTGTCATGAGTCTACCTTGACAGAACTTGACAAAAGACAAGCAAAAACTGCGCCATTTATAAAAATGGAACGATATACGCTTCAACAACGCATTGAAATTATTAAAATTCACCGAAATGGTGAAAATTTCGCGGTCACAGTTCGCAAAACTAAAGCATTTTTGGGTCGTCGTGAAGCACCTTCTCGGCCAGCAATTGGGAAACTGATGGACAAGTTTGAGCTGTTGGGACAAGTTAGTGATGTGAAGAATCAAACTTGTGCGCGTCGCTCAAGAACAATTGGGAAAATTGCTGTTGTAGCCCAAAGTTTTGAGGAAAACCCAGGTTTGTCAATTTCTCGTCGATCTTTAGAATTGGGCATTCCACAAACGACATTACACCGTATTTTGCATAAAGACTTAGGTATTAAGGCTTTTAACACAAGAACTCATGCCTACCG
This sequence comes from Phosphuga atrata, assembly GCA_944588485.1. Taxonomy (NCBI): domain Eukaryota; kingdom Metazoa; phylum Arthropoda; class Insecta; order Coleoptera; family Silphidae; genus Phosphuga; species Phosphuga atrata. The sequence goes on along the minus strand of OX155897.1, from coordinate 43,802,570 downwards.
ACCATCAACAACGTCGTGACTTTGATGATTGGGTCATTTAAATGCATCAATCTGATCCGAAAATTCATATAAATCATCTTGAGTGATGAGGACCATTTTCACCTCGGAGGATAGGTTAACAAGCAGAATTGTCGCATTTGGGGCTACCAAAACCCAAGAATTATTGTTGAAAAGCCTCTCCATCCTCAACATGTGACTATTGCGGTTTTTTGTATGGCGGGGTCATTGGACCTTACTTTTTCGAAAATCAGGCTGAAGCAACTGTTACGGTGAATGAATTGCGCTATCGAACGATGATTAATGATTTTGTATTGACGGAATTGGAAGATATTGATGTGGACGACGTTTAATTTCACAAAAGCAATTATACCATCGCTCTTTTGCGTGTAAAGTTTCCTGACCGTGTGTTTTCTCGAAGAGGCGATCACCATTGGCCACCGAGATCTTGTGATTTAACACCTCTAGACTTTTTTCTTTGGGGCTACGAGGAAGATAAGGTCTATTCCAATGGCCCACAATTCATTCAAGACCTCAAAGATGGAATTCGTGAAGTTATCGATGACATACAGCCGCAAATGTGCGAATTAGTGATGGAAAATTTCATGAAAATTGGCCATTTGGTTAGTATTGTTTTTTATTATTAATGGCATACATTTGTCTTTACAATTAAATAAACATCAATTAAACAATGATTAAATTAAATAAACAATGATTAGTATAAAAATACTCGTTTTTTCACATATCAAAATAAAACATCTTATTGGAAGACCCGATACAAACCCGCTTTAACAAGCAGGAATATAACAAATTATTAATTACTTCACAAAAATATCAACGTGAATAAAGTTTGTCAAATATAACAAGCTTAATTCACAGATGTAACGTACAATTTATTTTATAAACTTTATTAATAGTTTTAACGACTGACGCATGTCAATGATACAAAGCGATTGATTCAATACACTATTACAATAAAATCTAATGGAAAGAATATTTTCCTTAAATGCGCCACAGTTAAATGAGCCAAAGTTAAAATAAATACCTAGTATTTGTTATTAATTTTGAGATGAGCTTTTTCTGTAACAGTTATAATAAATACCCAGATATTTCTAAAAAAATATCTATAATAAATAATTGTAACAAAATGTATATTATCTGTTAAGGAATTTATGAAAACATTAATGTAATACAGAAAATGTTGCTATTAAATTTATTTGATCGTGAGTTTATTTAATAGTTCTCAGAAATGATTAATTATCGTTCGCGAAGTTAAAGCTATTAAGTGAGTATTTTCGCAAGAAGCTCAAGAAAGCATATTTATAGACTATTTATCAGCTAATAAAAGATACTTAGTTCGCAATCTCTGTCAAATCAATTTTCTTGCTTTATGTATTTAGAGCAATTACGAAATCTATAGAAAATATATAAAACATCTTGGAGATAGAGAGAGAAGAAACAAGTCATCATAAAAATAATTCTCACTAAAATAAAATCTTCTTCAGAGAAAAAAAAAATTAGAAAGAAAAACGGATTTCGTATGAATACTAGACATATTTTATTTAGTTCTAATCATTCAGAATTCAAGAAAATCAAATCAGTTTCAAAACAATCGGTTTTTAACAAAACCAATTGATATCATTTTAAAATATGAAATATACTGGTATTTACTGAAACGAAAAACTCTTTACTGAATATTAAAAATTACTAAAACCTTCGGAAAAAAACAGCCATGTAGTTACTAGTTTAAAAAGCTCGTTTCCACAAGCAGAAACAGCAATATGACTAATCTCCAGAGATGTTATTAGTTATTTATGGTTTTATCTAGTAAAGAAATCCAATTTTAACCGTATTTTCACTAGTGTGAATTAGCTTAAAAAAATATTTCAACAAATTTCTAATTTTAGGTTATAAAACCTAGTTTCGATTTAAATCTCTAATAAATGTACTATAATTTGATTGGAGTTAAATTTATTATTACATTTTCGTGAATAAATTAGTCTTTCTTGAAACGTAATTTAAGCTCACAATCAATCTATATAAAAAATCTGTAAAGAAATTCAAAATTAGAAAATTCGGGATTACAGATAACTTATTAAGTTTTTACTGACAAATAAATGTATACTTAACCTAACGCATACCTAACTAATCACTATTTGTTTTGAGTAGTAACAATATAGTAGCTAGCACAGCGATTCTCAACCCGTGGTACGCATACCCCTAGGGATATTAACGAAGACCATATCATGATAAATTATGCCGACGACACAAGTATACTATCGATAAACAAAACCATTGAAGACATTACACCTAACACTGACCAAATCATGAATTCTTTACAGTCTTGGTTTATAAGAAATAAACTTATAATTAATAAAAATAAAACAAACGTTATCTGTTTCAAAACAAAACGCAGCACAATCGATTACCCTGAAAACATAATTATGGGCAACGAAAATATACCAATTCAATCAGAGATAAAAATGTTAGGAATTTATATTGATGGTACTCTTGACTGGACACCTCATATAACAATATTATCGTCTAAACTGAGCCGAGGATTATATGCCCTTAGGATACTCAAAGGTTATTTAGATACAGAGGCTCTTAAGATGGTATATTTTGCTAATTTTCACAGCCATCTGCGTTATGGTATTATCTCTTGGGGAAATGGAACACATTGGCAAAAAATATTTAAACTACAGAAGCAAGCCCTACGTATATTATCTAAATTAAGTTTCAAAGATTCATGTAGGGGAAAGTTTCGTAGAGCTAAAATACTAACAACAACAGGAACATTTATATATGAGAATATACTTTTCCTAGTTAAATATAGATACCTGTTTAAAGAGTACCTAAAAAGTTATGATAAAGGGACCAGAAACAAAAACGAAACATACCCTCATACTCTCATCATAAACTCACTTTCAAGGAAATGGAATCCTCCATACATAAATCTAAAACTGTACAACGGATTGCCCAAAGAATTAAAAGGAATATCCAACAAAAATGTATTTAAAACGGAATTATACAGTTTCCTTAATAATTTGGAACCGTACAATCTGTAAGAATATTTTGACACCAGCAAGAGAAGATTTTGAATGTCTTGGTAGTTAAATTATGTCTTTCAGATTATACCTAATTATTTTAGTTATTTCATATAGAATCTATATTAATAATTTTAATTTTGTTGTTTGTATTCTATTCGTTTTGATTTTTTATATTGACACATTTCATTTAGACCTACTTGGTATTGGTGCTTATATAGTGAAATAAATTAATTTTGATTTTGATATGCGTTTGATGGCTTAGGCGAAAAAAAATAGTACTGGCGTATGTTAAAAATATCCTATTCTCCTCTCTTCGCGATCCTGTTTCAGAGCGGTGGCAAACAGTGGACAAAAAATTGTTTTAGCGCTATTTACAAATAATAGTAGATTATAATACGTATAGTATATTATAATATAAGTGTGTGAAAAAGGGCTTTTGTGTATGAGTTTCGAAGTGTAAAGCACGAGCCGAATGCGAGTTGTTTAATCGCAATGAGTACACAAAAGCCTTTCACACACGTATGTCATACATTATTTTATAGCCAATTAAATCCAGGCTGAGAGGCCGAGACTAGAGATGAGCATGGGATCCCATCGTCCCATCCCATCCCATCCCATCCCATCTCATCCCATCGTCCCATGGTATGGGATGAGTGGGATGAACGTCGCGTGGGATGGGATGGGATGGGACGACAATTTTGAATGGGACGGAGTGGGACGGATTTTGATAATCTAATAAATTTAGTTCGTGCATAATTAATTGCTTTCATATAAGAATCTTTTTATTTTCATTTGTTTGTAGACACAAGTAGGCTTCCGAATACAAATCACTGTATTTTTGTTAGCTATTTCTAGATGTTGTTTTATTTTTGCAGCGCATATCTTTTTCGTGTAGGCTATAGTTACGTTTTTCACGACTCGGCGCGGCAGTTTGTCGGTTACGGAATCGCGCATGCGCAGTTCGGCTGGTATTTTATCCTTATATAATATATAAATCCTATTTTATCCTTAAAAATGGTGCAGCTTTGTTTTTAGCGATTTTTACGGTTAGATTGAAAATAGACAATTATCCAAATTTAACGTTTATCGTGCCAATACGCAAAATTTTAATACGTCCAGCTCAGAAGATTTCTAGGATAAAGGATAACGATATATTTCCTGAAAAATCTTGCGATCCGTTTTCGACGAAAAGAATTACTCATTGTCGAAAAACCGAAAAGAAAGTCTGCTGTATGGGAAAAATGGGATGAATGGGACGGGCCGCGCGACCGGGATGAGATGGGATGAATGGGATGGGATGGGACGAAAATACAAGGTGGAACGAACGTTTGATCAAATATAGATTTGTTCCAACTACTTAAAATCTTGGCTATTTTTTGTTTTTCTGAAGTTTTAAATTTGTTTAAATTTTAAACAACTTTTGTTGGGGATGTTGTGGCTGCTGCCACAACAGTAATGTTGTTGTCTTGTTTCAAGTTACAACTTGAAATGAATAATAGTATATTTTGCAACTAGGGCGATAAGTTGTCAATTGGTCACGAGAGCGAAATTGGGCGCACGAACGAAGTGAGAGCGCACATTCGCTCGAGAGGACAATTGACTATATCGCCTGTGTTGCAAATAATATTTTTTTATTACTCATGCGAGGCGACGTATCTTACAAGTTTGGGATCCAAGGGCCATCCAAAAAAAAATAGAATAAAAAATGAAAAATTTGCTTTTTTAATTGTCTCCGGTGGTGTGGATTCTTCATAAGATATTCTTCATAAGATTTCTTCGTTTTCTTTAATTTTTATCTTTATTTTGTAATGAAACAAAATTGTCACTTTTTAAATATTGAGGTCTTGATTGCGTTTATTTTATTTATTTATTTGTTTTTTTTTAATGTAACTTAGCGATTGTATATTTGCGTACGTTACCCAAGTTATGTGGTAATACAACCAAAAATGGCATTTCTCGCACTAAAAAACGTGCGCCAAGATTTACTTTTAACGCATGAGTAATAAAAAATAAATAATCAATTATGTTACTTAAATAAATATTGTTCGGATTACAATATATTGAACGGAGCAAAAAAAGGTTAAAATTTATACATTAAGTTTGAACGAGGTTGTGGGTAATTTTATTATTGATTTAAAATAAAAATAAATCTAATGTAAACATTTCAATTAAAAATGTTCAACTTTGATCCTACAAACACTAGGTTTGTACCTATCTACTTTTTCTACTACTATTTATTAAAATACATGCACATTTTAATTAAAATATAAAATAAATAAATAAACAAATTTGAGAACATACCTGATGTCGCAATGTCAACTTAATTCTAGGTTTTTTTGTACCGTTCAGTGAAAAAAAACCTTTGATTCGGGTCAAAAGACCGACTTTTCTCGGTCACAAGACCGACAAAAGGCCGAACACCTTCCAGCACGAACGCTGGACGCTTGACACTAGACACTCGTAGTTCGTGAATCGGCCACACTATGCGTCCAACCCTCAAGCGTCCAACGTTGGAGGGTATTGGTAGCATCGTGTAGCGCCGGGTTTAGAATAGTCAGATACCGTGCACACAATTCTTGCATTATTCGGTAGATGGTTTCTATTGGCGCATAGCGATGGTTATCGATGGTTATTAACAATCTTCGGAATCACATAATGAGATCACAAAAGTTAATTCCAATATAGCATGTGTATGGTAGAGTCAAAAATTCAATACTTGTTTCTTGCGACTACATAATTCTTATTACTTATTAATATACATTTTATTTTCGTTCGGTAATTTTTAACATACTCATATCTTCTTACTCTAATAATTAACATGCTATTTATTTAGTTTAATATATTAACAACTAACTACGAATATGTAAAATATAAACATTTTTCTAATGTAAGGGGTACAATTTAGGATCATGAACTGCCAAAGGGGTACGCAAGCCAAAAAGGGTTCATAACCGCAGATCTATTTTTTTTAAACACGCCGAATTTTTAAAGACGCGAACACAAATAATTTTCTAGGAATGAGGAATGAAAATCGGCAGTCTTGTTTTTAGCGAAAAAGATGGTTAATACTTAAAACTAAAGAATACCTCCAAATTATCAAAAAATTACTCGATAAAGCAAATTGCAACCACCTTATAAAAACAAAAGTTTATGAGTCTCTAGAAACCTGTGTTAACCAAAATTACTTTAATTTTTATAACAAGTTCTACCAGTAATAGCAGGTTTAGAAATGTGATCTCCAATAAGCCCATTTATATCTAGCCGATTTATTTATGTCACATATTGAAGAACATATTTTCAAATTAGATTTTACAAGAAAACATATTTCATTTTGATACAGATATGGCGATGAAGTATAGCGTGTTTCAGTGGTACAGCAAGTCAATTGGGTTAATGTTTAAATGAAATCAATAACATTCATCCTAAAATTAAATTCACTCTCGAGGTAGAAAACAACAACAAAATAAACTTTTTGAAACTTTAATTCATAAACACAACAAATTTGAATTTGATATATAGATATATATATATTTATATATATATATATATATATATATATATATATATATATATATATATATATATATAAAAGAAGATTCTTCAAATTCAGATTCTTCATTCTAATAGCAAAGATTTTGCGAAAACAAAATCTATAAGCAGCATCTAAAATCCTTCTTCAAAATTATTGCGTGCAATAACACTCAAAATTTCTGGTGTCAGACAGAACGGATTATTTCAATTCAAGTTTTTCAGAACATTTTCGTGCCTTTCGTCTTGAAAAAGACACAAGTTCATTTTGTAACCATTGTCTAGGATGTAATTATTCCCAAAAATAGATAATTTAAAAATCTTGCATAATTGCAACAAGCAACCGAAGATTCCTTGACGAGCAAACCGACCAAATCTTTTCACAACTTTTTAATCCAGCGCAATTGTCTCCAGGTGAGTTCCCAACTACAGACAGGCTCTTCCCCTCCCCACCAAAACTCTTAGTATAAACTCAATCATCAATTTGTAATCCACTTGAGAATTACCTTCAACAGTCGAAACTCGAGTCGTTTAAAGTGTGTAGATTTATATAACTTCACAAATTATATAATATTTTCACAAAAAAGTAATGGTAAAATTATAGTGAATTTTTCAATTTTTCTTTTTAGCTATTCGTTGATTGTATTGATTTCTCTTTGTATTTTTTATCAAAGCAGTTCAGGTCGCAGCACAAGTCACCACCGAAATCTGCAATCGAAACATTTTCTTTTCGTGACTGAACCACAATCTAATTTTGAGTCGCGACTCTTAGATTGGGAAAGGCTAATCTAGTAAATATGGTACAGTATTTACTAAAATACTATAATTATACGCAGAATGATTAGTAAATTTTAAAGCCAAGTATAATCCGCCAGTGCAGAGATTTTAAATTCAATTTTATCAAAAGAGCTATAATATATATATATATATATATATATATATATATATATATATATATATATAGTATAATCTTGATAATAGGATACATATGGGACCAGACAACCGCCGGATTATCAAAAAATTCTGGATAATCGGGACTAAAACAAAACTATAACAATTTTACATATTTTATGTGCAATTGTATTTTAGAAAGAATAAAATATGTATCTATATAAGTAAATGTGACATACAATATATATATATATATATATATATATATATATATATATATATATATATATATATATATATATATATATATATATATATATATTTATATATATATATATATACCTACAAACTCAGAACAGTTAGTAAGACAATAGTAGAGTGAAGTTAGCTTGGGCAGAATCGTCAATCAAGTTTTCAGCAGGGTTAAAAGCAGGGTGTGTTGGCCAAACCTCTTCCCAAGAACACTGGATTGTGTTGTTTTTGACTTTATTTCTTCTGTGCGAGAGGTTTATATCCGGCGCGGGGCAACGTAAAGAAAAGACACGTGTTTGTTGAGAGCGCCTGATTACAGAACGTTCCCGATTAACCAACCACCGGATTATCAAGATTATACTGGATATATATATAAAAGATTAAAATTTTGAAATATAAATAAATTTTTAATAAGCTAAATTTTAATGTGTTAATTTATGTATCACAATCTATTTACTCTAATTAATCTGTAGTAAATATCAAATTACATATAAATATTAAATTACATAAAAAATACCTTAAATTATATATTTTTAAAATAACGAAACTTGGATAAAGAATAAAATTTCAACGTAACCAGTTAAATCGAATATTAATGACTAATTGTAAGTGTGGTTCTCGTATCGACGGTCTCAAATGTCAACAGAACAATTATCCCCGAATCATTCCTTCTCACTCTCCGCGACCGTTATTAATAACGCGTTTGTTTTTATCGCATGCATGCGACAGAGAAAAGCAATGTGCACACACGCACATGCTACCAGAAAAGATGCGCCACATCTCAAGTGGTGCATTTAGTTTAGTTTGTATCATATAGTAAGCTATGCGTCACGGCTAAACCGTGTTTGGCAAACCTAAATAGGCGCGGCCAATAACACTAAATATGTTCATTGTATAGATTAGACTAACAATAAGTAGGTTTTGGTATATATGTGATTGTAATTTAATCATGTTATTGCACGGATAAAAGTACATTGTAGAAATTACAGTTTAAATAGTAACGTGGGTCCTTATGAATTCATACTGTAATTTTTAAAAGTTATTTACTAATAAAAAACTTACAATCCCAAGCTGTGAATTTTACAGCTCGAAAAAGTACTTTTAGTTAAGTGAAAATATTTTTTATTTATTATTTTGTAACTTTTCATATAATATGTATTCATTATTAGTCCAAACTGTAAAAATTACGATTTTTTCGTGATGTATTTATTACTTCATAATATAATATTTCTTATTTATTTTCAAACTAAAAGTTACAGTGTGAGCTGTTACTCGTTGAGTATGAGAAATGAACGCCGAAATATTACTATCTCATACTGTAATTTTTAAATTATTTTTAGTAGAGTGAAACGTTACACCAAAAAAAATAAAATTTAATATCTGAAATTGTAGTTTTAACAAAAAGTAATTTGTAACATGATAAATCTCATTGTAGTTTTTACAGTTTCAAATTCGTAAGGCCACTGGCACTATTTGAAACTGTAATTTCTACAGTGTACTTTTATCCATGTGGTTTCTTAATTAAAATCTTTAAAAATGTTTGTTTTACAATATAAATTAAAAAAATAATACTTTTTTTTCTGATGTTTGATTGCTACAATATCTAAATCCATAAATTTGATCTTATCTTATGTGTGCAAATCGATATATTGGCTGAATTCTTTAGTGCATCCTTAATAAAAATCTATAGTTTTATATTTATCAGTCTATATTTTTGGATTAATTGAATTAATCTTCGTTCAAATTTTAGAATGTTTAGATTTTAGTTTAGATTTAGAATTTCGTTTGTTTGAAATTTGAATCAAAATCTTTTTTTATCAAATGAAATTATCAAAATCCACAAAGGAATTTCTTATTATCATATTTTGTTGTGTATTTATTATATTTATTGTGTTTGTATTTTGTCACTAAATTCCTCCTTTTATCGTTGTATAAAGTCTATAAATTACTCACGTTCGTTGAAATTTAATTAAATAATTTTTCCTTTCAAAAAATGAGACAATTAATAAAACCCAGACAAATAACCATTTTAAAACCCAATTTAATTTACAAAAACAAAACACGTTCTTACAAAATGTTTAATTTGGTAGAAACAACTGTTTTTATCCAAGTGAGAAAAATATATCAAACAAAAAATGTTAAACCTATCGAAGCGACAACAGATTTGTCTGGATAGGAGCCGAACATAACTGAACAGTCCTAATAGTTTCATCTTGTTTCTCTATTCTTGTCTATTGACTATTATTTATCTTGTCTGACTCGTCTTGCCTCTCTAATCTTATCCCTCCTGTCTTATCTGTCTAGTCTTATTTTGTCTAGTCTTATCTGCTTCATCTAATCTTATATCTGTCTAGTGTTGTCTATCCAATATTTAGTGGCTAGTCTTCTCTGTCTAGACTATACTTGTCTCTCAGGTCTTGGTCCAGTCTCGTTACATCCAGTTTCTCAAGTTTTGTCTCACAAGTCGGTATGTGTAATCTAGTCTCTCTAGTTTTAGTTGTCTTATTTTGTCTGTCTAGTCCTTTCTGTGTAAACTGACTAGTCTAACAGATTCATCTTTTCTCTCTAGTGTTGTCTATCGTCGATTACTTGTCTTGTCTTCTCTTCTCTGACTTGTCTTGTTTGTCTAATCTTATCTGTCCTGTCTTATCTGCCTAGACTTATTTTGTCTGTCTTGTGTTCTAATCTCCTGTATATCTAATCTTGTATCTCCTGTTTTATCTGTCTATTATTGTCTATCTAATCTTGAGCGACTAGACTTGTCTCTCATGTCTTTTCCAGTTTCTCAAGTTTTGCACAAGTCGCTTTGTGAAATCTTGTCTGTCTGATTTTGTCTGTATAGTCTTGTCTGTGAAGTCTTGTCTCTTAAGTCTTGTTTGCCTAGTCTTCTCTGTTTCGTTTTATTTGCCATACACCACTATATCTAGTCTTATTTATCTAGATTTGTCTGTCTTGTCTTGTCTCTATTGTATTGCCTATAGAACCTTGTTTATCCAATTTTGTCTGTCTAAGTCTAATTTGTTTTATTTGTCTAGTCTTGTCCATTTTTGTTGCTGATTCAGTCCTGCTTGCCTAGATCTTATAGAAATTTTACTTTATTTATTGTTTCTTATATTTATGTAGTCTTGTCTTTGTAGCTATAAATTGTCTATATTATAATTGTTTCCTAAATTTCTAGAATTAGAATGAATAATCCAAGCTAAATTTGAAGACAAATTAAATGTTATTTTTTAATAAAACTGCAATATTTGATGTAAAGCTTTATTTAAAGATTTAGTAAGAATAGTACATTTAACTAATTGATATTAAAACGAGATTTCTAATGTAAAATATAATTTTGCAAAAAGAAACAATTTTGAATTGTGAAAATTTATTTTTTTCTATGGATTTTTTTTTAATTTTGAAGAATAAATGTTGAATCTATAATTCAAAATAATAACCTATTTCTTGATTAACACGGTTTTCGCACAGTTTTGGTTTTACCCGGCAAATCATACGTTTTGCAAGAGAAAGTTTCGGTTTTACACGGTTTCTAATCATAAAATAAATTTTATAGCGATTTACACGTTATTTTTAATTACACGAGTTTTAAGGAGTAAACTTACCTTGTATATCGAGATTTGGATGTATATATCAAAACTTAACTTTTTGGATTCACGTGTTTGTAAATTTGTAAGTAAACACATATGGAAATTAAAAAATAATTTCTGAAACATTTAAGAAGTTTGTTTTTAGTTATTTTTGTAACGATTCATTTAAATTCATGAAAAAATCTGTTTTCAAATTTCAAAATTGTTTAGTAGAAAAAAAAAATTATTAAAAAATTTTAATTTATGAAAACTATCAATTTTTTAATCACATTTGATCAAGTTCATTTAAAAACTGTTGGAATTGAGTGAAATGGAATTAAATTTATTGGAATATGTATTAAAAAGTTTATAAGCTATATACAAAGCTGTTTTACTTGAAATTTTTAATAGCTATAATTTTTAATAGCACATATTTGACCTTAAACAATTAACACATCGACACAATTTATGATATTAAAAAATTCATCGTATTATAATTATACCTCAACTAAAGTCTAGACTACACACTACATTAATTTAAAAAAAATATATTGTCTTAACTACATTTAACTAGTTAAAACGTGTAGACTAGCAATGTTTAAATAATTATAAAACTAAATTAATTCAAAAAAATGTTACCTATCTATAATTATCCTCAAAATATTCTTCAGTAGATTTTAAATATTTTTTTAAACAATTCACTTCTATTTATAAATATAATATTTAACCTCGCGGTGTTCACGCTATTTATAAGTTTAATAATTTTAACCTCCTACTAAGTTTGAATATATAGACATCGTGTTACATACAGAATGTGTCGTCTCCAACTGGCACATCTGGACGTATAAGATGTGTTTATAATCTATTGCTCATCCTATAAAAACAGAACAGAGTATGGAAATGTAGAAAGAATAATACATTCAACGACTGATATTTTATCGGTTTTTAACTCCTTATTCATTTAAATTCTAATTAATTTAACATTTATAATATTTAATGTCTTTTCAAACTTTTGTAACACTACTGGTAGCCAGGCTAGTATAGCATAGTCTAGTATTAGAGTTTTAGAAGAGTTTTAGTATTAGAATCTACACTTAATATCCTATAAAACTTATATGGTATTCTATTAAATTATAACAGTTAAAAAAACAGTGTAATATTCTATTAAGGTATTAAAAGTAAAAAGCAGATTTGCTATAGTTTATAGTCTCAATTAGTCTTCGTTTGTTGGTTTTGATACAAATTTGCAAAACTAAAACATAAAAATGTTGTATACGACATTTTAAAATTAAAAACCTTATTAGAGCTATGTTTAAATGAATATTTTTCATTTATTTTGTTTTAAGTTCAATTTTTTATTCTTTAATTATTATGAGATTAAACAAGTCCAGACTACACAAGACAAGACTAAACAAGCGATAAGACTAAACAAGCGAACAAGATAAGATAAGATTATACTATAATAGACTTGAGTAGCCAACGCAAAACTGGGTAAGACTGATTGTGAGTTAGATTGTATAAGACTGGACAAAATTTGAAATGCCATTACTATATTAATGTTAAATGTCCAATTCCATTGACTTTTATATTTGTTAAATGAAATAAATCTTAATCTATTCAAAAGTTTATATTTTTAAATTAAGTAGTTTCTATTTTCAAATGCTTGGAAACATTGTCGTCCTAGCAAAATTTACATTTCAAAAAGTAGAGAAGACGATTTTTATAAAGTAGACAAGACCAAACAAGACTAACAAGAATAAGAATAGTTAAGACTGAATAAGATTGGACAAGACTGGAATCGCCCAATTTTCTCCATAACCCATTGTTAAATGGATGCTAAACGTTCAATTACAATAATTATTATATTTGTTAAATTAAACAAATTTTATTGTGATATCTATCATATATTGGTCTGATTCGGTTGCACCTTGTCGTGAAGGAATAGGCCAGATTTCTGCAAGATCCCCTGACTGGAGAAAAGACGAAATGGTATGCAAATACCATTTCGATAAAAACTACACAGCGATGTGTAGCAGTAAAGTCAAATGGAGCGACGAATCATCAGCATACCACATTGAGCAAAGTGCCATCAAGTGGTGTCCAGATAGTTCGAAAACGAAGGAAGGTTCTTCTTCTGGCGCTTCAGCTCAATTGGAGCCTTGGCCTGCCCTAGTTCTCTCCTCCATTCCTCTCTCTCTCCCGGGCCACTTTTTTCCATCTTCCTAGTTTAAAGATTCGTCTGGCTTCCTGGTATACTCCATCCTCTCATCTTTGTCTTGGTCTTCTTATCGGCCTGTTTCCCTCCATTCGGTCGTTCAGGATTCGTTTGGACATTCTACCATCTAGCATTCTTATAACGTGGCCTGCCCACCGGAGGCGGCACTTTTGTACACCTTAATTTTAGTGTCTCTATGTATAACATTGGACTTGAGTAAATTCGCCTATGAGAAATACGCTTTATTTGCCATCATCACTCTGGCTATAATTTTCGCGTCTTCCAGGGCTTTACTATTGATTGCCCCCAGATACTCAACAAGTTGTTCACTTGTTCCAAGTTATCTTATGTTTGTATTCTTGGTGTACCCGTTCTATTTTGCACTAGCGTCTTAGTTTTGTCGATGTAGATTTCGAGGCTGATTTTAGTGTTGTATAAGCTTCCTCCGTGGCTCGTTTTGTGTGACCCATTATGTCAATATCATCCGCGTATACTGCGAGTTGTACGGATTTGTTTATTAGCGAGTTGTCTCTCGCTATTCCTGTCTTTCTTATTACATGTTCCAGGGCGCGGTTGAACAGCGTCAGCGCCAACCCATCGCCTTGTTTCAGCCCTTGTCCACATGTATGCTTTCCGATAAATTTCCCTGCATCCGCACTTGTACAGTGCATTCTGACATGGTGAGTTGGACAAGTCTTACCAACATTTTTGGTATGCCCAGTTCTGTCAGTATCAAGTATAGCGTGTTTCTGTTTATGGAGTCGTATTCTTGTTTCAAATCGACGAACACATTGTATACGTCGACATTGTGTTCCCAGGCTTTGCCGAGAGTACGTTTGACGTTATGTATTTGGTCTACTGTCAATCTTCCAGGTCTAAAACCTGCTTGGTACTCTCCTATTATATTTGAAGCAAAATGCTTAAGTCTGTTGTTAATTATGGTCGTGAATATTTTGTATCAGTTGCACACGAGTGATACTCCGCTGTGGTATGAGCATGTCATCCTATCGCCTTTCTTGTATATCGGTCATATTATGCTCTCGATCCATTCTCGCGGAATCTGTTCCTTCTTCCGTATTTCCATTAGGATATGGTTTAGGTAGCATGCTAGCTTTCGCCGCCTTGTTTCAGTATTTCGCTTTGTATTTCGTCGATACCTGGAAGGTACTAGTGCAGAAGTATTTGGACCTCGTACCAAGTACTTCAAATTCATGGGCATCTACCCAAGTAACTTCTAAGCAAATGCAGATGTGCACAATTTAACCTCCACAGGAGGTATCACAAAAACGAATTACTATCTTGTCAGATAGTGAAGTGGCCAAAAAGTCTGCGAAAGCTAAACAAAATTAGCAGAAAAAGTAAAATAACGCTATACTGAGTACCAGGATACACTGGTTAGAGGGAAATGAAGAAGCCGATCACCTAGAAAATATGGGATCCAGTTATTCCTTTATAGGTCTGGAACCCTTTTGTGGTATTATTATGAATACCATCCACTAAAGTTTAGATTAAGAAATAAGAAAAAAATGGGTGAAAACCTGAAAAGAACTTCCAGAGCTAAGACACTCTAAAGAATTCTGATAGCAATCCTGCCGGGGCACTGCAGACTTAGAAAACACATAAAGACCCTAGACCTAGGGAAAGATGGCTGTTGAAGATTCTGCAGCTCGGCAGAAGAAACTCCCATACATCTGCTCAAGACTGAGCAGCACTGCTCCGAAAGACTTGGGACCCACTTCTTGAACGGAAAGGAGTTGCAATCCTTGACCAGATCCTGAAATTCTTAAAGAAATCGGATCTAGGGGAGGCGCTCTAAATGGGTAAGTATACCAACGATTAGAGGAAGAGGGTGGTGTGAAATAGATCTATAAAGGTCGCAGTACGGCCATCCGCGCACTAGGCAGCAGAAGTATTTGAGCACCCAGTTATAGCAGACAATCGACGGATAGTTGTGACCCTTTCGTCGAGCGATATAGACTAATTGCGTCTGGATAGAGTGCGTAGAGACTGACTACAGCCACATACATTCGCTACTTTAACCTCGACAGGAACTATCGCAAAAAAAAACGAATTGCTGTTCTGTCAGATAGCCAAGCAGCCATCAGATCCAAACTAGTATGGGGCTGTGTGGGAAAGCTAAACAACGTCCGCAGAGAAAATAAAGTAAGACTATACTAGGACCCAGGACACACTGGTATAGATGGAAACGAAAAGCCGATCACCTAACAAGGGATCCAGCAATCCCTTTTTAGGTCTGGAACCCTTTTGCGGTATGAGCATGAACACTATCCACAAAAGTTTAGATGAAGATATAAGAGAACAGTGGATGAAAACCTGGAAAGATTATCCAGGCCTAAGAAAATCCGAAGTAATGGTGGGATCTTTGAACCAGAAAAGA
The DNA here is from genome assembly GCA_944588485.1 of Phosphuga atrata. Classification (NCBI taxonomy): domain Eukaryota; kingdom Metazoa; phylum Arthropoda; class Insecta; order Coleoptera; family Silphidae; genus Phosphuga; species Phosphuga atrata. The sequence goes on along the minus strand of OX155897.1, from coordinate 43,786,670 downwards.
ACAAAAGCTTGCCTGAAACTAAATAGGAACAAGCTTAGAATTCTGACAAAGTCCTGGCAGGACACTGCAGACTTAGAAAACGCCTTAGGGGCATACGCCTGGAGGAGGATGGCAGATGCAGATTCGACGGTTCATCAGAGGAAACCCCCATACATTTGCTAAAGGACTACAGCGTACTACTTCGCAAGGGACAGATGTACGTTGGGGCCTACTGCTTAAACACATAGGAGTTGCGGTCCTTGAATCCCACCCAGATCCTGAAATTCTTAAAGGAATCAGGACTAGAGGAGGCGTTCTAAATGGGTAAGTATACTAACGATTAGAGGAAGAGGGTGGAGTATCTATGAAGGTCGTAGTACAAGTTACCACCAAAATTCCACAAATCTCCCTACATTTGCTACACGCTCTGGCTGCGCGATGGCTTCCGCTTAATGGCTTCCGCAGCCAGGAATTCGTAGCCGCCTTGTGTGCGGCCTCCTATACCCCGTCATGTGTTAGAGTGGCTACCGGCAGCCTTGCTGCGCTACCTAGTGCGTGGGGCTACAAGTAACTACGTAATTCTACAATCTATAACATTTACGTTCGAGAAAATTCTGCATATTAGTTATAGTTTTATACACTATTTTGGACTAGTGTAACTCATTTTCTACTGCATTAATTAAACAAAAAATACTTTAATTAAACAAAACTAATTACTTTATTCAATAATTAATTTTTTAGTTATTGTAACTTTCTGATTTTAAACTAATTTATTTGTGTTTCATATTCTATCGAAAAGACAGAAAAAATTTAGGAATTCCAACAAACCACGTCAGTTCTGGATATAGTAATTACTCAAAATCCAAAAATTTAATAGTCGAGCAGAAATGTTCAATGATTCATTCCGTATAAATTTAATATAATTTTGCAAACATTTCTTGTTTGTATAAAATTGTTGATAATCCTGCATAAGTTATTTGTTTGTTTACGTTAAAACTTAACTCTAAAACAGCAAAAAACTTTTATTTATAAATTCTGTATAACCAAAATATTTTTTTTATTAAGAATAATTAATCAGACAAAACTAGACAAGACCAGACAAATGTATATCATCATAGGAAATTTGCTGTATTATAAAAATAATTATTAATAATACCATTTAATTTTCTTTGCAGTGCTATGAAAATTCTGTTGGCGAAACTACCAAGACCATGGATAGTTGACGAGAAGAAAGACGATGGATATACAGCTTTACACCTTGCTGCTCTCAACAATCACGTCGAAGTTGCGGAGCAACTTGTCCTCAGCGGTAAAGCCAACATGGACTTGCAAAACGTGAATCTGCAAACAGCTCTTCACCTAGCCGTGGAAAGACAACACACTCAAATCGTCAGAGTAAGTCATAAATTCTTATAGCCAAAGTTAGAGCGCTTTAATCTTATCTGAAAACGGTAGTTTAACTCAGGATAAAGTTAAATCGTTTGAATATTATAATGTATAGTAAGGTAAATTTCCGTTTTTGTTTTTCAACTGATAACTTACACAGATTTAAACTTAAATCATTTCATTCTTACCATTTTCTTTTTAGCTGTTGGTTCGTGAGGGTGCAAATCTAAACATCGCTGATAAAGACGGCGACACGCCACTACACGAAGCCTTACGCCATCACACCCTCTCCCAACTGCGCCAACTGCAAGATGTACAAGACGTCGGCAAACTACTCATGGGTCTAGGCGCCCAAGGCTGCGACAAGAAATCCTCAGCCAGCATTGCTTGTTTCCTTGCCGGCAACGGCGCCGACCTAACCATCAAGAACAGGAAAGATCAAACACCGTTGGATCTTTGCCCGGATCCAAACCTTTGCAAGACTTTGACTAAGTGCTACAAGGAGAAACAGAGCGGAGAAATGGACATGGGTCCTCAATGCAATACCAATCCTAACAATTCTCCTTCGATGGAAGAATGTATGGTTTGTTCTGATGCTAAGAGGGACATGGTATTCCAGCCTTGTGGTCACGTTGCTTGTTGTTCCAGTTGTGGTATTAGAGTCAAGAAATGTTTGATCTGCAGAGAAAATGTTACTACTAGAATGAAGGTATTTATCTTGTACTAATTACATGTTTAGTATCTGCTAATTACATGTCAAGAAACAATTTTGTTAGTACGAAATATAGCAATGTTTTTCTTTTGGTTTCCTTCTTTTGTCAATTGTATATGATTATTTCTCAAAAATATTTCATATTTATGTCCCTTTGACATTAATTTTTAAAATGAAATTCACTATTTATATTTTATTACTCATGCGTGAAAAGTACTTCTTGACGCACGTTCTTTAATATGAAAAATGCCAATATGAATAACGCATGCAAATTCAATACCGCTAGCTTACATTTAAAAAAACAATTAAATAAATAAAATAAACACAATCAAGACCTCAATATTAAAAAAGTGACGTGAAAGTGTCAGGAATTTTTTTCATTACAAAATAACAATAAAATTCAAGAAAACGTTTTAAAATGAATGTAAATTCTATGGTGATACCGGAAACTGAAGAGTGAAACTTCTTATGACGAATCTACAGCACCGGAGACAATTGAAAAAGCAAATTCTTCATTTTTAATTCCATTTTTTTTTTGGATGGCCTGGATCGCAAACTTGTAAGATACATCTCCTCGCATGAGTAATAAAAAATATTGTTTGTAACACGGGTGGTAGTCTCGATTTCCCTCTCTAGTGAATGTGAGCCCAAATTCGCTATCGCGTCAATTTGACAACTTACCGCTCTAGTTACAAAATATACTAAAAACTCTTTCGCAAAATTTCAACTATTATTTTCTTCCAGTTTTTTTAAATTTAAATAAACAAGAACACAAACAGTTGAAGACATACTTTTATCAGAAAAAGAAGATGATAACAATGGTATGTTGTGCAACTAGGGCGGTAAGTTGTCAATTGCCCACGAGAGCGAAATTGAGCGCACGAAGTATCACCAGAATCCAGTATCACCATAGAATTTACGCTTATTTTAATACGTTTTCATTAATTTTAATTTTGTAATGAAATAAAATTTCTGTCAATTTCACGTCACCTTTTAATATTGTGGTTTTGATTGTGTTTATTTTATTTATTCAATTGTTTTTTTAATGTAACTTAGCGATTTTTCTTGAATATTAGCGTGCGCCAAGCATAATTTGAATTTTAATTGACAAACAGCCATTTGTCGCATGAGTAATAAAAAAATATTACTACAAGTACTACAAAAAAAATGTTTATAATTAGTTCAACATTTCAGTTCTGTTGATCCAATCTCCCAAATATGTCGAACATAATTTTGGTAATGTTCTTGCGCTATAATTGCAGAAGCATTTTGAATTTGAATTCCGCGAGCTGACTTCTCTTTGTTATGTTCCCATTGGTTCCTCTTCAATGGGTTTTAAGAAAGGACTGTACAGTAGCAGAAATACTGGAATATGTCTATGAGCTCCGATAAGTTGAATTTCTTCCGTTCTATGAAATTTGACGTTGTCCACAAAATATGCACTTCGTATATGATCTTCGCCTAAGACCTATGTGGTCAATTAAAATTGTCAAGAAATTCAAGAAAGTGAAATTCCTTTAACGTTCTGTTAAGAACAGTCGGTTCAGTTAACAGTCGATAAGATTACTCTTGTTGAAGATTTTGCTCCAACATTTTGGTTTTCATTTGTTTTAGTATCCTGTCGAGTAAATTTTTTGAGGCGATGCCCAACACTTCACCTTCCTCACCTCGTTGTGTGAAATTTATTGGACAAATAAGAAAATTCTTCTGTTGAAAAAGGAAATTGACAAATACAGCTCTCTTTGTAATGGGGATAGAAAATAGTTAGAATAGAAATACTGAAATATTATTGACAAACGAGGTAAACTTAAGGAAAAAGACTGTAAGAAGAGAACTGTAAAACTATAACAGGCAAGACTTGACAGGATTACACAGTTAATCTAGCTTAAACCTAATTTAGAAGAGTAGTCACACTAACAAATATTATTTAATTAATATGTTTCATTTTTAGATTGTCGAGTGTACGGTATGTTCGGACAGAAAGGCGTCCGTTCTGTTCAAGCCTTGCGGCCATATTTGTGCCTGCGAAAGCTGTTCGCAAATAATGAAGAAGTGCGTGTTATGTAGATCGCCGATCGAGCATATCGTGCCAATGAGTGTGTGTACTGGCGGATCGGGTACAATTTCCGAAGTCAAGAGTGACACCGAAGAAGAACCTCCAAAGCCTTCCACTAGCGATACTTGCCAAGGGTCGCTCATGAACAACGGCGGACGCGATCCCAGCACTGATATTCAAAAACTTCAACAACAACTTCAAGACATAAAGGAACAAGTAAGTATTGTTCTATTATTTTAATTCTTCTTAGTCTATTGCAATTGAAATTTGGACTAGATTTATACCCGTATTCATAGTCCTTCATTAAGTAACAAGGATTCCTTGTTCCTTATTTCGAGTTTCATAGACCTTCCTTTTCAGAACAAGGAGCCTTATTGGGCCCTGCTTTCTGTCAAGGCAGCGCTCGTGCTTCCTTGAGAAAACCTTCAGCACTGTGATTGGCTGTTGCGTTTCTACGACCAACACTTGAAGATTTGACCTGTATCATAGGACAGTCTACATGTTAACCTCAGAAACAGTTAAAAGTGGAGCACGTAAAAAGTTTCAAAACGTATCTCACAAGAGGACCGTATGATAAGGAAATCACCGATTCGATTCATTTTTAGTACACGCGTAGGTGATAACCAGGAGTATAACAGGTGCAAGTAGTAAGATGCAATACTCATCCATTTCCGAGAAAATTAATTGAGAAATTAATTATTTTTCGTGCGTTCGTCTGCATTATAAGTTAACAAAAATTCAACAAGCGAGTGGCGCAACGGTAAAGGTAGAGACACACTGGTCCCACGTACGCAACGTATGCGATGCAACGTGGGAGAATTGGTGTGCACACTCGTCCCGCGTATGCAACGTAAATTTTGCATCAGATGCTGTTGTAATTTCTCAGAAGGTGCACTAGTGCGTCATGTTTTCTGATTCTGATAGCGAGTTTGAGGATGATTTATTGACTACTATTTTTAAATGAAAATTTCCGCTTCACAAAAGTTAAGAAGAGAAGATATTGGGTTCATGAGATAAATAAACAAGGAGAAAAAGTTGGAGAATACCATACATTAATACAGAAACTGGAATCTGATGAAGAACGATTATTTATGTACTTTCGCATGTCTAAAATACAGTTTGAGGAGAACGCTTGCATCAAAGGTCTATTTGTTTATGACGTGCTACGCTTAAGTTCTAGAAACACACTGATCACACGCGTGGATAGCCTACGAAACATCCCCTCCACCTTCCCACGCCGATCTTAACATCCCAAATCGACGTTGCATGTGAGGCATGTGATTGCGTTGCATACGATAAGTGTATTTTTATGGCCTAGTCTTTCATCTAAAAGAGTCCAGATACCGTAATGCGTTGCATACGTTGCGTACGTGAGACCAGTGTGTCTCTACCTCAATGCCCGCTCTAGACTCTCACGGAGTAACTTCGGCGAGGATCCTCGCCGAAGTTGTTCGAGGCGAGGAACTACACGGAGTAGGCATCCACACTCTCGCCTTACTTCGCGAGGACCTCAGTGCCATGACCGACACCGAACAGGTAGTAGCTGCTGCTGCAGCGATTTCTGCTTTTAATTATTATTATTATGTTATCCCAATAACTGATCCCAAATAACTAGTTCCCTTTGAAAAGCCTCGAGGAATTGTAACTGGAGTTCTTGGGACCAATCGCTCATGATTTTTGATATTATTTAAATTAATATTAGATCAAATTTAATAATATTGAATAAAAATATTTTTACTTTTTAATCGTTCTAGAAACGGTTGTGAACTGACCCACCTGCATACAGTTGACTAAATTAAAGGACGAGTAAACACGAGAGTGTAGACGTGATACTCTCCCTTCCTCGTACTCGCGCCTCGTGTCACTTTGACTCGGGTACGAAAAACCGCTTCATGAAGCGATGTTAGCCCAGGCGAGGCGAGGAAGCCCAAGGCGAGGCGAGTAACCTGACCACACTTTCGTTCCTCGCTCAACTCCGTGCTACTTCGCGAGAGTCTGGAGCGGGCATAACAGTCGCGCTTCGAAAGCGCGAGGTCGCCGGTTCGAACCCGCCAGCGGGGTTGTGTTTTTTCTTCAAATATTTCACATTTTTTACAAATTCATGTGTCTTGAATATTGTTTATTTTGGAATTAATTGTAATAACTGTTTTTCGTAGCGGGAAAGCGATTTAAGCGATCTTATTATGTTTGAAGAACTCGACGAACAAGGTCTGTTTGAAGGAGTCGAAGAATCTGCATTACAATCAGACGACGAATCGGCATTAGAATCAGACGACGAATACCATCCAGATAAAAAAAGGTCGAAAATCGAAAGGGATAACATTCCGCTTGATTATAAAATAAAGGTGGTTAATTTGGCGAAAGAGCACCCAAAATGGAACCTGTAAAGTCTGCAAAAAAAAACGGATGTACCCGTCTTAAGAAAATGCTTCAGTTGAAAATATGGGAAGAACACATTAGGGGAGGATCCGCGAAAGATAAATATTCAACGATTGATACATGGACTTATGATCGCTTTGTGGAAGCTCGTCAATGTAACCAACAAGTCACGACGAGGAATTTGCAACAATGGGCTCTATCTGCTGCCAGCCAATTTCCGGATTTGAAATTTAAAGCTTCGGAGGAGTGGGCTGTGGTCTTGCTGTGGAAACCGCGACAATGGAGGAGACCCTTGCTGCAGCAGAAAAGTTTCGGCTCCATACACGAGCCCTCATCCCGAACTACGACAAGGATTTTGTCATAAATACCGACCAAACAGGTATTCGGAAAAGAAATATTTTTTCCATATGAAAAAAGACTTGAACGACACAAAAGATTACTACAAAAGATTCGTATAATACTTTATTTGCAATGCAGATAACGTAGAGATTAAAAAAAAGAAATTGAAAATTTCCTGCATGATTTTTTCAAAATTCCTTTTCCCGCTAACAAAAACAGTTATTACAATTAATTCCAAAATAAAAAATATTCAAGACACATGAATTTGTAAAAAATGTGAAATATTTGAAGAAAAAACGCAAGCCCACTGGCGGATGCGAACCGGCGACCTCGCGCTTTTTGCGCCACTCGCTTGTTGAATTTTTGTTAACGTATAATGCAGACGAACGCACTAAAAATAATTAATTTCTCAATTAATTAATTTCTCGAAAACGGATGAGTATGGCATCTTACTACTTGCACCTGTTATACTCCTGGTCATCACCTAGGCGTATACTAAAAATGAATCGAATCGGTGATTTCCTTATCATACAGTCCCCTTGTCAGTAAAACCAAAGAAGAAACCGAAAGACCGGAAGAAACCGAAGTTTAAACCAAAAAAAATTGGAACTCGTAAAAAAGTTTGGAGATTTATTCAAGGCATAATCGAATTAAGAGCCTTGTATCGAAATATAAGCCAATCGAGAGCCTTTGCGATAATGACTTTGGTGATTGGAGATAATGTTACTTCTTAAATCTTGAAATCTATTGGACAGTCCTTCCCTTATAGCAAGTTTACCAAGTTTTAATTTGATCCCTCCAAAGCGTGAACAATGCAGTAGCAAATAAGAAGTATTCTTCTAAAAAAGAAAATTACTATTTGGACTAGATTTAGCATTTTTAAAGCCTTTTTAAACCTATAAGATAATAAACTATAAGGTTTTCTTAAGAAAATCTAATTGCTTTGTTGCTATGTAAAATCTAATGATTTATTTTGTTGTATTTTTGTAGACTATGTGTCCAGTTTGTTTGGATCGTTTGAAGAACATGATCTTCCTGTGCGGCCACGGCCTGTGCCAAATGTGTGGTGATCAAATACTGGAATGTCCAATTTGCCGTAAAGCTGTGGAAAAACGCATTCTGCTTTACTGAACCACCTTCCACGGATATTGTTATAATTCCCGGATTCTAATTTTTTTTACAACAATGCAAGATTTCAATTTAGAAAATTTTGAACTTCAGACTCAAGAAAAATTAAGTTCTACTGGATTTCTACAGGTTTTCGAAACACTTACAGATTCAACAATATTTAAAGGATCGGACAACATTTTAGCTACAGAGTTCTTCTAATAACCATTAGAAGTTACAGTATTACCACGGGATTTTTAATTAGATTTTTGTAAGCTTTTCACTTGTTAGATTTTCCCTATATTATACATATATAACATGTTACAAATGTAATTATTTTAATTAACGTTTGATACAAAATTTAGTTGCTCCTTGTTTTTCCCGTAATTCTTAAAATATGACTATTGTAAAATATTCTTATATTCTTTATATTCGGTTTAATTAATCTTTAACTTGTTTTTTGTCTCATCATTTCTTAATTTGTTAAACATTTGAACAATTTGTAACGAAGCTATTGTATATTTCCTTTTTAATTAAATATAATGTGTAATGGAATAATATTAAATATGTAATAAACAATCCAGTTATAACAAGGAATTCTCAATGCATAGGATAAGGCTGGACAGGCACCACAGCAAAAGACATATACCAAATTTATCTCTCAAATAATTGAATATTTTTGAATTATGTTTTCCCTCCGTACCACCGCAACTTTTTTGGCGGAAAAATGTCGAAACATTTTTTTTACATCTGGTGTCCACAGTTTAGCAAAACGAAACATTTTTGTTACCCCTGGTGCTGACACTGTTTTAAGACGAAACATTTTTGTTTCTCCTGGGGCTGACACTTTTGCAAAACGAAACATTTTAGTTACCCCTGGTGCCGATACTTTTGCAAGACGAAACATTTTTCATAACCCTGGTGCATTTTTGTAACCTCTTGTGCCGACACTTTTACAAGACGGAACAATTTTTTTACCTTTCGTGCCGACACTTTTGCGAAACGAAACATTTTTGTTACCCCTGCTATCAACACTTTCACAAAAAAAATACATTTTTGCTACCCCTGGTCTCGACAATTTTGCTAGACGAAACATTTTTATTACCCCTGGTACCGACACTTTTGCAAGACGAAACATTTTTGTTCCCCTGTTCCCGACACTTTCGCATAACGAAACATTTTTGTTACCCCTGGTGTCGACACTTTTCCAAACGAAACATTATTGTTACCAATATATATATTGCAAATATATTGTAAGAAAAATCTGAAAACGTACGTAAAAATCGTGGTTGCTTGCAGGAAAATAAAAGGCAAATATTTTATATATAACTTTATGTTTATTAACATTCCAAATAAACCCAACACAATAGTATAAACAATAACTTGTTACAAAAAAATATCTATAATAAATGTAATATCCGATTTGTACAACTGATAATATATATGACAAAAAACATTTGCAAAAGAAAAAACAAGTAATATATCATATCGGTCACAAACTTTTTCGAAGGGGTAACAACAAAAAAAAACAATATTTACAATAAATAATATAATTATTGAATCCGCAATAGAGATTAAATAAGACTCTATCTAAGGATAAATGAGTTAGAACATGACTAAATATACAATGTTAAAGAAATGAATTTGGTATACTAAAGACGAGTGCTATCTGCTGTACATAACATGGTGAGATTCCTTTAATAAAATTGTACTGAAACAACAAAATAATAATAATAATATTATAGAATCCAAAATAACATTTACGTATGAGGCTATTATTAAGACTAGTAGTAGATTTTTCCCATTGAAAAACGAACAAAATATAATAATCTACCATCAATTCTGCAAATAAACAAATAATTGTGTTAACAAATGAAACTATGTGTTTGTGTCATCAGATTCTTTACCTGCAATGAAATTTTTGGACTTCGTTCTAGTTGTAAAATATGCTGCTGTGCATGAGCCAATTGTCTATTCGTACTGCCCAATTGCTCTTGAAGTGCAGCTGTTTCTAAACACTTCACCGATAATCTATCATTCAATTCCAACAACTCGTTTTGTTGTTCTCTTGCAAAATTTTGCTTGAACCTTGCAACTTCCTTCTGAACCTAAAATAAATAAAAGTAATTTAGACAAAATTCTCAACAATCAGTTTATACTCAATAAACAGCTTTTATATAGAATTTAATCTCAACAAACAACTATTAGTCAATTAACAATCTGCACAAATTATCTAATCTTACCTCAGCTTCATGAGCTTTTCTCATTGCATCCAAAGCAGCTAAGGTAGCCTGAGTTTCCTCCGCCAAAGCTTGTTCCTTGTCTTGCCTTAAAGCCAAGAGTTCCTTAGTGTGTGATTCTCGTAAGTCCTGCAAGGTTCTTCGATGCCAGTGCTCCATCGCTACAAGAACCCGTTCGCATAGGATCTGCAACTGTTCCAAATCTCCCTGTTGCTTGTGGCTTTCGCATTCTGTTAGCGTTTTTCTGTAAGCTGCTCTCAAATTCTCCACTTGATTCAAATATTCTGTTCCTAGATACAGGGGTCTACGATCTTCATCGGTATTATCATACCTAAAAAATATAATAAGAATTATAGACTATCTCTCAATAGCAATCACAATAGCAAGAAAATCTCAAGAATAGACAGAAAAGACTACATAGACAAAACTAAACAGACAAGACCAGGCATAGGGTCCTCCGAGGTAGTGTAGTTTAGTGTTAGTGTAGACAATATACCCGCCTGACAAACGGACGACCCGGGTTCGATTCCCGGTCGGGGAAGCAACAACTAGGGCAATTTTCACTAACCGTCCGGGCTGCCCACCATGAATGTATGCGAAATATGCGATACCGAGGTGGCGCATACTAAAAGCCAAAGAAGAATAGTGGGTTAGGGAGAGCTTCCCCCAAACCGCTTAAAAAAGACCTGGCATAGAAAGCTAAACAGACTAGACAAGAAAAGACGTTCTCTTCGTCATTCATCTGTCCAGGCTTCTCTTCGTCTAGGTCTCATCTTTCACTCCATTTCTGTCTGCTTTCATGTAACTAGGTATGTCTGTCTAGTCTTGTATGGCTTATCTTGTCTTCCTAGATTCATCTGTCTTATCTTGACTACCTAGTTTCATCTGTCTAGTTTTGTCTGACCATGTCTGTCTAGTCTTGCCTTCTTATATTGTCTGTATAATTTCATCTGTCTTGTCTGTTTGCCTGGACTCATCTGTATATTATCTGTATAGTCCTTTCTGTCCAGTTAAGTCTATCTAGTCTTGTTGGTCTCAACATACCAGCCTTTCAATGCGGGAGACCCGGGTTCGAATCCTGGTCGGGAAGGCTATAACTAGGGCGGTTTTCACTAACCGTCCGGGCTGCCCACCCTGAATGAATGCAAAATATGCGATACCGGGGTGGCGCATACTAAAAGCCAAAGTGGAAATGGGGATTTAGTGAGTTTCCCCCAAACCACTTTTAAAAAAAAAGTCTTGTCTGTCTAGTTATCTTTCTAGCCTTGTCTGGTTATGTCTATCTAGTCTTATCTGTCTAAACTTGTCTGCCTTGTCTTCTCTGTATTATCTTGTGTGTCTAGGCTTATTTGTCTTGTCTAGTTTGTCGAAGTTTTTTCGATAAATTTATAGTTTTAATTATAAATATTATTTATAAATTTTATACGTTTCTTATTTTGTATGTTTCTTACCGTTTATGCGAATTATTCTTCAATATTAAAACATTTTGTTCGATTTCCTTGATGGCTTTCTGCATGTCTTTGCATTTGTAAATAATATCTTTGAAATTAAAACTTCTATAGTCATCACAATTGCTCTCAATCGTTGTGTTGATGATATTGCCTAAGCTAATAATATCTCCGTTCAAGTTCTGTACAGCTTTACATAAATCGCCTAAATCTTCCTTACAAAATAAATCACTAGAAATTTCACACATAGACTTATCTAACATGGACTTGAATTCCGCCTGCAGATCCAAACGGACGTCAACCAAATTCAAATTCTCCACGCAATCCCAAAACGACTCCAAGTCGAATAAATTCATTATAAAACTATTATCACCGTTATCGGAGCTACTTTCCGTTTCGCCCTTCAACACGCAAATTCTTGAATCTATTAAAGCTTTGTGAGCTATAACGTCTGCATATTCACCCAACAAAGCTGAACTCGGAGCCTTTCCTTTTTCTTCCAACTTTCTTCTCCAATTCTGCCTCTGCAATTTGGTTAAACTGCTTTGATACATTTCGTTTAGTTCTTCTATGTATCTCTCCATTTCACTCCTCAGAGTATTTTCAACAGCATCTGACCATAATTCTAACATTGCTCTTTCGTATGCGAAAAACGTGAAGAAATAACTTTGATCAGAACTGGACAAGGCTTCATATTTCTGAGCTGTCCTCATCAAAACATGATTGATCTCGGAAATAATTAACTCCGAGTTAATTATTTCTCTAGCGGCGCTCCAAGTATCTCTAATAGCTCCTTCGTCAACATTTAAACGACAACTTTCGTCTGAAGATAAGGTTAGAGATTCAAGGGCTAATGCCTCGGCCAGTTTTGGTAATTTGTTCGTTTTGTAAATCGTTAACAGATTGTTAACTTTGTTTTGTTCTTCTTCTAGGTATTTGATAGCTGGGTTGATGTTTTTTGTTGGCAGAGTTGAAGGGTAGGAGAGGCCGTGGGCGAAATACAAGAGGCGTTTCGTAAGGACTTTGGTTAGGTTTGAAATGCTGGTAATGCAATTCGGCGGTTGGTGTTTCGAATTGTCGGTCAGTTTAGATTGCAACTTTGCTACAAGGTTTGCGGTTTCTATCGTTTCTTTGCAAAGTAAACGCTCGCAGCTGTTGTCCGACGTTATTTGCAACTTCACTGCTTCCTCTATTCGACCTAAAACAAAAACAAATTAACACATTCTAAAATTATTCTTGTTCGTTTACCCTCATAACGTCTAGGTAATATTGCATTTATAATAACTTCAACTCGATTTCATTAAGGGCAGTCCATTTCATATTCAAAGAATCATTAATAATATAAACACAATATAAACACGAACACTTATTAATAAAAATTCGAGTGTTCTTTTTTTATTAAAATGAACACCACTATGTCTTATTAGTTATAATAAAATTATTACTTACCAATAATTAAATTTTCAAATGCAATTTTTTCAGCAAAAATTTCCATTTTGGCCGCCTGTGTCAACTCTCCGCATTCTCTGAGCGCATCCTTCTTATCTTCCAAGCTCTTCAATTTATCCCTCAACAAGTTCTCCAGTTGAACCACTACAGACTTAGCTGAAGTATTAACGACGTTAACTTCGGACTCGCTGAACTTCATGCTTAAAATCTCGCTTAAGTCCGTCAATGCGCTCTCCAGAGTGCCGAGCCGGTCGATGTTGGAAGAAGGTGAACTTTTCTTATTTCTGAGTAAACTTATAGTGTGTTGACACACGCTTAATTTTTCTTTAGCTAATCTTAAAATACTATCTGCACTTAAATTATTGGTATCTTCAGTCTTCAGGTTGTTTAAATCGTTTAAACTAGCATTCAGGGTGGTTAAAGATTCATTGGAAGTGTTCACTTGGTTCACCTTCGACTCTAAAGTGCTCAATCTCATGAGAAGTTTCATCGGTTCTGAAGATGTTGCACTGTCTAAGGACTTTCTGCGAATCCTCCGTAAAGCTTTGTCGTCGATCGGAGACGCAGCTTCCGTGCTTCTGTCTCTTCGGTGCTTCCTGCGGGAACGTCCACGCTCCAATGACAATATTTTTGCTTCTAATTCGGTCACTTTATCCTCTACCTCCTTATTTATCGAAAAGTTTTCTCGTCCTAAGATCAAAAAGAATTAACAATATTAAGTATTAAAAAATAATTACATTTCTGAAATATAAATCTCATACCTTTAAGGGACAGAGATCTTCTCTTTTCTCTTGAATCTTGTAATTTAGATTTCAGCGACCTTGCCTGTTTCTCAACTGTTGCCAATTTATTGGTTAAATCTTGAACTCTGCTGGCCATCAAAGTCGCCTGAGCCTGCGATTGTTGTTCCGCCATGTCCAGACTCGATTTCAAACTGACATTTTCCAATTCCAATTCGTCGAATTTAACATGGGAATCTCGCAATTCCTTCTTAACGGCCCGAATCTCAATAACAGCTTTCTCGAAACGACTCCGTAAATCCAAACATTGCTCGATGAGTTCGTTCTGGTTCAACGTGTCCAAATCAATATCCAAGTCGATATCAGTTAGATCGGTTAACGAAGCCATGAATTTCGATTTATTTAAATTTTTCCCTTCGATTTCTTGCAGCTTCTTGTATAATCTGTCATTATCTAAGCGATTCCGTGATAGTCGCTCGTTCGCGCATTTTAATTCTTCTTGCAGACTAGAGACGATCCTTTGTTTGGTTTGGAGTTCTCTTGAGAGCGTTGCGCAACGTTCTTCGGCTTCGCGGGCATCCCGCTCGTATTCAGAAATCCGTCTCTGCCACAATTTCTGTTCCCTGTTGAGTTTCTCGTCTGCCAATTTTATTTTTTGCGATAATTCTTTCTCGGTTTTCTCTAAAGAGTATACTAATTCTTTGGATTGTTGTTCGTGCATCATAGAATCTGCATGGAGATTTTTCAATCTAAACAAAATAAAATACATAATTCATATTAATAACAATAACACGTGATTAATTGGCATACAAGACCAAATTTTATTAAACATCTTTAAAACACTAAAAGACCTAAAATGGCTGGGATCCGCACAGTCAGAAATCCCAAAAAGCTGTCCAAAATTAAAAAAGTAAAGTATATATTTTAATAATTTCATTTTTTTTAAGTATGGTCCTGTTCTTTCTATACATATATGAGATATATATATATATATATATATGAGGACTCAAAGGCTCCCGAGATCACACCTGATTCTGGGTATGAATTAAAAAAACTCAACATTTCATGTTCGAGAGTTCATCAAAGAGTGTTGAGTGTAATAATACATGGGCGTAGCCTGGGTGGTTTAAACTTGGTTAATTAGTTAATTAAAAACATCAGTTTTCGAAAACTTCCGCAGAAAAAATGAATCATTCAAAAACTATGTAAACAGACTGAATAGATTTGAACTGCATTTGGAAACCCATAAAATCACCCAAAAAACCTACATTACTGTCCCACTGTCCAAAGACAATGGACTAAAAACGATAACGAAAAAGCTGACCTACTTGCACAATATTTAACAGGGGTATTCCTGCCAACAGACATCCGACACACAACCCTAACCGCCAACTGACTCAAGTCACACCCAAACAATATTTAAGCGAAAGGAAAACACCAGCAACGGACATAATAACACCCAAAATGCTGAAGGAGTTTCCAGGAAAAGGCATTGTGCTCACATGCATCTTAAATGCAATCTTCAGATTCCAGCACTGGCCTAAACACTTGAAGCTTGCAGATATAATACTTATACCAACGCCAGGAAATGATCCAAGTTCGCTGCCAGTTGCCATCAGCTCGCCATCAGCTTGCTGCCAGTTTTTTTCTAAACTGCTGGAGATATTGCTACTGACAAGAAAAGACCCAGACTTTAACTTAACAAGTTCGCTGCCAGTTGCCATCAGCTCGCCATCAGCTTGCTGCCAGTTTTTTTCTAAACTGCTGGAGATATTGCTACTGACAAGAATAGACCCAGACTTTAACTCAGCAGATTGTATCCTAAACCATCAGTTTAGTTTTCGTCGGTAACATTCAACTGTTCAACAATGCCACAGAATCAACAATCAAATAAATATCGCATTTGAAGAAAAAGAATACTACACTTCATTATTCCTAGATGTAACACAAGCATTCAACAGGGTCTGGCACGAGGAACTATTATATAAAATAAAAAAGTAATTTCAGCTTTCTGGAACCTATTTAGATCATACCTACACAACCGACAATTCAGAACCAGAGACAACGAAGAAGTATCTGCAACATTTCTGGTCAATGCTGTGGTCCTACAGGGCAGTGTATTGGGCCCTCTACTGTAAGTGCTGTACACCTCAGATGGAAAAACGGGCAGGAAAAACGTGGGGTTGTAACCTCACAATCCTGCGATGGATGTACACCATGATAGTGAGACCTCTGATTACTTAGGGGTAGTTGCGTTGAGAAATAGAACCAAGCTGGTCTCTATGAAGAAGCAGCTTGAGAAGGTTCAAAAACTGGTGGCCCGACAGGAATGGAGCTGCTCCTGGATCTGACTTCGTTGCACCTTGTGGTGTAGGGGGCCGGCAGATCGGCGATTGTTAGATTCACCAAGGAAGTAATAGGCAGAGGTAAAGTAATCAGGAGCAGACACCGGAACAGACAAGATCTCCTGGCTGGAAGTGCTGAAAGACGATGGTATGCAAATACCTTTTCGGGAAAAACTACAGAGCAATGAGTAAAGGTAAGTATACGGATGGTTCGAAGACAAAGGAAGGTACTGGTGCAGGATTGTTTGGACCTCGTACCATACTTTGAATCCATGGGAATCTACCCAAGTATATTTCAGGCAGAGGTACATGCAATCGAAAGATGCACAAATTAACCTCAACAGGAACTATAGAAAACAACAAATTGCTATCCTGTCAAATAGCCAAGCAGCAATCAAGGCCATTAGCTCATACACGATCAGATCCAAACTGGTATGAGACTGTGTGGGAAAGCTAAAAAACAAGCTTGGCAGAGAAAATAAAGTATCGCTATACTGGGTACCAGGACACACTGGTATGATATCGAAACGAAGGAGCCAATCACCTAGCAAATAAGGGATCTAGTAATCCCTTTATAGGTCCAGAACCCTTTTGAGTCATGAGTATGAAAACCATCCACAAAAGCTTAGATAAAATAAGAGAACAATGAATGAAAACCTGGAAAGAACTTCTAGGGCTAAGAAAAGAACAGAAAAGAACAAAAGCTTGCCTGAAATGCAAGCTTAGAATTCTGACGGCACACTGCAGACTTAGAAAACACCTCAAGGCCATAGGCCTAGAGAAAGAAGAGAGAGAGATGCAGATTCGGCGGTTCAGCAGAGGAAATCCCCATACACCTGCCCAAAGACTGCGGAGCACTGCTCCGCAAGAGAGAGATGTATCTTGGGGCCCACTGCTTGAACGCAGAAGAGTTGCAGTCCTTGAATCCCACCCAGATCCTGAAATTCCTAAAGGAATCAGGACTAGAGGAGGCGCTCTAAATAAGTAAGTTTAGTTAGTGGGGTAAAATAGATATATGAAAGTTGAAAGTCGCAGTACAAGTCACTACCGAAATCTACAATCTACACCTCAGAAATCCCCGAAACACAACCATGGGAACATTTGCAGACGCACAGCTGTACTAACTAACGCCTAAGACGCCAACATTGGCACAAAACATCGCCAAGACTACATACATCTACTGGAAAAGTAGTTAAAAAGTGGAAAGTTAAAATCAATGAAACCAAGTCCTGCTATGTAACATTCACGTTACGAAAAGGTCTTTCTGCTCCAGTTATTTAAATAATATAGAAAGCCCTCTATACTCGATAGTAAAGTACCTAGGACTACATCTAGACAGCAAACTCAATTGGAAGAACCACATCATCAAAAAGAGATAACAGATTGATCTCAGACATAGAGAACTGTGCTGGCTCATGGGCAAAATAACGAGTATAACGCGTAACAAAATACTTTTATATAAAACTATCATCAAACCTATCTGTACTTATGGCAGTGAACTCTGGGGATGTGCCAGCAAATCGAATATTGCGATAATACCAAGCTAAAATACCAAGCTAAAATAGTAAGATCAATTGCCAACGTTCTATGGTACGTAACAAACCACATGAGCCAAGAAGACCTGCAAATTACCGCAGTGAAGAAAGAAATCCAGGAAAGACGAAAAAGTATAAAGAAAAAATAGAATCAAACACAAATCTACTAAAAAATTCGCTTCCCCAACACCAGCTCCTCATAAAACTCAAGAGACGCTGGTCAACTGACCTTTAGCGGTACTCACAACTTCACCTCATAGAATTATATATATATATATATATATATATATATATATATATATATATATATATATATATATATATATATTCTAATTGTTGAAAAAACGTTTCAATAAAAAAAAAAAAGATTGAATTGAGTCGTTTATTTATAGTCCTTAACAGACCCAATTGCGGAATCAGATACATCTGATGGTGATTTAAACTTTACAACATTTTAATAAAATTCTTCATAATTATATTTTTGGTAATTTTGTTATTTATTAAAATCTTAATTCAAAGAACTGAATTCCATAGGAATAATAAGTTTTTCTATAGAGAATCAGTTAATCAGTTGATTATTTTTGAATTCAATCTCGAGATCGGGCATTTTGAAAAACCTCTAAATCTGGAGTTTCAACAAAATTTAATTCTTTTTTAGAAAAAGCATTCGCCATTTTTAAATTCTAAAGTTTCAATTCACTTTCGTGATTGGCGACTTAAAAAACCCCTAAATCTCTAGTTTCAGCAAAATGAAATGTTTTGTTTCAAACATCATCCGCCCTATAGCTTCTGCCATTTTACATTTTGGAATTTTTAATTCAGTTTCTTGATCGGCGACCTCAAAAACGCGAGGAGCCAGAAATCACGGTATTTGAACGTTATCTTGATATTTTGACCAACTTTTTGGCATTTTCGACCACAGCAGATCGGTGCAATTTTTCAAATTTTGAACTTCCTAGCTTTAGACTTTATATGTCCAAGTTATAGCATCGTAAATTTTTTGGAAAATGCGTCAAAATTTGTTATGTCATGTATTATAAACCATTTAACAAGTAACTTTCCATCACGCTAATTCCATTGAGAAACAATTGAATAAAATTTTCCAAATTTGCTATACCAGCGTTTCCCAAACTTTTTTCTTCGTGACCTGTAGATATTGTTCATCAAATGAAATAGATCAGAAACGGTATATATATATATATATATATATATATATATATATATATATATATATATATTTATATATATATATATTACGGTAAAAGTACAAAATCGGCAAATGTGAACAATTACGGGATATGTACACATCTACCAATGTGATAGGTAAATGTGAGTTTAAATCTGAGATCAGCTTTATATATCTACTTTTACCGGAAAATGTTTACTTTTTGTGTGTTACAATATCACGTGTGTCTTGTTGGACAGCCCATGCGTTGTGTATGTTAATGTAAACCTCTAACAATTGCCAACAACATAATGCATATATGCACATTTTCCGGAAATAATTGGTAAATGTAAGTTGAACTCACATTTACCAACCAAGAAGGTAAATGTGTACATATACCGGTAAATGTTATCATTTACCTAACTACGCACTTTTACCGTAACATATATATGTAGTGCGAAGTAGTTTGCGCATTTATGTGATAACAATACGAAAATATATTTCAAAATGGCGTGTTGAACATTTTAAGACAAGAAAAAGCGAAAATGAGATCATAAATGCGTTTACATATTTCAACTTGCTAGAAATAGGCATCTCGTAAATGATAGCTAATTGGTAGTCGAAAACTTATAAAGAATAATGAATAAGTTCTAGTTTTTTACAATTAAAATCAAAATAATTTAAATTTGTGTTCTCTCACAAGTCGCGGCATTGTGGGACGTTATATCGTTTTAATAGTTTCTTCCCTAAGAATAGCTTGATATATTTCCAGAAAGTATAAAAGTATAATGTATTTTTGCACACAGTTCAATAATGTCGATTTAGTTTTATTTAGATTTATTTTACATTTTCGTAAAACTAAATAAACTGAAACGAGTTCCTTTGCGACTCGGTATGCTTTTCCGTGGCCCGGTACCGGGTCGCGACCCGGCATTTGGGAAACTGTCCTATACAATAATAGACATGCCTTGGTGTATTAATCGTAGTTAATAAAAGTTTTAGTAATTTCGTTATAAAATTATTGATTTTGCTCATCTAGTATATAGTCTGTTGCCTCGTCGAAAACTAAGAAACAAGTTTATTTGTACGGTATGTAATTACTTGTTTTTAACATTCACTATGTTCTTTTATTGTTGCGACTTTTTTCGTGTCTCATTTTAACAATAATTTCAGAGTTTAATTAGCGTTCGATTAGTTTTAATAAACGCAAAAAAATAAGCGTGGTTAAAATTGTTTCTGAAGAAGACACTAACTAAGCAAAAAAAGGAAACTTAATTACACCGTTAGAAACAGCAAGAATCTGCCGCTACATACTAAACCTCGACGGATACGGAACATTACTGAACTATTAAAGAAATCCTCGACGACACTTAACAAGCACAAGAAATGAAACTATTATAATAAAATAATTTTATTAATAATCTAGTTAGTGCAGTTGATTTAATAATATTTTTATTACCTTGAGATTTCGTTTTCTAAACTTTGTACGTCATTTATGGCGTTGGCTAGTTGTCGTTTCAATTCGTCAACTTCCACGCTTTGTTTCATTATGTCTTCGGGGTCTTTAAAGCCGTCGAGCTCGTCGGTGGAGACGCTGTCGATTGTGGATTGACGTGACTGACATCGGGGTAGTTTCGGTCTGAGGCGATTTCGGTCGCGGACCCTGCCGAGCAGAGTTTTCTTCTCGATTGGGGATGAAGGGTTGTATTCGCTCCAGTCTTCGGAGTCTCTTCTGCCGCCCTCAGAAGCGGTTCGGTATTCTTCGTCGCTTGATAAAAGGGCTGAACGTGGAGTTGCGGGCATCGACGGACTACAGAATTAAATAATAATAGATAAAAGTAAAGCAAAAAATAACAAATTGTATTGTTTGATAATTGTATTTCGTGTTTTTTGCGTTTTTTTTTCATGATGTAGGAACTACATTTTACATTCAAACATTTTATTAAGGGCTTTTACAATGGGGGTTTGTAGCGACCAAGGGCCGCTGATAATAAATCCTTCCAGGTATGGATTGTAAAAGATTTCAAATTTCTTTAAGGAATTGGAAATCTCTTAATGGATATATCAAACCGAGCTACAAGATCGACACATCCGCCATATTTAGTTTAGTTTGTATATTTGTAAATACATTTATGGCGTCCTGAATTGTAAAGCTAGCTTTGACATCGTGTATACGACCAGCGAAACTAGATTTTTACACACAGTGTTGCAAAGTACGACTACTATGCGGTAAAGTGACCTGTACATTTTAACCTTTCAAGGATACTTACAAAAATTATTAAATTAAGTATAACACAATAACATCTAATTTAGAAAAAGCTTCTTTACTCCATTTTTGACACGATAATGTAGAAGTAGAAAATAAGAGTGATTTTTTATTATAAAGTATGACATGTTGCAAAATGACATATTATGTACCTAATAAATTTCAATTAGAAAAAAGGTCAAAGTTTGTGAGTACCAACATTAAAAAATTAAATAACTTATAATATTGTGAATAATCTAAATCTATTTGTATCTTAAATAATAATTGTCGGCCAAAAAATCTTATACAAATATCGTGCGGAAATGATTTTACAACGCTTCGGACTCGTTCCTCAGTTTAATGTAAATAACTTTTCTCAAATCACGAAACTTGAATGATATATTTATTTTGAACCGTAATTACCCACAATAATAGTACATATATTAAAGGACGAGTTCAGTAAGTGCGTTATTAAAGCACGCGTCCAAGTTTTTAAAACGACGAGCGTAGCGAGGAGTTTTCTAATGGACAAGTGCTGAAAACGCCTTACGAACGAGTTTTTTATAGTATTTTTTCTATTTTGCGCCCTTTTATGCAATTTCTAAATAAAGAAATCGACGATATACCTATATTGAGAAAATTGTATCGCACTGGGCGAGCCACAACGGCACGCATATAAGATGCATATAAGTCCAGTTATGAGTCCATTACAGACGCAAAATAGAAAAAAAATATTTAAAAATTGTATTTAATCATATATTGACCATTTTGATGCAATATATTTTGCCACCTTTCAGACAGTAAATTGATTCCGAGCTCGTTGAACTTCCTATCTTCTTAAAAAAATATTAATTTGCGTTAAAAGTACAATTAGTGACAATAGTGGTAAAAATCGTTATTACTTTCCGAACAACCCAATATTTAGGATTTAAAAATTCTGTGGTCCCTTGGTCCCTTGTTTATAATGGAAATGTTATGAATAAAATAATGCTTATTATCTAATCAGAGCTGTTTCTGACTTACTTTTCCCAGTGACAATCAAAATCTCAAAAATATGTTGAGAAAATAGTGATAATACAAGAATTTTAGAGTGGCAGAATGCATAAAATGTGGGTTATTTTTTGTCGTTGTTGCTAAATGTAAGAAAAACCTGTTTGGAAAATTTAGTGTAATTAAAAAAAAAACATTCAATAAAATCGAAAAGTATATTCTCAGTTTACTTTACTAGCCTTGAATCGAGATTAATAAAAATCTAGATTAATTGTTCGTATTTATGAGAAACGAGAAAAGATTTCAAAACTCTGTGAATTATATTAAAATTAAACGCTCACACAACATGAAATGAATAAATGAAATCTAGACTATATAAATGCAAAATTAAGACTATTAAAATTAACAATTAAGATTAATTCTGGATACTTTTTTAAATCCTTTTAATTTACTTCCATGTTTAGATAATTACAAAAAACAAATTAATTAATGAAACTTCAAAAGAACCAAATTTTTCGTTATTTATAAAAGCTATTTTTTTTAATGCGTAGTAATAAAACGTTTAAGTTAATGTAGAAAATTTGATTACATTAATTATCAACGATGAGATGAATCTTGGCCGGAAATTGAGCAATAATATCCGCTTTACGCGAAAATTATGAGAAAATACGTGTAATTTGATTAGGTGTAGAAAATCTAGAAATGCATTGAGAAATCGGATATTGCATTATTATCGCATCCCGTTTTATATATAAAAAAATTATGAGAAAATTTTATTCCACATACAAATATAGATTCATTTTCGCAATTGCAGTATTATATTACTAAATATAAAAATATTAATGGATCATGGTAAAACTAAGTTGATCCTAGATTGGGCGAAAATTAGAGGAATGGACATTCAAATAAAATTAAATGTACGGGTCAATGTATTTAAGATTATGTTATTGAAAGTTTGAACTGAAATTAGAGGATTAGACCGAAATTGGAAGAATGGGATCGATCTCGGACTATGGACACATTATTTGGACGAACACGAACAAAACGACTCTACGTACTATAGAAATTGCCGAAAGAACTGATAACTATTACAAAAATCGTCATCCAAACAACCCTCCTACGCAATCCCTCCAATACACTCCTATACGAAAGAACTAAAATCATTCCAATACTTGACAGACCAACTATGTAAAAAACGGAACAACAGATTATCTCCCAGAAAACATTCCTCTTGTTCACTTAAGGAAGCTGTTTATGATGATCACGATTTATAACCATAATTGTTCATATTTATAAATTTTGTGTTGTATCTGTGTTTACGTTTATGTTTGTATTTGCATATACAGTGTGGTGTTAAAGTTTGGATTCAAACCAATAATTTATTTATTTACTGTTTTTAGGATAATCACTCGGACACATCAATACTACTTTCCAAAATGCAATGGTATGTGTAAAAAAAAATCGTGACGTCATTGCGCTATGAAGTCATTGACATTTTTTTTTTAAATGGCAACCCTCAAGGGGCCGAGTCCTTCAACAAGTCGATTTTATTAATCATTCCGATCCGATCATCAAAATATTAATAGGTACTTTTAATTTTAAGTTAAACAGACAAGAAAGAAATTTTATTCTTTTACTTTTTAGAGGTTTTTTGTGTCGGGGGTTACTTAAAATTTTTAATTTAATTTTATTATTTTATCAAATCAAAAACCAAACAATTTTGACATTGACCTACACGAGCGTAAATACATTGTACACTGCACCCAATTATCTGTGGACTGATTTGTTCCATTTCAGCGCGAATTTTCATTCCGAGTTTTAAATCCTCTAAATTATTAGATTTACTGAAATCGCGACTTTAGATAAACCCATAGATAAAAATCTAAAGGGGTTAAGTCGGGAGAACGCGGAGGCCACTCCATTGATCCCCGACGTTCTATCCATCTTCCAGGAACTGCGGCGTCAAGATTTTGACGAACTTCTAAGCCAAAGTAAAGAAGCGCCCCATCTTGTTGAAACCAAATATTCTGATGAGGTATATATCGTCATCTTCATTGTTTGAAAAAAAAAACTGGTTGGGCTGGTTCCAAATCAAATCTCAAAAAATCTAAATATCGGGCAGCTGTCAGGTTGCCTTAAAAAAAGTAAGCTCCTATAAACGCCGACCTATGATTCCCACCCACACGTTTAATTTGCCTTGGCGTTGTCTGTGGGATTCTTGCGTCCAATGAGGATTTTCCAACACCTACAGTTGTGGCAATGTACTGATCCATTCAGGCAAAAGGTGGATTCAACAGATATTATGTTGCTTCAAAATTTTTGGTTTTGATCACGGCGCGATCACATGAACTCTTCACAAAATTGTAAATGGCGATCTGAATCATCTTCGCATAACTCATGAATCAGTTGCACTTTGTACGGGTGGTACTTTTATAAAACTACAGAAACTATAGAATGGTCAACATTGTTATTTAGAGGATTGTCTTGTTGAAATATAATGGTTTGCCTCGGCCTCAAGTAGTATAGTTAATTTGGTTTCTTCATTTACTGGAGGTCGACCATGTAGCGGCATATCTTTTACGGATCCAGTTCTTCTGTATTTGGCGACCAATTTGCTCACTGCAGATTTTACAATCGGGGGTCTATTAGGATCTTCTTGATTGAATAAGTCACATGCTTCTTCATGAGTGCGTTTCATATCGCCGTATCCAACCACCATTAGAATCACAATTCTTTCCCGTCAAATGACGTACCATTGTAACAAATTTCAGATAGTTGAATAACTTTTTATAATAACTAGTTAACCCTTTAGAGTCTATTGGGACATATATAACCCATATATTTCCAATAAGTTCTAGCTGATTATATTTTTAATATTAATGTTTACGTCGGACAGATATACACCAGCAGAAAAGAACTGTATGTTAAAAAAAACATTACAGGATTAATTAAATTAAACAACATTAAAATAGTTGTAAATCCTGACTAATTTTGAAAATAAATCCGGCTTGAAAAGGTTAATGTATCAAGGTTTGGCTACACGCAGCTACACAGAACTGATTTGAACAAAGCTTGCTAGATTTATTAAAAAACATTACTTCGCCCTAATCAAAAGCACAAGAAAGAAGTGAAAATCGCAATTTAAAAAAAGTGTTAAGAGAGATTGAACTGAAACTGTAAGATTGGACACGCAATGTAAAAGTCAAGGTATTTAAAATTACGTTGATAAAATATTGAACTGAAATTGGTGGATTGGACATCAATTTACAACTATGTTGATGTGAGATTGCATTGAAACTTAAGAATTTGATCAAATGTAAAGAGAAAATGTATTATTGGAAGATTGGCCTTTCAAATATAAAAGGCAGTGTATTTATGATTATATTGAAGAAAAATTGAACTGAAATTGGAAGATTAGACATTTAGATATAAAAGTCTAACATATTTAAAATTACGTTGATAACAAATTGAACAGAAATATGTGGATTGGACATTCAAATGCAAGAATAAATATGTATTTACCACAATGTTGATGTAAGATTGAATTGAAGTTCGAGGATTGGACCCTCAATTGCAAAAAGATTGGAAGATTGCACATTCAAATATAAAAGTTTTATAATTACGTTAACAAATTGGAGGATTGGACATTCGAATTTAAAGGAGAATGTATTGTTGGAATATTGACGTTGGAATATTTAATGTAAAAGACTTTCAAATGTAGAAGTATTTATTTAAGATTACATCGATGAAAGATTGAACTGAAAGTGTACGCTTGAACGTTCAATGTAAAAATATTTAAGATAACGTTGATGACATATTGAACTGAAATCGGTGAATTGGACATTCAAGTGCAAGAGTAAATATATTTAGGACTATGTTGATGTAAGAATGAACTGAAACTGAAGGATTCAAATGTAAAACGTAAAGAGAGAATGTATTATAATTATAGGCTTATGGAGGAAAATGTTTGGACAGGGTCGGTAGCATTTTTTAGTTTAATAATAGTATGATACAAGTGTGCACAAAAGCCTTTCACACACGTGTGTCATACATTATTTTATCTTCGAAGTAAGTTGAAATACTGTTGAATCTACAAGAAAATAATTGTTTCTTACCGATAATATTGCAAAAATTGTAACTATTGACACTATATACTTCAAATCACTAACACAATGAGGTTAGAACGTTCAGCGCCTCCGTGGAAATAATTTCTAACTAGTAAAAACGCACAGTGACGGGAACACAATTTGGTCGTTGTTGATTTAATCTAGGTTAATCTAGATTTAATCTAGATTAGGTTAAAGTTAGGTTAAGTTATGTGAGAGCCAGATAAATCCAGACTAAGAGGCCGAAACTTCTTGATTCAAAATAAGGAAAAGTAATTCAATTTTAATATACATCAGAAAATTTATTTTCACTACGTCTATGTTTTTCGTTTAGTAGAGCGAGTTGTTGCCATAGTAACAACAAACAGAAATCGTTTAACAATGAAACTCCATTTGATATACATTTTTACGCACTATTTGGATACTTTTACACATGATACATATGATTATATAGTGGCATCCTTCACATACAATAACGTATTAATTAATATATTCATTTTGGTGTGTGAGTAGATAAAATATATTTGCATTGATACCACGCCGTTTTATTAAATTCTTAGAAGAAAACTTAGTATTTATCGATTACTTATTATTTTTATATTAATATCAAGTAATTGTACACAATTGTAATATTCTTATATACTATAGCACATAAAATATTTCATGAAAATGAAGTACATTGCACATAAAATATTTCATGAAAATGTATTGAGGTTTTGATGCAGCTTTGCTTATATTCTCTGACTTTTATATTTGAATAAATAAAGAATTATCGGACACACAAGACTTGACGTAATTAGAAGGTACACTGAATTGAAAGAAGGTAAACTGACTAATTGAATATTTAGAAGAAAAACTAGAATCATTTGCGGCTTCTGAAAAAAACAAAACATTTGTTGGCGTAAAAAAATGCATATGATTTAATTACCCATGATAATATTGCTTTTTCCAAACATTTCTGAAAATGTCCTCTTTGTAAATGAATGAACAAATAATAAGAACTGTATTGCACTTTGATTAACGCCAAAACTTTTCATCCGCTTATAATATTCCGAAGAAAACTGATTCCTAAAACGGGATCATGAGAGATCATCATAAGTCTTCTTAAAACGCTTGGGGTAAATTAACCAATACATGTTTGAAATACACTGATCTAGACTAACCAATCGGGTTTTGTGTTAATAAGGTTTGGGAAACATTGAACTAAAGCATGCTTATGTTTAGTTCAATGTTTCCCAAGCCTTATTAACACGAAACCCTTTTTTTTAAAACCCATATAACAGATTGATAAAATACACAAGTTACAATTACACAAGTTAAATTACACAAGTTAACATGAATTTTGTGCGTGGGGTTAGGTTATGCAATTACGATAGGTTTATCGTAATTTTTATCCGAAAATGTAACCATGAAAACAAGAAATATATAAAATAAAGTTTTTGATTTTGTTTGCAAGGTTAATTACTACCAATATGATACACGTAAAAAAGTATACTCTAAAAATTACAGTTTAAATTTGTATTTGTAAGGCCGCTGCTAGCCTTACGAATACAAATTTGTAGAGATTGCAGTCGCACACTGTAATTTTTAAAACTTATTTACTAATAATACCGGAAACTGTAATTTAAAAAAAAGCAATTGTTAGTTTTTACAGTTTTAAATTCGTAAGGCCGATGCTACTATTTAAATTGTAATTTTTAGAGTGTACTTTTTTCCGTGTAGATATAAAATCACTATATAACTAGATTTCTTATAGGAAATTTAATTGTCTTAAGTTTTATTTGAAACGTTTTCAAAATATCGCTTAGTTTCCGAGTTATTTTCGCATTTCTTTAACAAAAAAAAGTAAAACAAAACCCAGATTTTGATTTTGTTTTAATTTTGATTATTACCAACACGGCAGTAAAAAAATCACTCGTGACAAAGTTTCTAATAGCAAATTTAATTCGTAATAGCAAGTTTTATTAGAAACATTTTTCTAAATGTTGTCTAGTTTCAGAGCTGTTTCCGCATTTTTCATTTTTCAAAAAAATGTAAAGCAAAAAATAAAATTTGATTTGGTTTCGAGGTTGATTATTACAAACTTAACAGACAAAAAATCACTATGTAACATGTTTCCTTATAGAAAATTTAATTCTCTACAACTTTTATTTGAAACATTTTTAGAATTTCGAAACACTTTCCTTGTGTTTGAATATAAAAAAAATAATTTACTATTTCTATGCAAATTATAAATTCTGTATTATTACTACTAACACTACAAAAGTAAACTTATCCTAAGTCGGATAAGATATTTTTCCGTAATTCAGGCACATTGAAACTGTTTTTACTAGAGTTGTGTTATTCCTTTTAAAAATGTGGTCTTTAATAAACAATTTTAAGTATAAGAATCACTGAAGCAAGCATATATTTATGCTACAATGTTGCTGAAGTTGATTAAATAAAGACGGATGTTGATTTAATAAAGCTCGAGAGCTTTGAGAAGACTTAGCCGTCCTATAATAAAACTTTTAAAAAGTTTTAAAAGCACGAAGTACACATATTTATCCTATAATAGGATCACGAAAATAAAATTGCGTGTTCAAATGATGTGCCGAGTTAATAGTTTGCAAAGCACTGAACCATATGTACAAAAACTAAGATTTTTTAAGAGAGTGAACTGTTAAGAAGAGTAAAAAATAATATTTTGCAATTTTGAGTTACAAAGCAACATTTTTTTTTTATTTATACTAAGATATTGAAATATTTTCTTGAGAAAAAAAAAATCATAAATAATTCATGATTTTAAAACAAACAACACATCTATAAATAAAATATGCACGAAATTATAATTGATTTTGGATATTTTGATGAAGGAAAAAAAATTATATTTAAATATTATAAATAAAACATAGATCAGAAGAAAAAAAAAACAGACAAAAATGTTGAATTATGTAATATTTAACATACGAAAAGTGTTAAAATCCATTAGAATTCATTTTATTCAAAGTAAAATCTTAGCAGAGATGATTTGTTTCCAGGAAAAGATTTTTTAAATTCTTTCTAAAATAATTGATATTCTAGAATAATTTTACAACAAAAAATTGAATATATTTTCCTAAAATAAATTTGAATTTGTGGGAACTTAAAATTAATTTATATACAAAGCAAACAGACAATAATTATATAAATCTATTTTCCAATGCAAATCTTTTCATTCCAATAACTCGGTGAGTAATAAACCACTGCCTTTCCTTTTACCAAAACCAATAACAAAAATTATAATAAAAAAACTACAGGAAGTGGTTGAAACCAAAAAGTAAAACCATTTCCTACCACGCAATTTTCCTCCAAAACAAATTCGGCAAGAATTTAAAAATAACATAAAACATTTTACCTTTCTGTATTAGGCGCTGCCTTTTTGAGAGCTTGCAGCCAATTGGATCGTATACCAGCAGTAACGGCGCTCAACGTTAACGTAGGTCCGGACCATTGTATTTGAAACCCGTATCGAGTTTCAGTTTGTATCTCACTGTAACTAGTGACACTGCTCAACTCAACAGAAACTTCCGGCACGGTTTGCTCGTCCTGTTCCTTGTAAGCGCTCAATGTCGGACCGCAAAGGACCCACCACAGCCGCTGCCAGTCCCCGTTGTTATGATCCTTGAACCATAACCAACCCTAAATAAAAAAAATAGATATTAATTTAAGACTCATATAATTAAATAAATTCATACGAGACCTTTTTTAAGTGGAGCAATCCCTCT
Organism: Phosphuga atrata; assembly: GCA_944588485.1. Lineage (NCBI taxonomy): Eukaryota > Metazoa > Arthropoda > Insecta > Coleoptera > Silphidae > Phosphuga > Phosphuga atrata. Next base: position 43,756,703 of record OX155897.1, on the reverse strand, counting down.
GCTGGCAGGGCTAGGCTAGATTCGGGGGATCTGTCTGTGAGGGCGGTGGCGATGACCCGAAGTCTTTCGTTGCGCCAATCTCGTCGAACGCGGGCCTTGTCCTCGCATCTCAGCTTATCGCGAGTCGGAGGAGACCCAGAACTTACTACATAATCTGCAAGTAATAAATGGAAATGATTTTTTAAAAATGGCCAGGCAAGAAAATTGATAAGACTAAAAATGACAAGACAAGAATAGACAAAACCAGATAATGCAAGAAAAGACCCATACATGACTAGACTAGACCAGTCACAACTATATAAGATGAGACTATATATATTTAATAATTTTGTGTCATCTTTCTTAAGCTCACTAAATAGACTAATTGTTTAAAAAATATTTAAATATTATAAATAAAATATAGACCGGAAGAAAAAAAATCACTAAAATGTTAAATCATGTATTATATATCAATTTAATCTAGTCATTATCGGTTTTCTCTAGTATTACTCGCTTTATCTTAAATGTGAACAACTTAGAGAAATCATTTGAGGTGAGATTAAACAATTTTTAATCTTGTACCTATAATCTTTTATAGTCTTATCTAGTCTTGTCTTGAATAATCATTATAATTATTTTTTTATAATTTAATCTTGTCTAGCCTTGTGCATATAATCTTTTATAGTCTTGACTTAAAATAAAATCTATTTAAATTAATTTTATTCAAGACAAGACTAGACTACACAGATTATTACTACAGATTATATGTAAGACTAAATAATAATCGTTTTATCTCACCTAAAATGTTTCCTCTAAATAAAATAATAATGTATACATAAGACAAAACGAATAAGACAAAATAAAATCAATAATTACAAAATTATATGCATTAAACGACTAACAGGATTAGACTAAAGTAATAATAAACAAAATCTATATTATAGTCTAGAGTAGTATACATGACGAACAAAACTAGACAACAGATTAAATATTACACACGCTAGATATTATTAGATGAGACTAGAAGATGCTAGAGAAGACTAGATAACACCAGATATTATTATATAATTTGAACAATTTTGTGTTAATCGCCTTCACTAAATAGACTAAAATAGCGTTTCCCAAACTTTTTTGACCGCGGCCCGGTACGAGGTTATTTACGAGTAAATTTAAAAAACAAATTTTGTTCTTTAATAAAAACAAAGTTATTTGTTTGTTTATTTCATATACAAACATTTCAAAATAATCGAATAAGAAAAATACAAATAATAAAAAAAATAGAAAATATATTCATTTAAAATTTTAGTAAATGAAATTTTATTTATTTTATATATATATATATTTATTTTATATATTTTGTTCTTATTGTTAGTGCGAAGGATGATGTTTGTCAACATAACAATTTCAAATTAGGAGGTAATGATGTTAATTATAATTATCAAATTAGGTTCGATTAGTTTTGTTTCATACAGATTGGATCTGTATGAAACAAAACTGCCGGAAAATTACAGAGGGATCAATTTGCTCAACACAACACTAATTGAAAACTAATAACCGGAATACTAACACAACAACTGAATAACATAATCACAATAGAAGATATTACACACACTAGAACATAATTGCACAACAAGGATTCAGAAGCGGAAGATCTTGTACCGACGCAATATTTGTACTACGACAACTAATAGAAAAATCTCTGAAATATATAAGAGATCTGCGATCCTGTGCTATATAGCCTAAGAAAGCCTTTGTTTTGTTAGAGTACAATTAAATGATATTATAAAAATACTGATTAATAGAGAAATACCATCACCAATAATAAAACTGATTAGAAAAATACACAAAGACAACAGAATAAAAATAAGAAGCCCAGAGGTTTTTTTCGAACCAATATTAGCAGAAAAAGGAATCAGACAAGTTGACTCTCTGAGTCTGCTATTATTCAACATTATAATGGACGAGATAATAAAGAAAATCAAACCGATGCGAGGATACAGAATCGCGGACCCGGTCAACTCGGCACTTCCAAATCGGCACCGGACAACTCCGCACCGGATAAGTCGGCACCGGACAACTCGGCACCGGACAAATCGACACCAAGACATATCGGCACTCGTATTTTTAATTTTCTTTTAAGCTCTTATCCTTTTGACCTTTAATAAAGTTATTTATGCTTTATTATTAGCTTTTATTTAACGCTGTTTTCATGTCAACATGAATTCTACTATTGGCTAGAAGGTGAATAAATAAATAGTTTACAATTTTCTTCATTTTTCAAGGGGCGTGCGTTACATATTGCGTTACGAATTTTCCCGGTGCCGAGTTATCCGGTGCCGAATTCAGGTGCCGAGTCATCCGGTGCCGACTTATCCGGTGCCGATTTATCTTGTACCGACAGAATCGGACAAAATAAAGTAAATATTATATGTTATGCAGACGATGCTGTATTTGTTGCGGAACATGAAGATGGATTACAAAGATTACTCTATCAGTTCAATCAAACATGTAAGAAATACAATATGGAAATCTCTACTGAAAAAACCAAATCGATGACAGCGGCGAAAGAACCGCTAAGGTGTAAACTGATAGTAGAGAACAACCCATTCGAACAAATAATGGAGATAAAGTATTTGCGAGTGAAAATGACAAGCCATGGAAACTTAGACAAAAAAGTAGGGAAGCAAACAAGGAAAGCAGAAAGAATAGAAGGCTGCCTAAACAATACAATATGGAAAAATAAACATTTAAAAAGGAAACAAAAGAATGCAACTTCACACGTATAAGTGGTGACAAAAGGCATTAAAAAGTGAATCGATTTTTCACTAACGCTTGTACTCCTTTTGATAGCGCAACCAAAAATTAATTAGTGGTACAGTTTCAAACACTTTTTTAAGAACGGTTCCTTGTTCACAAAGATTAAACATTTGTTCCATTTCAACTTTTCAAAAGGCATATCCGGAAAGTAGCCTTTATTAGCTCCGAAAGAAGTATTTATTATCTCCGAAAGATGTTCTTGAATTGAAGCTGATAGTGTTTCTAGATATAAATCTTCTTTAATATAGTTTGCATGGGCTTCAATCATTTTACGTAATGTTTCAAAAGATTTAAAATATTCTTTTGAAAGTCGTTGTTTCCTCACAGTAATTTTTTAAATTATTGAAGCAAATTTATTTTTTTACCTTGCAAATTTAAATTCAATTCACTGCATGTAGCAAATATGTCGCATAAATAAGTTCAAATGTTGCATGTCGCACAAATTAACCACTCGAAATCGTGGAATATATCCTTAAATGGAAAAATAGGATATGTCTTGGGTGGTGGCTATTCATTCAGAACTACCAAAGCTTCGTCTTTTAGCCCAAACAGACGTTTTAAAACGTTTCCTTCTGAAAGCCATCCTGAATTACAATACAAAAGATTTTTTATGCTTTTTTTCTTTTCTTTTTGTGGTGACAATAAAATAGCACATTTTTTCGAAAGGAAAACCCTAAAAGACTGTAAAAAACTGACTAGACTGTAAAAAAACAGTAATTCTAATAAGAAATAATGAATTGAACATTCAAAAATAACATTTATCAATATATCAAATTGAACACACGTAAATTTTATTTATAAACTAATGAACTTCAATCAACTGCTAAATGAACTGCTTAGTTTAGCGTTTAAAGAATAAATTCAACTTTTAGCTATTGCGAGTTTGCAAATCTATCAATTACGATGAATGTGTAATAATGCCAATCCCGTCAATCTATCCTCAGCAATCCTATTTCGAATCCAGGTTTTCAACCTACGAAGGGCTGAAAAACTTCATTCTGCAGTAGCTACACTAACTGGCAACATAAGTAAAAATTTTAATAGGATGCTACAATTCGGATAATACTCGCAATTGAAATGTTCAGAATATACACGAACAGGGTATTATTTCCTACGAGTTCTACTAATTGTAAACGAAAACATTTTGCGCGCGATAAGTTTAGCTAAGCTCCAAATTTATATTCGAAAAATTCGAAAATATAAGTTTCATATTTCTTCCATAAATCTTCAGTTAAACTTTGAAAGTTCTCATTTGATTAAGTTTTGAGGTAGTAATTTACTGATATGGAAAGCATTAAAAAGTGGTGATATCATAGTATATTTGCATTAATAGTATCTTGAAGAAAACTTAGTACTCACATCATTCAAAATATAATCTTCTGAAATATTCTTCGGCGCTACTTGCTGCTTGATTGTCCCTATTTTGTTAGTTTGATTTAGTGAAATTTTGTGGAAAGTAATGGTTTTGTTTTGTTCACTTGCTAATTTTCCAATGTTTTTCCAAATGCTATTGAAAACAGTTTCCACAACATCTCTTTCAGAAGTAAGTGCTAAGATCCTTGATACCCGTAGCGGCTGTACTTATATCAAATGTCTCTTTTTGAAATATTCTACTGAATGGTAACGTTAAGCAAAAATATCAAAAATACCACACAGTGGAGGTGGAGGTTCCAGAAACAACTATCTTTCCCTACTGGGAAGTATTAATTTTCTCCAGCACTATAAATACCCAGTCCCAGTCTCAGCTATTAATTTGGAGATTTCAAAATCTCAAAGTGAGGTTTTTATTTGACTGGTGAGGAAAGTGTTTTTTTCATATATTTTTTCCGAGCAGTAATCAATTTCTTTCTCGTATCAGCAAAAAAGTTAATATTTTGTTGGCGACACGGAAAAATTTGTGTGCGTCCCGGTGCCGGATCCGCGACCCACACTTAGGGAAACGCTAGACTAACAATAAACCATACAAATGTTAGTAGATACAGTAAAAAAAGGATGATTTGGACCAGATTTAATCTATTTAATTATGCAAGACTATAAAAGATTATATGTACAAGACCAGACTAAAATTTTTTATGTCTAAATAAAATGTTTTCTCTAAATAGATTAATAGTATACAAATAAGACAATAATGAACGAAGACTAGATAAAACCGATGACAAAATTATATAGATTAAATGAATAACAGTATTAGACTAAACTAGGACCAAATCTATATGCGATTAACAAAACTAGAAAACAGATAAAATATTACACACTCTAGACTAGGGGTAGGCAAATCTTTTGGCTGTCGGGCCGGGTTGTGGATGAAAATTAGACCGCGGGCCGCATTACCAATTTTTATATTTTAATAGTTGTGATAATAGATGATAAAGTAAACATCAAGCCTGCTAAACATAATAAGCATATCATACGCAAGTGAGATATCATTCATTCTGTTACTATGTACATGGTGCGGCAGCCAAACCTGCCTTTTTGAAATATCCGTAAGAAATAAATGGTTGTGAGGGGCGTTCCTCCCTTTAAAGCGTTTCAGTAGCCATGCAGTAGTGGTGCAAGCAAGAACGGTCATTCTCAATAAAAACATTTTATCAAAACTGTAGTTATGCAGCTGCGCAAGGCCGTTTCCGACGCAACTGCAGTTTCTCAATCAAGTTATGGGTATGAAATATTGAAAACATCGGTGAAACGAGAAACAGAAGAGGTGGCAGTGCGAGATTAGTGCGAATTCCCGCGAATTATGAACGCGTAAGATTCGCTGTGACAAGAAGCCAACGGAGGTGAGCGCGTCGACATAGTGCTGCGCTAGGAATTTCAGATAGGACTAGGATATTGAGGTTAGATTTACACTATCCCCCAATAAAATTCACGTCGATAATAGAGTGATGGAAACCCTGAAGAACTCAATCAAAAACCTCTCCATTCTGCCATGGTAACAGTTCGGTGCGCAATGTCTTCAATGGGAATCATAGGCCCATTTTTTTTAATGAAAGGGAGCTAGCTAGGGAGCGCTTCTCGGAAATGTTACAAACATTCTTCATTCCTCGCGTTCGTCAACATGGACTGAATGATAACACCTTATTTGAACAAGATGGTTCCACAAGCCACACGGGCCGTGTGAGCATGAATCTCTTCAATGAAGTTTTCCCAAATGGGGTGATATTCCAATGGGGTTCACCCGATTTCACCGAATGCGGTTTTTACTGGCGATGTTACCTAAAGAGCAAAGTTTTCCAAGGGCGGCCTCGTACTCTTGAAGAACTGAAGGCTAGAATCCGTCAGGCAATCGAAAGAATCCCTCATCCGATGCTTCGTGAAGTAATGACCAATTTTAGACATACACTGCAAGATTGCATCGATCGAGATGGACGACACCTTAATAATTTTAAATTTAAGAAATGATTAATGTCTCTTAAATACTTTAAACGCAGATTAACATGATATCAATAAAAAAATTTAAAAAATGGTACCGTTTCTTTCTTACAGTTATTTCAAAAATTCAGGTTTGGCTGCCGCACTCTGTATAATAGATACATTTGTAATTACTTTCTCAGTGAAATAATATTTTGGCAGGACACGATCACAAAACCATCTTATTTTTTTTGTTTCTATTATTATACGTAAATATTAGTTTTTAATTAAAGAATAGTATATTTTACAGCAAGAGATGAAAGAGATGGCGTTTTTTTGGCCGAACCAAAAAAAAAACACTTTCATCTCGAGTAGTAAATGCAATTTTTTCTACTGATTTCGGTTGTAGACCCCATAATTCGACTTTAATAAATCAAATTCGAAGCGAACTGTCCGAATTGTCAATACAAATTTAATTGTTGGTTTGGTCGTTTCCATGGTAACATATTGCATTCTCATAGAAGGTGATACTTTTTAAGTCAAATGTCCTAATTTTATTTCCGTTTTTTAAATAGTTTCAGGCTCGTTTTGCGTTTGTACATAAAATATTTCATTGAAATTGATGTAATTAATAAGAAAGTCCATGCAAATTTGGTTAGTTTAGTGTTTTAATCGAGAAAATCATAAATTTATAAATGCTCATTTTCGTCTCTAGATGAGAAAATATTTTTATCTCTAGAATGAAAATATTTTCATCTCTAGAATGAAAAAATGTCACTTTCATGTAGGGTAAGCCGTGAAAAAAATGCCATTTTCACATATATCAGTAGAAAATAGTATATTTTACAGCAAGAGATGAAAGTGGCGTTTTTTTGGTGAGGTGGCAGTTTGCTCACGAGCGCCAGCGAGTTAGCCATCACACCGAACCAAAAAAAACAGTTTCATCTCGAGTAGTAAATGCATTTTTTCTACTGATTTCGGTTATAGAACTTATAATTCGACTTTAATAAATCCAATTCGAAGCGAACTGCCAGAACTGTCAATACACATTTAATTATTGGTTTGGTCTTTTCCATGGTAACATATTGCATTCTCATAGAAGGTGATACTTTTCAAGTCAAATGTCCTTATTTTATTTCGGTTTTTTAAATAGTTTCAGGCTCGTTTTACGTTTGTACGTAAAATATTTCATTGAAATTGATGAAATTAATAAGAAAGTCCATGCAAATTTGGTTAATTTAGTGTTTTAATCGAGAAAATCATAAATTTAAAATGCTCATTTTCGTCTCTAGATGTGAAAAATTTTTCATCTCTAGAATGAAAAAATGTCACTTTCATGTAGGGTAAGCCGTGGAAAAAATGCCATTTTCACATATATCAGTAGAAAAAATTATAAAACGCCTCGCGGGCCGCATAAAATATCGACGCAGGCCGTATGCGGCCCGTGTACCACCGTTTTCACAGGTCTGCTCTAGACAATATCAGATGAGACTAGAAGTTGCTGGACAAGACTAGACAACATCAAATATGTTTATATAATTTGAAAATTTTTGTGTTAATCACCTTCACTAAATAGACTAAACCATGCAAATGTTTAGATACAGCAAACAGGATTATTCGAAAATAGACAGAATCGATAAACAAGATAAACAAACAAAACCAGATGATATGGACGAGATTTAATCTATTTAGTTATACCTATGTCGTAGCTTTAACAAAATTAAACTAACAATTAACATTTCATTTCAAAGGAATTTTGTAATTTCTTTTATATATATTTTTTTTAATAATCGGGGAGATGAAACACCAGTTGTAATTATAACAGAAATAACTCTGACGAAGTTTCTGTTTTATTGTCTGTCTCTTCTGCAGAGACGAAAAAGGAACGCGAAAAAACGAGACGATTATGTTTTAACTTTTTTGCTGTTGTGGCTCAACCGACTTGTGTGGTTCTATGTTTAGACTTCCAGAGGCGACGTGATTACAATAAAACATTTTTTCCACCATCCACCGTGAGATGTTAATTAAGGTTCAGATATAAATACAGTAGAATTACTAATTATAATTTCTTCCTTTTATCCTTGTTTACGCGCGTTTACTAAATGGGAAATGTATGTCTGCACCTTTGTCTACAACTTCTCTATCTAAATTATGTTCGCCTGGACGGCCAAGTGAAGTAACAAATAATATAAGAAAAAGATAATAAAATTTAGATTCGCTGGTAAATAATTGCAAGGTGTTTCCCTTGTCAACGTTTGCTTTATTGCTTGGAGGGGAAGTAATAATAAGAGATTACAAATTGTTGGTTTAATTGAAATATTGAAAAGTGGTTGGTGGTTGGGTTTATTGTTGTTTTAAGGTAAAGGAGTTGGTTGGGTGCCCGCACGAGGCCCGTCCTAATTACATGTATTCGTACACCGCAGGCAAAAACCGGAGTCATTATAATTCCACAGAAATACACCACACCTAAGACGCACGTACAGAACTCTGAACGAACATGTTTTATACGAAATTACAGCGAAATTTCAATGATTTATTTACATCATCTCGTCGCATACAATGTTGTATTTTACACTGGAAATATTTCTTGATTTAAGCGAACAGTTTTCGGTATTAAAACCTGTTACTCACCAACATTGCCAAATGTTTTGCGAAATATCAAACGATAACTAAATGGTAAGATACGAGACCATAATAATCAATGAAGGTTTAGAGATTATCTATGTTTATCCAAAAATCTAGAATTGATTTTATGGAACAAACAAAATTATCTGGATGGTTTTCCGTAAATTATCCGTAAATTATCCGTAACTCTCACACAAATCTCATTATCTGCAACGAGAGTAGACTGAAAAACACATACGCATTACTAGGACAGGTAGAGGAAAGATTGAATATTTATATATACACTGCCGAGCATAAAATTAGGGTCACTCCGTAATTTGAAGATATTTTAATTTTTTTTACTTTTTTACGTGTTTTTTCGGTTGTAACAGTTTACTAACTTCGCTTGAATAAAAGAAAAGGTTTTTTTCTTCAAAGTTTATTGAAAGTAATGAAAATGAACAATTTTAATTTTATGTGCGAAGTAATGAAAATGTACAAGTTTACTTTGATATGTTTTTGTTGAAACAAAAGAAAGTTTAAGGACAGCATAGCATTTGTTTATGTGGTGTTATCTGTCTGTTGTAAATTGTTGTCATTGTTAGTGTTTTGCAATGAGTATAAATCCTGTTGTTGCGGCGCAAATTATGGCGGCTTTAGAAGACGATCGCGGTCAGCGCGAACTCCGAGAAACGTTGGTGTGAGTCGCTCGAGTGTGCAACGAGAATGGCGGCGGTTCGAAGAGACAGGTCTGCTCACTGGAGGACCTTATTCAGGCCGAGGCAAAACTCCAACAGCTAGGGATGACCGCATTCTCCTTTCTAGTGCTTTGAGAAACCGAACGGTTACGGCAGTTTCCCTTCGAAATCATCTGCAAGAAGTGAGAAATGTAAACATAAGTGAGTGGGCAGTTAGGAGACGACTCTATGCTGCTGGATTATCTTCTCGAACTAGAGCTACTGGACCGCCTCTTTCCCGTGCACACCGGATTGCGAGGTTGAATTTTGCACGAGAACACTTGACTTGACAATAGCGGATTGGAGACGCGTATTGTTTTTCGATGAACCGCGATTCTGTCTTACGGGCTCAGATAGACATGTAAGAGTGTGGTGACGACAAGGCGAGAGATATGCTCAAGCGTGTATTGCCGAGCGACTACCATTTGGCGGAGGATCAGTTATGGCATAGGGGGGCATATTTTTTGACACACGCACGGAGTTAGTCTTTATCGAGAATGGGACGTTGACTACGCATAGGTATCTGACGAGGTTCTAGAAGACCATGTTTTACCATCCATGGGTATTCTTGGAGACGACGCAACATTTATGCATGATAACTCACGATAACCCACACTGCTCGGATAGTTACTGAGCATCTTGACGAGTGTAAAATCACGCGATTTGTTTGGACAGCTAGCAGTCCAGGTTGAAATCCAATTGACCATATTTGGTATGAGATGGGAAAACATTTACGGAGACATGTGCCGGCCCCCAGAAATTCTAGAGGACTTCGCGACAAACTGGTGCAAGAATGGGACAATCTTCCCCAGAACGTGATCCAAAATCTGATCCAGAGCATGACACGTTGTTTGCAAGCTGTTGTCACTGCCAGAGAAGGGAATACTCACTACTGAACTCTTTAAACTTTCTTTTGTTTCAACAAAAGCATGTCAGTGTAAAGTTGTTCATTTTCATTACTTAGCATATCAAATTAAAATTATTCATTTTCATCACTTTCAATAAACTTTGAACAACAAAAATCTTTTGCTTTATTCAAGCAATCAATTAGAAAACTGTTACAACCGAAAAAACAAGTAAAAAACTAATAATTTCTAAAATAACTTCAAATTATGGAGTGACCCTAATTTTATGCTCGGCAGTGTATATATATACATATATATATATATATATATATATATATATATATATATATATCGATAGACTATATCGATTGGTTAGGCTATATTATACTAGATACACAAGAGAACCTAGGCAGACGATACTAGAGATAGAGTCATGACTGACTAATCAACGCATATTTAAAACCTTTTAACAAACGAACCGTTTTACCTTACAAACAAAATTTAGAAGAAAGAGATTGTGGCTTAGGCATGTGTTGAGAGGGAGTTGTTTGTTGAGAGAGGTAATCGAGGGAACTGTGGAGCGTGTAGGGAATAGAGATAGAAGAAGAGTGAAAATGGTAGACGATCTGAAAGAAGAAAAAGAATACGTGGATATGAAGAGATATGAAGGCTATGAATAGAGTTAAGTCGAGGAGGCAAAATGGAACCTGCACATATCAGAACACCAATGATGAACCTATGAACGTAAAATTTGGGAAGGAACGTATCTTTTATAACGTAAACATCTACTACGCAAAGAAATTTCGTTTCTATGGGGGTGAAAAGGGGAGCCAAACTTTTTTCTATTTTAAAAATAAAGAATCACGTGTTTCACCATTAAAAAAGAACGGTTAAGGGAGCTGAAAGTTGGAGGGTGAATATTTTTATAAGCAATATCTCTTACAGCGAAAATGACAGCCATTTTCCGCCATTTGCAAGTTTGGGATACTTATATCTCAAAACGTGGAGATGTTATATATGTGAAAATTTGTATTTAATTTCTACTTTAAAAATGTAGAAATGGGTGTGTTACCATTTTCAGAAAATCTAGTTAAAGAGGTAGAACAGAATTATTAAAAAAATGTGCTCATTTGCGGATTTGATCTGCTAATTGCAATTTAAAATGCAAAGGCCCTAGGGGTATAAGCATGGTGATTCGGCCCCGGAAAGATATTTATATGACACTCGGAAGATATGTTGGTACTAATTAAATAATAAGATCCTGAAAGTTTCAGATCGGTAACACAATTGGTTTTCGAGAAAAAGTGAAAAAATGTTTGTTCGTTTTTGACACAAAACGAACAAACATTTTTTTCTCAGTAACGGCTGAATCGATTGATCTAAAAATTTAATATGTTTTCGGGACCGATAGAAGCTCTTAAAGCTCGAAAAAAAATTAACAGATTCTTGAAAAAAATTTTTTTTTAATTTTAATTTTTTAACCATGGTACAGTTTTGGTACAATTATGAAAGTTTCTTTTTTTCAAGCCTTATATATTACCCTTTAACTTTATGAGTTTTTCGGATTTTTAAAAATGGTAAGCCATAGCAGAAAAAAATAAAAACCATTTTTGGCTCAAATAATGTATTTATTTAATGTTTCAAGTTTTAATTTCCTCATTTTTATGCATATTTAGATTATTTCTAATTATTAGAAATAACACTTTATATTTAAAATAACAACAATAATTTTTTCATCAAAATAAAAAAATTAAAACAGTTAAAAATAACTCATCATTATATATTAATTTCAATAAATATTTTGAGAATTTTTTTTATTACAAAGCTCAATTATTATTATATTCTACTAAATTAATTTCATTTATATAACCACCGTTAAATATATTAATGATAAAAGAACATATTTTTTCAATTTATTAATTTAATTTTCAATAAATAAACAACAGAGAAAAGAATAACAAAGACGATATATACAGCAAAAATATAGATGAATAGAATTTTATTAATCTTCATCACTGTCTTCTTCAATCACAACTGAAGTATCGTCTTTATCAAATAGTTTATTTAATATTGCAGCAGGTCTAGGAATTTTTGATAAGTATCTCCCGTGCGACAAAAAAATTAACAATCGCGGCAACAATCTTTCTAAGACCATTTGCACACTCCCAGCTGCGTCTCGTAAAGCTTTTGTATCCGATAGTATTTGGCTTGTAATCAATAAAGCATCTATAAACTTTTCTGCTAATGTGACGTGATTGAACTTGTGATTTTAGTATGTTTGAATGGTCTTTTACATACTGAATGGTGATATCACCCGATTCATCCATCATTTCTGATAAATAGGATATCGCTGGTTTAAATTGGTAAGAACCAGTGAAAAATAGATCTTAGATCTTTTTCCGTCAATTCTGGAAAATCTTCTAAATCATTTGTCTGAAACGGTAATTTTCCAAGTTGCCAGCCATTTTGCGTCACTTCATCAGCTAACGTATTTTCAACATCATTTTGGCATTTCATCATTTCTACAATATCATCCAGGCACTCGGCATCAGAAGTTAGACGTTTGCTGTATTTATTATGGAGAAACTACGCGATTCTAAAAAAAGTACCGATTCTAGGAAGCATTTTGTTGTCAATTTTCTGATCCAGCAGATATTTTTGTTTTAAGATCCCGTGACTGCTTCCGCTGGCCAACGCAATTTCGTTAAGTTTTTTCGTTACGTTTCTTGGCGCATTCGACTCAGCTGTTAGTTGATTGCGTTTTCCTTTTAGTGCTGGCATTAATACTTCAAAACTCTTACTTTCTAGGTGCTCTTTAAGATCACGGAACCCACGATGAACCACAAATTCATCACCAGGTTTCAATAAATTACATATATCATTTGGATTATCTATAATATCTCTCATAGTATTAGCATCATTTTGAGTAGTATAATACGGTTCTAGCATATCGATAATGTATCCATCAGTTGTACAAATCGTAAATGGTTTACTTGCCCAGAATATGACTTTCTCTGGTACTGATTGTTTGAGTTTGCCATTGAGATTATTATGTTAAGGTTTTTAGCAACCGCAGATGTATGATTTTGAATGAGATAATTTCTGGACATTGCATGTAATCCAAAATGAGGTTATATGATGAGTTTTAAAAAAAGGTTATACGTCTTGTTCGAAAGATTGAGTCACTTGTTCACAATATTTTGTCATGAAATGCTCTTCTTCGATCTCTAAAATTGTAGATATCAACTTATTTGAATTGCCTGTGCGAAGCTTGACTAAAAAGGCAATGAGTGCTTGAGTTATACTTCGACCGCCAGTGTTTCTCATTGATGATGACAAATTCTGCAGTTCAATGTTTTCCCATTTCCCAAGTTTTCCCATTTCAAGCCAGTCAATACGTGAAGTTTCAACACAAAAATTATAAGATATGTTCTTGTATCGTTAATATATTTAAAAAAATAATCGAGCTTTATCATAAAAAAAAGTTCTCAAAATGTTTATTGAAATTAATAATAATTAGTTATTTTTAACTTTTTAAATTTTTTATTTTGATGAAAAAATTATTGTTGTTATTTTAAATATAAAGTGTTATTTCTAATAATTAGAAATAATCTAAATATGTATAAAAACAAGGAAATTAAAACTTGAAACATTAAATAAATGCATTATTTGAGCCAAAAATGGTTTTTATTTTTCTCTGCTATGGCCTACCATTTTAAAAAATCCGAAAAACTCATAAAGTTAAAGGGTAATATATAAGGCTTGAAAAAAAGAAAGTTTCATAATTGTACCAAAACTGTACCATGGTTAAAAAATTAAAACTAAAAAAAAATTTTTTTTTTTCAAGAATGTTAATTTTTTTCGTAAGAGATCCTATTTGTCCCCAAAACATATTAAATTTTTAGATAAATCGATTCAGCCGTTACTGAGAAAAAAATGTTTGATCGTTTTTGACACATTTCACTTTTTCTCGAAAACCAATTGAGTTAGCGATCTGAAACTTTCAGGATCTTAATATTTAATTAGTACAAACATATTTTCCGAGTATCATATAAATATCTTTTCGGGGCCGAATCACCATGCTTATAACCCTACGGCCTTTAAAACAGAAATGTAAATGGTTTTATGGTTTCAAATTTAGTCGCACTATTCTAGCACGAATATTAAGTAAGCTATGATCGCTCAAACTCGTTAAAAATCGTTGACATATCAGCTAAGTGTACCCAGTCGGTTTAGTTTTTGCTGTATTGCTTCTACCTAGTATAGTATACTGCTACTAACGTTCAGAGCAATTATTTATTTACTGACTTAAGTTACGTCGATGTCAGTTTATATCAGTCAAATTAGTTTAGGTTAGCTAAGTTTCAGGAAAGAGCAAGTTAAGCATCAGGAAGAGGCGATGGAGGCTCTTCCTGATCCTATCTTACATTATGTGTGGAAGCCAAAAGTTAGATAAGAAGAATAGAAATACGTGAATAAATAGTTGAGAATGTTGAAAACTGGGATAAATATATAAATGGAGCATTATATATTCAACTTTTTTTTTTCAAATCTTGAAGGCGAACCAAGTCTACCTACACACTGGCCAGGTTTAATAAGATTTGAAAATCGTTACGAGGGCCGTATAAAATCAAGTTAAAGAACGGATCCGATCTATTATTTGATTTTACTCGGCCCTCGTAACAATTTTCAAATCTTACTTACGGTGTAGCTTTATATTAGGTTTAGTCATATTTCTAACAAATATAATCAATATTTGGTAAACTTAGCTAGTTTAAACTAATTTGACTGATATAAACTGACATCGAGGTAACTTAAGTCTGCAATAAATAATTGCTCAGGACGTTAGTAGCAGTATACTATACTAGGCAGATTATAGAGCCAAAACTAAACAGACTGGGTAGACATAGCTGACATGTCAACGTATTTAACGAGTTTGAGCAATCATAGCTTACTTAATATTACATTTTGTGCAACAAGTTAGAAAACTAGACTTAAAACATTACAAGTTAGTAGTGTAAATGTCCTTTCTGACAAAATTAAAACAATATAGTATACATGGTCATATACATGGTATACTGGTCAGTTAGTACATAATTGCATAGATTGAGCGATAGGCTAATAAAAAACTATTTGTAAAATACTTTTAATTTAAGTAAAGTAGAATTACTATTAAAACTATTTTATTTTGAAATTCAAAATCAGTTCAAATAAAGTCTTTCATGTCACAGCCTGCCCTCGTTCTCCTTTTTTATTGGTAATTGCAGAAATAACTTCTAATTGTATTTATTTCTGTCGTAATAGCGTATAAAAAACAACGTGCTAGATAAAAAATCAATGCGATTTTTGCTTTCATACTGCTAACCCACTTTATTTACGTTTTATAGCCGACACGCTGTTTCTTTTCTCATTTATTTATTTTCAGCATTTTCCCTCGAGAATCCGTTCAATTTAAATATTAATCCGGCATTAAATTGCATGTCGCAAGTACGTTCTAAATTCAGAAATAAACTGCCGCCGAGTTGGTTTCTTTTTAACTCTTTTTGAAATCATTTTTCGCGAATGTCGGTGTGTGTTTGTGTGTGTGGATGAGATCAAGGTTTCGCAAATTAAATTAGCGCTGGAAGCCTCAAAAATATTACTTCAAAGAAATTTGCACACACATTTGCAGCAAAATATTCCCGATGAGTCAAGAAACATTTAATATTTCAAATTTGTAAACGCAGAATAATATTATTGAAAATACATAGATGCTATTTTTTCAGTAGGTAGAGGACATTGTCAACGTTTTGTAAGCTGGATTTTATTTTATATTTTGAAATTATATTATGAATATATTTATCTTTCTAGTCTAGTCTGTCTAGTCTGGCTTGTTTACTCTTGTCTGCCCAGTCTTGTCTGTCCTGTCTTGTCTGTCCACAGTTGTCTGTAAAGTCTTGTCTGTCTAGTCTGTTCAGTCTTGTCTGTCCAGTCTTGTCTGTCTAATCTTTCTATCTTGTCCTTTCTGTTTTGTCTGCCTAATCTTGGCCATCTTGTATTGCCTGTCTTATCTTGTCTAACAAGTCTTGTCTAGCTAGTCTTGTCTAAATAGTCTTGTCTACCTAGTCTTGCCAGTCTAGGGTTATCAGTATAATCTTCTAGTCGGACTAGTCTCGTCTGTCTAGTCTCGTCTGCCCAGTCTTGACAGTTCGTGTCTATCTAGTCTTGTCTGTCTACTATTGTGTGTATACTTTTGTCTGTCTAGTCCTGGCTGGCCAGTATTGTCTGTTCAGTCTTGTCTGTCTAGTCTTTCTATCTTGTCTTTTCTGTCTAGTCTTGTCTGACTAATCGTGTCTGTCTAGTATTGTCTCTCTAGTCTTGTGTACATAGTCTTGTCTGTCTAGGGTTATAGTCAAATCTTCTTGTCTGTCTAGTCTTGTCTGTCTAGTCATGTCTGTCTAGTCTTGTCTGTCTAGTCTTGTCTGTCTAGTCTTGTCTGTCTAGTCTTGTCTGTCTAGTCTTGTCTGTCTAGTCTTGTCTGTCTAGTCTTGTCTGTCTAGTCTTGTCTGTCTAGTCTTGTCTGTCTAGTCTTGTCTGTCTAGTCTTGTCTGTCTAGTCTTGTCTGTCTAGTCTTGTCTGTCTAGTCTTGTCTGTCTAGTCTTGTCTGTCTAGTCTTGTCTGTCTAGTCTTGTCTGTCTAGTCTTGTCTGTCTAGTCTTGTCTGTCTAGTCTTGTCTGTCTAGTCTTGTCTGTCTAGTTTTGTCTGTCTAGTCTTGTCTGTCTAGTCTTGTCTGTCTAGTCTTGTCTGTCTAGTCTTGTCTGTCTAGTCTTGTCTGTCTAGTCTTGTCTGTCTAGTCTTGTCTGTCTAGTCTTGTCTGTCTAGTCTTGTCTGTCTAGTCTTGTCTGCCTAGTCTTGTCTGTCTAGTCTTGTCTGTCTAGTCTTGTCTGTCTAGTCTTGTCTGTCTAGTCTTGTCTGTCTAGTCTTGTCTGTCTAGTCTTGTCTGTCTAGTCTTGTCTGTCTAGTCTTGTCTGTCTAGTCTTGTCTGTCTAGTCTTGTCTGTCTAGTCTTGTCTGTCTAGTCTTGTCTGTCTAGTCTTGTCTGTCTAGTCTTGTCTGTCTAGTCTTGTCTGTCTAGTCTTGTCTGTCTAGTCTTGTCTGTCTAGTCTTGTCTGTCTAGTCTTGTCTGTCTAGTCTTGTCTGTCTAGTCTTGTCTGTCTAGTCTTGTCTGTCTAGTCTTGTCTGTCTAGTCTTGTCTGTCTAGTCTTGTCTGTCTAGTCTTGTCTGTCTAGTCTTGTCTGTCTAGTCTTGTCTGTCTAGTCTTGTCTGTCTAGTCTTGTCTGTCTAGTCTTGTCTGTCTAGTCTTGTCTGTCTAGTCTTGTCTGTCTAGTCTTGTCTGTCTAGTCTTGTCTGTCTAGTCTTGTCTGTCTAGTCTTGTCTGTCTAGTCTTGTCTGTCTAGTCTTGTCTGTCTAGTCTTGTCTGTCTAGTCTTGTCTGTCTAGTGTTGTCTGTCTAGTCTTGCCTGTCTAGTCTTGCCTGTCTAGTCTTGTCTGTCTAGTCTTGTCTGTCTAGTCTTGTCTGTCTAGTCTTGTCTGTCTAGTCTTGTCTGTCTAGTCTTGTCTGTCTAGTCTTGTCTGTCTAGTCTTGTCTGTCTAGTCTTGTCTGTCTAGTCTTGTCTGTCTAGTCTTGTCTGTCTAGTCTTGTCTGTCTAGTCTTGTCTGTCTAGTCTTGTCTGTCTAGTCTTGTCTGTCTAGTCTTGTCTGTCTAGTCTTGTCTGTCTAGTCTTGTCTGTCTAGTCTTGTCTGTCTAGTCTTGTCTGTCTAGTCTTGTCTGTCTAGTCTTGTCTGTCTAGTCTTGTCTGTCTAGTCTTGTCTGTCTAGTCTTGTCTGTCTAGTCTTGTCTGTCTAGTCTTGTCTGTCTAGTCTTGTCTGTCTAGTCTTGTCTGTCTAGTCTTGTCTGTCTAGTCTTGTCTGTCTAGTCTTGTCTGTCTAGTCTTGTCTGTCTAGTCTTGTCTGTCTAGTCTTGTCTGTCTAGTCTTGTCTGTCTAGTCTTGTCTGTCTAGTCTTGTCTGTCTAGTCTTGTCTGTCTAGTCTTGTCTGTCTAGTCTTGTCTGTCTAGTCTTGTCTGTCTAGTCTTGTCTGTCTAGTCTTGTCTGTCTAGTCTTGTCTGTCTAGTCTTGTCTGTCTAGTCTTGTCTGTCTAGTCTTGTCTGTCTAGTCTTGTCTGTCTAGTCTTGTCTGTCTAGTCTTGTCTGTCTAGTCTTGTCTGTCTAGTCTTGTCTGTCTAGTCTTGTCTGTCTAGTCTTGTCTGTCTAGTCTTGTCTGTCTAGTCTTGTCTGTCTAGTCTTGTCTGTCTAGTCTTGTCTGTCTAGTCTTGTCTGTCTAGTCTTGTCTGTCTAGTCTTGTCTGTCTAGTCTTGTCTGTCTAGTCTTGTCTGTCTAGTCTTGTCTGTCTAGTCTTGTCTGTCTAGTCTTGTCTGTCTAGTCTTGTCTGTCTAGTCTTGTCTGTCTAGTCTTGTCTGTCTAGTCTTGTCTGTCTAGTCTTGTCTGTCTAGTCTTGTCTGTCTAGTCTTGTCTGTCTAGTCTTGTCTGTCTAGTCTTGTCTGTCTAGTCTTGTCTGTCTAGTCTTGTCTGTCTAGTCTTGTCTGTCTAGTCTTGTCTGTCTAGTCTTGTCTGTCTAGTCTTGTCTGTCTAGTCTTGTCTGTCTAGTCTTGTCTGTCTAGTCTTGTCTGTCTAGTCTGTCTAGTCTTGTCTGTCTAGTCTTGTCTGTCTAGTCTTGTCTGTCTAGTCTTGTCTGTCTAGTCTTGTCTGTCTAGTCTTGTCTGTCTAGTATTGTCTGTCTAGTCTTGTCTGTCTAGTCTTGTCTGTCTAGTCTTGTCTGTCTAGTCTTGTCTGTCTAGTCTTGTCTGTCTAGTCTTGTCTGTCTAGTCTTGTCTGTCTAGTCTTGTCTGTCTAGTCTTGTCTGTCTAGTCTTGTCTGTCTAGTCTTGTCTGTCTAGTCTTGTCTGTCTAGTCTTGTCTGTCTAGTCTTGTCTGTCTAGTCTTGTCTGTCTAGTCTTGTCTGTCTAGTCTTGTCTGTCTAGTCTTGTCTGTCTAGTCTTGTCTGTCTAGTCTTGTCTGTCTAGTCTTGTCTGTCTAGTCTTGTCTGTCTAGTCTTGTCTGTCTAGTCTTGTCTGTCTAGTCTTGTCTGTGTAGTGTTGTCTGTGTAGTGTTGTCTGTCTAGTGTTGTCTGTCTAGTCTTGTCTGTCTAGTCTTGTCTGTCTAGTCTTGTCTGTCTAGTGTTGTCTGTCTAGTGTTGTCTGTCTAGTCTTGTCTGTCTA
This sequence comes from Phosphuga atrata, assembly GCA_944588485.1. NCBI lineage: Eukaryota > Metazoa > Arthropoda > Insecta > Coleoptera > Silphidae > Phosphuga > Phosphuga atrata. The sequence goes on along the minus strand of OX155897.1, from coordinate 43,737,082 downwards.
GTCTTGTCTGTCTAGTCTTGTATGTCTAGTCTTGTCTGTCTAGTCTTGTCTGTCTAGTCTTGTCTGTCTAGTCTTGTCTGTCTAGTCTTGTCTGTCTTGTCTTGTCTGTCTTGTCTTGTCTGTCTAGTCTTGTCTGTCTAGTCTTGTCTGTCTAGTCTTGTCTGTCTAGTCTTGTCTGTCTAGTCTTGTCTGTCTAGTCTTGTCTGTCTAGTCTTGTCTGTCTAGTCTTGTCTGTCTAGTCTTGTCTGTCTAGTCTTGTCTGTCTAGTCTTGTCTGTCTAGTCTTGTCTGTCTAGTCTTGTCTGTCTAGTCTTGTCTGTCTAGTCTTGTCTGTCTAGTCTTGTCTGTCTAGTCTTGTCTGTCTAGTCTTGTCTGTCTAGTCTTGTCTGTCTAGTCTTGTCTGTCTAGTCTTGTCTGTCTAGTCTTGTCTGTCTAGTCTTGTCTGTCTAGTCTTGTCTGTCTAGTCTTGTCTGTCTAGTCTTGTCTGTCTAGTCTTGTCTGTCTAGTCTTGTCTGTCTAGTCTTGTCTGTCTAGTCTTGTCTGTCTAGTCTTGTCTGTCTAGTCTTGTCTGTCTAGTCTTGTCTGTCTAGTCTTGTCTGTCTAGTCTTGTCTGTCTAGTCTTGTCTGTCTAGTCTTGTCTGTCTAGTCTTGTCTGTCTAGTCTTGTCTGTCTAGTCTTGTCTGTCTAGTCTTGTCTGTCTAGTCTTGTCTGTCTAGTCTTGTCTGTCTAGTCTTGTCTGTCTAGTCTTGTCTGTCTAGTCTTGTCTGTCTAGTCTTGTCTGTCTAGTCTTGTCTGTCTAGTCTTGTCTGTCTAGTCTTGTCTGTCTAGTCTTGTCTGTCTAGTCTTGTCTGTCTAGTCTTGTCTGTCTAGTCTTGTCTGTCTAGTCTTGTCTTTTTTTTTTTTTTTTTTTTTTTTTTAGTGGAGGACGTAGCAAGCACATTCTGTTAACTTGACAAGTGGCCCTCCTGGAATCACGAGCATCTTGGTACCGCTGCAAGCATAACCTCAAGATGTCGTTGTACGATAGAATTCTAAATTTTTTATCCATACATCCCCCATTCACTATGAGTGTTTAGGGGTTCTGGAACTTAATTATTGTTTTTTTCTGTTTATTTTTGCCACTGCATCTGTCGTTGTTCGTCGAGTTCTTTTTGTGTGATAATCTGTCTTATCATGTTTTCCGTATATGACCAGTATTGTGTTGATTTAAGCATTACGTCCACCAGTGTATGTACTTCGAGCGTCAAATTTGTCTGTTTCATCCACTTTTCTCTTTCTGGGGTCCACCTTTCGCATTCGAAAATGGTATGTTGTGCGGTGTCTGCGTTCCCACAATACACACAATAGTCGTCGGAGGCCCTGCCGATCCTATGCAAGTACTCCCGGAAACATCCGTGGCCGCTGAGAGCCTGTGTTAGGTGATAGGAAAGATCTCCATGCTGGCGTGTTGCCCATAATTTCACACAGGGTATTAGGAGTCTCGTCCAGGGGCCTTTTTCAGATGAGCTCCAGTTCTTTTGCCATAGTGCAAACATTTGGTCCTTTGCGCTTCTTCTGTAGTGTTCTCTGTTTGTGGAGTTTCTGGTCTTGTACAATTCCACTCTTTCCTGTATTTGATATTCTATCGGTGCAACTCCAGCGATGACTAGTACGGCGTCCCTAGATATTGTTCTGTATGCGCTGCATACTCGAATGGCCATTTTTCTTTGTACAGAAGCGAGCATGTTCTTAATGTTTGTTTTAGTAACGGCTCTTGCCCAGACCGGAGCTCCGTACAGCATAGTTGATTGGACCACCGAGCAGAGCAGCCTTCTCTTACTACTTTTTGGACCACTAGTATTGGGCATTAGTTTTTCCAAAGCTGAGGTAGTTTTAAGGGCCTTTGCCGTAATTCTTTTGACGTGTTCCTTGAAGGAGAGCTTTCTGTCAATGGTTACTCCCAGATATGTAATTGCTTCTTTGGGAGTGATTTCTACCTCTTTAATTTTAAAAGTAATAGGTCCAACGGTTCTGTTGCCTATTAACAGTACAGCTTCTGTTTTTTGGGGAGCTAATTTTAATCTTTTTTTTCCCAGCCATTCATCCACTTGTTTCATGGCCATATTTGCGCGACTCATTATCTCTTCCTCTGTCTTCCCTATTGCAACAATGGCTAGGTCGTCGGCGAATCCTATTATTTGCACTCCGTCCGGCAAAATTAGTCTCAACACGCCGTCGTACATGATATTCCACAATGTAGGACCCAGGACTGAGCCCTGTGGAACACCACTGTACACTTCGTAATCAGCGATTTCAGAGCCAACTTCGAATAAAATTCTCCTGTTGGATAGATAGCTGCGAAGTAGTCTCAACAGGTATGGGGCAAAGTTTCTACTAGTCAGTTCTTCCATGATATTTTGCCATGCGACCGAGTTGAATGCGTTTTTCACATCGAGGGTTATCAATGCGCTAATCTCTTCTTGAGTCTAGTCTTGTCTGTCTAGTCTTGTCTGTCTAGTCTTGTCTGTCTAGTCTTGTCTGTCTAGTCTTGTCTGTCTAGTCTTGTCTGTCTAGTCTTGTCTGTCTAGTCTTGTCTGTCTAGTCTTGTCTGTCTAGTCTTGTCTGTCTAGTCTTGTCTGTCTAGTCTTGTCTGTCTAGTCTTGTCTGTCTAGTCTTGTCTGTCTAGTCTTGTCTGTCTAGTCTTGTCTGTCTAGTCTTGTCTGTCTAGTCTTGTCTGTCTAGTCTTGTCTGTCTAGTCTTGTCTGTCTAGTCTTGTCTGTCTAGTCTTGTCTGTCTAGTCTTGTCTGTCAAGTCTTGTCTGTCTAGTCTTGTCTGTCTAGTCTTGTCTGTCTAGTCTTGTCTGTCTAGTCTTGTCTGTCTAGTCTTGTCTGTCTAGTCTTGTCTGTCTTGTCTTGTCTGTCTAGTCTGTCTAGTCTTGTCTGTCTAGTCTTGTCTGTCTATTCTTGTCTGTCTAGTCTTGTCTGTCTAGTCTTGTCTGTCTAGTCTTGTCTGTCTAGTCTTGTCTGTCTAGTCTTGTCTGTCTAGTCTTGTCTGTCTTGTCTGTCTTGTCTGTCTTGTCTGTCTTGTCTGTCTTGTCTGTCTTGTCTGTCTTGTCTGTCTTGTCTGTCTTGTCTGTCTTGTCTGTCTTGTCTGTCTTGTCTGTCTTGTCTGTCTTGTCTGTCTTGTCTGTCTTGTCTGTCTTGTCTGTCTTGTCTGTCTTGTCTGTCTTGTCTGTCTTGTCTGTCTTGTCTGTCTTGTCTGTCTTGTCTGTCTTGTCTGTCTTGTCTGTCTTGTCTGTCTTGTCTGTCTTGTCTGTCTTGTCTGTCTTGTCTGTCTTGTCTGTCTTGTCTGTCTTGTCTGTCTTGTCTGTCTTGTCTGTCTTGTCTGTCTTGTCTGTCTTGTCTGTCTTGTCTGTCTTGTCTGTCTTGTCTGTCTTGTCTGTCTTGTCTGTCTTGTCTGTCTTGTCTGTCTTGTCTGTCTTGTCTGTCTTGTCTGTCTTGTCTGTCTTGTCTGTCTTGTCTGTCTTGTCTGTCTTGTCTGTCTTGTCTGTCTTGTCTGTCTTGTCTGTCTTGTTTGTCTTGTCTGTCTTGTCTGTCTTGTCTGTCTTGTCTGTCTTGTCTGTCTTGTCTGTCTTGTCTGTCTTGTCTGTCTTGTCTGTCTTGTCTGTCTTGTCTGTCTTGTCTGTCTTGTCTGTCTTGTCTGTCTTGTCTGTCTTGTCTGTCTTGTCTGTCTTGTCTGTCTTGTCTGTCTTGTCTGTCTTGTCTGTCTTGTCTGTCTTGTCTGTCTTGTCTGTCTTGTCTGTCTTGTCTGTCTTGTCTGTCTTGTCTGTCTTGTCTGTCTTGTCTGTCTTGTCTGTCTTGTCTGTCTTGTCTGTCTTGTCTGTCTTGTCTGTCTTGTCTGTCTTGTCTGTCTTGTCTGTCTTGTCTGTCTTGTCTGTCTTGTCTGTCTTGTCTGTCTTGTCTGTCTTGTCTGTCTTGTCTGTCTTTGTCTGTCTTGTCTGTCTTGTCTGTCTTGTCTGTCTTGTCTGTCTTGTCTGTCTTGTCTGTCTTGTCTGTCTTGTCTGTCTTGTCTGTCTTGTCTGTCTTGTCTGTCTTGTCTGTCTTGTCTGTCTTGTCTGTCTTGTCTGTCTTGTCTGTCTTGTCTGTCTTGTCTGTCTTGTCTGTCTTGTCTGTCTTGTCTGTCTTGTCTGTCTTGTCTGTCTAGTCTTGTTTGCCTACTATTGTGCGTCTAGACTCTTCTGTATATTCTTGTCTGTCTAGTCTTGTCCGCATAGTTTTGTCTATCTAGTTTTGCATATCTAGTATTGTGTATCTATTCTTGTTGGACTAGTTTTATCTATCTGATCTCGTATGTTTCTTATAGTTTGTATGCTCTTATCTATAAGTTTATCTCTAATTTTTATAAAAATAGTAATTGAAATTTATGAAAATAAAGCCTGAAATATTGTTTTGGAGACTGTATAGAAAGTTTAAGATTCCTATAGGTAGAATAGCCTTTTGTTTAAAGAAAAAAAAAATCGAAATTGAATACAATCAAACTATTCGTATGTAGGTAGAAGAGTTTTATTATGCGTTTTCGATTTTATTTCTAATTTAAATAAAACATTGTTTTTTGGGTCAACTGTAAGGCGTTCTTCGAGGAATTCGATACGAATAAGCGAGAATAAAAGCGTAGATAAAAATAGAACGAAGAGATAAATATCGAGCCGTTCGGAAAATAAGGAAGTTATTATAAAAACGAAATCGAAAGTAAGTTATTGTTTCCTTTAAAACTGAAACCGATTTCGTTTTTTATTTATTTTCGGTTCTCTTATCGCGTTTTAGAATCGAAAACGATTCGAATCTATTTGCCGCGGCGCTAAATCACAAAGACCTATCGGCTCTTAACTGCTATAAATATTAAACAAATCACCTGTGAAGAAATTATACGGAAATTTATTTGTAGTTATAAAAAAAGGGAATGATATTGTGCAGGCATTAACTAGACAATTTACGCATATTTCGACGACCGGCAGTTGGATGAAATTAAAGGCAACAACGTTATAATTTTATCTGTACGTATATCGTTAGCACGGCAGATTTATCTGTTTGGTTTTCCAAGGACGAGGATCATCATCGGTAACCATCATTACGAACAGTATCTGCATATCTCACAAGGTTATTATGATTGAAGCTTCTGTGAGCTGTGGAAGAACAAAGGCTATGCCTGATCTGATAGGAAAAGGACCTTAGAGGCTGCCTATTATCTTCACGCAACGTATATTTATTGCGCACCGGCACGTCGTAAAGAAATTATATTCTTTGTTTATTGCTATCAGTACATGCGAACCGACATGCTGTTCATATATCAATTTCGATTCGTATTATTTTCCGTTTCGACGAGATGAATTCGTTTATTCGTTATTTAGATGGAATTCCTTTCGTACTAATCTCTTATTGCGCCCGTGTTTACATTTACATTCATTTGTTAAAACTAAAAATACACACTAATATCATTGTAGTAGATGGTCAAGTATCCAAACAAAAAAACGATTTGCCGTTGGTTACCATAACCAACCGCGATAGAGTCGCGTGGCAAAATGTTATTTATTATTGCGGGTTCGGAAATCTATGATCCGCGAAAGCTTTAATATGACCCACTAAAATAGAATTTTTTTCTTGAATTCGCAAAAATAATCTACGGGTTTTTGACCCACGAAGGAGAAATAATTTTAAAAGCTGTCTAATAAATATTTTCATTTTTTATTATACCTGAAGTTCTACGGGAAGACTTTTTTATAAATAACTTTGTTGAAAAATATCACACATTAATTCGTTTAAGAAATTATAATTTTTTTAAGACAATAAGAAAGAATTATGTAAATAAATCTTGTTTTAAAATCGTGGTGGTCTTTTAGACTAATAAGATAATTTCGGTTTTTATCAAGTTTGGCGCCAAATTTTCTAATTACTCTAGTAACAAAGATTTTTTTCATTCTACTGATAAAGAAATGGACTTGTCGGAAATTTGTTTCCGACTAAACTCTGAATTTTTATAAATTTGTTAGGGCATATTTCACCAATAACAGCATAAATTGACATTTTTCGAAATAACTACATACAGTGCTTAATTTAGTGAGAATTAAAAAAAAAGTTTGGCCTTGCACTTCCTCCCCAAGCAATAACTACTCAATGGGGATCATGGATTGATGCCGCAGTCTACTAATCAACTTAGTAGTAGAAGTCAACTAAGTAGAAAAAATTGTGCAAGTGTTTACTGTATTGGACGAAGACAGGTCGAATCAATGAAAATTTCATCGGAGCTCCTAAGTGACGTTACAACAAAATTTGACTTACCTTAAATTATGGAATCCTTAGTGCAGTGAATCCGTGAATGCAGTGAATTAGTGAATCCTTATCAATAAATTCGCTTGAAACGTCTGGCCCACCGCTTGTTAAATAACGGGTCTTCCAATAAGAGGTTTCATTTTGATATGTAAAAAAAACAGTATTTTTAAGCGAAATCATCAGATGTTTATGTAATTGTAAAGAGGTGGGTATGCCATTAATAATGGAAAACAACGCTTGCAGGACTATATTGTTTTCATGAAATTTGTTATCGCCAATTCGCACATTTGCGGCTGTATGACCTAGATAACTTCACGAATTCCATCTTTGAAGTCTTGAATCGATTGCGGGCCATTGCCATAGAACTTATTTTTCACGTAACCCCAAAGTAAAAAGTCTAGAGGTGTTAAATCATAAGATTTGGGTGGCCAATTGTAATCGCCTCATTGAGAAATCACACGGTCAGGAAACTTTTCACGCAAAAGAGTGATGGTATCGTTACTTGTGTGGCACGTAGCGCCATCTTATTGAAAATAAACGTTGTCTGCATCAATATCTTGCAATTCCGGCCATACAAAATCATTAATCATCGTTCGATAGTGCAATCCATTCATCGTAACAGTTTCTCTAGCCTCATTTTTGAAAAAGTAAGGTCCAATGACGCCACCAGACCAAAAAGTCCGCACGAAACAGTCACACGTTGAGGATGGAGAGGTTATCCAACAATAATTCTTAGGTTTTCCGAGCCCCAAATGCAACAATTCTGCTTGTAAACGTAGCCTCCGTGGTGAAAATGGGCCTCATCACTCAATATGATTTTTCGATGAAATTCCGGATCAGTTTGATGCATTTCCAATCAGCAAAGACACGACGTTGTTGATGGTTGATAGGCATGAGTGCTTGTGTTAACTGAACTTTAAATGCCTTAAGACCTAAGTCTTTTTCCAAAATACGGTATAATGTCGTTTGTGGAATGCCCAATTCTACGAGAAATGAACAAAGCTGGGTTTTCCTGAACACTATGGGCTACAACAGCAATATTCTCAGTTGTTCTTGAACGACGTGCACGAGTTCGATTCTTCACATCGCTAACTTGTCCCAACAGCTTAAACTTTTCCACCAGTTTCACAATTGCTGGCCGAGAAGGTGCTTCACGACGACCCAAAAATACTTTAGTTTTGCGAACTGTGACCACAAAATTTTCCCCATTTTTGTAGTGAATTTTAATAATTTAAATGCGTTGTTGAAGCGTATCGTTCCATTTTAATTAGTGGGGTAGTTTTTACTTGTCATCTGTCAAGTAGTAACAGGTTGACTCATGGCAACTGTTAAAATGGCGAGCTAGTGAAAATGAAGCCTCTTATTGGAAGACCCTATAGATTGAGGTAGTAGCATGCTCAGCATGTAATTTCATAGCGTAAACGGTAAAGTTGCTAAATTTATGACAAAAAACTTTTAACTGTTATTTCAAAAACCCATGTTTTTTCCATAAGAAAGGAAACAACTCCGGGGTAGACGGTCTTAAGCCCGTTTGAGAAAGGTGGAAGGTCCACAGTGAAACTACAGTTCGAGACACTCAACATCAGCTTCGGGCTGAACCAACGACGACGATCTAAGCAATGCAAATAAAACAGAAGATTCAAGACCCAAATTTAAAATCAAGCTCCAGTTGAGTGAAGTAATAGCCAGCTTCCAGTCAGAGATAGAACGACTATTGGACAAGGAAGAAGAAACAGTAATAAACAACAGAAGAAACGATAGGGAAAACGAAAAATTTTTTCACGAAAACCTCGGAAACTGTGCTGGCACAAGACACGAGTGCAAAGGTTCCACGAAGAATTTGAAAAAGTGGTACATAAGAAGAAAGAGGCCAGAAAATGAATTAAGATGGAGCAGAGAAGAACAATAAGTAGTCTCCACGAATACAAGCATCTACTACAATAAATATAGTATTAGTGAAGCAATGGCATATACATTTCCGCCTATACAGTCGGTGAATATGTAACGAAGTATTTCCATGTAGTCCATGTATATTAAATGTTCTGCGATCAAAGAGGCAAAGTTTTCTTTTAGAGAACGTAAATGAGATGATTGATTGTGTGAACATAAATTGTTTTTGAGTATCAAACTTGCAATGCAAATGAGATGTTGCATTTTTGCATTTTTGGTAACGAAAATTTAAAATAAAATCTATGTGTTCTATCAATATCAATTTGAATCCTAAACTCTTTGGAGTTATGCTGTATTTTGCTTTTGTATTTATTTTGCGCCGTTCTTTGCAGAAAAAGATTTTGAAATATATAAATAAAATTTATGTTATAAATACCCAGAATTTAACAAGTTTTTATATATTTTAATTCAGATTTAAGAGCATGTTTAATTCCTTGGAAACGAATCATTAAAGCAGGGGTTTAAAAAGTATCAAATATTTTATTCCGTAAGCGGTTTAAAAATATAAAATAAAGTGCGTCCCTGACACCACTCCGTGACATCAAAATAACTTGTACACACGAACTAAACCTAACTAAACCTAACTAACTACAACACTATAAGCACAATTTTGACTAATTGGGGATATTTCAAGTGAAGCGGACACTGAAAATAATCTCATATGCTGAATTTTGTACATATTTGAATGAATTGTACTTCTATATGACCTAAATCAATGTAGGTATATCATAATCTTTTTCTATGAAGCGTAGTTGCCAATTTATAAGCCTATTAAGGAATTGACTAAATTTGAGGAATACATTTTTTAAGGGTATTGCTGGTATTAAAAAAGGCGAAAAAAATGTTTTTAGAGAAAATAAATTGGAAATTTGATATTTTTTCAAATCGTATTTTACTCAATATCGTTTTTTTTTACTTTTATATAAAATGTAGCTTGTATATAAATAATACGTGTAAAGTAACGGTCTAATACATAAATTATTAAATTAAAATGCTTTATAAACCTATTATACTTAAAACCTATTTTAATTAAAAAAAAACTGTTATAATATGTTTATAATGGTTAAACAGACCAAATTCGATTATTTCGCTAACATACCATAGATGGCACGCGAATAATACGATATCTGTCCAATGTCAGTTGGGATATTTTCTTGTTATTTACAAACAATCCTTCCTAAAAGTACCCTAGCAGAATAAAGAGCTGCGCGGGCGTCTCAGTATGAAAGGGTTTGGAATTAGGTGATGTTGGGCTCACCCTTTTTCTCTGCCTCCAGCTATCAAGCAAAAGCTTTAAAACATTGCTTCCTCTTTCAAAGGCGACTTTGGAATTTTGATATGAGTGCTGGCATGCAGATCACCAGCATCATCTTGGAACTTATAAAAACTTATAAAGTATAAAATAGTAGTAAAAATAGTACTAACTTCTATCCGAACCCAACACTGCAAAGCTACGGCCACTTGCAACTTTGGCGAAGTTTCAACACCCCTTTTATCCAGCAAAAGCTCAGCTTTTATTAAATTTGTTATTTTTTCAACAACTCTTTTGGAAAAGCGGTATCTCATCTGGAACTATTGTTCAGGCAACAAAAAGGGGTCAGTTCGTTCCTTATTCGTTTTTGCCTTGCGGCAGATCCTTATAGGTGTACCATTCAAAACATCTATGCAAAAACAAATTTGTAATGGAACAATCGAGGCAGTGGACTTACTAATTGTATCAATCAATTCTACCACCTCAATTTTGCCTTTTACAATCAATAAATTTGAAAATTTTCTATAGAAGCTATTTCAGATATTTGTCCCTGGCCAGTATATTCTAGGTTAAAATAGGTTTATAGAAGGCAAAACACCATTATAAAATTTGACATTTTACAACTGCTTTACGTTTATAATTCGTTTATTAATCACGTTTAACGTAATAATGCGTTTATGAAACAATTTTTTGTTAAAATGTATTTTGAATGCTTTATAAGGATTTAGAATGCGATCTGCATTCGTTTTTTAGTTATACTTAATATAACATTTAAAGAAGAAATTGCATGTTTAAAGTTATAATTGTCAGAATGATATAAATATGTAGTCGAAAAGGAATGGTTTATTTTGCAATTTTTACTCACAGTGCGAATAATCCAAATACGAACAAAATCCAGAATCTGACATTATTTTCAGTGTCCGCTTCACGTGAAATGCCCCATATGAATTAGATACAATTTTATTGTTGTCATAAGACAACAACACATGCTCCCAAACACAACAAGACAAAAATATCAATGATTATTGCACTTTGCCTTGAATTTAACTTGTAGGCGTTAAAGCAAAATTGAATAAAAGTTTGTATTTCACTCGCGGATAAAATGAAGGTTAGACTCGCGTATTTAAATCCTCTCGCGCAATTTAACAATACGCTCTTTACACCTTAATTTTATCTGTTTGAATAATAAATGACTATTAAAGGCATATTTTTAATTCCTATAGAGCATATTTTCATTTTTATAGTATTTTTAAGAGTATTTTTAAGCACATAAAGTAGTTATTTAAGAGCATATTTTTTATTGCTCCATAATATGATTTAAGAAACATTATTAACCCCTGCAAAAGTACTCGGCATGTTGATCATTCAGCAGTTGAAAAACACCAACAACCTGAATAAATGGGTGCCGCATAAACTGAACTAAGCAAACAAGAAGTAATATGGTGATACAAAGTCTGTTCTATTCTCATTTTTCTTAATTAACAGGTTTATTAAAAAATATTGAATTATAATTTTATTAAAAAAAAATCTCCAAAAATATCTAAATTTTCAAATAGAACCTTTGATAATTCTAGACAGAGTCACCCACTATTTTTCACGTAGCAATTTACCAGTACAGTGTTAAGATTCGAGATTGATTAGTCTCCAATAAATTTACCGATCTTTGTATCTTTATTATAACAAGCAATATTATCATAATATAATGCATTACTTTATTTATTCAAACTGGAGCATATACTTTAAATCTTTGTCATGTATTTTGGCCTTTATAGAATATTCCCTAGAGAAAATCTCTCAAGATTTCAATAAAAATGTAAATACATCTCATTTATTTATATAAGCATTAGAAATCTTATGATTTGTTTAGTCTTATCTAATTAGTAATGCTCGACTAGTTTCATCGATATAGTCTATCCATATAGGTACGCCTTGTATGTAAGAATCTTAATACTTATAAAGACTTAATTAACAGTAAATATATATTTATTATCAATAGACATGCAACACACTTGTTTGTTCCAGTTTAACTCATCGCAAATAAGTGAACATCCTGTGCACACTTACTTATGAAAAAGAGCAACTTACCATTTCTTGGACTAGCTACTACCGGTTCAATAGTCATCGGAACCGTGGGTACATCGTGGGGCCAATTAGGTCTGACAACATCCTCCTTACCCGGAGACTCCCTTTCCTCCTTCAGCGGAGGAGTCGTGAAATTTGTTCTGGGACTCGGGCCCGTGCAAGAAAGGTGTCTCGGTCGGGGTGGTTGAGGTGAAGCGCTGCGCCCGAGTTGGGGTAGTGAGGGCGAGGCTCTGCCGCCGGGGAAGGTGGCGTTGCGTTTGTGTCGTCGCGGGAATACGGCCAGCAGTTCCACCCACCAGCGGGCATCTTCCCTGCTGGCCGCTTTTACAAATGTCACTCGGTCGGGGCCTGTCAGGGCCAGGGAGTGCGGGTGACCTGTTATTTGTTCGGCTCCGGTTACTTCTAGGACTTGGGACATGTCGACTGAGCCCTGGGGAACAGTATCCGGCTAAGAAAAAAAAAACAAAATTAATATCGATTATCCAAACATAAACAAAATCAATGATTAGGTAAACAACATAGACTAAACCGATTATTTTCTTTTAGAATTAAATGAAAATGTTACAGGAAATTTATTTACACTTATTTTGTGAGTGTATTAAAACTATTTGGGGTTGTTGACTCCTGTTAAAGCAAACGACTAAGAGTGTCGTGTATATTTATAGTGCATTTCCTTCATCTATATACATATATAATATACGCACTCTTATTACACACGCAGCTTCACCATTTTATTACACTGAAAGCGCTTTATTTCGAAAACGATTTCACATTTTTTCTTTCTTCGACTCGTTTCTTTATTTCTGTTTTCGATTTATTTCAAAGGCGATTTAATGGAAATCTATTTTTGTGTCTTCTCCGTACGGTTTCCTTAATTTGTTGAAACGCACGAACACCACAAGATTCCGGATACATAAATTATTGTAGTACGGTCGGTGGATTTTTTTTCAACTCTTCTGACATTAATAGGTCAAGAATTGCAATTTAGCAATCTTTTTATTTATCATACTGTGTGTAGTTTAATGATCAAAAATCTTGTTTTTTACATATATGGAAATATGAACTTGCTTCGTTTCTTATGTTCGACCATGTACATGAACAACCTAGATAATTTACACAAAAATCCAAACATCGGAATGCAAAACATGTTAAATAACACGTCAATAAATATTTTTTAATTTGGCTAGACACACAAGAATAGACAGACAGGAAGGACTAGACAGAGAAGACTAGATAGACAAGACAAGACTAGACAGACAAACTAGACATAAAAGACTAGACATACAAGACTGGATAGGCAAGACTAGTCAGACAATACCAGACAGCCAAGACTAAACAGACAAGATTAGACAGGCGAGAATAGACAGACAAGACTAGACAGACAAGACTAGACATACAAAACTAGACAGAGCAGACTAGACAAACAAGACTAGGCCGACATAGGCGGACAAGACTAGACGGACAAGACTAGACGGACAACACTAGACGGACAAGACTAGACAGACAATACTAGGTAGACAAGCCTAGACAGACAATACTAGGCAAACAAGAATAGGCGGACAAGACTAGACCGACAGGACTAGACGGACAAGATTCGACGTACAAGACTAGATGGACAATACTAGACGAACAAGTCTAGACGGGCAAGACTAGAGAGACAGGGCTTGACAGACAGGTTAAGATTGAACATACCAGGAGTGAACAGACATGATTAGACAGTCAAAGCTTGACAAACCAGATTGAGTGAGACAATACTAGGCAAATAAGATTAAACTAGACAGACGTAAAATAGACTCAATATTAATTGTTTAATATTGTTTATTTACTCTTGTCTTTCTAGTCTTCTCTGGCTACTCTTGAATGTCTAGGATAAACATTTTCGCGGATAGATACCTGTGTTGTATTGTTTTCTCGGGGATTCCGCGTTGATGCTGAGGGTTGGCTCTGAAAAGAACCGGATTCTCGACGTTTCGGCGAACTAACATTCGCCATTCTCAAAAGATATATGCGTCCGTGCGGGTCAACCGTTAGACGCATACTGCGTATGTATAGTATATAGTATATATATATATATATATATATATATATATATATATATATATATATATATATATATATATATTATTTATTCGTTTAGCCCTCTAAGGAGCGCATAGAACCATTACTTAGCACTGGTCTTGTTCTTTTTATCTTCCCAAAACTTCCTCATCCTATCGTTCTGGGTCCGTCTTCTTTCTTGCGTCCATGCGTTTTTTAGTTTCAAACTCTTAGCTGTTGGATTCTCTGATGTGAAGTTATGTGAATTTATTTTCTGCCTGTATTTAGTTCGCGTAGTTGCCAATGGGTCTATATTGATTACTGAGAGGTCATGTTTGGTGTCTGCCAGCCAGCGTACTTTGGACTTTATGGTTCCATTGATGATGTGGAAGATTTTCTTGGTCAATCGAGAGTCATCCATTCGTACTATATGACCGTAGAATTTCAGACGTCTTTTCCGTGCAACTGAGGAGAATCGTTCTGTCAGGGAATACAGTTCTTGTGAACTTTTAAGCAGCCAGATACCATCTTGTACCTTGGGTCCAAATATTTTTCTCAGTATCTGACAATCTACTTTCTCAATATCATTGATGTAGATGGTTAATGATGAAGTCTCAATTGCATAGAGTGCTTCTGGAAGGATAACTGTATGGTAGTGACGGAGTTTTGATTTGGTAGAAAGTGATTTCTTGTTGTACATATTCCAGGTGATTCCAGGCTTTTCGTAACTTTTCTGCACGTGTTTTATTAGCCATTCTTTCCTTACCAGTGTTTCCAATTATTTCACCTAGGTACTTAAAGTGCTTAACTTGAATGATGTTGCCATATTTGGTTGCAAGATGTGTCATATTTGAGCTCTTCGAATCTATGTATTGTGTTTTCTCGTAAGAGATTTGAAGGCCGGTCCTGATGGCGATTTCATGAAGTTTTTCGATGGCGTGTTTGGCTTCTTCAGTAGTCCGGGTGATTATTGCAAGGTCGTCAGCAAAAGCGAGGCACTTTATGTTGATTCGTTTGTCCTTTGTTCTCATATATACCCAGGTACTTCTTTCTCCCATATTTTTATTATCTTATCTAGTACCAGGTTGAAGAGGAGTGGGGACAATCCATCACCCTGTCTTACTCCAGTACTGATTTGAAAAGGCTCGGAGATTTCACCCATGAATTTTACTTTAGATGTTGTGCCCGACAAAGTCTGTTCGATTAATATGGCTGTTTTTCTATCTACACCGTATTAATGGAGTATATTAAACAGAGTTAAGCGGTCAATCGAGTCATAGGCTTTCTTGAAGTCTACGAAAGTGACAACTGGCCGGTTGGGCTGGCGATGTCGCAGTATCATCTTCAGGTTCCAGATTTGTTCTGCGCATGATCGGTGCCGTCGGAAACCTGCCTGATATTCACCGATTAGATGTTCTGTCTGTTCTTCCAGTTTTGTGAGGAGGGCACGTGAGCGAACTTTGTAGGCGATTGATAGAAGGGAAATGCCTCGGTAATTGTTTGGATCAGTCTTGTCGCCCTTTTTGTGTAGTGGGTGGATCAAAGCATTTTTCCAGTCCGCTGGTATGATGCCGCTCTTCCATGTATTTCCAATGATAGCTTGCAGTCTGTCAATCAAGAGTTCACCTCCGATCTTGAGCATTTCAGCGATTAAGCCGTCTTCCCCTGGTGCTTTGTTGTTTTTTAGGTGCAAAATGATGTTTTGTATTTCCTCATGTGTTGGTGGAACAGAGTCGTGGTTTGGGGCTGCTATGTGGCATTGGAGTATTTCTTCAGGGGGTTCACAGTTGTGTGCTTCTCGAAGTATTGTTTCAGAATTTCGCAGTTCGCTTTTGTGTTGGTTTCAAGGGTTCCATCAGGCCGACGGAAGCAGAGGCTCGGTGGCTTGTAGTTCATCAGTTCTTCCCTAAATGTTCTGTAGAAATTTCGCGTGTTATTTTTTTTGAACTCATTGTCGATTTCCTCTAATTTTTTCAAATGGTATGTCCGTTTAATGCGTCTGATCGTTTTGGATGTTTCCCTCTGCATTTTTAAGAAATTCTGCCAATTCTCTTGTGTCTTGTTGCTATGCCAAGTCTTCCACGCAAGCATACGGGATTCAAGGGCCCTGTGGCATTCCAATGTCCACCATCTGTGTTTTCGTTTTCGAAGCGGTTGATCGAGTTTCCTTGCTGATTGCTGGATTGTCTGAAGAAGTTCGTCCTAGGTCTGTGTGTCGGTCTGTAGTGATTGTGCGAAGTCATCCGCGTGTTCTCTTAGGTATTTTGAATCTATACGCGGGAATTTAGATTTTTGACACTTCCTCCTGTTAGGTAAGAAGCAGGTTTTAATTTGTGAAAGATAATGGTCGGACTCCACATAACCCTTGCGTGCCCTCACGTTCATGATTTCTGGGGAGGATTTTCTGGTTATCGCTACGTGTTCGATTTGGTATTCCCCGATGTGGTTGATTGGTGATTTCCAGGTTGTCATCTTGCGTGGTGGTTTCTTAAAGTGTGTGGACATTAGTTGGAGGTTAGCCATTCCACATATGTTGATTAGGCGATGTCCATTGGCATTTGTCTTTTTGTGTGCCGAGAAATTCCCAGTGATGTGCCTGTGCTCCTTTCTCTGCCGATTTGTGCATTGAAATCTCCGAGGAGGATCTTGATATGGTGTTGAGGGATCTTGTTGAGTGCCCGTTCTTGTTGAGTGTGTTCTTCAAGAAACACAAACACCTCTTCAGAGATTTTGTTAAACTCACCGAACGGCTAACAAGATACAACAAAGAGCTGTATCTTTAAGAGTTAAAATGCTTGCTTGACGGAAATGACCTTTGCTGGATTCACGGTAGTTCAAATTTCAAAAACTTAAAAGTATATAATATAAAAGTATTCGCAGTGCTTGTTTTTTGTATCTTGAAGACACACTTTTAGTATGCACCATTTCCCCAGAACATAATTCCAAATCTAAGGAGGCTGTGGAACATGACAAAATACACCATTTACAGGACGTCGGCATAAACATATCATTGGAGGGATCTCTAGCGCATACTGCCTTTGTCGCCAAGTTGGTATGTGAAGCCCAGTCCAGGGACTGATTCATTTGAAGTCCGAGGAGTCTTACATAATTACTTACTGTACATACGCGTTCACGATTGCCATTTCGAAAGGGTAAAGCGGACATATTCCGTTTCGATTTGAAGATTATTTTTTTAGCTTTTTCCTTGTTTAGTTGAAGTCTATTGGTATCAAAATACATTTTCAATGACTCAGCAGCCCTTTTTGCATTGCTAGTAATATCCTTGATTGTATTACTTAATAACAATAGGGATGTATCGTGAGCATAATTGATCTTAATGTGAGGTAAGTTGTTAGGGGTTCCATGAAGGTCATTTATAAATAGAGTAAAAAGTAGAGACCCCATAGTGCTAGCTTGTGCAATACCCTTCTTGATTGTACTCGGATGAGAATGTACAAATCCGTGTGGAGTGCGGATCCTGGTAATTTGTGTCCGATTAGTTACGAATGATGTGATCAACTCCAGCACGACACCTCTTATACAATATTTTGCGAGTTTTTCTACTAGTAGAATACCGTCAACTAAATCGTAAGACATCGAGAGGTCCATGAGCATGTCAACTGGGATTTTCCGTAACTGAAGTATACATTTTATAAACTGGAAGCAAGCCATTTCAATCGATTTATTTCCCTTTTACGAAGCCATGTTAGTGTAAGCTAATTAAGTTATGCTTATCTAAAAACATTACATTTCTGGAGCATATAATCCTCTTGAGGATTTTAGAGAAAACCGATAAAATGCTTATAGGCCTGCAGTTTTCCATCAAAGACTTCCCCTGCATTACTTCCCCTACATTAATTATCGCCGTTTTTGCCGGAAAGGGTATAGCCGAATATATATATATACATATATATATATATATATATATATATATATATATATATATATATATATATATATATATATATATATATATATATATATATATATATAAATGAAATTTTCCCCCGCTGGGATTTCTCCCCGTACTTTGGGGATCGTTTTGCTACCAAATAAAAATAATTCACTCAAAATTTGAGCTCTTTATCTCAAGGCGTTATAGAAATATTAAAAAAAACAAGCATTTCAATTTTATTTTTTTTCAAGAGTAAAATTTAAATCTAATAAGCGCCGATTTTTTCCAAATACTTACGAGTAAAGAGCATGAAAAAACTTTTGTTATGATTCCCAGGTCGAAAGCCGATTTTTAAGAAAATAAATTAAACTAAAATCATTTTTTGACCGTATTTTTGAAAATTGTCATACGCCAAATTTTATCAGTAAATGTCTTCTGTACTCCTATATACTTAGGATTTTTTTCAATTTTTTTTGGATGTGGTGGAACAATGTGAAAAAAATTAAAAACGATTTTTTTAATCGTTAATCTAATATTCCAATGAACTAATTTTATATTATTGCTGAAAAAATACTTAGAAACTGAGAATCCGAACGGTACAATATCTCATTTTTGGTTTGTACCGTGAACAAATGGTATCAGCCTACTGTGATGAAGCGATGAAGTCATTTGAAAAAGATGCTTTGCCATTAAATTTTGGAATTGAGGCTGTCACTAGCTAAACTTTACTTTCTAATACTTCAAACATTAGCTAGAATATTATATGAACTAAAAGAAGACGAACTGGTATTTATTCCTGACGGAACATATATTCGCCATCCAAAAAGTACAAGTAATGAATACCAGAGAAAATCATATTCTGGTCAAAAAAAGTACAACTGGTGCAAACCATTTACAATATGCACTACAAATGGTTTGGTTATATATATATATATATATATATATATATATATATATATATATATAAATATATATATATATATATATATATATATATATATATATATATATATATATATATATATATATATATATATATATATATGTTGTATTTGAGGTTTTCGCGGATAGATACCTGTGTTGTATTGTTTTCTCGGGGATTCCGCGTTGATGCTGAGGGTTGGCTCTGAAAAGAACCGGATTCTCGACGTTTCGGCGAACTAACATTCGCCATTCTCAAGAGATATATGCGTCCGTGCGGGTCAACCGTTAGACGCATACTGAAGTATGCATACTGAAGTATATACTGAAGTATGCGTCTAACGGTTGACCCGCACGGACGCATATATCTCTTGAGAATGGCGAATGTTAGTTCGCCGAAACGTCGAGAATCCGGTTCTTTTCAGAGCCAACCCTCAGCATCAACGCGGAATCCCCGAGAAAACAATACAACACATATATATATATATATATATATATATATATATATATATATATATATATATATATATACAGCTAATACCGATGCTGGAATTATGAAAATCGTCTACAGCACTCCCAGTGGTCTCATTAAGTTACTAAAAAAAGATGATATTATCGTAGTAGGTCGAGGTGTACGTGATATAACAGAATATTTAGAACAACTAGAATTCAAAGTGTCAATGCCGGGTCTTAAAACGGGAAACGAAATCAGCTTACTACAGTAGAGTTAAATCAATCCCGTTTTGTTACCAATGTGCGTTGGGTAGTTGAAGCAGTTCATGGTAATATCAAGCAAAAGTTCAAGCTTTTAGATCATAAACTAAACAATAAACTACTCCCTAAAACAATTTTTTTGTCGAGTTTCCTATTTTCTACATAACGAATTTGTTACGAGACTTGATTCAGATATTGAGCTTTCTGAAGAAATTATTGTTGCCATGAATTCAAAAAAGATAATATTTTGGCTTTGGAAGTAGAGGCAAATCGTTGGGCAACACGAAAAGTTCCGTTTATAATTGTTAGATCAAACGATTTAACAGATTTTCCAGAGTTATAAGAACAACTTAAAATTTTGTTCACAGGATCATATCATATGTCTCAAGCTGTATCGTGTTTATTTGAGATGATGAATGAAGACGAAACAGTAAAACTTCAGCTTGTTAAAATCATCTCCTAACATTATAAAATTACAAGTGACATCTCGGCATATTACTTCAAAAGGTTACCGTTGTTTCATTGATTATAAGTCAGACAAGAATTAAATCTCTGGTATTAGACGATGTGGTTGTGATTGTGCTAATGGAAGGCGTACTATTGGATGTTGCTCGATATTTGGCTAAATGTGTTTAAAATAAACGATATTTGGCTCCCATGCTCGATATTTAGTTAAAATAATAAGACCTGCCAAAATATTAAGACGTCTGTTTATAGAAATAAATGTTAACGTTGTAGTAAATGAGGACAGTGAAAATATCGTTTTTACTTTTTTTCACATTGTTCTACCACATCAAAAAAAATGAAAAAATTCCTGAGTATAAAAGTTTTCAAAAATACTGTCAAAAAAATTTAGTTTTATTTTCTTCTTAAAAATCGGCTTTCGATCTGGGAATCATAACAATAGTGTTTTTCCATAACTTTTGCTCGTAAGTATTGGGAAAAAATCGGCGCTTATTAGATTTCAATTTTACCATGGAAAAAATAGGTTATTTTGAATAACTCGATAACGGCTTGAGATAAAGAGCTCAAATTTTGTCAGAATTATTTTTATTTGGTGCCAAAAAGATCTTCAAAGTACGAAAAGAAAACTCCGCGGTGGCAAATTCCATACACATATCCGGGTATACCCTTTGCATGCCTCTAAAACATTGTTTATAATGTATTGTAAAGTATTTAAAATTGCAGGTAGCACATTTTTCAAAACTATGGAAGGGATTTCGTCGATACCTGCACTTTTAGTATTTTTGAGCTTTAAAATAACATCAGCAAGCTCATCCTGACAGACTAGCATTAAGAATAACGATTTGTCGTTTAAAACGATATTGTTTTTAAACTGCATAACAGGCTGTGAATCTGTTAGAACTTTAGCTTCGTTCACCAAAAACTTATTTATGTTTGCAGCACTAGCAATAGGCTCAGCATCTAGATTACAGTATTTGTCCGTTTTCTTCTTTATCTCTGTTACACGTCTGACTAAGTTCCAAGGTGCTTCTTTCCGTTTGATGCTGATTTTCCTTCTCCAATCAATTCTCTTGTTGTCTTTTAAAAACTTCATAATAAAATTTCTACGTAGATTATTATAAAGATTCGTGTATGTTGGATTATATTTTGATAAACTTTGGAGTAGTTTAAGGTGCGTTTTCATTTTCTTCAAATACGGGTTGTTTTGCATTTATATGTTTTATTGGTGTGCTGGATAACTTTGGGAAAGGCCTCGTAGAAATGTATCCGAAAAATATCCATGAGAACGATTCATTGTCTGTCAATATCGTAATTCCTAATTTTAAAAACCTCATCCCAAGCTACGTTCTCCATTAGTTGCCTATGGTGCTCCATATTTTCTGTATAAAATTCTTCATATTGTGCCCGAGACTGACGGCCCAATTTTGCACTCTAATGATAGAATTTGTTGTCCAGCTTTGACTGTCTAGTCATGTCTCTTCACTCCTGGTATACCCAGTCTCAACCTGTCTGTCTGTCAAGTCCTCTCTCGTCTTGCCAGTCTAGTCTTGTTCGTCTGGTATTGTCCGTCTAATCTTGTACGTCGAGTCTTGTCCGTCTAGTCTTGTCCGTCTAGTCTTGTTCGTCTAGTCAATTCAATTCAATTTATTTTATTTCATTATAGAAAGTTATACATAACAGATATAAATACATTTGTAAAACTTAATGAAATATGTCCAGACAGAATTATAGTATAATCTAATAATAATAGTAAAAAAATTAGGTTGGGTGGGTTTTTATATTTTCATAATATTCCTTTAAATTGTAAGGTTCCATGTTTACTAGGATGTTGCGGATTTCTTTTATAAATTGTCTTTGGCTTTGTATCAGCTTTAGATGTCTTGCCAATGAATTATATAGTTTTAAATTTATATAATGTGGTGCTCTTTCCGTCATTGTCAAGTTATGTTTTGGTAAAATGAAGATTTGGTTTTGATGTAGTCTTGTCCGTCTAGTCTTGTCTGTCTGTCCTCCTCGGTGGTGTAGTTGACAACATACTCGCCTTTCAATATAAATGTAACTTCATTTATAACGTGTAATTAACCCCTCCAGCATGTAGTATTAACCATAATAAATGTAAGTGTGGCGATCATCTCTAGGTATTTCTGTATATATTGTAATATACTGTAATTATCTTAATATAATGTAAAAATATTTGTCTATCTTTGTATATTGTATATGTTTTTTTGTTATCTGTAAATATTGTAAATAAAGTTTTAAATTGAAGAAAATACCCGCCTTTCATTGCGGGAGACCCGGGTTCGAATCCTGGTCGGGGAGACAACAACTAGGGCGGTTTTCACTAACCGTCCGGGCTGCCCACCCTGAATGAATGCAAAATATGCGATACCGGGGTGGCGCATACTAAAAACCAAGGTGTTTAGTGAGAGCTTCCCCCGAAACACTTTTTTTGAAAATAGTGAGTGTTGTCTGTCTAGGCTTGACTGTCTAGTCTTGCCTGTCTAGTCTTTGCAGTCTAGTCTTGCCTGTCTAGTTTTGGCTGTCTAGTCTTGTCAGCACCACCCATACGGAGGAACAGCAGGCCAAACGCGAAACCCAAGACATCGCAAATCTTCCGTTTGTGACAGCAAATGACCTAGAGGAAATTTCCCAAAAATTGATTGCGAGATCTCTTGATCTCAGGACGTTAGTTAAGGCAACTCCCAGCACTAAAAATGAAATTAGAAAAGGTGGCAGAAGAAATTTGGGCATTAACAGGGACACTTGAGATGATATGGATCAGCGGCAATTGACGCATAACACAAATATAGAAGAGAGTAAACGTTAAAACATGTAACATAGTTACACAAACTACCACCAGCGATGAGGAAAAAGAGCTAGCAGAACCATTCTCCAAGATCTAAGATGGCAATACCTTCGAACAGTTCGAGAAAATAGCTGCAAAGGATTGGCCAAGAGATGCCTACAAGAAAGTGCAAGTTGGCCAAGGAAACGCACTAGCCATAGCCCCAGACTGAGATATTTTTTGGTGCGTCCACGAACTCCTACAGCCCGAACGGAGCACTAAGGGCACTGACAGAGGTCTATGCAAGACATGAGACCAATATGCTGAAGCAAGCTCCAAAGGTGGGAAAATGTCTACCTAAAGCATACAATTGGTACCTCAGATGAAAACGGGGATATTACAGCAACGGACAGATTTGTCCACCAGATGGTGAACAGAAAATCGACGACCAATGAAGCTGATTACAAGGACCTCTATGCTTGCCTAGAGAAACTGAAACATGATTTTTAAAAAACGACAGAAAAAATCTGGTTATCCTTAGACCCAGAAAAACCATTGGTCTAGGACAAAAAACCTAGTCCAGTTTGTATTTGCAAAAACCGACATAGCAATCAGGGTCTATTGCCAATTCGAAGCATCTGCAGAGACCGGGAAAAAACAGGATCAGACCACAAATGGCCGGAAATCATTAAAATAGTAAAACCATCTACAGGATGAAGAGAATTGAACCAAGGAAGCCAAGGAAAAGAAAGACATAAACAAACAGAAGCCGTAATAATAAAATCAGAGGGAAGCTCTTACCCTGAT
This sequence comes from Phosphuga atrata, assembly GCA_944588485.1. NCBI lineage: Eukaryota > Metazoa > Arthropoda > Insecta > Coleoptera > Silphidae > Phosphuga > Phosphuga atrata. The sequence continues at coordinate 43,713,870 of OX155897.1, read as the reverse complement.
CTGCTAAAAATGGTCAGAGCAACTGTAGACTCGAAGATAACCACGGAAGCACTATCACGGGAGCCAGGAAAGCTAAGACTGGTGAACTCCTACTTTAAGTCAAAGGTAGCAAGGCCCGGGGACTTGGGGAAGAGTTAGGAAAAAATGTCCAACCGCCGAGGTTCGACTCGAAGACGGAGGAAAAAACCATATATAGGATCCAAGAGAGAATAAATATAGTAAAATGCCATAGTGAAAATCGCCCTAGTTGTTGCTTCCCAGGGCAAGAATCGAACCCGGATCTCCCGCTTGCAGGCGGTTATGTTGTCAACTACTAGTCTTATCTGTTTTAGCTTATCTTAACTGTCTAGTCTTATCTGTTTAGGCTTGTCTGTCTAGTCCTATCTGGCCAGTCTCGCCTGTTTAGTTTTGTCTGTCAAGTATACATAGCCTAGTCTTGTTTGTGAGCTGCATGTAGATAGCCCCCCAAAATTGAAAAAATAAAAAAATTAAAATGGGACACGTTTGACCAAGATTTAACCATGATTGACCACCAAATAGTTTTGTTTGCCCACATTGCGTTCAAAAGATATTTAAAAAAAATGATTGGGAATGAAAGCCTAACCCCCAAAATGTATTTTTTTCTATATTTGATAATGCCATCTTAAAAAAATTCGTTTGACCATGTTTGCCCACTATTTCTTTTAATTTTTTTTTTTTGAACTCCAGAATCGTTTTTTTCATTAATATAATATTTTTTTTATTATTTTTGTTGTTTTTTTTTTTTAGTTTGGAGTTGAAGAACTTCGTTTGACCATGTTTGCCCATCATTTATTTTTCAATTCAACTTATTTTGAAGCCCCAAAATCCTTTTTATAGTGTTTTACTTTAAAAAATTGTTTTGTTTACATAAGGGGCGAAAAATTAAAAGATATAGATTTCATGAAGAATTGATAAGGACCAAAAAAATGGACAAACCACGAAAATTAATCAAAACATATTTCACGTATGCCAAAATAGGTTTTACATTGGCCACCCTTGCTTTTTTTTACTGCATAAGAGGTGAAAAATTGTGCAATACATAAATTTTAATAGGTCTTTATATTTTCCGTACTGGAAGCACATTATAAATATATCAATATGTACATCAAAGTCATTACAAAAGAAAACAGTAATCTTTTATTTTTGATTTATTTTAAATGTCATCTGTTTAGTTACAACTTATCTTCTTATATATAAATCCCATTTTACATTTTTGATTTTCCAATTTCCATTTCCTTTATTTTTCGTGAATGTATGTGTAAAAATGATTGAAACTATTATTTTACACTTCTGTGAATTATTTAAAATTTGTTTTTCCTGGCATAGGTCATTGCGAACTTCCTAGCGATTTGTAATTCTACGACAATATGCCACGTAATGCCCGTTATCTCGTGTTCCTTTCAATTGTCTCCCAGGTGGTTCGACATATTCTATTGCCCCGTTCAGAAGTTTTTCCCCTGATTGCAATTTTTTGGGGAATATCAACGAGGAAAATCTTGTCCGGTGCTCATTCATCATTGCTTATTTTATCTTCTATATTATCTTCTTTGTCCAATCCAAAATGGTCCCACAATTGCGCCATTTCTTAAAATCAGCTTACTCTTGTCCATCTTCATTGGTCGGACATGAATGAATCGTACTTCTGGACTCGGTGTCAAAAATGTTCCTCTTGATTTTTTCTTGTGTCCAATTTTCCTCTACATTTTTTCTTCGTCTTCTTCCGATTTGTGGAATAGTATTGATTTCCGGTGTTGTCTGTGTAAAATCCACAGAAGAAAAATGTGAATGAATCTTCTGGTGAGACCAACGAGTTTTTGAAATCTTAATTTGTTCCTTGCAAAGAAATTTGTTCAATCGAACTATTACGACCAGGGGATGAAAGGGCCGAAAGGTTTTCTATACCTATTTGTGTCCGCGCTGGTTAATAATTTTTCCTCAATAATGTCATAAAGTTTTGTATTTTTTCCTTTATAATTCTCTTTTTGAAATAGGTAATTGGAATAATTAATAATAATTTGGATTTTGGAATCATTTTCTCATTAAATTTATAACGTTTTCTTTTGCAAGCAGCTCGCTCCAATTTACTTGTCGCTTGGATGGAACGTATATGTTTGACGATGAATTTATCCGCGCGAATTGGGGCGGAAACGTCGCCCATGTTAATGTTTTTCAAATTCTTGAAGTACGCTTCAACATTTGCTGAACTCCCTATTTCGAATTGTGACCAGAATTTCATTTTCATTACATTCGTTCAGAGGGAGAAGAATCGGGCAAAGTTCAATAGGTTCAATAATTTCCGGAAGATAATAAGCGTTTGGTCGATTAAAATTGGATCATTGTTTCGTCTCTTTTTCAGCGCAAATCCGAATGCTTTCTACGAAACAACGTACATCCCTGTCAACTTCAGAAGGCTTTTCGTCGATACACTGCTCTCCATCTTCTATAGATGAGTCTTGTTTCTTGCAGGAGAATGTTGGTACCAGATGTTGATACCTATTGGCCGCTTTACCGTAATCTTAATCTAATCTGCTATTATCTAATTTTAAAAACCTTTAGAAACCAAAATAAAAAAAAAATTAAGACCACAAAAAACAAAATATAAATACCCAAAAATAACATAACCCAAGAACTTGTATCTTTCAACTTTTCATCTCTTATGCAGGCAAAAAAAAAATTCAATAGTGTATACGTTCCTCTTTTAGTATTCGTGAAATATCATTTAATCAATTTTTGAGGTTCACCCATTTTGTTTAAATGCTCCACTTGTATGTATCAATTTTTCACCCCATATTCAAATAAAACGATTTTCTAAGTGTGGGCAGAAGTCAAAAGCTGTATGTGTGAAATATGATCCTACGAATTATCAAAAATCGCTTATTATCCGTTTGATAGAAAATCGCAAGGGAATAGGTATGCAACTTCGAGTATATTCGATTATCGTCAGAAAATTTCGGCTATCCATTTCTTTTGGGGAATCTACGTTTTCTCATATTCATGGATATCAAATATTAAAAAAAATCGATTTTGGGGCTGTTCAAAATATTTTGTATTCATAAAAATGATGGGCAAACATGGTCAAACGAAGTTCTTCAACACCAAACGAAAAAAAAATAATAAAAAAATAATTTAAAAAAATCGATTTTGGGGTTCCTAAAAAAAATTTTATCGAAAAAGATGGTGGGCAAACATGGTCAAACGATGTTTTTTAAGAGGCCATTCTCAAATACAGAAAAAATGTATTTTGGGGGGCTAGTCCCCGGATTATTTTTCTATAATATCTTATAAATGGATTGTGGGCAAACAAAACTATTTGGTGGTCAATCATGGTCAAATGTTGGTAAAACGTATCCCATTTTAATTTTTAAATTTTTTCAATTTCGTGGGGCCATCTTCACGCAGCTTTGTTTGTGTCATATTTCAAGTTATGCCTGTCTAGTCTTCTTTGTCAAATTTTGTGTGTCTAATATTGTCTGCCTTGTCATGTCGGCCTAATCAAATTTATATTAATTTATTTACAGAATCAAGTTATACAACAAATATAAATGAGCCAAGACAATATATAGATATTTATAATCTGGTCTGTCCAGTCTATTTAGTTTTATCTGTCTAGTCTTGTTGCCTAGTGGTGTTAGTCTAGGGTGTCTCTCTAGTGTTGTCTGTGTGGTCTTGTCTACTTAGCCTTAGTCTATTCTTGAAGGTTTTTAATTTGCTGTTTAGTTGACCATATTATAGGTAAAACACTGCGGCAAATGAAATTCGAAACTTTCTCTATTTCTGGAGGAAGAAAAATGTGCGACGAAATGCCAGAATAGTGTAAACGTAACAATTAGCATATAAATGTTGTTTTAATTAGCTGTTTTAATTGCTTGCGCATGTGTACGAGGTGCGTGTATTTTCTCATAGCATGAGTGTGTAAATGAGAGTTAGAGCGTTAGTCAAGATGACTAAGTGTAGCCGAAGAAGTCGTGTTTTGTAAGTGCGCAAAATATTTATCGGCGGAGGCAGGAAATGGTCGCGTGCGAACTCCTGGCCACCTATTAAAACTATTTAGGGTTGTTGACTTCAAATAAAATTAAACCAGCACTAGATATTAATAGTTTCTAAAATAGTCTTATGCGTCTACTACTATCTGTTCCATCTTATCTTTCTAGCATTTTATATATATAATCTAGTTATTATAGTCTTGTCTGTTTGGTCTTGTTTGTCTAGACTTGCTTCCCTGTCCTTTTTCTTGTCTGTTTAGTCTTGTCCGGCAAGTTTTTTTTATATTTTTGTCTGTTTGGTTTTAATTATTTGTTATATATTTGAATAAACAATTTAGTTTAGAATACTACATGCGTAGGTTGTCAAAAAAATATGATAAAATATATTTTTCAATGAAGTTGTCTTGTGTGTTTCGAAGTGGGCAAATTACGCAACAGCGTTCGTTGGTTCGAGTTTGAGAAATTATCTAATAACGTTGAAACGTGCTGGGGGAAAAAGAAACAGAAATGTTTTCTTGTACTTACATGTTCATCCACGGAATAATTGAGTTCCCCATCGTCGTACAGCACGAACCAGCGCCTCTGCCATCTCTGCAATTAGAAAATTCATTTGTATTAATACAAATCGTTTCGTAATGGATTTACTCTGCACTTCAACGTTTTAATATAACACTGAAGCGCCGTTTAAAAGAAAGTTGTATTTGAGAAATAATTTACTTTTATTCTTCTACAAGAAAGTAAACTAATTTGTGAATAGGATGGTTGCGACAGTTACTACGTGGTAGTTCATACTTACATTGAATTGAAAAATTTACTATGTTTTTTCCACACTTATAAATGTAAAAATATTATATAACTTATTATTCACAGTTATATAAATTTCTACACATATCACGACTCGAGTTTCGACGTTTGACACTTGAAAATGACCGTCAAATGTCGAAACTCAATTTTCAATTCAAAGTAAACTCATTTGTAATAACGCAGTAGTAATGTTTGACAAAATTACAAAGAAAAGTTAAAACTCGACTAGCTGTTTTTTGAGATTTTATGAATATTTGGAGAAACTTGACTATACATTTAAACAAATTAAATTTCATACAAGGTTCCCACGTTTACTAAAAAGTTCAGACAATTTATGGCAAAATATCAAGCATAAATAGATTTTTCAACAAATAATTCTATGAAATGCAGTCAAGGATGTCAACACAATTTAAACTGTGACAAATTTTCTTTACAGTGACATAAAAAACCTGTATTGGCTTAGTACTATCTGAACTTGTCTTCTCCTGACTAAGCATTTGTAGTCTTGTCTGGTCTAGAAAAAAATTAAATATTTTGGTAACAGTTTATCTTATATTTTTTGTCTAGACTTATGTCCAGTTGTATGCTGTTAATCTTTTATTAATCAATGTTAATAAAGTTAATCTTTACTTATTTATAGTTGCCTAGTCTTTTTTTTGTCAATTTTTTACTTTAAGCTAAGAATTTAAATTCGCCTGCGTAACCATATATTTTCTATTCTTTATCTTATTGCGAAATTTATTTACTAGTCAATGAGAATTAAATATTCCTTATCAAATTTTCATCTATACGTCAATTGCAAGTTTCTAATACATAAAATACCAGTTATATAAAAAAAATTTAACAACCACGTGAACTTTGTACAAAAATAAACAATCTAGAAAGTTAAACAAACAAAATATCTCTACAGTTTTCGTTGACTGAAGTTCATAGGTCATATCAACTAACCTTATAATTAGTTTTTTTTTTTAATATAAATCTACAATTAGTCTATTCAAACAAAATTAAATGAAAATAATTAGATTGGTGACCTTAACAGAAATGAGAAGGCGTCGATTGGGGAAGCCGAAAAGAATTAAATTATGTTTGGTAGGATGGTGGGGAAAGATGTTTGGAAACTTATTTGCATTTTTTTTAATAATAAAAAAAAATCTTAATTGCCAGACCGGACAAACCTGATTATAAATGAACTAATCTAACCTACGCCGTTCAGACCGCACTGGAAATAGACGGAATAAATTGGAGAAATTAGAATAACACAAATTAGATTCGATTGACTATCTGTCATCCCGTCACTTCAACTTTATTCCTTGAATAAATATGAAAGATCTCTAGACATCTGGTTTTACATAAAAGCACGGAAACTCGAAATACATTCGAAAATCTATTTGACATGATTGACAAGATTAAATAGAAAAAAAGCCTTGCATAGAACTAGAAAGACAGGTCTAAATGAATGAAGATGTATAGATGTTGGAATGAACAGGTGCATTAAACTAGACTAAGTAAAGATTAGACAGATATGTTCAGTTATGGTTAGGCCTTGTAGATTACACAATTTGAAACATTTATAATGAGCTAGTTAGTATATAGTTTCTTTTTTAAAGATATTTCCTAGTCATTTATTGCGGACAAGTTTAGAGATGTAAGGTAATGTAACAGGAAAACGCAGGTTACATGTTCCAGTAACCCCGGAAAAAAAGTGGAAAGCCGACCAATCGGTATGTTTGTTTTGGTATATAACACAAACTAACACATAGACAAATGTTTATAATCTACGCGGCATCGCGTATATATAAACTAGGTTACTCTAACCAGATACCGTAATTTCTTATCTTTTTTTGGCCACGCCCGTGCTCGCACTTTTAATAATTTCTAAATTGTACCAACGTATCAAATATAAATATAAAGTGCTCATACTCGTGCAGATTCTAATAATACTTCATATTTCAACATTTCGCTAGATGTATAAAAAAACTAGTTAGAACATTGAACTTATAACATTCAATATAAATTCCACTGCCGCAATTTAGTATAAACTATTTTCAACCAGTTTATTTTGGCATTTGAACCAACTCATTAATTTAATATTAATTATTTTTTCATCTTTAGTTGAGTGTTAATATATGTTTACTTTGGATTGTCTCCAGTTTACGAAATTCTAGAAAATTTAAGAAACTAAATTGGAGTGACCAAGAACAAAACTGATTAATATATAAGGAAACTCCCCAAGATTGGAAATCTAAACAAATCTAGGCAACATTATATAATCAGGCAAGACTAAACCAGACAGAAAAAGGCTGGATAAGACTAATAAGACTAGCTCCAAAACTCTTGTCTTGGACCCTGGTCCTGGTGTCCCGTAACGTAAAGCTAACTACATTAGACAAGACCAGACAAAACCAAACAAGACCAAATAAGACCAGACAAGGACAAACAAGACCAGACAACGCGACACAAGACCAGACAATACCAGACAAGACCACAAAAGGCCAAACAGAACTACACAAAAACAGACAGGGCCAGACCATACCTAACAGAACCAGACAAAACTAGACAAGGCCAGATAATACCGGGCAAGACTAGACAAGACAATTTTTGTCAACCTATCATTGTGCTTTAATTTTCATTTTCTAGTTTCATCTATGTTGTTTATTTATAAACTAAATTGGAGTCACCAAGAACAAAACTGCTTAATACATAAGACAGGACAGGACCAGACAAGACCAGACAGGACCAAAAAGGAACGGACAAGACCAGACATGACCAGACAAGACCAGACAATAACAGAAAATACCAAACAAATCTAGAAAAGACCAGACGAGACCGGACAAAACTAGACAAGACCAGACAGGACCGGGCAGGACTAGACAAGACCAGACAAGGCCAGACAAGTCCAGACAAGAACAGACAAGTCCAGACAAGACCAGACAAGACCAGAGTGGACCGGACAAGACCATACAAAACCGGAAAGAACATATAAGATCAGGAAAAGATCAGGCAAGACCGGACCAGAAGATCATAAAACACTTGGACCCTGGTACTGGTGTCTGGGCCAAAGCTAGACTATATCAGACAAGACGAGACAAAACCAAGCAAGATTAAATAAGACCAGACAAGGCCAGACAAAACCAGACAAGACCAGACAAGACTAGACAAGACTAGACAAGACCAAACAAGACTAGACAATACCAGAAAAGATCAGACAGGGCCAGGCAAGACCAGACAGGACCAGACAATAGCAGACAGGACCAGACAAAACCAGACAAGACTAGACAAAACCATACAAGAACAGACAAGACTAGACAAGATCAGACAAGTCCAGGAAAAGATGAGACGAAACCAAACAAGACCAGGCAAGAAAAGACAAGACCAGACAAGACGGGACAAGACCAGACAATAGCAGACAAGACCAGCAAAAATCAGACAGAACCTGACAAAACCAGACAAGACCAGAAAGAACTAGACAGGACCAGACAAGACCAGGAAAGACCAGACGAAACAGGACAAAACCAGGCAAGACCAGACAAGACCAGACTGGACCAGTCAAGACCAGACAAACACGAGTGGACCAGAAACGAGCAGACAAGACCAGACAAAACCGGACAAGACCATACAAGACCAGGAAAAGATCAGACAGGACCATACAAAACCATGCAAGACCAGACAATACAAGAAAAGAACAAGCAAGACCAGACAAGACCGAATAAGACCAGACAAAACCAGGCAACACCAGACAAGACCAGACAAGACTAGACAAGACAACTTTTGTCAATCTATTATTGTACTCTTATTTTAGTTTTCTAGTTTCATATATGTTTATCTAGAATAGAATCATTAATGTCATGTTATGTTTGCAAATTAGTCTTGTTTTTGTAAATTGATCTTAATTGTTTGCAAATATATGACATGAGGTTTGTAAAAACTTGACAAAACGAAGAGATAGAAGATGCGTGAAAGAAAACGTTCAAGTGCCATAACATGCAGATAAAACAGGTATTTCAATAACAAACAAAAAATATTGTTCCATATATAATTTCCGTTATTATTGACACGAATATCAAGTTCATTTTTAGTAAGAGTATTGAGCGAGGTCCGGTCTCACAACCTTCGGAGCTTTTGCATATCTCGATTTTCTTACTTGTTTACTAAACGTATTCTAATTGGTGACCGCTACCCATATACAGTTAGAAAATATTTCCCTCAAAAACGAAATAAAACAGAACATTAAAACAGGTTTCGCTGCGAAAAAATAACGAAAATCAATGTTCAATTGCACATAGAAAACCGAGACATTTGCATTAAATACCTCTCAATTTTGAAACACAAAACGGTATTTAAAGATAAATAGTTGGCGAAGCGGCTGAGCTGTTATAATGAGACGGTTTCACATTATTGCCGCAATTACTCCAATCCGCAACGTATTCATAAGTAAATAAATATTATGCAAGGTAGATGTTAGTGCGGCGTAGGTAAATCGGTAAAGTGGGCGAGATCACAGGTAGACGGCGACGTTCAATAGGAATCCGAACGCGATTTTTATCATGCGCCACAAAAAGGGTGGCTTTTACGGTAGACGAAGAGGAGGAAGTCACTCGGTCGTAAAGTCTCCAAGATAAAAGCGTGGGATTACCACAACAGACTAACGGATCGAATGCTAAATTATTCTCTTTTTGTCCTATAACGTTACAATATTTTTATTTTATTAGACTCACAAAGACAGACATTACTAAGATAAAACATACAACATTAATAGAGAAAATTAGACAATCAAAACTAAACAACTTCTCTAATCTTGTGTTGTCTACTCTTATATAGTATACTCTTCTGCAGTCCAGTCTTGTATAATATTCTCGTATGCAGTCTTGTTTAATCTACTCTTATGCAGTCTAGTCTTATCTAGTCTAATCATGTCAAGTTATATTTAGTCCTGTCTATTTTTGTCAAGCATTATCTATCCATTAGTGTTTAGTTCTGTTAAATCCGGCCTTGTTTAATGTTAATACACAAGAGTACTAAAAGCAGTTAAATACAGAAGAATAATTCAATAGTCAATTAGACAGTAATAACATTCGAAAGAATTGACAAAGTTGAGATGTACAGAATACAGGAACTACTTATGCAACACTATATGAAAATATTTTAGACGTCTATCTAGACAATTTTAGGCTGAAATGATAATAGCTAAATAGTAGGTAAGCAAACATGGACAAGAATGGACTAGGAAGACAAGATTTTTTGAGGCACGATTGAGGCAAAATAATTGAGGCACGCAACGTGGACTAAGCCAAGACTTTTCTAAATTTGTGTTTTTGGCATTAATGAACTTTATTTAATCGAATAACTCTAGCAAAGGTGCATTAAACCACATTTTCTTATTCAAAATAGATGGCTGTATAGAAGGAGCTGTTAGATTGAATGATTTTTATATTGTCAGTTTTATCTGTCTTGGGATTAGTCCGCTTTTGCGTTTATACCTTATTGAGGCAAGCCATGCTGATTAGGGGTTCTGGTTTAGCCGTAGACTTTGTGAGCTTTGTCACTGAGTTCTTGTGTTAGATGATAGTTTATTTCTACCATTTATTTCCGTGTTTCCGAGTTACCCATTTTCCGACATCTTTTATTAACAGCCTTGTCTATTGTCCCTTATCAGTTGCTACCCACTCCTTCTTCCATGCCCGTAGTAGTTCAGTCCGTGCCATCCTTTTGGCTTCTTTTTTATTAACAATTGGTTCGCTTTGTTTAGCTGAGTAGATGCTAAACCTCTCTTGCACTAGTAACTCAATTGGAGGGATGTCTGCTATTACCAGGGACGCCTCCCTTGATACAGTTCTGTAGGCGCTACTAGTTCTGATTGCTAGCATTCTCTGGACCGCTGCCAGCTTGTGTTTGGTAGCTTTCACTCGGATAGCAGTGGCCCCTGTATGAGCCAGGGCTATGAGAGTACCGCCGCATAAAGCATTGCGGAGTGGACCACCGAGCACAGCAGTTTTCTCCTACCAATCCTGGGTCCTCTTAAATTAGGAATGAGCCTCTTCAGTGCAGAAAATGTTTTGTGAGCTTTGTCGGCAGCTATTTTGACATGCTCCCTGAATGACAAGTTTTATTGATTATTACGCTTAAATATTTTACGGCTCCCTTTGGTGTGATACTAGCGTCTCTAAGTTTGAAAGATACGTCGACAATTCTTCTCGTGCCTGTTAATAAGACTGCCTCCGTTTTTTCAGGTGCCAGCTTGAGCTGTTTATTTTCTATCCATTCGTTTATTAGTAGCACTGCTTCATTTGCCCTCCGCTTTCGCTCATCCTCGGTTGGACCCATGAGTAATCCCTGTGGAACACCGCTATGAGTCTTCTTCGTAGAGCGGTAGCTGTCTGATTCGATGACAATTGTCCTTTGAGGTAGGTAACTATCTATCATCGCTATCAGGTATGGCGAAAGCTGCGTCTCGTGACTTTCTCTAAAATGTCCTGCAGGAAGGCCGAGTTAAACGCGTTGCGCACATTGAGCGTAATTAAAGCGCATATTCTTCTAGTTCTCCTGGTACGATTTTTAGCGGTGTCTGCAATGGCTACAGCTTTGTTGAGAGCGTCAATTGTAGATCGCCCTTCCCTAAAACCGTACGGGTTATTAGAGAGATCTTTGCCGTTGTATTTTTTGCAGCAGCAGCTGCTCCATTAGTTTACCTGCAGTGTCCATCAGGCACGGTTCCGGAAATCAACCGAGTCATTAAATTTATGAACAGTAGGAAAGCGCCAGGTATAGACGGCTTGACAGCGGATATAGTTCGCATCGCTTTTGAGAAAAACTCGTCCCTCTTCAGAAATATCTATAATAAATGTCTCGAAATAGGTGTCTTTCCAGCTTGCTGGAAAGAACAATTAGTCAAGACCGTCCCCAAACCAAACAAGAACGGAACAAGTGCAAAAGACATCAGACCTATCTGCCTACTCCCTGTAGCCGGTAAAATCCTAGATTCGCTCCTAATCACTAGATTGGAGCACCACTTGTCCCAAAATAAGCTACTCAACAACAATCAATTTGGCTTTCGTAAGGGAGTAGGAACCACAGACGCCATCAAAAAAGTAGTTACATTCGTCACAGAATGTAAATCGACGGGTCACTATTGCGCGGCGGTCGCTCTGGACATCAGCGGCGCGTTCGACAACGCATGGTGGCCACTCATTATTGACAGACTTATTTCTAAGAAATGTCCAGACAACCTTATCAGACTAGCCAGAGACTACTTCAACAACAGGACAGCAATTATATCAGAGCCCAATATATACGTGGAAAAAGCTGTAGAAAAAGGTTGTCCGCAAGGATCCAAATCTGGTCCTGGCTTCTGGAAGATCCTGTACGATTCCATCTTCGATACAAATCTCCCGGAGGGTTGCGAGATAGTTGCTTATGCTGATGTCACAATGCTATTAGCGAAATCCACCACGTATAAAGGGCTCAGAAACTCAGTAAATTGCGCGCTGGAGGCACTTAGCGAATGGTCCGCCGAGACCAAACTTAAATTTAATGCGGCAAAAACAGAGGCAATTTTCTTCGGCAAAAAGCCTAACCAACAGAATCCAGTCTTCAAAATAGGTGGCAAATCAATTTACTGCTCTCCCTACATTAAATATCTGGGCATATATATTGATAGGTCATTGAAATTCAAAGAACACGTCACTCAGGCTTGCGGGAAAGCAAAGCAGATCGGTTTCAGATTTAGCGCCGCGTCAATGAAAGAGTGGGGTCTTGGTAGGTCGGCCATGTCCACTATATATAAGGGAGCTGTCGAACCCTGTCTGCTATACGGGGCACCGGTATGGTACAGCGCATGCGGAGTTCGAGAACGGAAAAAGCTCCTTGGTGTGCAACGCGTTTGCACACTAAGGGCCGCGAAAGCGTACAAAACCGTCTCGGGCGACGCTGCCTGCGTCCTGTCGGGGCTCTTGCCGGCAGACTTGCGAGCGGCAGATCTAACAAAGAAACATCTGCTGCGCGAACTAAATGAGGTTGAGCTTAGAGAGGCCACGGGCCTCACAATCTCTCCGGACGAAATTGAATCTAGAGTCTGCATTCAAGGGGTGGTGCACCCCGCGGAGATCGGGTTGATAAGATATACACAGGGTGAGGAAAATGCACAAGCTATTACGTTATTCACAGACGGCTCAAAGTGGGAACAGGGAGTCGGTGCGGCTTTTGCGGTGTACTCAGACGAAACTGAAATACACTGCGAGGGCTTGCGGCTCGCAGATCACTGCTCTATATTCCAGGCAGAATTAATCGCGGTAAACCGAGCGCTTGTGTATGTTAGAATCAACATTAACGACTTCGTCGGATACTCCATCCTGTCTGATAGCAGATCCGTTCTAGAAGCTCTACAACACCTGTCAGCTCCCACGGAGCTGCTTTTGGAAACGTGGGAGATCGCGCGCGAGATAACGCAGCAAATAGAACTGCGCTGGCACTGGGTGCGAGCTCATAAAGGCTCAATCGGCAACGAGAGAGCAGATGCGTTGGCTAGACTGGCCTCGGGTATAGATCCTCCTCAGGAGCCAGGAACTCAGCTTCCTGTTATGTTTAATAAAGTATCCCACAGAGATGTGAGGAGCAGAATCTCTCTCTTCTTTTTCAGGAAATGGCAGATACACAGGGAGAACACCCAAAACGGAAGCTGGACCAGGAATTTCATCCAATCGATCAAAGAGTGGATGGAAATGGACCTGGCCCTTTCACACCAAGCGGTCCAACTCATCACGGGACACGGGAACTTCAACTCCTACCTCCATCGCATTGGAAGGAGGGAGTCGCCGGTCTGCGGCTGCGGTGAAGTGGACTCCGTTGCCCATGTATTATTCAGCTGCCCCATGACCAGAGAATGGAGAGACCAGACAGAGATCGCCATGTTCAACGCCGGATGCACTTGGCCCAGAGAAGAAGAAATCAAGGACACCGAGCTACACAAGACCTGGTGGAAGACCTTCGACAGCTGCGCCCGACGCCTCACACGACTGGACCACGACCTGCCCTGATACTCCCGCCCCACAGAAGAAGCAAACCATCACGGACCCCACCAGCCCCCCCAAGTCCTCCCCAGATTGCATATTAAATAAACATACTGGCGTCAATTTATTTTACCTACCCGATTTCTTTTAGGTTCTCTCCAGGCCACACCAAACGGCGATATAAATGTATATAATCTGTCACCATTCTGCACACCTTCCCCACCTACCTCCCTATCATACCCATCCTACCCCATCCCATCCTCCCCTTCACAATTCCCCATAGCTTAGGTTAGTTTAGCCTTAATTTAGTTTAGGCCCCTTAGGTTAGTTTAGAAAAACTTATGATAGTAGCATGTTAGCCATTAGAAAAATTAGATTAAGATAACCGGCTCAGTGCGAAAGCGGAGAGCCGGCATTGTATTTACAAAATAAATAAAATAAGAAGTGTCCATCACGCATAGAGGATGAGGAGTGTCCATCAGGCATAACGATGTTGCTTCATTGGGCGGCTTGTCATCTTTACTGAACATTATCAGCCTTCTTATAGGGTCCTTTTCATGACGCTTAGGACGTACTGGGGTACAACATTGCAAGCAGTTTTAATGATTTCGGAAGGAATCATGTCCGGCCGAGGGGCTCTGCCTTTGCTAAGTCGATCACTTGCGACTACGAATTCTTTGGTTATAAATTCCAAGACTTCGCTGTACGTCGGTTTCTCCCAAATCTGTGCCGGATAGATTGGAAATAGGGCACGGACAATTACTACTCTTATTACTACTTTATCAAGTCCGGATGCGGATATATGCCTGGACTTGTATTATCTGGTCTAGTCTATACTCTAATAGCCTCATTTTGTCTGTTTAGTTTTGTTCTTGTGTTTTACATGTTTAATATCGTTCACCAGACAGAAAAGGTTAGACCGACATTCTAGACATAACAATACATTACAAGACTATATAAGACTACTATGGTCTTCTAGAATTTTGTCCAGTTTTGGCTATTCTTATATGATCTTGTATTGTCTGGTCTGGTCTAGTGTCTTATTGTGCCATATTGTTTTATCTTGTTAGGTTTATTAGGAACTAATTATTGAAATTGCGATGATATCAATTGCAAATCAAGTGAAAGGTAATAATAAATATAAGAGGAATCTGCATCAGAAATAGATAAATATTTATGTAGTAATTAAGTAAAATTAATATAAAATCTATGTTAATAATAAAATTCCACTTGCAACTCCGTTGTAGGAAGATGTAATGCATCAACGTAGAAAACAACATTCAATAAATGAAAAAAAAATGTTGAAGGAATTTGTAATCTTTTAATTTCGCAAATATTGTACGGTAGATTAACTCCAAAAAGCATCAATTTGCAAATTAAATTATAAAAAAAAAATGTTAAAACATTGCTTAAAAAGTATAAAAAAGTATATAAAATTGTTGTTGATAAAGATCTCGTTCAATAAGTATAATTAAAATTATCGATTTTTTTTTATTGTTTTGTTAAAATAAATGTTAGATGTGATGAGGTAGGTTTGGTGTATATGAATAGCGAAACAGTCATAATGACACGTGGGATGTCCGATGGGTGCGGAACACTCACGTGCGGCCTGACCTTCATTTCCACCCATAAATGCATATACACCCTCCATTCCGAGACTAATAATATATCATGGATGAAAAGAAAAGAAAAAATCTTTCAAGAATTATCTCCATATATGTCGAAGATTTAAGGAGAGAATTATTATAATTACAATACGTCCATGAACATCCACATGCGGAGAGACGGAAAGGGAAAAAAGGCGACACGTTAATACGGTCAAATTCATTTCCAAATCAACCTTGATAAGTTTCATGTGTATAATTCGGGAATGCGAAAAAAGGAATTTTACTGTTAATGAGTGTGTGCGTACACGCGAGCAAGGTTAAGGACTCGTTTTTAATGTTCTCCTGTCTTTCTAAATACACAAAGATTTTTTTACTAACAAAAAATTACAGAATAATTACAATACATGTCAAGACAAAAATATGTATAATAATAAGAAATAAATCACGAAAACACTTCTCATGCTTTGACTAACCAGTTATGTCTGTCTAATTTGATATGTCTGTTAATGTATGTTTAGTTCTAATTATCTTGTCTTGTCCGGGATTAAACAGATATTTAGTTAATTTAGCCTTATCTGTCTAACTTTATCTAGTTAGTCTTATCCAACTAATGTTGTCTATTTAGATTTGTCTGTCTCTATTCATCAAGTGGTATCGTCGTCTATTTAGTTTGGTTTGTGTAGTCCTATATAAAGAATCCAAACTCTCTATTATTCTGTGTCCTATCTCGGGCATCAAATCTTATCTATTACTCTCTATTTAGTTTTATTATTTCTAGTCTGGTCTGTCTAAAATTGACACCCAACCCCTTAACACTTATGGCGCTTTCAGCGCCACATTAAAAAATAAGAGCTGCAACCAATGCTGACACAATAGGGTTAAGGAAAGATCTTGCTTGTCTAGTATCTACCTCGTCTTGTACCTATGTTATCTAGATATGTCTAGTCTGCTTTAGTTTGGTCTAGTCTGGTCTAATCTGGTCTAGTCTGATCTAGTCTAGACTGGTCTAGTCTAGTCTGGCCTAGTCTGGTCTAGTCCGGGCTAGTCTGATATATTGCAGTCTAGACTAATCCAGTCTTGCCTAGTCACGTATAATCCTACATAGTCTAGTTCAGTATTGCCTAGTCTAGGTGAGTATGGTCTTTTCTGTCATTACCTTGTCTAGTACTGTCTGTTCTTGTCTGTCATTATCTTGTCTGATCTTGTCTGGTCTGTTCTGGTCTTGTTTGGTTTTGTCTAAGCTAGTCTGGTCTTCTCTGATCTTGTCTGGTCTTGTTTGGACTTACTTGGTCTTATCTAGTCTTATATTGTATTGCCTGGTCTTGTCTGGTCTTGTATAGTCTTGTATGGTCTCGCGTAGTCTAGTCTGACGTAGTCTGGTCTAGTATGAACTGGTCTGGTCTAGTATGCCTAGTCTTGTCTAATAGTCTTGCTTCTCTCTAGTCTTTTTTTTATATGTGATTTGGGGGAAGCTCTACCAGCCTGTGTGTGAGGCTCTCACTCACTAAACCCCTACTTCCACTTGGCTTCTTTTTGTGTCAGGATGTCACGTATTGTCTCCGTGTATGTCCAGTCCTCTGGTGATCTCAGCATCGCGTCTACCAGTGTTTGCACCTCTAGGATGAGGCCTGTCTGCTCCTTCCATCTGTCCCTCTCGGATATCCACCTACTGCATTCAAACACAGTATGAAGTCCAGGTCGCCGCAGTATACACACATTGCGTCACGTGCCCTGCCAAAACTATGAAGATACTCCCTGAAGCATCCGTGGCCGCTGAGGGCCTGTGTTAGATGGTAAGTTATCTCACCATCGTTCCGTGTTAGCCAAGGTTTAAGTTTTGGGATCAATAGTTTGGTCCAATGTCCTGTTTTGGACATACTCCATGACTTTTGCCAGTCTTCATGTATTTGGTTATTTGCAATTTTTTGTCTTTCTGCCCTATTGCCCAGTTCCTTGTCTTATATAGTTGGACTATCTCGTGGATTTTGCACTCTATCGGGACGATGCCAGCAATCACCAACACAGCTTCCCTGGAGATCCTGTCCTGTATGCACTGCATACTCTGATGGCCATTTTTCTCTGTACAGAGGTGAGCATCTGTTTCATGTACCCCTTTTCAATTGCTCTAGCCCAGACCGGGGCTCCATAGAAAATGGTCGAGTGAACCAGAGAGCACAACAGTCTTCTTTTACTGCTTTTCGGACCGCCGGTCTTTGGCAATAATTTTCCTAGGGCCAATGTAATTTTTAAGGCTTTTTCTGTAGTTTTCTTAAGGTGTGCTTTAAAAGACAGTTTCTGGTCAATAGTTATGCCTAGGTACTTGACTTCTTGTTTCGGTGTGATGTCCACTTTTTAAAGCCAGTCCACAGCGTCTGTTTTTTCAGGGGCTGGCTTAAGTTTTTTTCGATCTAGCCATTCATCGACCTGCTTTATGGCGATATTTGCCTTTCTCATTAGTTCTTTTTCAGTTTTCCCTGTTGCAACTAAAGCTAGGTCATCGGCGAATCCTACTATTTCCACCCCCGCGGGGAAAACGAGCCTTAACACGCCATCGTATAGAATGTTCCATAGGGCAGGGCCCAACACTGAGCCCTGAGAAACACCACTATTTACTTCGCATTCGACGACCTCATCGCCGGATTCCATCTGTATTCTCCTATTTGTAAGGTAGCTGCGCACCAGCCGCAACAGGTATGGGGTAAACTTTCTGTTAGTTAGCTCTTCCATAATCATTTCCCAGGCTGCAGAGTTAAAAACATTTTTTATGTCTAGGGTTATCAGCGCCGTCATCTTACGTGTTCTTCGTGTGCCGCTTGTGGCTTTCTCTGCCACTTTGATCACCCTCAGAACGGCATCGACCGTGGACACCTTCCCTCTCTGAACCCATATTATCTATCGGAAAGACCTCTACCCTTACCCAATTCCGGGTAAGGGTAGTCCTTTAATTCTGGTTAGAAGCAGTTGTTCAAGTAGTTTCCCGAGGACATCCAGCAAGCATATTGGTCTGTAAGAGGATGGTTCGTGTATGGGCTTTTCACCTTTCCGGAGGAGGACCAACCTTGCTATCTTCCACCTATCCGGGAATCTCCCGTCTGTTTACGGCAATCTTTACTGCTTCTGGTGAGAGATTGTCGAGTCCTGGTGCTCTGCCATTTCGAAGACGTTGGCTGGCCCTGTTCAGCTCCTGAATAGAAAATTCAGGAGTGTCTTTAACTTCCGGTTAAACCCACTGTAGTTTCTGGTGCTTGGGGAAGAGAACCTCCACCACTTCTCGACCTTTTCCATGGTCATTTTCAGATTTGGAGATCTTACTTTGAGTTCTCGGGTAGCAATGGAATATGCGTCACCCCACACGTTTTCATCTATTTTATCGCAGAGTTGACGCCAGTGGTCCCTTTTAGATCTGTTGATTTCTGTGCGTAAGTTCTTTTTTACTATGGCGTAAGAATTTCTGTACGTAGCTTCTATGTCTGGGTTTGGATTGCTCTTCCCTCTCCGTTGGTAGGAACGTCTTTAAGCAAAACAGATCTTTCTCATCTCAGCAATTTTCGCGCTCCACCAGTATACCTGTATTCTTTTCAAAGGCTTTTTTGGCATAAGGATATCATTGCAAGTTTTTTGTAGTACACAGTAGAGAGCATAAGGTGAGCGGTCATTTGTGTTGTGAATTTCCTTGTCCAGCTTATTTTCGAATTTATCCTCGTTTATATTTTTTGCGTGCCACCCCCTGCATTTTTTTTGCAGATGGTTTTATTGTACCTACGCCTATACGGTATGACAAATACCTGTGGTCACTTAGTGTTTCCCTCGTTAGCACCTGCCAGTTTTGAATTGTATGCACAAGGTCGGCCGAAGCAAGAGTAAGGTCTAGTATGGAGGAGCTGCTCCTGCGTTCAAAAGTGGGTGAGTTTCCTACGTTACTCACATATAGATCGAATTCTGAGATCCAGTTCAAGATAATTTCTCCGCGGTTATCTGTACCTGAGCAGCCCCAATAGGGGGATTTTGCAATGAAGTCTCATCCGACTAGTTTGCGCTTGGTTTGGCACCGAATGTCCTGGCCGAGGGTGGATAGGGATAGCTCTACTAGATAGGGCTACTGTTTGGTGATAGAGAGCAGCTATATATCACCAGTTCTTCTAGCTCGACCCATGCGAAACCGGGTCCACCTCCGTATTTTAAGACCGCTAGGTCCTTGTTGCATAAGAAGATGCCGTTGCATATGACATGCCGCATCATTTTTATCATCCGTGATCCAGCCGTTCTTTATGGTTTTTTTGTTTGGTTCACTGACTATGACAATGTCTATTGTTAGTTCGTGGACGGTAGCCCTTAATAGGTCATGGGCAGCCGGGCTGTGCATGGCATTTATTTGGATTATATTAATCATTACTCCGATTTGTCTCGTCTTGCTTCCGATAACGCTTTTTTGAGTATTGGGCATGCTCCATTGTCTTCTCGGCGCCTAACCTGGCCACAGATGGGGCTGTGTCATTGTTTCTCACAATCCTTGGCAATGACTTATACAGTTTTAGACGGTCTTAGTCATAGTTTCTTTTGCCATTCCGCTCGTTTCGCCTGCGCTAGAGCTTTTTTAAATTCCTGGCACGTTCCTGAACCTGCCCGGTGTTGGCACGTTCCTGAACCTGCCCGGTGTCCCTTCATATTACAGACTGGACAAAACATTTCATTTTTGCACTCAGTTGATTTGTGGCTTTTTTGACCACAGTTATAGCACAGTTTCTGCCTGGTTGGGCCGTTGCACGTACTACCATGGTGCCCATGGTGCCAACATCTATAGCATCTCACCAGTGCATCTCACCCTGCATTGAACCCATCCAACCTTTAATGTGCCTTTCTCTAGAAGTTCCTTAGCCTGTTTCTGTGCGAGCAATACAGTCGCCACCTGGGTCTCTCCATACGCTGGTCTTATGTTTTTAATGTTTATTTGTTCTTTCCTAACCTCAATTGTGTTTATGACTGCAGCAATTATTTCTTCACTCGTGGTTACTGTGTCTAGGGCTCTGATGTTAACGATGGTATTTTGGGTTTTAGCACGGATTTCGACGTCCGGCAGTTTTTGTTCAATAGTCTGTTTGAGACCTTCAGTCTTACCTTCTTCTACTTTCAGAAGTAATTCACCGTTATTAGTTTTTCGGACTCCTGTAATACTAGCTCCCGAAGATTCTATATCGACTTCGTTCTTAACCATCTATAACAGGTCAGAGCATGATTTTCCATTTGCTGTTATGAGGACTGCATCCGTGTGCCTTTTTTCCCGCTTTTCCTCCTTTTCTTTCTTGTTTTTCCGTCTTGTGGTTTCTATCCATTCCTCAGTATTTTCATTTGGCGAGTCTCTCTTCTGTGCTAGTGGTGAGTAGATTCGTATTTCTACCTCTGTCTTGGCGAATGTAAATTCGATTTGTTTTTTTATTGTTGGCCATTCTGGGACCATCGACTTTGCAAAAGCAAGTCGAGTCCTGCCTTGTAGCGTCAGAAGGTTTTTGAGTTTCTGAAGGCTGCCGTCCATTTTTTCTGGGTTAAGTTCGCCATCCAACTTTTCTCGTGTTATCAAGTTGTATATGTATCGTACCGTGCTGTTGATTTCTCCTGACTCTGTTGGTTCGTAGATTGAGTGCTTGAGGTATAAAACATTGCCGGGTTTTTTTTCTTGAGCTCCGAACAGCAGTGGTCTCGGGTAAGGCTGGCATAGCGTGGATGGCACTCCTGAGTCACGGTGTTTGTCGTCTGACACGAACCATGCTAGATCCCAGTCGTGGGGCGCCAGTAGCATGTTTCCGAATCCTTCCTTTACTTTTCTAAAGGCTGCTGAGGGCCAGTCTTTTGAGGCTACTTGTTTGAAAACTTAATATGAATTTCCCATCCCTATCTCGTTCCATAATTTCCTCAGGTCTCTTTCATCGGCCGTTTCTAGGCTGCTTTCATCAGTCATCAGTGCCAACTCTAGACTAATATTGCCTAGTCTACTAGTCTAGCCTTGACAGGTCTTGTCTGGATTGGTCTAGTCTTATCTGAGCTAGTCTGGTCTTCTCTAGTCTTGTCTGATCTTATCTGGTCTTGTTCGGTCTTGTCTGGTCTTGTCTGCTCCTGTCTGGTCTTGTCTGATCTCGTCTGGCCTTGCCCGGTTTTATCTGATCTTGCTTGGTTTGTCTGGTCTTGTATAGTCTTGCATGATCATATCTCGTCTCATCTGGTTTTGTCTGGTATAATTTGGTCTTGTCAGGTCTTATCTAATCTTGAATGGTCTGGTCTTGTCTAGTCTTCTTCAGTTGTCTGGTCTTGTGTGGTCTTGTATGGTCCGGTTTCTTCTTGACTGGTCTAGTCTTCTCTAGTCTTGTTCGGTCTTGTCTAGTCTAGTCTTGTCTAGTCTACTCTAGCCTCTTCTAGTCTAGCCTAGTCTTATCTAGTGTAGTTTTATCTAGTCCTGTTTAGTTTTCCCAGGTCGTGTCTTGCATAGTCTTATAAACATGGCCGGTCCAGTTGCATGCCTAGGTTTTGTTTGTTTATTTTTCTCTGCTTAGTGTTGTCTGTCTTTTATGTGTCTTGTCTTACTTATTAAGTCTGCTCTAACGTGTTTAGTTTTGACTGCCTAGTACTACTATCTAGTCTTGTCATTCTAATATGTGTCTAGTTTTGTCTTTCTATTACCTGTCTGGTCTTGTTTGATCTTGACCGGTCTTGTCTGGTATTATCTGGTGTTGTCTGGTCTTATTTGGTCTTATCTAGTATTTTCGGGTCTTGTCTGGTCTTGTATACTCTAGTCTAGTTTAGTCTAGTCTGGCCTACTCTAGTCTAGTCTAGTCTGGTCTAGTTTAGTCTCGTCTTTTCTAGTCTAGTTTTGTCAGGTCTTGTCTTGTCGTGAATAGACTTGAATAGTCTTGTAAATAAGTTTATTTTTCTCTGCGTAGTGTTGTCCGTATTTTGCATGTCTTGTCTTACTTATTAAGTCTTGTCTAAGTTGTTTAGTTTTGCCTCTCTAGTACTACTATCTAGTCTTGTTTTTCTAATATCTGTCTGGTTTTGTCTTTCTATTACTATAGACTAGTTTGCCATTGCAGTGTCTCTACAATGGGAAACAAATTCTAAAAACTAATCTAATTCTGAAATCTATCTAATTTTATCTATCTAGGTCTACGAACATACATAAATCTAATTTCTAATCTATCAAGTGAATCTTAATGTGACAGTATTTGACAAGTATAATTTATGATTTATTAAATAAGTAATTAATAAGTTTTAAATAAAGTTGTATTGGTGTCAAGGATGGCTGTATTTAATGATATTCGTGAAGATTTATGTCGATATTGTTTTTGTACGTGGATTTCTTTGAAATGGTTAAGTGTAATTCTTTGAAAGAATTCAAATAAAATACAGAGAGAAAACTAGTAGCACATATTTGTGGTTTGAAAAAATTCACCGCGTAAATATAAAGTTGCATCGATGACGGTTATTTATTTTTTTGTCAGTAAATTGTAGAGTGGCCTTGTCCAATAAATTAACGAGATTCGTGGAAGTCTGTGCGAGGAATTGTAAATGAATGAAATATTTTACACCTTCGAAAGCGTTTTGTTTGAAAAATAAATGATTATTTTTATCGCATTCTTGTTGAATTAGTCGAAAACGAAGCAAGTTAAAATCGAAATGTTAGAGCGTTATAAAAATTAGTCAAACGGATTATTTTTTTTAAATTTGTTATTGGGTGATCCGGAAATAACTTTCGCTTTTCTTCCATAAAAAATAAACAACGATATAACCAGCAATGTATTAACCATTTTTCTTATAATCAGCTTTCAAACAATTTCATAAATCAAAACTTTCGCAAAAATTATATTCCGCAAAATATTCTGAATGAAATTTGATAATGTCATCTGAAGCTAAGATATATTGATAAGAGATTTTGCAAGCCCGAAACAAATGGTACTTTTAATTTTTTGTTTGTACTTGCTAAAATTAAATGAAATTCGAATTCTGTGTGTAGAAGTGTGTAGAAGGACCTGAACTTAGTTTGAGTTATTGATTTAAATGGTAATGGAATATTGGGGGCTAGTAAATAACATACAAATATATGTTGTATAATTCAATGTCCTGCGTGTTATTAGCAAAGGAAGTAATTGTTTCAACATGAGATTTGTTTTGTAGTCTTAAAAGGACTTAATAATATTATAGTGCTACGGAAAGGTTGAATATATTTATATACTCAAGCTATATTCACTTAAATAAGTTGGTATGATTGTATCTATAATTAGTATGGTTTCACACCACGATTCAATTATCATTTAAATCAATAACTAACAATAAAACTAAGTTCAGGTCTTTCTACACACTTGTCAAATCAAAACCTAACCTAGCTAGCCCTGCATATGGTGTTCAAGCTAATAAACTTCAATATTCCATTTCTAATTCAAAAGAGCAAAGCTGCACTGATAGGAGATAGATCTCGAAGCGCGTCTGCCGATGACCGTTCACTTAAGTTAAATATAAATATATGATCTTAAAAACAATGTTATTTATCTAGTTCTTGTTCAATGCAACGAAATTGGACTGGGGCTAGTAAATAACGAAATATCTGTTGTTTAAATCAATATAGAGCTTCGGAAGGATTGAATATATTTATATATTCAAGCTATATTTCGCTTTAATAAGTTGATTCACTATTTAATTTGTATTGATTTATTATAACTGAATTTGTTTAAATCGTTAATAACTGCATTATTAAGTAATATCTAAGACATAAATTTAAAGTAAACTAGTTCGAATTATTTTGAAATTGTCTATGTAGTAATATTTTAAATGTAGTTAGTGCAGATATATAAGGGTATATTATTATTCTTGTTCTCGTTTATTAAGAAAAAGACTTTTTCTGCATTCTATGAAATTGCAGTGTGTTTAATAAGCCCGTTAAGTTAATAGGAGCATCCTGTACTTTACTTGGCTAAGCCGAGCATTAAAAAGGCTGTGCTCAATTCGCAACAGAGTCTTACAACAGGCGTTGAAACTGAGCCCCCGATGGAAATATATTTAAAAGAAAATTTTCGTTCGATAAAACAAAACGAGCGAAGAAGTATCTGGCTAGCGCAGGCTCGTTAATCATCTCTTTGTAAAGACATAGCCGTAAAAAGTAGTGGACGAGGAAAAAAGGACAAGCTGGATTGCTGAAAGTAGAAGTAAATTATAATATACGAGTGCAAAATGTTAATTCGCGCGGTGCTTGGAATTCAAAAAATAAAGTTAAAAAGTACAAGTTGGTAATATAAATTATAATTAAGCAATTTTAATTACAAAGCAATTGCAATGGAAAGTGGAAAAATTGTTTATATTTTATTTAAATTCTGGATTTTGTTCTCAAAATATAAATCATTTAAATGTTTAATGTTATATATAAACTGTAAGCAATTTATTTCTTTTATTTCTAAAGCAGGATGTAATATTATCGTTATGAATGAATGGATAGGTAACACACATACACAATGTGGTCGGTGATTGCTTCCGATAATTATCAGGAAGTTTAAAGTACGTCGGCGTATAGTGAAGGGCGTGCGAGATGAAATATACAGCTAGGCTATATATACCGGGGGGAAACAGAGCGTCTCAATAACCCAACGTCTAATTACTGTCTTTAAAGTAGCAACAACACCGTACAGAATCCTGTGTGTTTGTGTGCGACTTTCCAAACAATTTCACAAAAAAAAAATGTTAATATGTCTGGTTATGTTTAGAATGTGTAAGAGTTCATTTGTTGTAATTTGAACTATGCATTCTATGAATTGCTTTGTTTTTTCTATATTCAGTTCTAGTCTAATTATTAAGAAAATGGGAATAAAAAGGAATGGAAAGGAATAGACAGGGTTCATAAACAAAGTTGCTTTCTTTGAATTGAGGTTGTTTCAATTACAATTAGTTCAATTTCCGTTACTTTAATAATATTTTAAATATTATTATTTTGTTTGAAGTTATATTAGATTTTATTTAATTTTGAGAATTAAGCTTTCCACTATGTGGAAATTCATTCATTAGATTTTCATTAATCTGAAATACTAATTCATTCGAACAAATTTACTTATTTCTTGTTCCATCTTAATCTTTTTTATTTCGACCAATTAAAAGGATTATGATAGAACAAGAAATTAAATAAAAGGAAGCAATGCCGTGCGCAAGCTAACCCAGATCTTCATGGACAATTGGGAAACAGAGAAATTACCACCAGATTGGAAATCTGCTCTGATCCATCCGCTTCACAAAAAAGAAGATTTTACTGATCTAAGAAACTATCGTGGAATTTGGGACGTTGGAACCGGGACGAGAGCCGGTAACATATAAGATTCTCTCTAAGGCGTTACAAACAAGGGCAGAAAATCAGCTGGATACTCAACTTGGGAGAATGCAAGGAAGGCTTCAGGAAGACCTGAATCACTGACCTGAAACACTGATCCTGTGTTGAACAGATCCTCAATCATAAAACGGTATTTGCATACTCCAAGATGAGAAACCGCAAGGTGGTCGTCACCTTTGTGGATTTTAGGAAGACCTACGATTCTATTGATAGAAAAACGCTTAACAAAGTACTACATGAACTAGGAATAGACAACAAAACCCGCAGCCTCATCCTAGAAACCCTGCTGCCAAAGTGGGTCTTCAATTATCGCTCGAGAAAACAGATTTTTTTCACCAGCATGAAGGAAGCAAACAGAGAGATGTTACTAGAGCAGGGAAACATCAAGAGGACTGAGAAATTTAAGAATCTCGGCGAATGGCTTGAACCCAACTTATCAGAAAGAGCATCATTATCCAAGAGAGTCAACAAGTTAGAACTAGCCTATCGACTGATTAAGAACACGTACAACAAGAAATGCCTGTCACGCAACCTGAAACTTAAGCACTACACATCAGTCTTACGACCAGAAGCCCTGTATGCCATGGAGTGTCTTTCCTTGCACCGAAGAGGTCTGGTAGAGAAATTGGAAATCAGAGAGAGGAGAATCCGCAGGAAGATCCTAGTCCCGGTAAAGGAAGATGGGAAATTCCGAAGACGACGTAACTCTGAGCTCGAACGAACATTTTGAGAGGCTCTCTGACTGTGCAAGGAAAAGAAGGGTAGCTTTCTATGGCCACGTTGCAAGATTGCCTGAAAACCGACTAACCAACCGTCTGTTCACCTTCTGGCAAAACAAGAAAGTTCGTACCACTTGGTTGACAGAAACTGAGAAGGATATTAAAGAACTAGGAATAACAGATCTCCAAAACAGACAGTCTGTGAGACGCACCTTGAAGGGAGTCCGTGGATTTCAGAAAAAAAAACCCGAAGGAAACGTACCCCCTAGACAGAAGAGAGAAAGTAGATACACCGGCAAAAGATGCGAGAATACTGGGCAAAGATCAAAGCCCAACAGTTGAATAAGCGTGGTCGAAAGTAGGCCTATTCGAAACAAGAAGAAGAAGAAGAACAAGAAATAAGAAAAAAAAATTATTTTTCTACTGATATATGTGAAAATGGCAATCTACATTAAAGTGACATTTTATCTCATATTTTTATCTCATTTAGAGATAATATACTATTTCACATCTAGAGATCAAAATGAGCATTTTAAATTTATGATTTTCTCGATTAAAACACTAAACTAACCAAATTTGCATAGAGTTTCTTATTAATTACTTCAATTTCAATAGAATATTTTATGTACAAACCTAAAACGAGCCTGAAACTATTTAAAAAACCGAAATAAAATTAGGACATTTGACTTAAAAAGTATCACCTTCTATGAGAATTCAACAAAATGTTACCATGGAAACGACCACACCAACAATTAAATTTGTATTGACAGTTCCGACAGTTCGCTTCGAATTGGATTTATTAAAGTCGAATTATGGATTCTGCAACCGAAATAAGACACACCGCCGGATAGCGGCAAACTCCGCTTCTAATATCTTACCCGAAAAGTCCCGAGAAAGGTTGGTATATAAAAAGTTCATGGATTGGAGAAATGACAACCGGATAAGCTCATTTTTGGAAAACGTACTTCTGGCTTATATTGGAAAAATATCACATAATATCAGTCGAAAAAAATGCCTTTTCTACTGATGAAAGCGTTCTGA
The DNA here is from genome assembly GCA_944588485.1 of Phosphuga atrata. Classification (NCBI taxonomy): domain Eukaryota; kingdom Metazoa; phylum Arthropoda; class Insecta; order Coleoptera; family Silphidae; genus Phosphuga; species Phosphuga atrata. The sequence continues at coordinate 43,686,342 of OX155897.1, read as the reverse complement.
TGAAAACTACTGAAAATGAAAGCGTTTTTTTGGTTCGGTGTGATTGCTAACTCGCTGGAGCTCGTGAGCAAAATATCACCTCACCAAAAAAACGCCACTTTCATCTCTTGTTGTAAAATTTTTTTCGAAACCTTGAAAATCTACCTTGTTTAGGTTAAATCAGGTTAGGTTAGGCCTAGGTCGCACTACAGCTAAACCGCCGCGGTTTTTAATCGTGTGATTTTGTAAGTCAATCAAGCTAATGCAAGCAGCCTCACTTGCGGTTTTTTTCCCGCGACTGATTTTAATAGCGTAGTGTATGGTTCTCGAGCGGTTTCGCGGTTATAGTTGGTTGAGGTTGGTAACTTGGTTGAGGTTTAATCCGGTTACGCTAAATTTGATTAGGTTTAATGCAGAGAAACATTTTTGACACACAAATTGTTTGTTTCTTGACAAACACAGTTTGTTTATTTAGAAAAAACTATTATAATTAAACTATTATAATTCATAAACTTTTAATATAGCACACTACGCAGCTCACTCGATATGAAACGTTAGGGTAAAAAGTTATTATTAGTATATCGAACGACAGTATGACAAGACAAAATTCATATATTATTCCTTATTCTTGTGGTTTTCAGTCTGTTGAATCCGAATGTGGCAATTAAAAAGCCTATATTTCAACACAATATTCAAAGCAATGATTTTTTTTCAATACAGAGAAGACTTGGGTATCATTAAAACAGGTTGTTACCAAGTTCTTGGGCAATAAAAAACCAACATTATATTTCTATTGTAGTTAGGATGTTTGATGAGTCTGAAGATTGTCTTTTTCAGCAGTTATCTTGACTGTTTCCCAATAATGTTGGTGATATCAATGAACAAGAGAAAGATGAGCACTTCATCAAGTTATCCAAAGTGATGGAAAGAGTTTATATTGCAGCCGCTCGAATACCAATATGATGGAAAACTACTGATGGTCACTTCATCGAAAAGCTCAGCAAGCAATTTACAGGAGGAATACTTAAATGCCCTTATTCATGAACATAAAAAATATCATCCAAAATATACAATATCCATTGGGCGAGGTTCACTTCGCCTCTACTTTTATTGTTAACATTTTATTTTATTGCATGTTCAACTATATTAGATGGTTTAAGGAGAAGTAGCATATGAAATAAGAGCCAATGGAAACATTGAGTCTACTCAACAATTGAGTATGTTCATGCTTATACCTTAAAATGTAAAAAAAATATAGGCAGTGAGGCACTACCGACTGAAGTGAAAACTTTAAAAAAAACAGCTTAAAACTGGTTTTGAAGATTTATCAGTATGTTAATTAATCATTTGGTACATAGTTTGTTAGTATTGTTTTATGTAATTCTGGAACATAACTAACTCACTTCTGAAGGAGAATTACTGTTAATGTCATCATCATAATATGAATTTGAATCCGGAATGTTTGGTTGATTCTGTGTTGATAGGTCAGCAAAATGAATTGGTAGGATATAAGGCACATTTCTTGTTGATGGGTCTGCAATTTGTGAGTTATGGAAATTTTGACTTTTAGAAACATGCAGTATAACTACTTTTGAAGATTTATCTGTATGTAAATTAATTTTTGTTTGGAATATTCTTTACGACGTTTAATTTTCCCCCCTTCTCAGCTGTGATTGTTCGATGTTTAGAAATTTCTGAATTAACTATTGCATGAGTTTTTTCTTATTCTATCTCTATATCGCTGACTATTAATTTTATTTTGGAGTTTCCTTCCTTTGGAGAGCACACCAGTACATTTTGTTGCCTAAAACTTTTATGGGTCTGATTCGTGATTTACCATGAATTCTTCGATACAATCCAGTAATCTAAACAACATTCCAATAGTCAGGCACTAGTATATCTACTGGTACATCCGTCAAAAGTACTTACTCTTGTACTGCACACTGATTATAGGGGTTGATATTTCCTTAGAGGCGCTGCGTTCTGTCAACACTGCCAAAAACTTTCCAATAATCCGGCACTAGTGCATCTACTATTAAATCCGGTAAAAGTACTTACTCTTACTGCACACTAATGCACACTACTAATACACACGTACTGCACACTAATTCTACGGGTTGATATTTCCTTATAAACGCTACGTTCTGTCAACACTGCCAAAAACTTTGACTATTATGTTTGACAACATAATAAACAACATTCCAATAGTCAGGCACTAGTATATCTACTGGTACTGCACACTGATTATAGGGGTTGATATTTCCTTAGAGGCGCTGCGTTCTGTCAACACTGCCAAAAACTTTCCAATAATCCGGCACTAGTGCATCTACTATTAAATCCGGTAAAAGTACTTACTCTTACTGCACACTAATGCACACTACTAATACACACGTACTGCACAGTAATTCTACGGGTTGATATTTCCTTATAAACGCTACGTTCTGTCAACACTGCCAAAAACTTTGACTATTATGTTTGACGTTCAGAGCCAACTTTAAATATATGCGTTCGATAGATGCGTTCTTTTGAACACATCTTTGAGTAATAGAATTTTTTTCTATAGAACGCAGCTATTGATGACGATGACGAAAATCTATGATTTTACCCTCTACCCAAATGTCATTCAGCGCGGCTATAGAAGTTTTCACTTCAAAAATGTTCAAACTGCAACATTAATTTATTTTTAATTTCCATAATATGTTCCGCAAATTTTCTGGTTTATTAATTTTTAACGAAGTCATATTAACTCTAAAACGGTTTTTAAAAAGTATTTTTTTGTGCTATTTTTAAGAATTTCTTCTACTAATTCAGCGGGGGAAAACCTAAGACAAGCGCCGGCGCAGGTGGCACGTAATAGTTATTTACATTAGAGTGTGGAATGTTTGATTTTACAACGCGACAGCTCGTTTGGGGAACGAGCCCGGTGGCTCTCCCCACCGGAAGTGGGAGCGTAGTTGGAGGGCTGGAAGTGGAGGTGGAGGGTCCAGAACGAACCATCTTTCCCAACTATTTAGATTATTTACAATATTATAAATTACTTTATCCGGCACAATGTTGTAAACAATACGGGAAATGCGAGAAAGTGACTTTACCGCATTGTAGCCGGACTTTGCAACATTGTGAGTAAAATTCTAGTTTCGCTTGATGTATACACGATGTCAAAGCTAGCTTTACAATTCAGGATGCAAAAAAAAATATTTATTGGCACGCGGACAAAAAAATTATAAATTATTACTTTTTTATTATAATGCACTGAATTGGAAACATACACTTAACTTAAGTGTGGTTAAAACATTTTTTCAATTCACTGTAACTGTGGATTACCACGTAGTAACGGTCGCAACTATCTTATATATTATAATAAATTAATGATATCAAATTATATTATTTTATTAAAATAAAATATATATGTAGTACAGCAATTTACTAGAAAGATTTGACTTGTGAAATCAACTGGATAAAAAATAGCATAATTCAGAAGAGTAAATTAAAATGGAGTATTAAAAGTTAAAAATAATAATTATTGTCTTAACTGCATTCAGGTAAGTTTGATAAATGCTTTCAGTAATCTGATAATGTAGTATAGACTTGGTGCTGAAAGTTTCATCTAAACAAGACTGTTGATCGTATGATCGATGAGTCGTATAAATGCAAAACTCACAATTCGAAAATTGAAAAATTGAGATTTTGCGCAATTTGAATGCCGGATTCTCCAACGGATATGAAATTTAGGTTGGTTTGAAGTTAAACTCGTATTTATTTTCAGTGATAGGTGTAAAACTCACTATCTGCATGAACAATTCAGATGCAAAATTCACTATCTCAATTCACTATCAACAAATGAAAATGAATAATAATTTATTTGTACTTATTACAAATTACTATAATGTTATATTCTTTATTTTGTTTTGTTTATTGCGTTCCTTTAAGTTAATATATGTAACCTTCAATAACAGCAACAATATTTTATTATTTTCCTATTGTATATGATCACGGAGGTACATACAAATCTTACTAATTGAATTTAAGTTGCAAGAGTATCTATTTGAATATTTTAGATCTAAATAACGCGCTTTGTGTGAACTTATGTGCTATATGAAAACAATGTGCCACAAACAGTGAAACAAGTATTGTTATCTACTGACAAATTTTATCACTAATATTCAATTATAACCAGCTAAAATAGTTTTTTGTGAATATCTCGGAACGTAAAATTTACAGATAGTCAGTTTTGCATCTATACGCCTCATATAGTCTTCAAGGTTTCATCTAGATTAAACTTTTATTGAACTAATCAAAGTGTGTAGACTAGACTTAGTCTTCAAAGTTTCAACTAGACCAGGCTGTAGGATAATTTATTCTGAGTGTATATATTAGGCACAGTTACAATCCTTGAATCATACCCAGATCCTGAAATTCCTAAAGAAATCAGGACTAGAGAAGGCACTCTAAATAGGTAAGTATACCAACAAATAGAGGAAGACGGCGGGGTAAATAGATATATAAAGTTCGTAGTACAAGTCGCCACCGAAATCTACAATCTTCATATTAGACATAGTCTCCAAGGATTCACCTAGATTAAATTTTTAATATTCTCAGTGGGTAGACTGGATTTGGTTTTCGAGGTTTAATTAGACAAGACTTTAGATAATCTATTCAGAGTATGTTTACAAGATATCACTAGTAATACTATTTATTTTGTAATTTATCTTTTATATCAATAACCTGCTAAGTTCATGTCTCTCTCACAAAATGTCAAAATTAAAAACATCTAACCCTAATCACCACATGGGTTTTCAAGTGAGTGGTTGACAAATTATTGTTCGTGGAAGCAAAGCTATGCTGATGAGAGATAAATCTCGAAACACGTCCACAGACGGCTATCCATTCAAGGTATCGGAAAGACATGATCTTAAAAACAATGTTATATTTATGGTTTTTGTTGAGTACCACGAAGGCGTACCGAAAGCTATAGAATAACTGACAAATTTCATACGAGATTTGTTTTTGGTAGTCCTAAAAAGACTCATTAGTATTATAGAGCTCCGGAAAGGTTGAGTATATTTATATATTCAAGCTTTGTTCCGTATTTATTAAGTATATAGTGAAAGTAGTTAAATACAAATATTGTATTAAATATTCCATGTTAGAAAGGTTTTTTTCATTCATTACAAAAGCTACCTTACACTAGTCTTGTCTGTCTAGCAAGTCTTGACTGTCTAGTCTTGTCTGTCTAATCTTGTCTGTCTAGTTATTTCTGTCTAGTCTTGTCTGTCTAGTCTTGCCTCTCTAGTCTTGTCTATTTAGTCCTGTCCGTCTAGACTTGTCTTTCTAGTCAAATCAAATCATTTATTTCTCTTGTGATGTACAAAGTTATACATGTAAGATAGATATAAGATAATCCATATATAAAGTAATATTTAACATGTTATTTAACGTAATATAAACTAATTAGCTTCGTTGATGCTCCTACATTTATGTGAAATTGCTTTCAAAAAAATCTTCAACTGACAAGGGGGCCCTGTCAACTCGTCATCACCGATTTGGCCCAAATTTACAGCATATGTTGGGCTTGACTATAAATGAAAGTGATGCAAGCGGGAGGGCCAGATGGCCAAGCGTTAAAAAAGCGTAAGTTACAAGAGAACTCATAACCCCGCTATGTTAGCATAAAATTCAATTTTTTCAATTTCAATTGTGAGTAAAATCATTTTTCAATTAAAAAGGATTTCGGTTTTTTTTTTCTAAAAACTCTATATGTTTTTTGTTCTTTCAGATTTATTGGAAGTTTGTTAACAAATTTTATCCCTATGGGCCTGGGCGCTTCGCTGCATAACGTTAATTTACTTTTTGTAATCCGTAATTATTCAGCGGTTCTAGTATTTGCCTTGTGAATATTCTCATTTGCTATATATATGGTACAGTTAATATATATTTTATTTTATACGTGTGGTTTGCACGATTGTCATATTTTAATGCACAATATAGCTTTTTTATTCTTTTCTGGACAAGAAGTATTTTATTTGTTAGAGAAGATGAGCCCCAAACTAATATACCATATGATATTGTTGAGGCTACTTCAGCGTGATATACATTCAGAAGTGTGGTTTCATCCAAAATTTCGCGTAGGTTACGTTACATGCTACGTAGCATGGCTTTTCGATTTAAGCTTTTTCTAATTGCCTCTGTCATGATTTTCCATTTCAGATTTTCCTCCATGTGTACTCCTAGGAATTTTATGTTGTCCGTTCTTTCTATTTTGTTATTATTGATAACTACATCAATGTTGCTTGATCTATTTTTATCTAGTCTTGCCGGTCTAGTCGTGTCTATCTAATCTTGTCTGTCTAGTCTAGTTTGTCTAGTCTTGTCTGTCTAGTCTAGACTGTCTAGTATTGTCTGTCTAGTATTGTCTGTCTAGTATTGTCTGTCTAATCTTGTCTGTCTAGTCTTGTCTGTCTAGTAATAATATTAATAATAATAATATTTAATAATAATAGTCTTGTCTGTCTAGTCTTGTCTGTCTAGTCTTGTCTGTCTAGTCTTGTCTGTCTAGTCTTGTCTGTCTAGTCTTGTCTGTCTAGTCTTGTCTGTCTAGTCTTGTCTGTCTAGTCTTGTCTGTCTAGTCTTGTCTGTCTAGTCTTGTCTGTCTAGTCTTGTCTGTCTAGTCTTGTCTGTCTAGTCTTGTCTGTCTAGTCTTGTCTGTCTAGTCTTGTCTGTCTAGTCTTGTCTGTCTAGTCTTGTCTGTCTAGTCTTGTCTGTCTAGTCTTGTCTGTCTAGTCTTGTCTGTCTAGTCTTGTCTGTCTAGTCTTGTCTGTCTAGTCTTGTCTGTCTAGTCTTGTCTGTCTAGTCTTGTCTGTCTAGTCTTGTCTGTCTAGTCTTGTCTGTCTAGTCTTGTCTGTCTAGTCTTGTCTGTCTAGTCTTGTCTGTCTAGTCTTGTCTGTCTAGTCTTGTCTGTCTAGTCTTGTCTGTCTAGTCTTGTCTGTCTAGTCTTGTCTGTCTAGTCTTGTCTGTCTAGTCTTGTCTGTCTAGTCTTGTCTGTCTAGTCTTGTCTGTCTAGTCTTGTCTGTCTAGTCTTGTCTGTCTAGTCTTGTCTGTCTAGTCTTGTCTGTCTAGTCTTGTCTGTCTAGTCTTGTCTGTCTAGTCTTGTCTGTCTAGTCTTGTCTGTCTAGTCTTGTCTGTCTAGTCTTGTCTGTCTAGTCTTGTCTGTCTAGTCTTGTCTGTCTAGTCTTGTCTGTCTAGTCTTGTCTGTCTAGTCTTGTCTGTCTAGTCTTGTCTGTCTAGTCTTGTCTGTCTAGTCTTGTCTGTCTAGTCTTGTCTGTCTAGTCTTGTCTGTCTAGTCTTGTCTGTCTAGTCTTGTCTGTCTAGTCTTGTCTGTCTAGTCTTGTCTGTCTAGTCTTGTCTGTCTAGTCTTGTCTGTCTAGTCTTGTCTGTCTAGTCTTGTCTGTCTAGTCTTGTCTGTCTAGTCTTGTCTGTCTAGTCTTGTCTGTCTAGTCTTGTCTGTCTAGTCTTGTCTGTCTAGTCTTGTCTGTCTAGTCTTGTCTGTCTAGTCTTGTCTGTCTAGTCTTGTCTGTCTAGTCTTGTCTGTCTAGTCTTGTCTGTCTAGTCTTGTCTGTCTAGTCTTGTCTGTCTAGTCTTGTCTGTCTAGTCTTGTCTGTCTAGTCTTGTCTGTCTAGTCTTGTCTGTCTAGTCTTGTCTGTCTAGTCTTGTCTGTCTAGTCTTGTCTGTCTAGTCTTGTCTGTCTAGTCTTGTCTGTCTAGTCTTGTCTGTCTAGTCTTGTCTGTCTAGTCTTGTCTGTCTAGTCTTGTCTGTCTAGTCTTGTCTGTCTAGTCTTGTCTGTCTAGTCTTGTCTGTCTAGTCTTGTCTGTCTAGTCTTGTCTGTCTAGTCTTGTCTGTCTAGTCTTGTCTGTCTAGTCTTGTCTGTCTAGTCTTGTCTGTCTAGTCTTGTCTGTCTAGTCTTGTCTGTCTAGTCTTGTCTGTCTAGTCTTGTCTGTCTAGTCTTGTCTGTCTAGTCTTGTCTGTCTAGTCTTGTCTGTCTAGTCTTGTCTGTCTAGTCTTGTCTGTCTAGTCTTGTCTGTCTAGTCTTGTCTGTCTAGTCTTGTCTGTCTAGTCTTGTCTGTCTAGTCTTGTCTGTCTAGTCTTGTCTGTCTAGTCTTGTCTGTCTAGTCTTGTCTGTCTAGTCTTGTCTGTCTAGTCTTGTCTGTCTAGTCTTGTCTGTCTAGTCTTGTCTGTCTAGTCTTGTCTGTCTAGTCTTGTCTGTCTAGTCTTGTCTGTCTAGTCTTGTCTGTCTAGTCTTGTCTGTCTAGTCTTGTCTGTCTAGTCTTGTCTGTCTAGTCTTGTCTGTCTAGTCTTGTCTGTCTAGTCTTGTCTGTCTAGTCTTGTCTGTCTAGTCTTGTCTGTCTAGTCTTGTCTGTCTAGTCTTGTCTGTCTAGTCTTGTCTGTCTAGTCTTGTCTGTCTAGTCTTGTCTGTCTAGTCTTGTCTGTCTAGTCTTGTCTGTCTAGTCTTGTCTGTCTAGTCTTGTCTGTCTAGTCTTGTCTGTCTAGTCTTGTCTGTCTAGTCTTGTCTGTCTAGTCTTGTCTGTCTAGTCTTGTCTGTCTAGTCTTGTCTGTCTAGTCTTGTCTGTCTAGTCTTGTCTGTCTAGTCTTGTCTGTCTAGTCTTGTCTGTCTAGTCTTGTCTGTCTAGTCTTGTCTGTCTAGTCTTGTCTGTCTAGTCTTGTCTGTCTAGTCTTGTCTGTCTAGTCTTGTCTGTCTAGTCTTGTCTGTCTAGTCTTGTCTGTCTAGTCTTGTCTGTCTAGTCTTGTCTGTCTAGTCTTGTCTGTCTAGTCTTGTCTGTCTAGTCTTGTCTGTCTAGTCTTGTCTGTCTAGTCTTGTCTGTCTAGTCTTGTCTGTCTAGTCTTGTCTGTCTAGTCTTGTCTGTCTAGTCTTGTCTGTCTAGTCTTGTCTGTCTAGTCTTGTCTGTCTAGTCTTGTCTGTCTAGTCTTGTCTGTCTAGTCTTGTCTGTCTAGTCTTGTCTGTCTAGTCTTGTCTGTCTAGTCTTGTCTGTCTAGTCTTGTCTGTCTAGTCTTGTCTGTCTAGTCTTGTCTGTCTAGTCTTGTCTGTCTAGTCTTGTCTGTCTAGTCTTGTCTGTCTAGTCTTGTCTGTCTAGTCTTGTCTGTCTAGTCTTGTCTGTCTAGTCTTGTCTGTCTAGTCTTGTCTGTCTAGTCTTGTCTGTCTAGTCTTGTCTGTCTAGTCTTGTCTGTCTAGTCTTGTCTGTCTAGTCTTGTCTGTCTAGTCTTGTCTGTCTAGTCTTGTCTGTCTAGTCTTGTCTGTCTAGTCTTGTCTGTCTAGTCTTGTCTGTCTAGTCTTGTCTGTCTAGTCTTGTCTGTCTAGTCTTGTCTGTCTAGTCTTGTCTGTCTAGTCTTGTCTGTCTAGTCTTGTCTGTCTAGTCTTGTCTGTCTAGTCTTGTCTGTCTAGTCTTGTCTGTCTAGTCTTGTCTGTCTAGTCTTGTCTGTCTAGTCTTGTCTGTCTAGTCTTGTCTGTCTAGTCTTGTCTGTCTAGTCTTGTCTGTCTAGTCTTGTCTGTCTAGTCTTGTCTGTCTAGTCTTGTCTGTCTAGTCTTGTCTGTCTAGTCTTGTCTGTCTAGTCTTGTCTGTCTAGTCTTGTCTGTCTAGTCTTGTCTGTCTAGTCTTGTCTGTCTAGTCTTGTCTGTCTAGTCTTGTCTGTCTAGTCTTGTCTGTCTAGTCTTGTCTGTCTAGTCTTGTCTGTCTAGTCTTGTCTGTCTAGTCTTGTCTGTCTAGTCTTGTCTGTCTAGTCTTGTCTGTCTAGTCTTGTCTGTCTAGTCTTGTCTGTCTAGTCTTGTCTGTCTAGTCTTGTCTGTCTAGTCTTGTCTGTCTAGTCTTGTCTGTCTAGTCTTGTCTGTCTAGTCTTGTCTGTCTAGTCTTGTCTGTCTAGTCTTGTCTGTCTAGTCTTGTCTGTCTAGTCTTGTCTGTCTAGTCTTGTCTGTCTAGTCTTGTCTGTCTAGTCTTGTCTGTCTAGTCTTGTCTGTCTAGTCTTGTCTGTCTAGTCTTGTCTGTCTAGTCTTGTCTGTCTAGTCTTGTCTGTCTAGTCTTGTCTGTCTAGTCTTGTCTGTCTAGTCTTGTCTGTCTAGTCTTGTCTGTCTAGTCTTGTCTGTCTAGTCTTGTCTGTCTAGTCTTGTCTGTCTAGTCTTGTCTGTCTAGTCTTGTCTGTCTAGTCTTGTCTGTCTAGTCTTGTCTGTCTAGTCTTGTCTGTCTAGTCTTGTCTGTCTAGTCTTGTCTGTCTAGTCTTGTCTGTCTAGTCTTGTCTGTCTAGTCTTGTCTGTCTAGTCTTGTCTGTCTAGTCTTGTCTGTCTAGTCTTGTCTGTCTAGTCTTGTCTGTCTAGTCTTGTCTGTCTAGTCTTGTCTGTCTAGTCTTGTCTGTCTAGTCTTGTCTGTCTAGTCTTGTCTGTCTAGTCTTGTCTGTCTAGTCTTGTCTGTCTAGTCTTGTCTGTCTAGTCTTGTCTGTCTAGTCTTGTCTGTCTAGTCTTGTCTGTCTAGTCTTGTCTGTCTAGTCTTGTCTGTCTAGTCTTGTCTGTCTAGTCTTGTCTGTCTAGTCTTGTCTGTCTAGTCTTGTCTGTCTAGTCTTGTCTGTCTAGTCTTGTCTGTCTAGTCTTGTCTGTCTAGTCTTGTCTGTCTAGTCTTGTCTGTCTAGTCTTGTCTGTCTAGTCTTGTCTGTCTAGTCTTGTCTGTCTAGTCTTGTCTGTCTAGTCTTGTCTGTCTAGTCTTGTCTGTCTAGTCTTGTCTGTCTAGTCTTGTCTGTCTAGTCTTGTCTGTCTAGTCTTGTCTGTCTAGTCTTGTCTGTCTAGTCTTGTCTGTCTAGTCTTGTCTGTCTAGTCTTGTCTGTCTAGTCTTGTCTGTCTAGTCTTGTCTGTCTAGTCTTGTCTGTCTAGTCTTGTCTGTCTAGTCTTGTCTGTCTAGTCTTGTCTGTCTAGTCTTGTCTGTCTAGTCTTGTCTGTCTAGTCTTGTCTGTCTAGTCTTGTCTGTCTAGTCTTGTCTGTCTAGTCTTGTCTGTCTAGTCTTGTCTGTCTAGTCTTGTCTGTCTAGTCTTGTCTGTCTAGTCTTGTCTGTCTAGTCTTGTCTGTCTAGTCTTGTCTGTCTAGTCTTGTCTGTCTAGTCTTGTCTGTCTAGTCTTGTCTGTCTAGTCTTGTCTGTCTAGTCTTGTCTGTCTAGTCTTGTCTGTCTAGTCTTGTCTGTCTAGTCTTGTCTGTCTAGTCTTGTCTGTCTAGTCTTGTCTGTCTAGTCTTGTCTGTCTAGTCTTGTCAGTCTAGTCTTGTCTGTCTAGTCTAGTCATAAAATCACGCGGTTGAAAACCGCGGCGGTTTAGCTGTAGTGCGGCCTAGGCCTAAGGTAGCAGAAAATAATGAAATGTCAATAAAAACAATATTTGTCAATATTTATCACTATTTAAAAAATCGTACAGGTTTAATAAGATTATTACGTGGGTCTAAAACGAGGGCCGGAAAAAGTAATAAGATTTTTACGATAAATTGTTACGAGGGCCATATAAAATCAAGTTGAAGAGTGGATTTAGCCGGCGAGCCCGATAAATCTAAATCAATGTAACAAGTTTCTCAAAAATTGATCGAATCGTTTTAAAGAAAATATGAGAGGTGTATTCATATCGCAACGACAACGCATCATATACATGGTTCTAATGCATTTAATTTTGAATAATTTTAAAAAAGATTCAGTGAATTTAGATCATTTTGGAAAAAGTTTCGGACAAAAATCTGAAAGTAATAGCATACTTTCAGATTTTTGTCCGAAACTTGCGCCTTTTTATAATCGCCAATTTCTACAAAACAGAAAAGAATTATTAGTTGTTTGTACTACACATTTCGCGACTTTTGATGTATTATAATGTCAATATTGACGTCATGACAAAATTCGCATTTTAAAAAATTGCGATTTTCGACCATTTTTTTTCCATATTGTATATCAAAACATGCAGAAAACATTTTACACAGATTACGCTGATATAAATTATTATGAAATTTAATTTACAATAAGTCAAGAAATCTTAAAAAAAAGTAATCAGTCCTCTAGCGCATCGATGGTTGGTATTTTTTTATTAAAAACTTTCCAGAAACGTGACATATGTTTTAAACATATGCCTAACGTTGGGACATTGGGATGCTGAATTGGTAAAAACTAGAAGTCTCTGTGATAAGCCGTTCAAAAGTTATGACATCGTGAAATCTACGGAAAATGCGAGAAAATGTATTTACTTAAAATCATTTTTATTAAGACTTAATAATTGGAAAATTTCGAAGTGTGTCTGAAAGTGTTTTCCCTGCTTTGGTCGCCCGAGCAAAGAACTAGGAAATTAATTAATATTTTTAAGGAAATATAAGTGTATCCGTAGAGAAATGACCTCCTGAAAACGATGCCGCAATACGTTTTTAATTATTTATGTTTTAGACATTTACGTTTTTATGCAATCGTGCTCGAGATATAAACTTATGAACCCGAGGATTCTTTAGCAGTAGAATATCAATCTAAACAAATTAAAAAAAACGTATACTTTCTATCCAAGGGTTGCGATAAAATTTTACACAAACTGTTAGGTCGCAAATGAAAATGTTTGTGCAAAGCTGTGCACTCACTGATATGCGAGTAATTGGCAAGACTATATAAATTAATTATATAAAACTAGTCAGATTAGGTACACTACAAATAAAATGTAAACTAGATTAGATTATATGGAAAAACAATGTACTTAGATTATTCCGTACCTAGAAACAAGTAAAACCAATTATGTCATTGTATAGCTGTAAATTTTGCAAAGACAATTTTTCTAAACAACAGCCTATTGTTGTTTTTCGAAGGAAATCGAGAAAACAAAAAAATGTTTTTCTTTTACATTTCACGGTGAGCGAGAAAATTGGCCTCTACAATTTAATTACGCCATTTTTTCTACCAAGGCTGCCAAACAGCATTTTCCGGTGTTTTTGAATTACAACTGCGTCGACCGAAGATGTGTATCGCCCGTCCGTTACGTAACAATAGCGCTCCGTCTCCCAAACAATTATACATACTTCAATTACGGTTTTGCACAAATCCTCTTCTAAAAAAATACGAGCCGACGTAATAAAAGTGATTATGTAATTATGGTTGCCACATATAATAGGCACGTGTTATCATGAATGACATCCTATATATAAATTCTTTTTTTTTGTAAATTGTTATTTGTAAAGCAACAATTTTGCTAACGTCATGACAAAGATTATGTAGAATAGTTATTAAAGTAATCAGTGCTGTCATCTAAGTATTGTTTGTCTATACAGAAATTGTAATGTAAATTAGACATGTATGATGAGAGTTATTAATAAGCTCTCTTAGAAAACTAATATTGTTCAATATTTTAAATAAAAATCCAATATTTCATTTTAACCACACATGATTGAAACTATGTTTAATGTATGTTTTTATTTATTCAAAATAATATCTTATTATATAAATTATATAAAAATAATATGTACACAGTGTTTGGGAGCATTAATGAAATTAAGAAAAACAATTTATATAAAGGTGAGGTGGAATTATGGACTAGTTTAAAACATATAATCACATTTGTGTATATGAACTTGCCTATCTGGTCTTGTTTTAGTATGTTTTAACAATGCATACTGCTTAATTAATTTGAGACAAGTAGGCAGAGGAGATAATAAAATGGGATTATTGTCAGAAATAAATTATTGTAAAATAAAAACTGTTCATAAAATAATTTCAATTTTGCCTGTGTCGATTCAAAGATAAATAAATAATTGCATTATTAAATCGCCTGAGAAACTCGATAGAGCAAAGGAAACAAAACAAAAAATTCTCGCCTTTGCATTATTCTAATAAAATCGTTTTTATCCCATAAGCTCCCATCCTGTATCTCATTACACCACAATATCTCATACATACGACTTTCCTTATCCAACACAAACAGCATAATGTAATTTTAACGACTCCTTTTTCAAACGCTGAGCTGTAATAATTATGATTAATGTCGGTTATTATTTCTAATTCCGCCTAGGTGCACGGAGAGCCAAAGGAAACCGACTCGCACTTGATAATCTAACAAAATATCATTCTATAATTGATATAAAAACATTTATAAAATCTAGAGCAACTTATTATTTCTTTCAGTTTACTTGGTCATTTCCACTATAAACTAGGCTAACTTCTAAATTATATTGAATCATATATCAATTATCTGCTACAAAAGTTCAGAGAAATCAATCGAGTTATTGAAAAAAATGACAGATCCAGTTTAAACAGGCATGTTTATATAGCGAAAACTAGGCAGACGTAATTTATTATTAGCTAAACAAATTATAATAGTTCATAAATAGAAGATAATCAACTAGTAGAAGAGTACTAGAGTAGATATAAAACTAAGCAGAAAAGACCAGACAGACAAGCGACTAGACAAGTCTAGATAGACAAGACCACAGAGAAGGAGACTGCACAGCCAAAACGACACAAGACAAGACTGTACAAATTAGAGAAACATAATAAGAGATACATAGCAAGGCAGACAAAACTCTTGTTTATAGACTTGTCATGTCTTTCTAGTTTTGTGTATCTACTGCTGTCCATCAGGTCTTGTCTGTTTATTTGTTCTATGACACGTATGTCTGGCTGACCTTGTCTGTCGGGTCTCGTCTGTCTGGTTCTTTCTGTCTGGTCCCGTCTGTTTGATCTCATCTGTCTGGTATAGTCTATCTGGTCTCGTCTGACTAGTCTCGCCCTTCTCATTTCGTCTCATCTGTCAAGTCGGTCTCCTCTAGTCTGTATCGTCTCGTCTGTCTATTTTTATCGTCTGTCTATTTTGTCACATTTCACGCTTGAGGAATTAGAAAGAGCCAGCAGACGATTAGGGAATAATAAAACGCCAGGACCCGACGGTATACCACCGGAAGCTCTTAAAATTGGCGCAAAGATATGTTCCGACTTCATATTAGAAACTGCAAACGCGATAATGAAGGATGGAAATTTACCTGATATATGGAAACAATCCAGATTGGTCCTCCTAATAAAAGGGAACAAACCCATAGAGAAACCGTCTTCCTATAGGCCCAAATGCCTACTAGATGTCACAGGGAATCTATTAGTACATCTGAGAAAATTGCAAATGATTTCAGGCAAGGCAAAGGACTCTAGGACAGACAATTTGGGTTTAGAAAAGGGCTATTCATCAACGATGACATACTAAGGGTGTTAAAGGTTGTAGAAGACGCCTCAGAGGGCACCCAGCGGAAAAGGAAAATATGTGCGCTGTTCACGTTAGACTTCAAAAATGCCTTTAATTCAGCTGCATGACAGAACATCGTAGAAGAGCTGATAGCCAGAAGATTCCCTCGCTGCCTTCTGAAACTGGTGAGCAGCTATCTAACGAAGCGCTTTATCATATTGGAGGCGGAAGGTAAAGCAGCCGAAAGAGAAGTTTACACTGGTGTTCCGCAGGGCTAAATGCTGGAACCGACCCTTGGAACATCCTGTATGACGGTGTTCTAAGGCTGTGGTTACCAGAGGGCGTTGACATAGTAGGCTTCGTCGACGACATAGCTCTCATCGTGAAGGGCAAAAACCAAAAACACGTAATGAACAGAGGGAAAATAGCAATTAAATTAGAGGCAACTTTAATGAACGGGAAAAAAATAAAGCTGGCTCCAGAGAAAACCGAAGCTGAATTACAAACCGAAAGGAGGAAAATAGGCCCCATCATGTTCAAAATAGAGCATGAAAGAATCATACCCAAGAAAACTATAAAATACCTGCGAATTACTATAGATCAATGTGTCTTCTTTAATCAACACATCGTGACAACAATGGCAAAGTGTAATTTCATATGCAACACTGGAAGTGAGAACCCTTACGGACATAATGCTAAGGTCGGAGCAGGACTGGATATCAACGGTGACCATGGCTACCGACGTATTACGAGAAAAAGAAAACGACCAATGGAATGCGCATGTAAATACCTCAACCTCTAATCACCCACGGTGGAGGGAGGAAGTAAGGCCTTAAATTGACCCAAACCAAAAACACCTTTAGAAACTGATAAAAAGTCAACGTCATCTTAAAGCTAAATGCCATTAGGCGGTACCAAGATGCTCGTGGTCTTTCTGGGGGGCACTTGTCAAGTTATCTAAATGTGCTTGCTACGTCCCATTAAAAAAAAATACTAGTCGGTCTAGACTGTCTAGACTCGCGAAGCGTGCCGAAATCTGTAGCCAACGTGCCAGGAGAAATAGCAAAGTAAAAAGTAATAGCAGGAAACCTGGTATTTCTACGGAAATTAATCTCAGCGATTGTAAACCAAAGTAAAAAAAGCGCACCGCTATGGACCGAGGGCTTAGGCGGACACAAACCAGCGGCACCTAAAACTTGCAGGCCACCAAACACAGAAGCTGTTTTCATTGATGCAAAGGCAAATCATTTGCGGAACTTCTGAAAATGGTGAGAACGGAGACAGATCTATCTACGGACAAAGCCAACCCCATTAAAAAGGCGAGAAGGACAAATACAGGGGAACTACTGCTAGAAGTCAAACCCGGCAAGGCCAAGGAACTTCAGTGGGAACTTGAAAAGAAATTCCCTCTAGCCAAAGTCCGGGTTAAGACGATTAATGTGGTACTACATATCAGAGACCTAGACCTAATCACAACTAAAATAGAACTGGCTAATGCAATATGGAAGGAACTAGGCGACCCAGAGGCTACGATAACTGTCACAAATCTTCAACTGGCGTACGAGGGAAACAATGACGATAGGCATTGTCTCAATAAAAGAAACTGCCGATCTGGTAGCAGCCCGCAGGATCAGAGTAGGACTCACGTACTGTCAGGTCACTGAAAGAATCCAGATCGTGCCACAGAAGCTGGCTGACTCTCCAGCAACTGCAACGGCCCAGACAGGCAAAAAACGTGCTACAGATGTGGTAAAGACAGACACCGAGCAAAAATAGGAGAAGCATATTGCCGCATCTGCCAGACCATCGGGCATAGAGCTGACACTGGAGAGTGCCAAGCTTTCAAGAAAGCGCTTTCGGAGGCTAGGCGTTCCCAACGGACCAGAAATGGCTAAAACGTTCAATACAATGTGCTGCAAAACCGGTCAAGACATGATAGAAATTACGGCTACATAATAATCCATAGACATCGCCATCATTAGCGAACCAAACAAGAAAAAAGTATCGGGAAAAGACTGGTACGAAGATCAACTGTGACACAGCCATTGAAATATACAACACCAAAAATAACAAACAATGACATTGACCCTGGCTATGTCTGGGTAGCACTCAAGGAAGTGTTAATATACAGCTGCTACTACTAATCCAATGATACTCCCACACGCCTCGAAGCCTCACCATGGAAATAGCATAAGAGGACAAACCAGCAAGGCTATAATAATCGCAGGAGATTTCAATGCCAAATCAATGCTCTGGGAAAGCAGAAAAAAATGATAAAAGGGGGAACATTGTCGCGGAATTAACCTCGGAACTGGACTTGGGCGAAAGAAACAAGGGCCTTTATTTCGCCAACGTTCCAGAGGAGAGAGTCGAGCTCCATAATTGACCTTACGCTTGCCGCCGTCCCTTTAGTAGGCAGGGTCAAGAAGTGGAAAGTCATTGAACGGGAAACACACAGATACCACAGGGGATGGTCAACAAATAATATGAATGTGGTAAGTTGCAGATGCCCTGGAACGACGGACAAAGAACCAGCTAACTGACACGCCAGCACGGATGGTCGCCAAGATTATGTGCATGAGAATCGCCAAGATCATGTACATATGATTACCAGCATATGCAAGGAATGTCTGCCGACTAAGAAGAACTCTTCAAAAAAAAGTGTAGTGGCCGACCGATGAGATCAACAGCGCAAGAAAGATCTGTGGGCAGACCAGGCGTGCCTACCAGAGATGTAAAATGGACGAAGGGAGGATTAAAAGGAAAGAAGCGCTCAGGCTAAACCAGGTTGAGTCCAAGTAAACGCTGCGGAGAATGATAAACAGCGTGAAGAGGAGATGCTGGGCAAACCACAGCATGAAAATCGATGAGAACTCATGGGGAGGTGCTTACGACATTGCAACTAGACAGTTAAAGTTCCGTAGCCCAAGCATGTATCCGCACTCGAACTTGATAAAGGAAATTGTCCGTGTTGTAATCCCAATCCACCCGGCACGGATTTGGGAGAAACCAACGAGCTGTGAAATCTTGGAATTTACAACCGAAAAACTCGTAGTGGCATGTGATCAACTTAGCCAAGGCAGAGCACCAGGGCCGGACATGATTCCTTCCGAAATAATTAAAAATGCTTGCAAAAAAAAAGTCTGTGTAGTCTGTCTAGTCAGTCTTGTCAGTCTAGTCTTGTCAGTTTAGTCTTGTCAGTCTAGTCTTGTCAGTAAAGTCTTGTCAGTCTAGTCTTGTCAGTCTAGTCTTGTCAGTCTAGTCTTGTCAGTCTAGTCTTGTCAGTCTAGTCTTGTCAGTCTAGTCTTGTCAGTCTAGTCTTGTCAGTCTAGTCTTGTCAGTCTAGTCTTGTCAGTCTAGTCTTGTCAGTCTAGTCTTGTCAGTCTAGTCTTGTCAGTCTAGTTTTGTCAGTCTAGTTTTGTCAGTCTAGTCTTGTCAGTCTAGTCTTGTCAGTCTAGTCTTGTCAGTCTAGTCTTGTCAGTCTAGTCTTGTCAGTCTAGTCTTGTCAGTCTAGTCTTGTCAGTCTAGTCTTGTCAGTCTAGTCTTGTCAGTCTAGTCTTGTCAGTCTAGTCTTGTCAGTCTAGTCTTGTCAGTCTAGTCTTGTCAGTCTAGTCTTGTCAGTCTAGTCTTGTCAGTCTAGTCTTGTCAGTCTAGTCTTGTCAGTCTAGTCTTGTCAGTCTAGTCTTGTCAGTCTAGTCTTGTCAGTCTAGTCTTGTCAGTCTAGTCTTGTCAGTCTAGTCTTGTCAGTCTAGTCTTGTCAGTCTAGTCTTGTCAGTCTAGTCTTGTCAGTCTAGTCTTGTCAGTCTAGTCTTGTCAGTCTAGTCTTGTCAGTCTAGTCTTGTCAGTCTAGTCTTGTCAGTCTAGTCTTGTCAGTCTAGTCTTGTCAGTCTAGTCTTGTCAGTCTAGTCTTGTCAGTCTAGTCTTGTCAGTTTAGTCTTGTCAGTCTAGTCTTGTCAGTCTAGTCTTGTCAGTCTAGTCTTGTCAGTCTAGTCTTGTCAGTCTAGTCTTGTCAGTCTAGTCTTGTCAGTCTAGTCTTGTCAGTCTAGTCTTGTCAGTCTAGTCTTGTCAGTCTAGTCCTGTCAGTCTAGTCTTGTCAGTTGAGACGCGTACGAGACGCGGAAGCGAGTAGACGTGCAGCGGAGTGCTCCACATGTTTGTGATTAATAAGTTGGTTTATAAGTTTTTATTTATAAGTTATTTAATTGCAATACAGGTTAGTGCATTTTGGTTTGTTTCTTTCTCTTTGTAGAGATTTACTTTTGCTTTAATAACGGCGTTTTTTAGTTTTCATTAATTGTAAGCTAAATAGTTTTGAGTCACAGCACGTGGCGTGAGTTTTTTATATTCATAAAATTCTTACTATTTTTCTTTCCGCTCCTTATCTCGTGTATACGGAGATAAGGATAATTCAACGCCGCAGACGTTTTTGCATTTATTGTAGCACTTTATCTGCGGCAAATTTTTTCATCTACCCCCAGGAGGGGAGAATTTTCTGAATTTATTTTTGGTTTTGTGGAGGATTCACTATGGATTTTTTCACAAAACAAAAAGTATGTAGGGGTGTAGGGGAAATGGACAGTCGGGCGAGAAGCCAATCTATTGGGGAAACCAATAAAAAACGGAAAGTGGCAGACCGATCAACGGACGATGTGGGCGCGTACAAGAAGACGGAGTGCTCGATCGCTTTTACAATCGTGGAAGCGATTGGAGCACTTACCAGACAAGTTGAGGACTTGGAAAGGGCTATTGCTGGAGGCAGTAGCACTAAGAAGGAAGTTAAAGACGCGGCAGCACGAGTTAAAAAGACAACTAATGTCTTTTCCCGCAACTCCGTGACCACTTGGCTGGAAGAGCACCGTTTCCTGCCCGTTGAAAAGGTGTTATACGACACCGAAGTCCAAACAGTAAGTGTGGCATGCAAGGAAGTCAGCACCCAAACGGAGGCTGAATGTAGTATCGCCAGTGCGCTGAAGCCGGGCATGAATGTGCAGGAGTACATGTCCCTGGCCAGGGAGAGGTGGTCCGAGGACGCCTTCACTGTGGTGAAGATGGCTAAGGGCTCTCCTCTGGTCAGGGACGAGGATGTACTCCTGTTGGTTGCAGGAGAGAAAGGGGATAACTGTGGACAACTGGGCTGGGGGATGCTCGACCAGCTCCCCCAGGCCAAGCGGGTGGCTGAAGGCTTGAATGTAGGCTCCGTGGCCTACATCAAGAGCGAGAATGTTGTATGCATGGAAGGCGATGAGTCGCTGGACTCCGAGAGGAAGTACCACTTCATCGCCCGTCTGGATGATAATAAGGTCGAGGGCGCCGAAGAAAAGGCGTTCGAGACCTTATTAAGAATGAAAGGTCTTTGTGAGAAGACTGAGAGAAAGAGGTTCGCTATCGGTGTGGCTGGTAACCTTAATATGTGGCTGGTACGAAAGATGGCTGAATGCGTGTGGCGTGGCACAGGAGTTGAGATAACCCTGTGCTGGATGAATGCGGAGGGCCAAAAGCCCAGAGTGGAAGGAGCCGGAGGCACCAGAAAGGCAGAAAGCTTACTGGTGAGGAGGGCAGAGGGTGTTTCTTACGCCCATATGGTGAATCTCCTTAAGAAGGAAGTTGATATGGATGACATAAATGTAAGGGCGATGAGGAAAACTCACACTGGAGACCTCATCGTCAGAGTGAATGATGATGGGGAAAAGAAGCGAATGGCCCTAGTGACTGAGGCTGTAAGGGATGTCAGGACGGAGGTGGGGCTCAGAAGTGTCCTTGTTAGGGGCATGGATGAGGCTACCACCACCGATGAGGTGAAAGGAGCCATTCAGAAGGCCGCTGAATGTAAGGAGTGTGTGGTAAAGTCTCTCCGCACAGTGCGCGGAGGGGCCAGTATGGCAGTTGTCACTCTTCCAGTAAGAGCGGCACAAACCATACTGGAGAAAGGCAGAATAAAAGTTGGATGGATCATGTGCCGAGTGACCGAAGACAAGAAGCCGATCAGGTGCTACAGATGCCTTGGCTTTGGGCACCTGGCGGCAGCATGCAAGGGAATAGAGCGAAAGAATGCGTGTTTGCGATGCGATGAAAGTGGGCACAAAGCACACGAGTGCACAGCCAAAGAGGCTAAGTGCTTCGTGTGCGGAGTGAGTGGGCATAGGGCGGACTCCATGGACTGCCCTGCGTACAGGAAACTGTGCAGGGAAGGTATGAAAGGGGCGTCCCAAAGAAACAGAATATGCTAGTATTGCAGACGAACTCAAATAGGAGTGCGGCTGCAATGGAGCTGGTATGGAAGACGGTGCATGATGTGAGAGTGGATGTGGCCATTGTCTCCGAACCAAATCTTCGGACTATTGGTAACGGGGGCTGGCACGTGGACCAGTGTAAGAATGTTGCTATGAGGATTTTCCAATCGGAAAATCCTATGGTTAAGTGTGGATGTGGAAATGGATATGTGTGGGTTGAATGGGAAAACTGGGTCCTGTATGGGTGCTACATCTCGCCTAACATAACGTTAGAGCAGTTTGTAGCTTTTATGGATGAGCTAAGGACCAGTATGAAAAGCTGGTCCAAAGAGATTGTTGTCGGGGGGGATTTCAACGCCAAGTCCGCTTGGTGGGGATCCCCTAGAGAGGATGAGAGAGGGAGAATGATGGAAGAGTGGCTGGCAGAGGAGGACCTGGTGGTTCACAACCGTGGGAATGTGCCAACCTTCGTGCGGGGCGAAAGTATGTCTTTCATAGACATCACTTTTAGCACCTCACGGATAGCAGGCAGAGTGAAAGAGTGGCGTGTCAGAGAGGGAGAGAATCTGAGTGATCACCAGGATATTCTCTTCGACGTACGAGAGGTTGTTTCTGAGGGACCGGTTGCAATTGAAACGAATGGATGGAGAGTGGACAAGAGTCTACTAGAAAGATTGGGAGACGTCATGAAAGAGCTGGCTGAAAGGACAGGCCTCGAAAATGGATTGCGGAGCTCCTGCGAAGCAGTTCTTCACGAGGCCTGTGATGCGGTGTTTCGGAGAAAACGGAGGGGCGTCAGAGGCAGGAAGCCAGTTTACTGGTGGAATGAGCAGGTAGCTGAGAAGCGTAAAACCTGTTTACGTGAAAGGAGATGCATGGTAAGGAGTAATAGGCGAGCAAATGAGGAAGTGCGTGAGGAGTGCAGAAGGAGGTATAACTTGGCGCGCAGGGAACTTCGCAGAGCCATCGCGAACTCCAAGCAAGAAGCTTGGAGAGTGCTCTGCGAAGAGGTGAATAATAACATCTGGGGTGACGGCTATAAGATCGTCACCAGGAAAATTGCGCAAAGGGTTAATACTCTCCGGGGATATAGCCTAATGACGGAAGTCAAGAAGCTGTTCCCAGTACATGAGCGAATGAACTGGCTTGAACCTGTGGGATGGAGATCGGCACCCCTTTTTACTTCGGCCGAACTGCAGTGTGCAGTTGGCCGGATGAAGGAGGGAAAAGCGCCGGGTCCTGATGGTGTTCCACCCGAAGCGTGCAAGGTGTTTGGGCATGTGTGCGAGGACATGTGCTTGAGCATGATGAATGAATTGTTGATGAATGGCAGTTTCCCCAAAGAGTGGAAGAGAGCGAGACTGGTGATGATTGAAAAAGAGCGAAAGGAAGGAGAGGAAGCCAATTACAGGCCAATCTGCCTACTGAATGGGATAGCGAAGATGTTTGAGAGTATGATCGGAGCTAGGATAAATGAGGATCTCGAGAGGGCAGGGGGTCTTTCAGAGGAACAGTATGGGTTCAGAGGCGGCCGCACTACGGTGAACGCAATGATGCGTGTGATAGAGAGAGCAAGGTTAGCAAATACGGGTCCATGGCGTACCCGTAGCTACTGCGTGCTTGTAACCCTGGACGTGAAAAATGCTTTCAATTCGGTCCCATGGGGCGGAATCATGGAGGCTTTGGAACTAAAGGGGGTAGCTCCCTACCTTCGAAAGATGGTGGGAAGCTACTTGAATGACAGGGAGATAGTGACTGTGGAAGGTAAAATCTTCAAAATGAGTGCGGGTGTTCCACAGGGCTCGGTTCTTGGGCCGATACTGTGGAACATATTTTATGATGAGGTTCTGAGATTGAGGCTGCCAGACGGGGTTACACTCGTAGGGTACGCTGATGACTTAGCGGTGGTCGCTGTCGCAAGAACGGAAGAAAGTCTGAAAGCGATAATGAATGAGGCAATTAGTAGAATTGATCGGTGGATGGGGGAAAAAGGGCTTGCTCTGGCTCCCCACAAAACCGAGGCGGTCCTGCTAATTGGAAGAAGAAAGCTGCGTGAACTGACCGTGCGAATGGGGACAGTTGACGTACCGGCTCGGGAATCTGTAAGATACCTTGGGGTAGAGCTTCAGCGAAATCTCAGGGTGTCCGATCAGGTCACCCGGGTGGTGAGTAAGGCTACAGCATGCGTGAAAGCCCTTGGACGGCTGATGCCCAACATAGTTGGCCTCCAAGAGGAGGGTTATGAATGCGGTCGTGCACTCCATTCTCCTGTATGGGGTGCCGGCATGGATAAATGCGTTCAGGATTGAATGTTATAGAGCGAGACTGATGAGAGTGCAAAGGTGTATGCTGCTGCGTGTGTGCAGCGCATACAGGACTGTTTCTGGCGACGCCGTGGCGGTCGTTGCTGGAGTTATCCCGTTAGACCTTCTGGCGCATGAAAGGGTGAGAGTCTGGGGAGGTAATGACCCTAGAAATGAAAGGGAAAAAACAATGCGTGTATGGCAAGAGCTATGGCAGGGGTCGGAAAAGGGAGCCTGGACCAGGCAACTGATTCCGACTATCGATGAATGGGTCAACCGTGGGCACGGGGAGGTGAATTATCACCTCACCCAGGCGCTTACGGGGCATGGTTGCTTTGGGTCTTACCTGGCGCGCATCGGGAAACTGGTTGAGGCGCACTGTAGGTATTGTGGAGCGACTGAGGACACTGTGTCAGTCTAGTCTTGTCAGTCTAGTCTTGTCAGTCTAGTCTTGTCAGTCTAGTCTTGTCAGACTAGTCTTGTCAGTCTAGTCTTGTCAGTCTAGTCTTGTCAGTCTAGTCTTGTCAGTCTAGTCTTGTCAGTCTAGTCTAGTCTTGTCAGTCTAGTCTTGTTGAAGACCCGCGCGGCTCTATTCTCAAGGACTGGTTAGCATCACTCGACCTGGCTATCGTCAACACGGGTAATGAACCCACTTTCATAAGCGGTAATCATCAGAGCACAATCGACGTGACATTCTGCTGAATGGACATGGTCGATTTCATTCAAAACTAGCAGGTACTCGGGGAAGAAACACTGAACGATCATCAGCTAATAACCTTCGATCTTGTCATTAGGCCTGGGCAACAACCACTGTCAAAGGCAAATGCGCAAACAACCAGAGGGTGGAAATACAACTCTTACAAAGAAGACGCCATCAAGAAGGATCTCCAATTAGAGCTCAGTCAGATAGATTCCCGACGTGCCCACCATCACTGCGGCTCTTTTTAGAACCTGCGAAGCCATCCTATCGAGACGCGAAGTGGGAGCGAGTCGGAGGAAACCAGTCTATAGGTGGAACCAAGAAATCGCGACGCTACGGAAAGTGTGCATCGGGAAAAAAAGATCGTGGTCTCGGCTCAAATCAAGACGGAACGCAGATCTCGAAGAACTAGCAAATGGCCACGCAGCTTACGCCTCTGCTAGGCAATATTTGAATACCAGTATAAAAAAGGCAAAGCAGGCCTACTGGGAAAAAGTTATTGAGGCCGTGAACGACCATGTTTGGGGAGACGGCTATAAAATTGTCTGCAAAAGGTTAGGATTTTGCCTCATACCAAACCTCACCACTGCGATCAAGATTAAAGCAGCCGACGAATTGTTCCCGCAGAAAGGCTAGAGAAGTCTTAGATGCTACTGCGAGAATAAAAGCTAACAAAGATCCAGGCCCTGATGGCATCCCATCGAAATCGTAAGACTGGCTGCCCTCATTCAAACAGAGACCTTTGC
Source organism: Phosphuga atrata (assembly GCA_944588485.1). Lineage (NCBI taxonomy): Eukaryota > Metazoa > Arthropoda > Insecta > Coleoptera > Silphidae > Phosphuga > Phosphuga atrata. Next base: position 43,661,165 of record OX155897.1, on the reverse strand, counting down.
AAAAATGTCCAACTCGGTCATTTGTAATAGAAAAATATCAGGTGGATGAAAAGCGGCCAGATTGGTTTTAGTCCCCAAGCCAGGAAAGCCCTCGTCGCTAGGCCCAATCTGCCTATTAGACAGCCTAGGCAAACTATTCGAGCGTATAGTAGCCACCAGGATAAATCAAGAACATGATCTGCACGGAGGGCTATCAACAACACAATATGGTTTTCGAGCGGGGAGGTCGACCACAGATGCCATCCAGGAGGTTATCAAGATCGCCCACTGTGCCAACTTGGGTAAACGTAGGCACAGAAAAGTATGTCTAGCCGTTGCACTAGATGTTAAGAATGCGTTTAACACCGCGCCCTGGCGGCAAATCGTAGACGCAAGCGTAGGGATATCTACATATTTAATAGAACTAATTAAAAGTTACTTCACGAACAGGAGCCTAATAATAGACAACACTACCAGGCGGATGACGTGTGGTGTCCCGCAGGGGTCGGTTCTCGGATCGGTCCTGTGGAACATTCTCTACGATGGCGTTCTAGACCTAGAAAAGACAAAAGACCTCAAGAACTGTAGACTGGTAGCATTCGCCGACGACCTCCTTGTGGTGTCCGCGGACACCAACGAGGAAGCTGTGGCCGCCAGGGTCGAAACCGCAGTAAAAGCCATTCATCGTTGGATAGAAAGCAACGAATTGCAAATAGCTCCAGAGAAGTCCGAGGTCATCGCACTTATAGGTCTCAAGAGAATAGGCACCGTAACTGTTAATATCCTAGGCAGGTTGATGTCGGCAAAACCGACAATAAAATACCTCGGCGTCCATATTGACCAACGGCTATCCTGGAGTAGACACATCCAAAGCGCAGCTATGAAAGCCGAACGCGCTGGAGCAGCACTCCCCAAACTAATGCCTAGACTGAAGGGCCCTGCCACTAAGACTAGAAGGCTACTAAGTGAAGTCGTAAACTCCATCCTCCTCTACGCCGCACCGGCCTGGGCGGATGGTCTAAAAGCTGCTTCTAACAGGAATTTACTGATAAGAACACAACGCCCCATGCTCATAAGCATATGCTGTGCCTGTCGCACAGTGTCCAACGTTGCGCTACAAGTTATAGCGGAAGTCCCGCCGATAGACCTTTTTGACGGAGGAAAGGGCTTCCAACCAAGGAACGAACAAAGAGGGTGGGACCATAAACAGAAATCAACTGATGAGCAAATGGCAGCAACGTTGGGCCCACGCCAAGGAAGGGGAGTGGACCCGAACCCTCATCCCCGAAATTGACTCATGGTACAATCGCAAACACGGTGAAGTCAACTTCTACCTCTCACAAATACTAAGCGGTCATGGTAATTTCGCCGCTTATGTTAAGAGGATAGGACAAATAGAAAGCGACAGCTGCCGATACTGCCTAGTAACGGATACTGCTGAAAATACTTTATTTCAATGTTCGCAATGGGCTGATATTAGGGCCATAGCAGAACAGGAGGTAAGGAAACCCATTAACAAGCAGAATATGGTCAATCTCATGATTAAGAGCGAGGACAACTGGAAGACAATGAAAAATTTGTGTACCGAAATCCTTAAAAGAAAGGACGAAGACGAAAGATGGGATGGTGTGGCAAGTCACAAAGGCCAACCCTAGATCAAATAAAAGGAAAACAGAAAAACTATGGCCGTAAAAAACGTCCGGGCTGCTCACTCTGAAGGAATGCGCAAGCGATACCGGGGTGGCGTACTTTCAAGCCAAGTGGAAGTAGGGGTTTAGTGAGTGAGAGCCTCACACACAGGTGGTAGAGCTTCCCCCAAACCACATTTAAAAAAAGTCGTCTTGTCAGTCTAGTCTTGTCAGTCTAGTCTTTTCTGTCTAGTCCAGTCTGTCAATTCTCTTGTCTGTTATGTCGTAAATGTCTAGTCTTGTCTGTCTAGTATGTTCTCTTAAGTTACTTTATTTAATATTTTTGTTTAAATCTGTGTCAATTATATAATAAGAACGAGGTCTACACTGAATGAAATATCGTGGAACATTTATTAAAATATAACAACTATATTTTATTAATGGGAGAAATCGTAACAATTGTTGAAATGGAACACATTTGTTTGTGGAATGATAATACGCACTTCCAGTGAAAGTTAATAAAATACAAAGCAACAATATCACCGCACAAAAACTCATTTAGAGTAAAGCTTTGATTCCGATTCAAACGGAAAATCATTACCGACCGAGATTCATTTTTTGTTTTTCGTTGTTATAACTTGTTCGTATTATAGAAGAGGAAAGCGTGAATTTTGAAATACACAGCAGCAGCGTACTATGTAGGTCATGTGGGTGAAATAGTAATAGTATATAGTAGTAGTAGTGTTTTATGAATAACATTGTAAGATAATATTCTTATTCTTTTTTCAATTAAATGAATTATTTTCCGGTTTGGACTGAGTTATGTTCATTGTAAACCGTGTGGAAACTATTCACATTTGATAAACATTATAACTCGTTTTTAATACAACTTAAAATAAACTGTTGTAAGAAAAAAATTACATAATAAATAGAAAATGAGAAATCGTGATTTCCTTTTGCCACAGACAAACATATAATAAACTAGACTATAGTTAGAGGATAAACCAGGGTATAAAAGATAAACAAGACTACACTTTTTTTTCTAATTAGTTTTTGGATTTTAAAAGCATAATTATTAAAAAGGAACGTGTTTTGACTCTAAAACTACTTTCAAACAAAATGTATTTGAATATAATATTAAAATTTATTTACTAGAATTTCCTATATGATAATAAATATTTCCATAATTTCGAAGGTTCCGATAAAATTAGAATAACTAGAACATGCGACGAAACAAATATATATTCCAATATATAACTTCTAGTTGCAGGCTATATCATAAACACTTTAACCAGTTCATATTTTATGTTGCAAGTAAATCTTAAATTCAATAGATTATATTAACAAAAACCTATAAATATCCGAAAAATAAATATTATTATACCAAAACTAGTTCAGCACAACAAAAATGATTACAAACACCTCATTATTTACGTCTGTTCTCACATAAACCGTGTAGAAATGATCCATATTTCAATGAGACATTATTACACTTCTTGCATCATTGACTCCGAGCAATTAGTCACAAGAAAGTTAAAGACTCGCTTAATCTCCTCTCCGCAATATCTTCTTTTATTCATCAAAGAGGAGGACACAGATTACGTGAATAAATAACACCTGAACATTATTATGTAACGGATTTCGTAAGAATGCTCTTCCTTATACATTCTTGAATTATTATCACACAAGGTTCCTTTTTTTACCAAACATTGTACACACGGTAAGGTTTTATTGTCGGACATTAAGTATTTTTGATGTGAATTAATTGTAAAGTATGGTAAATAAGTTCTTACTGTAATCCCCCCATTTAATCCCATTTTTGGAGTATTATTAATATTTATTCACATAAAATATGATAATGTATATATCAGACAAAAATGGAGAAATCAGAATTAACTACATAATAGAGAAGGCTAGACAAACAAAACTACTGATTTAACAACTAGATAGACATTATTAGATCAAGAGTTCTAGACCCAATAGACATGAGTAGGCAGACAAAACGAGAGAGACAAGTCTAGACAGACACGATTAGATACACAAGACAAGACAGTAAAGACAAGGCACATAAGACTAGACATAAACAACTGGATATACTAGACTAGACAGTCAAGACTACACAGATGGGACTAGACAGACGAGACTAGACACACGACACTAGACAGACGAGACTAGACAGACTAGACTAGACAGACTAGACTAGACAGACGAGACTAGACAGACGAGACTAGACAGACGAGACTAGACAGACGAGACTAGACAGACGAGACTAGACAGACGAGACTAGACAGACGAGACTAGACGGACGAGACTAGACGGACGAGACTAGACGGAAGAGACTAGACGGACCAGACTAGACAGACAAGACTAGACAGACAAGACTAAAAACACAAGACTAGACACACAAGACTAGACAGACAAGACTAGACAGACAAGACAAGCCAGACAAGACTAGACAGACAAGACTAGACAGACAAGACTAGACAGACAAGACTAGACAAACAAGACTAGACAGACAAGACTAGACAGACAAGACTAGACAGACAAGACTAGACAGGCAAGACTAGACAGACAAGACTAGACAGACAAGACTAGACTGACAAGACTAGACAGACAAGACTAGACAGACAAGACTAGACAGACAAGACTAGACAGACAAGACTAGACAGACAAGACTAGACAGACAAGACTAGACAGACAAGACTAGACAGACAAGACTAGACAGACAAGACTAGACAGACAAGACTAGACAGACAAGACTAGACAGACAAGACTAGACAGACAAGACTAGACAGACAAGACTAGACAGACAAGACTAGACAGACAAGACTAGACAGACAAGACTAGACAGACAAGACTAGACAGACAAGACTAGACAGACAAGACTAGACAGACAAGACTAGACAGACAAGACTAGACAGACAAGACTAGACAGACAAGACTAGACAGACAAGACTAGACAGACTAGACAGACAAGACTAGACAGACAAGACTAGACAGACAAGACAAGACTAGACAGACAAGACTAGACAGACAAGACTAGACAGACAAGACTAGACAGACAAGACTAGACAGACAAGACTAGACAGACAAGACTAGACAGACAAGACTAGACAGACAAGACTAGACAGACAAGACTAGACAGACAAGACTAGACAGACAAGACTAGACAGACAAGACTAGACAGACAAGACTAGACAGACAAGACTAGACAGACAAGACTAGACAGACAAGACTAGACAGACAAGACTAGACAGACAAGACTAGACAGACAAGACTAGACAGACAAGACTAGACAGACAAGACTAGACAGACAAGACTAGACAGACAAGACTAGACAGACAAGACTAGACAGACAAGACTAGACAGACAAGACTAGACAGACAAGACTAGACAGACAAGACTAGACAGACAAGACTAGACAGACAAGACTAGACAGACAAGACTAGACAGACAAGACTAGACAGACAAGACTAGACAGACAAGACTAGTCAGACAAGACTAGACAGACAAGACTAGACAGACAAGACTAGACAGACAAGACTAGACAGACAAGACTAGACAGACAAGACTAGACAGACAAGACTAGACAGACAAGACTAGACAGACAAGACTATTTTTAACCATAAAAATCTATTTGAAAATAGTAAAAACAACCACCATGTGGAAACAAGAAGGAAACATATTGAATATATGCCGCCAATCCATACATTGACAATGTCGGAAAAAGGGCCATATTACAGCTGTATTAAATTGTACAACCACTTGCCAAAAAAGTTTAAAGACATAACGAATTTTAAAACATATAAAAAACAAGTATTTAATTATTTAAGGGACTTGGAACCTTACACATTAGAAGATTTTCTAAATAACAAGTGAAACTTTAGTTTTTCTCATTATTATTATCTAAATTTTTTTTTTTATGTATATATTGTTTTTGACTAGACAGACAAGACTAGACAGACAAGACTAGACAGACAAGACTAGACAGACAAGACTAGACAGACAAGACTAGACAGACAAGACTAGACAGACAAGACTAGACAGACAAGACTAGACAGACAAGACTAGACAGACAAGACTAGACAGACAAGACTAGACAGACAAGACTAGACAGACAAGACTAGACAAGACTAGACAGACAAGACTAGACAGACAAGACTAGACAGACAAGACTAGACAGACAAGACTAGACAGACAAGACTAGACAGACAAGACTAGACAGACAAGACTAGACAGACAAGACTAGACAGACAAGACTAGACAGACAAGACTAGACAGACAAGACTAGACAGACAAGACTAGACAGACAAGACTAGACAGACAAGACTAGACAGACAAGACTAGACAGACAAGACTAGACAGACAAGACTAGACAGACAAGACTAGACAGACAAGACTAGACAGACAAGACTAGACAGACAAGACTAGACAGACAAGACTAGACAGACAAGACTAGACAGACAAGACTAGACAGACAAGACTAGACAGACAAGACTAGACAGACAAGACTAGACAGACAAGACTAGACAGACAAGACTAGACAGACAAGACTAGACAGACAAGACTAGACAGACAAGACTAGACAGACAAGACTAGACAGACAAGACTAGACAGACAAGACTAGACAGACAAGACTAGACAGACAAGACTAGACAGACAAGACTAGACAGACAAGACTAGACAGACAAGACTAGACAGACAAGACTAGACAGACAAGACTAGTCAGACAAGACTAGACAGACAAGACTAGACAGACAAGACTAGACAGACAAGACTAGACAGACAAGACTAGACAGACAAGACTAGACAGACAAGACTAGACAGACAAGACTAGACAGACAAGACTAGACAGACAAGACTAGACAGACAAGACTAGACAGACAAGACTAGACAGACAAGACTAGACAGACAAGACTAGACAGACAAGACTAGAGAGACAAGACTAGACAGACAAGACTAGACAGACAAGACTAGACAGACAAGACTAGACAGACAAGACTAGACAGACAAGACTAGACAGACAAGACTAGACAGACAAGACTAGACAGACAAGACTAGACAGACAAGACTAGACAGACAAGACTAGACAGACAAGACTAGACAGACAAGACTAGACAGACAAGACTAGACAGACAATTTGAACACTTGTCGCGTCGTCAGTGGACTATTGGTTTTGGCTTGAATTAGTTATTAAATGTCCTATTTTTGGTGATATTTGTGAGATAAAAGACAATGTTTTACCTACTTACGAAGATGTAATAAAATACTATGAATGAACAAGACATCAATTAAAGTTGCAATAGGAACTGCAAAAGAGCCCAGATTTTCAGAAATAGCAGATATAGTGAAGTACATCCAGAATTGAAAATATATGGCAAACTGCATCTATTCCGATAGTAACACCAACAAGGGTCGCACAGATGTTAAAAGCATACCATTTAAAATGCAAAAACCTACTCAAGTCTGTCAAAAGGTTTCGACAAAAGTTTTCGACAAAGTAGTAAGGTACTTTTTGATATTGCATGCAAGTGTAAAGATTTCCCTCAATGTATCTGTCGCAAAGATAAAATGGTTCCCAAACAAGAACATACTTTTTTAATTAATCAAAGAACCTCTCGAAGTATGATAATAGGTGAAATCGACGTAAGTATTACGAAGAAGTTGCAAAAGACCCTAAAGAGAAAACAGGAATGAGAAAACCGCCCAAGTAGAGCCGTAAATACTTCGTTATCTGTTATAGAATTTTGTACTTCTCCGGTATCGTCAGCGTCTGAAAGTCAGATAATTCCACTAACACCATAAACAAAAGCTTTCCGAAAAAAAAATATGCGTTGATTTTCCAACTTTATCGAAGACCTGCGACAGGTATGTTGTATCAGATAGAGCAGCTGCAGCGATTGCGTTGTCTATAGTGCCGCCTATAAATTTCTATGCTTCAACAAATATTGATTTAATAGATTGGCAAGAAATATTAAGTGAACCACCGATTATGAAAAACTTGGCTGACCAAGAAATTCAGTCTTACGTTTAATCAGGTGAGAGTGAAATGTTGTTTTAAGGCCTCCATGCCACTTCCATAATCCATAAAATTGACGATGATGGCTGCCACTTCTCAATGCATAAAAAAGTCACGATTCGGTGCAATAAGAGCCAAATTGGAATCACGAAACGTAATGCCTAAATTTGAGACAAAAAGAGATTTTCGAGCAAAAAAATTTTTATTTTTAATTATTATTATTACACTCGGATTGCACCCAAAGTGGATGGCGCTAAGTTTTCATGGTTTTCAAATCTTTTTCTTTTTCTTGGCCCAGATTTCCCGCATTTTCTGTGAGTGTGCCTGTTTTCTTGCTTCGGTCCAGGAGGTTCCAGTCTTTTTCTTGGTCTCCTTCTTCACTTCCCACTGGTGTATTTGATGTCTGAGAGTCGTTCTGTCCTGAGTATCTGTGATGTTTGCTGCTTCTAGGTCTTGTGTTACTTGTTTCATCCACTTGGTACTGACTTTACGTTTCTGTAGGAAGTTCAGCATCTGTTTAGTTAGTCTGGTCTCCGGGAGTCTTGAGATGTGTCCGTAGAATCTAAGTCTGCGTTTTCTGATGTCGTTCTCTATGTTAGACAGTTTTTCCGTGGTTTCTATTGATTGTAGTCTATATCCTTCATCTGTGAGTTTTGGTCCAATAATTTTTCTGATGATTCGCCTTTCTTCTTTCTTCAGGGCTTCCATGTCACCTTTATTCGAGGCTATAGTTTCTGATGCGTATAGTATGGCGGGTTTGATGACTGTATTGTAATGTCTGATTTTTGTTTGGATGCCAAGGTTCTTCTTGTTGTAGATGTTTGCAGTCATGCCGTAGCCTTTTCTTACTTTCTCTATCCTTGTCTTTTGAGTTTCTTTCTCAATTCCTGTATGTTGTATGATTTCTCCTAGGTATTTGAATTTTGTAACTCTGTTTACTGTTCCGTATTTCGTCTGTAATTCTTGTTTGTCGTTTTTGTTTGTTGACATGTACTCAGTTTTCTCGAACGATATTTGTAGTCCAACTTTTTCAGCGCACTTTTTGAGGGTTTCTACCTGTTGGATCGCTTGTTCCTCAGTGTCTGCTAGAACTGCAAGGTCATCTGCGAATGCTAGGCATTTAAAGGTGATACCGCTTCTGCCTAGAGTGGTGGGTGTTGTGTTCCATTCTCTAATTACTTTGTCTAAAATGAGGTTGAACAGGAGTGGGGAGAGGCCGTCACCTTGTCTGACTCCTGTTTCAATTTTGAAAGGTTTTGAAATTTCTCCCATGAATTTCACTTTGGAGTATGTATCTGTGAGTGTTGCCTTTACTAGGTTCAGTGTTTTTGTGTCCAGTCCGAGTTCGTTTAGCGTGTTGAAGAGTGATGTCCAGTCTACTGAGTCGTACGCCTTTTTGAAGTCAACAAATGTGCAGACCGTGGGTTTGTTGCTATTTTTAATAATATTTTTATTAAAAAAATGTAGTATTTTTGATTAAAGGTGATTAATATATATCTGAATTATATATTGCGTATCATATATCACCCATTTATCATTAAATTAAGCTTAATATTTGGCAATAACTGTACTAGAATTTTATCCATAAATTTATATTTTTGAGATCAGTGCGGAGGCAGAAGATATTCATCAAATTAATTAAAAAATTATATTTATTTTAACTTTACTATAATGCATCATTCCCCCCCTATTACAACTTTAAATCTCAACTAAAAAATATTTTTGCATACATCCGTGATCCACCCTAGTGTACACATAAGTCGTCCGTTACTCTGGGAAACTTTCGCTGCGCAATGGAAAAGACAAAAACTCGTCCTACTGAGAAAAGGGGACAAACCATTGGAAGAACCAACATCATATCGATCGATGTGCCTCCTGGACAACATAGAGAAACTTCTTGAAAGACTATTACTTAGGAGACTCGAGACATACATCGAAAACAACGGAGGACTATCAAAATGGCAGTATAGTTTTCGAAAAGATCAACCGTGGACGCTATTGCTGAAGTAATAAAGGCAGCAAAAATGATGACCCCTGGACTTAAAAAACGTCTTTAATTCAGCCAGGTGGGATGTAATCATGAAGGTATTAGCATCAAGACACCAGAATACTTGAGAAAGATAATAGACAGCTACTTGAGCGACCGCCGGTTGATATATTACGCGGACAAAGGGGAAGTAGAGTATGAGGTAACGACGGGTGTCCCACAAGGATCGGTTCTGCTACCATTCTTGTGGAACATTATGTACGAAGGCTTGCTAAACCTAGACTTGCCTAGAACAGCGAAAATAGTTGGGTACGCAGATGACGCCGCAGTGGTGTTGACTGCAAAGGAAATAACTACTTTGGAACTAGCAACTAACGATATTCTACGACGGGCAAATAATTGTTTAAAAGAGCAGGGTTATAATAATGATCAGTTCATAAAACAGAAGCGATCCTTATAACGGGCAAGAGGCTATTCACACCACCGAAACTTGTTCTGGAAGGGCAAAATATCCCCATATCAATATCATTGAGGTACCTTGGCTTAGAACGCGACAGCGATCTGCGGTACGCAGACGATATAGCCAAAACAGCGAAAAAGGCAGCGTCTACAGTGACAGCTCTGGTGCGGTTGATGCCGAACATTGGAGGACCGTGGAAATTGAAACTACTCAGCAATGTGGCAACCAAAAAGGTAGGAGCGAGAAAACAACTTACAGGGGTACAGAGGAGAAGTGCCGTTAGGATAATTTACGCCTACAGAACGGTTTCGGAGGCCGCGGTGCTGATACTTGCAAGCACGCCCACAATAGACTTACTGATTCGCGAGAAACAAGAAGTCTATGAAGTACTACAGCAGCACAGAGGGAAAAACGAAGTAAAGCGTGAGAGGGCGGCCGCCAAAGAGAGAGCGCGTAAGAGACTCATGGACCGATGCCAGACCAGATGGGTGACACTAGTGGACGGTGGACACACAGCCTTATTCCTTAAGTGACAGCATTGTACGACAGGTCACACGGAGATATGAGGTACCATCTTAAACAGGCGCTAACTGGCCAAGAGTACTTCAACGCATACCTTAAACGGTTAAAAAAAAGACACTGCGGAGTGCCTCTACTGCGGTCATATCCCAAACAACGCACAACACGCTATATTAATTTGTAAAGAATCAGAGAATGAAATAACTCGACTATATTAGGCGGCACAAGACTAGAAGAACAGAACATCATGAAAGTCATGTTAGAAGGTGAGCTGCGATAATCCCAGTGATAACTGGGATGCTGTACAATTTTGCATAACCGGGATCATGTTGGGAAAAGAGCAAATGTAGAGGGAATGGAAGGCAACCATAGTTGCGCACGACACACAAGGATGGCAACATGGACGACTAGACATGCAACGAAAAGACGGAAAAATCGTTAAATACACTACATGGCTAATACGACAGAAGACAAAAGACGAAAACGAGATGAGGGAAGGACAACCAGAAGAAGAAAAAGGGGAGTAAATAGAACAAACATCACCACCCTCCTGATGTAATGCACACGCGGTTCCAAGTGGAGTGTATTGAAGAGACAGGAGGGGTTTTAGTGAGTATGCTGGTCACGAAGAACTCGATCAGAGAGCCCCACAGTACACGGGTACGATGGCCCCGGTTTGCAAGAATGCATTCCCCCACCTCCGAAAAACAAGACAAGACTAGACGGACAAGACTAGACAGACAAGTCTAGACAGACAAGACTATACAGACTAGACCAAACAGACAAGATTAGGCAGACAACACTAGACGGACAAGACTAGACAAACAAGACTAGACAAACAAGACTGAACAGACAAGACTAAACAGACAACACTGGACAGGCAAGACTAGACAGACAAGACAATATAAAAAATTAAAAAGGCAAAATATATAAATCGAAACAGGAGGTCTTGTGGTTCCATTATTGTCGGTCTACTATCTAGTCCTTCTAGTATAGTTTCTTTAGTCTTATCTGAGTACTCTTGTTAGTCTAGTCTTTTCGATGGGATTATTCAATCGACAGTATGGATTTAGATAAGGCAGCATAAGGCTAGTACTGCAAACGCACAAAGAGAAGGTAGTGGTAGAAACTGTGTAGTTCTTAGGGATCGATGATAGGATCCATAGTATATTACGTATTATATCATGGAAGCTTATTGGTTTGGCAGATAATCTAGGTAATGTCTACACACCTAATCATAGAATAAACACTGTAAATCAGTGGATTACGGCGAGAAATCTGGAGCTAGCAGCCGTGAAACCGAAGCAATCCTCCTGATAGAATATAAGAACAGATAAAATACCTGCGTCTTATAATAGATAAAAGGCTTACATTGTATAGACAAGATGTATAGACATATCTTGACTATTTACTCTTTCCAGTTGTGATAAAATTGTTGTAAATTAATATAAGATTTCAAAATTCCACAATTCGTTCATTTAAATTTAAAATCCGCTAGATTTAGTGCTACCTAATTAATAAGATCTAAAATTCGATTTCGAAATAATCAAACCATCTCGCAGCTTTAGATTCATCTGCGATCATATCTCCTTCTAGTCCACACACTATTTCTTGCTTCCAATTTTCTCAAAACCGTCCTTTCTCCATTCCGTCCAGCGCCTTATTTTATTTTCAATTTAACACCGTGTAGATCCCGCCGATAAAAACATTTAGAGTGTATTAATAAAATCTATTTTCTAGATAAAAGTATTAGACGGTGTGGCGGCCTGTTTAGATCGCATTAAAAACTTTCAACGCGACACACAAACTGTTTTTTCTTTCGCTGGGAGAAGACTTACAATCTGTTTTTCCATGGGATTCTCTATTGCCTCTCAGTAAAATGTGTAATGTACATTCTATTCCAGTTTCAATGAGATATTTATTATTCTTATTATTATTTTTCTTCTCTTGTGAAAGTTACTGGCTACTGTATACAAAGATAATAATCTTGAATATCTTGTATGCATATCTGACTTGAAAGAATTCCGTAAAATTTTATTGAATTTTCTATGTTATTATTTCTTAATTCTGTGAAATCTTACACACAAAGAATATAATTTTACATGGATAATTTCATTTTAGAGAAAACTAGAAACTCGAATAAATAATAAACTCGTTCATATCTTCGTATGAAATAAGACAGGGCTGGTTACACTGGTTTGGATTGAAATAGAAATCTAGATAAACGATACTATTCAGATAAGAAAAAATAGGCTCGACTAAAAGGACAATACTTGATAGACAACATTAAGAAATAAAACTAGGCGGAATAGACAATTTTACAAAACGAATTGATCCTATTGCTATTAAGACCTTTAATCTTTAATTTTGTTATGGTTTACAGAAATTTGAATGTATTAAAATCTTACGTAATTCCTATATATAGCCTTATTATAAATAAAATTTTCAATAAGTTACTTCATAGCAATTAAAAATTCCTATATAGATTTTGAATTTAATTTATTCAAGCTGTAAGTCAGGCTTGAAGGAATCTCTAAAAAGAAAGAAAAAAACAGATTACATAAAGGCTATTTCAAGTAGTTATAATTGTTTTTCTTGGAACGAAAAGATTTTATGTAACATTTTTTTTGTAAATAATAATTTCGTTACATTACAAAGGTTTGAGTTGGGTTAGGAATTTTGTTTCAAAAGAAATTTCCGAGATTTTTAATCAGAATTTTCAAGATTATTTCATGCCCGGTATCCAATAAACTTTAATCTCAAGTTTTGTGTGAGAGAGATTTAATGTAAATTTATTTACACACAATTTCCATAAATTGATAATGTCAAAGTGTAAATTAAATTGATGACCGATTTCGACAATTCTCATTTCAAATCTTTAATAATAATAAACAATCTTTTTTAATTGTCGCATTGCTCGCACGATTTCAAATGAGAAGAAGAAATTTCTTTTGTCGCAAGAATTTACACAAATCATTAATATTTAATAAAAAAAACTAGTTTGTAGATAACTGCTTAATTTTAAATGTTAGCAATAATTTACAATGTTTTTTAACATTTAATCTAGAAGTAAAACGTACAGAAATCAATTTAACTTTAAATTTTAAAATTCAAATTTCAAACTAGAGAAGAAACTAGACAAGTAGAAAAAGATACATTGCACATATATTGTGTAAACTTAGTTTATCTATGTTTGTAAAAAAAAACGTACAGAAATCAATTTAACTTTAAATTTTAAAATTCAAATTTCAAACTAGAGAAGAAACTAGACAAGTAGAAAAAGTTACATTGCACATTTATTGTGTAAACTTAGTTTATCTATGTTTGTAAAAAAAAACATTGATATGAGTTTGAATGAGATCGAGAATAAGAAGAAATAGGTAATTAAATAAAATTAATAGTATATTAAAGAACGAGTTCAATAAGCGTGATTTATCAACACGCGTCAATGTTTAGAAAACGACGATAGTTTTCTAATAGAGAAGTGCGAAAAACGCCTTATGAACGAGTTTTTTATACATTTTTTTTTTTCTGTTTTGCTCCCTTTTATGCCATTTCTAAATAAAAAAATCGCCGATACATATCGAGAAAATTGTATCGCTCTCGGCGAGCCAATAACGAACCCATATGAACCCTGCATTATAGACGCAAAATAGAAAAAAAAAATTAGAAAGTAACCCCCGACACAAAAAAACTTTAAAAAGTAAACAAATTAGCATTCTCTGTTACTATCTCAACGAAATATAATCTACCTAATCATATTAAAAAATAGGTTTGTGTTTATTAAAAATAGGTAATTTCATAGTACATTACCAGCTCCATTAAGCAATTGCTCACTTGGTACTGCACTTGACGGTGCCGACAAGTGCGAACAATGGGAACAAAAACTTTATATTTAATGTTATATCTCCACCACAACAAAGGATCTTCGTTTAATTGGAGTATTTTATCTTTATTATATTCATTTCTTAGTGATTTTCATATCACAAGGGGGGTTCATATCGCTATTGGTAACCATGCTGTCATTTGTTGTTTGCTCTTCATCTCCACTGCTATTTTTCTGCATGTCAGCAAGATTTGAATGTACACTTTCTGTTGGTGGTAGAATTTGGAAGCGTGTGCACGGTTCATCGTGCATTAGATCCGATTCTACTCTGACTCTTTTAGCAGTAGAAGCTTGGTCATCACCAATTCCATTTGCAGATCTTGCAATATTAATGTCATGACGGCATCATGTCAAAAAGTCATGCAGTGTTACCAAGCGTAATAGTTCGGACTGAACTTCATTATTTCATTAAAAAAAAATTATTTACCTTGGGTTCGAAGTATGTAGCAAGCGAATACAGTGTATTGCTTGGAAGGTCACAGAATCTGGAATTGATGTCGTCCATTAGTTTTTGAACCCAACACACAGTTGTAGTTAAAGGTGGACTGTACAACTCACATTAGGCATATTCGCCAAATGCATTGCTCCGACCATATTTGATCCACCATCTCTAACAAAGCAATGCAAATGCTCGTCCTGGATGTTCCAATCCCGAAGCATCATCTTGAAATGGTCACAAATAGGGTTTCTGAATATCCGCACATATTCAAAACCGCGGTTTTCGGTTTTTGAAAATTAAAAACCGCGGTTTCGGTTACGGATTCGGTTTTTAAGAACTTTTGGTAGTAGTGCCTGATATTTAAACGAGATCTTAATTTTGTACAAAAGTTGGCGCTTAGGGTAAGTGATTTTTCGGGGTAGGTGGATGTAGCTTTAATTATAGAGAGTGCTAGAACCAAAATATTTAATATTTTGTTCTCTCAGAAGTTATTTTATTTAGCAAACTCCAAACGAAAATAATTTACAAGTTTTCTTACCATTTGAAAATTACTTTTCATTTCAAAATCGTCTTCGACGTAATACTCATTTCCACATTTTCTACGTGCGATTCTTCAGGAAATAAATTCTTCAAATTCACTGCTGCAACTGTTTACTACTTGAGATGATTTCTTGTAAAAAGTGTCACATACAGCGAATTGTATGGTTAATGCAAATTTTTTGTTCAGCAGGACAATTTGCACCATTTTTTTAATTACCCGGGCATCGTCATGTGTAGTATCTTCCTCAATAGTAATCCCACGTTAATAAATCCCAGGCTCAATCAAACTTTAAGGTTTTTGCGACCCGAAATTGGAAACCGCGTTGAAATCGCTCGATAACTAACGCCGCGACGGCCCTTTAAAGTTAGATCTATCGAGGATTGGTTGCATTTGTTTTTCCGAAATTTCGCAGCTGCCGCAACAAATTGGACGTTTTGTTAGAGCAAAACTTGGTCGGAAAGCGAGACTGAAAACCGCGTTGCGAAACCTTTGACAGCAGCGTCGCTACGCCACCGCAAAGTTAAATTTCCTAATCCGGTGCTGCTGGTTTTTCCGCCGTAGTTTTCGTAATTTTCAAGCTAGCGAAACAAGTTTGACATTTTGTTGAAGGGAAAGCCTGTCAGGAAGCGGTAGTGAAAACCGCTTTGCAAAATCATTGACAGCGGCGTCGTGACGTCGCCGCAAAATTCAACTTGCTAATCTAGGTCGAATTTCGTGTACTCGCGGTGGTTTTTCCGCTGTATTTTTCGAAATTTTGCAGATAGCGAAACAAATTTGATGGTTTACCGAAGGGAAAGCCTGTGGTAAAGCGCGACTAAAAACCGCGTTGCGAATTTTTTGACAACGGCGGCACGACGTCACCTTAAACTTCAACTTTCTAATCCAAGTCACCCACAATATCATTTCTGAAACTGATACTAAATGAATCTAAATGTTTTTCAACACTTATTACGATATTATTTGCAGAACAAGTTCCTTCAATTAGGCGCAGAAAGCCTAAATTGCAATAAAAATTGTTTTCTCCATGAATATTAATGTTTAAGTATCTTCGGCGTCTCATCTAGCGTAATACTATTTTTTTTGTCGATTTGCTTTTAATTCTTGAAACTTACTAAAATCATTTCCTTCTTTCTTTCTTCCTATCCCTTTTGAATTAAGGTCATAAGACCTGAAGAAGAGATAGGATTTAGATAGGAAAGAGATAAGATTTTGGCAAGATTTGGTTGGAAAACCGGCCAGCTATTGCTTTCCGAATAAATGTATATTTTAAAATTGCTCGATCACATATACCATCGACGGTTGCCATTTTTGCAACAGCAGTTTGCAATGTTTGAAATAGCACTAACTCAATGTATTTTATTTGTATTTATCTTTAGGTAAAACCGAAAACCGCGTTTTTTTATGACGGTTATGCGGTTTCGGTTTTTGCACAGAAAACCGCGGGTTTGCGGTTCGGATATATCCTAACCAGAAACCCTAGTCACAAATTATGTCACCGGTAAGGCGACCATGAAGTGAGCAATATTTTAAAACAATTTTTCTACGGGCGAAGTCATCGAAGATATGCTGACGATATTATAATCCTGGTATATAGTAGAGAAGATCTAATAACAATGATTGCACACCTACAAAGACAATCTAATTAAATAAAATTAAAAATTTTAAGTAACGCCCTATACTTATTTCTGAGGATAAATGATAGTTTGGCGAAGGCCACCCATTCTAGCCTTATTCTCCTTCTTATTTCTTCTTTCTGATTGTTTCGGTCGATAGTAAGTTTCGGTCCTATGTATTCTTCCAACTTTTTGATTTCCTCTTCTCCCACTATCATTGGTTCTTCTGTTCCTTGGAACATTATCTGGGTTTTTGAAAGGTTCATTTTCAGTTCTATTTTTGTTCATTCACATCCATGTGTTGTTAGGCTCAAAAGCGACACATTTGAACTTGGCTCAGACCAAATATCCGAGGTGAATTACAGTTTAGAAATTATTTAAGCATTTGTTTAATTCTGTTAGCCATTTTCGTATATAATAATAATAATAATAGTATATACCATACCTCGTCACGTATATTGTCAGTAAAAAATGACGCCATCTTAATTGATAATTTGGCAAAGAAAGAAGCTTCCATTACGCGACGAAAACCAATACCCTCGATGAAATGGAACCACAGATTTTGTAACGCAATCATTTCTCCGTTCATATCGTCCATTTCTTTCTGCTTTGGGATGAGATGTATCCCAAATTTGATTTTTTTTATATTTTTCTATGGACAGTTGTTGTGTTGCTTGTTGTAATGGTGTAACTGAGGTTACCTGATTCAATTTCAACGTTTTTCGTTGTTCTTAAATTTTACAAAATTCTTCATATTTTTCTTTATGCATGGATTTCAAATGCCCTTTCAATGCTGTTGTAGTCCAGCCTTTTTTTGAATAGGTCTTGCCACACGTTTTGCATTTTGAATAATTATTATTCAATTCTAAAAAATACTGCCAAATCTCACTGGTTTTCGGCTTCAACGTCCAATTTGAATACGAATATCTCAAACTACAAAGCTCAATAACAATTACGATCTAGTGAGCCCACAAGTTAATACCTGTATCATCTGACATTAACCTACTCACTTTCCCGCTACACAAGCACAATTTCATGTGCAGCCTCAATCGCGCGGCGACGCGTCTCAAAGGCTCGTTCTTTACGCGTTGACGTAACGTAAACTACCCTTCGCAAAAACGTCAACTTCTTGCGCAAGTTCTGCACTTGCGGAGGCAGAGTCGGAGTTCCGTTACAACACTACTACATAGGTATAACGTAGAGAAAATACAAAATAAAACACCGTGGCGGAAGCGGAGGTACGATTTCTTACGCAAGTTCTGCACTTACGGAGGCAGAGTCGGAGTTCCGTTACAACACTACTACATAGGTATAACGTAGAGAAAATACCTACTAGTTTCAAATTGTACGTATGAACTTAGATATTTATCTTACAAGGTATTATTAGTCAGTTTTATTATTTGATTTACTTAGCAGTCCCCTGACGCGGGACGCACATCATGAAAATATTAATATGTACTTCTAATGAAGTTGAAATGGCAATAGAGAAATTTTATTTTTTACTTTTTAGAGTTTTTTCTTGTATCGCGGGTTACTTAACACTTTTAATTTTATTTTATTATTCGAACTTTTTAAGAACCTCCTCGATTTCGTCAGCTTTAAAAAAAACGCATCAAAATCAGTCCATTTGTTTAGGAGCTACGATTACATAAACATATACGGACAGACGGACAGACAGACACGTCAAACTTATATCACCCCTCTTTTCGTGTCGGGGGCTAATACAAAAATAGAACTGAAAATGAACCTTTCAAAAACCCAGATAATGTTCCAAGGAACAGAAGAACCAATGATAGTGGGGGAAGAGGAAATCAAAAAGTTGGAAGAATACATAGGACCGAAACTTACTATCGACCGAAACAATCAGAAAGAAGAAATAAGAAGGAGAATAAGGCTAGAATGGGTGGCCTTCGCTAAACTATCATTTATCCTCAGAAATAAGTTTTTTGTGTGTAGGGCGTTACTTAAAATTTTTAATTTTATTTAATTAGATTGTCTTTGTAGGTGTGCAATCATTGTTATTAGATCTTCTCTACTATATACCAAGATTATAATATCGTCAGCATATCTTCGATTGATTAATACCTTTATCGTTCCAGTCAGTTTCCTTAAAAATCTCTTCCAATGCTAAAGTGAAGAGTTTTGGAGATAAGGAGTCACCTTGTCGTACTCCTCTATTAAGTTGGACAGATTTAGTTTATTTTCGTAGAGAATGCAAGTTGCGATTGCCTCCTTGCATTCTTTGATCAGGTCATTGTATCTGTGGTCGATCGTACTGTTTACCATTGCTTTTATAGACTGCCCATGTTTCTATGTTATCAAAGGTTTTTTCATAATCTGTAAACGCCAGATATATTGATATTTATTGTAAGATAAAAAAATGGTACAAAGGGCTACCGACCATGAGGTCCTTCTGCCATCGTTGGATGTTTCTATTAAAAATTTCCTCGTTAGTAGGTTATTATTAGTGCCGTAGTTTCTAAATCGAACTTGATAGCATGGTTGATATTCGTCGATTTTTCTCTCTAGTCTGTGTGTACATGTGACATTAGACTGATCGGCCTGTAATTTTTTATCTTGTTGTTATCACCATTTTTGTAGCTTAGGACCACGTTAGCTTTTTCCTGTTGTTTCTGTATTTTCCCTGCCTTTAGGCGTTTGTTTAGTAGTTTCATAATTTTCTTTAGTAGGTTATCTCCTCGTTCTGGTATCATTTCCACCATGATATTGTCATGTCCAGCTGCTTTATTGGATTTCATGTTGTTCAAAGTAGTTTTTACTTCTTCAATTTCTATTTCTGGAAAATCTTCCAATCCTACATATTGTGTTTTCCTCCCTAAAGCATCGACATATCTCTCTCTCTCTCTCTCTCTCTCTCTCTCTCTAGCAGTGTTTTTGATTCGTAAAAGTCTGTATAGAAATCTTCTACTATGCGTAAGATTTCTTCTCGGTAATGAATTCTGTTTCCTTCCTTATTGTATAGTGAATAAATTTGTTTTCTTCCTGCATTTCTTTTGAGGCTTTTCATACATCTATTATTTTGTATCACTTCGTTCAGTTGTTTTAGTTTGTATTCTTTTGCTCCATCTAATTTTCCTGTTGATTTCTGCGTATTCGGGGGTTGCTGGTTTTAAAATTTTTAAGATTAAAACAATTCTAGTTTGAACTAAATGTGAAAACTTTTGCTTATATACATTGTGTAAGTCGGCAATTTCCTCTTAATATGCAAATGTAACATAATAAATATTGCAAAAACATAAAATAGTAGTTTAAAACTTTGTAATACATTGTGATTATCTGCACGCAAAAGAAAATGCTAAAACTAATCCAAATGACATCATTTGTAGCCTGTGAACAGGATTTTTAGTTTTTTTCCGTTAGTTAGTGTGCAAATTAAGTAACAGAATTGCTTCTGATTATACTGTTTAGTAAGAGGGAAAACGAAACAAAAAAAAACATCATAAAGTAATTATTGGCATTAGTTTTGCGTTTCGCAGAAAATAAAATGCCGTGATATTTTGAATAAATTGGATGGTGAAATATTAATAATGATAAATTTGTCAATAAAAACTTGTTGTTGGTGTAATTTTAGATTTTTTTTAACATGTCAAATTATTTGTTTAAGAAAAATTAAATAATTACAAGATTTGTTATTTATTTTTTGTTTTTAATACTTTTAGAAATTACCTGCTTCATTATTTTATATTTGTTTATATAGAAAGTTGTTAAGGTATAAAAAATTGGTTTATAAAAAATTCAAGGTTCCCGGCTACAAAGTTTATAATTTTTGTAGGAATTCACAAAAACTCTATATTTGTTATTTGTTAGTAAAAGGGACTTATGAAACTCACAAAATATAGTCAAATTAAGATTCAGATTAAGCTACTTTGTGAAAGTGTGGACCAAGCATAAAACTGAGATAAGAAGTTTTTGTGAAATGACCAAGTTTTTGAATTTCTTTTGACGCCTGTGAAGAAAATTGGAAAACTATCGTCCAGGAATTGTTTAGGTTTTCCTTTCTGTTTGTTTATATTTATTATTTATTTTTACGTTTTCATCTAAAACGATCGCAAAAAGTCTCTGTTTATCTGACTCTGTTTCCCGGATTCCTCAAGAGGCTCCGGCTGGAGGAGATATAAATGAGATTTACGTTGCGTCTAGATCCACCATTTTTTTGCTAACTCCAAGAAAAAACCTGTAAATTGTTCAGCAAGGTAGACTTAACAACCCATAAAAATATAAAACAATATTAATTGTATTGAGATTTTAACTCTTTGAGGCACGAAAGTACTAAAAGTCCCACCTTTGATGCGTAAATGTACATGGCGGATAATTTAAAAGTAACTAAAATCCCGTGCCTCAAACGGTTAAAACATCGATTGTTTAGAATAAACAAGGCAAAGTAGTCTTGAATTTGTATGAAAAATAAACACGAGATAATTTATTCTCAACAGTGTTAACAGTAACTAGATACAGTAACAGTAACATATGCAGTAACTAATTAACAGCAATATCAAATAGGCAAAGTAACTGGATATAATTAAAGTAAATTCTTTGGTTTTAATCATTTTTTGTTGTAAATATCTAATTTTGCTGCCAAATGGATAATTTAAAATAATGAAATAAATATCAATTAGAAGACGGCTATTCAGAAATCGTCTCCCAAACACTTGATCATTAAGTTTATTAGATCTTATAAATGTGTCAATTAACTTGACAAACACGATAAAGATTGATTGATTGATATTTGGTAATCTTATAGTGTCACTGTGTATCATCTACCATTTACTTCCAAACCTGTAATTGCAATTAGAAAACAACATATCAATAAGTTTTTAAGTGAATTTGATGTTGAGTAGGAAAAGTGAAAACAACACTTGAAGTGATGCAAGTGAAATAACAGCGGCGATAGAAAAAAATGTTTAAGTGAAGCGAAGAAGATGAGACAGAAAGAGTCAAGTCTGCGGCACAGAAAACATACACACAACGTGTTATTATAGTAATTTATATGTGGAATAAGATGATATTTAGATGTCGTGTTCCCAGCCTTAAGTCACATTCAATGTTCAATGCATATCACCTACTAACATGCAATGTTATAGGATGGGAGAGTCACACAGTCACTTTAATATTATATACGGTGTAATAATCATAATGAAAACTTATTCAACAAGTTCTTCAACAAGCATGTACCTGCTAATAAAAGTAAATTACAAAAAACTCGATTTACACGGTAGATACGTTCCCGGATAAATCCAGAACTGATCTACCTGAGTAGATTTATTTTGTTTTCTTACTTTCCTTGATTATATTAGAACGGAAACATAAAACATATTACTTTGACTTTTGCGGTTTTTGAAAGAATCAGTTAGGTAAATTTTAATCGAGCTTTAAAAAGAAACCATGTAAAACGAAACCGTGTAATCGAGGTATGGGTGTAATCTAATTTATAAAATTGAACGTAATATTAATACGTTTCTAGTGAGCCTCATTTCAAAATTTGTGACAGTTGAATCAAACAAGTAAACGTAAATTTAAAAAAAATACATCAAATGAAAGGCCTAGAAAAACTGTGGCACGCGTGTCACTTATGGCACGTTCTAAAAATTTATTTTTCGAAAGGTTTGGTTATACGCCTTGGTTGCACATGTGGCAGCTTTAAATAAGCTGTAATGTACATAACCTACTGTCTCTAGTCTCACAAGAAACATATTAAATAAAGATATTGAAGTATCGAAGGGATATGAATCATTTTTCAAATTGCAAAAAAAATCCTACCCATCCAAGTCTTCCAAACACTGTCAACTCCCAAAACCTTCGAAACCATCTTCTCAACAGGTTATATAAAGATATTGGAGGATCGGAGGGAAACTAATCATGTTCCTATCCTTTCAAAACTTCACGTGATCTTAAATATTTCCTCTTACGCTTATCTCTTATTCTTGCATACTTAAAACACAACGTGTTGTGTTTTACAACGTAAAACACAATTGTTATCCCATTCAAATTTCTCATTCAACGTAAAGTTTCTATAATTTTTTGTAGTTAACGTACTAACTGTTCCGTGCAACTGTTAATTGCGATTATTCGAAATTCCGCTTAGCATATAGCACAATCGCATTGAGTTTAAACAAAATAAAGGATTAATAAATAATGTACAGATGCGATTGACATCGTGGAACTTTCTCGTATCCTTGTTCTAATAAAACATGGTTTATGTGTGCATTGGCGATTTGAGCTTGCACTGGCTAATAGCCACGCACCCGTCTCACGACCTACACTCCGTTCTCAAACTTATCGATGGAATTTACTCTCAACGCAAATCTTTACCAACATCCAATTTACATTAATATTACTAATAGTATAATACTTGAATCTAAAAACGAAGTTTATGTCAAGTTTTTAATTCCAATCGAAACGAAAAAAAACCAGTTATGTTTACAAAAATGTCTGGATTTACAAAAAAGTGCATTCTGATTCATTGTTAGAAGGGCTTCTGATTCATTGTTAGAGTACACTTAAATAAATTTTGTATTGGTTTTAACTTCGTAGTGCATCAAATCTTCATTATGAAATCTAGGTAATAACTTTATGTAATTTATATAATTCTATAGTAAGAGTAATTCTAGATTAATTGCTTTTCTTCGTCTGTCCAGTCAGCAGACATGTCTGGCAAGCCTGTCTAGTTTCGTCTGTAATACCGGCAGCGGATTCCTTTGAAGTTCGTACAATTTAAAATTCGAATTGATAAAAAAAAATCTATAAATAAATAAAAAGCAATTTACATCGAGATTTGTCCAAAGCCCCGAAAAAAGTCTTTCCTAATATGTCCTAATAAATGAATCGGCGTATATTTTTCGGGCTGTTTATTACAACTCGAATATTATATACTATTATTATATACGGGGCTCTTACATAATAAGAAAGACGCATGACACGGTAATCGTGAATAGAATATTAAGATTAATGGAGCCTTGAACCCGCAGTCACCTCAATACAAAATTTTGTGTGAATGTACGCCGGTTATTAAATGTTAAAGATAATTGATACTTTCCTGTAATTGGTTTTCATATGTATATGTATGTGTGCATGATTGTACGTGTGTGTGTTTATTCAGGATAATTGCGGATGAAAAATCCGCACACGAAGAACCCGGATCCATCACGATGATCCCAGAGAAAGATTCATTTGCAAAATGTTTATTTATAGAGGAAAGTCGAGAAGGTCGCATATTAAAATGAAATTTGTCATAAAAATAATATGTTATATTATATTGGGAGATATTATTAAATACTAGAAGATCATTAGAGATCGATCCAACAAATTTTCATAGAAAAGACATAATGACAAAATTTTCAACATCAAATTTGAAATTCTTCATTTCATTTTGGATATAATCAAATACAAATAGTGAAAAATTTATTTCAAATCGAAAACAATCAACTGCAAGTCGTTTAGGAATAATCTAGTTTTGGCCCGCAGTACGTTAGCTTTATTGGCGATTCATTGTCCTTTCCAGCATGCAAACTTTGTTGATTGTTAAAAATGAAGTTCAAATTAGGAATAATCAGTCTTTACTTAAATGGCAAGTAAGCTTTTTTTGTCCTTACCAAAATACAAATTTGAAATTCAAATTAGAAATAATCAATTTTATAGGCCTCGGTTATAGAATGCTTGAATAAAATTACCCTGTTGCCATATGTTTTTTTGCCCGAAAAGTATGTCCTAACCTAATTTTTAAACTGATTTAGCTGTCAAAACAATTACATTACACTTTCGGCCCGATTATGTAAGGGACGTTTAGAGTTATTAACGTTTAGAGTTATTTTTGGATAAGGTGCAGAATACGGGTTTTTTTAAACTTAGGGTTGCAGACTTTTTAACTATTGTTAATCGTCTTTGGCACTGTTTAACTAAGATCGGAAAGCAAAAATTTAGCTTCTCCATTGCCTGGTTCAAGAAATATTCCGGATTTTGTAATCATAAAAATTGACATATATGATGCAAAGTTGGTAAATTTCTGGTCACTTGACAAAAAGTGTGTGCATGCCAGTGTTGCCAACTCGAATTTTGAAAAAGACGTAGGCCAGAATAGAAAATTACGTAGAGTTAGTAAAATGTGTGAATGCAAAGTACGTATATCTGCGTACTTTTTTTATAGTGATATACCCGCGATACTTTAAACTTGAACTCCACCATCCATACTATGACAGTAAAATAAATAATTATTAATAAATTTGTTTATACATATGTACATAATCTAAAGGCGGCGTTCTGCATTCTTATCCAAAATCCTTTTACCTCCACCACATTTCAAGTCACATTTAAATGATTTACAATAAAAATAGTAGTTCATTTTATTGCCTTTTTTTGAACACAGCTTGAATAATTTTTGAATTTTTCCACAAGTGAGAATATTTTTGTTCATAATGCAGCTTTCTTTTTTTAGTAGGAGTAACATTTCGATTTTCTTCCTCACTGTCACTGCTTACTTCCATAATTGTTAATTTTATTTAATTTAAAAATGAGTGATATTTACGTTATTATTGAATGCAGAGTCTGATTCACCGAGAAAACGTGCCTGGCTCCCAGCCTCCCAAATAGCTAACCAATGAAAAGACTATAGAAAAAATCTCACAAAAGTAGTTCTTACAAATATTTAAGAGCTAACTTAAAAAATAATAAAAGGCAAACGAATTTCGATTTAATTCGAAATTTGATATTAAAAACAAGCTTGTGGAAATAAATCTGGATTTAAATACCGTACTTTAAGAGATATTGGTTTAGCTGAAGTCAGGAAGCAGACGCGAATAATTAAAATTCAAAATAGCCGCGTTTACTTTTTAAATTTATTTTCCTAGCGAGTCGAACCTACTCGAAAAAAACCTACCGCGTTCCAACGGGCGAATTAAAGAAGAACTTTAGCAGAGAACCCCAGGCACTTTTCTTATGAACGACCAGACGCGTATTATAAACTTGTTCGCGAAAGAAAAGAAAATATGCCCATTTTCTGCCGAATGCAATTTTATTTTGCAAATTTGTCAATTTGATAGAAAATACATAGATTCTGAGATTTAAGTTCGTAGGCTTGCAGGAGAGGCCTAAAGTACGTAGATCCACGTCAAAAGACGTAGAGTTGTCAACGCTGGTGCATGCATTCATCTCGGGGCTTTTTTGCCACTTCTACTTCTCTTTCGGTTGGCTACAAGAATAAAAGAATTGAAAATTAAATTTTTAGGACCACACAAGCACGAATATTTCTTGAACCAGGCGACGTACAAGCTTAATTTTGGCTTTCCGATATTTGTTAAGCAGTGCCCAAGGACGACTAACAAGACTAACAGTTACATCAGCTAAAAAGTCTGCAACCCTAAATTTAAAGAAAACGCGTATTCTGCACCTTAGCATTATTTTTTAAATGGTATTCTGTCACTTTACGACTATTAAAATATTAACAGAAGTAGGTGAATCTAACCTTAAAATCATCCAATTTTAACGGCTAGGATTTAGGTACTGTTAAGTTGTTTGTTGTGAAGTGTTAATTTGTGAACAGTGAGTTTTTATTGAAAAAATGGCGTTTAGCACGATTGTGTCTTTACTACAAGAGCTACAAGAACAAATGAACATATTCGATTTATATAATAAATTAAAGTTAAAATGATGTATAATAATGTATAATAATGCATTTTAGAAATAACTCATGAATATATCCGAGACAATTGAGATGACAGCAATCCATTTGAACAGCCTGATGTCGAATTTGTTAAGTGTTTTCGTTTAACAAAGGAGAGTTCCTTTATATCATTGATAAATTACGACCAATTATGAGAGGAAATATAAGATCAAGTAGAATACCTATTAAGTTAAAGGTAAAAGTTGCAATTTTTTATTGACTTTTTGCTTTTATTACCCTGGTAACAAAAAACCCTGTTTTCACAGTTTTTTAATTCAGGTTTAGGCTGCACTCAATTTTTATGGTCACGACAGTTACCAGCAAAATATTGGTAAAAACCGTGTGTTGGGAAAGAATCAACCTTCAATAAGTATGTGTATTAGTGAAGTGTCTCAAGCAATAAATAATCATTTACTGGTAGCGTGGATACAATTTCCAACAGAAAATGTTAAACGTACTGAAATTAAACGACACTAAGATTTTTGATACCACTCATGGGAAATTTCTTATTCAGTGTAGGAATTGCACTAGAGGATTCAAAAACGTTCACGAATTCAATCACTATTTTTGCATTACTGGACTTCTAACATCCAATACTAAGAAAAGCTGGTACTTAAATTGGCTTGGCTTTTAAAGCTTTCATATGAATATTTATTTTAGCTGAATGAAGTTAAAATAAATTTGGAATTATTGATTTTACATTGGAAACAATTAACTTCAAATTGGAGATCATTATTCAAATTAGGAAACATCATTGGCTTCGTCAAAACGAATCAAATTGGCTTTAATTAAATATGATACATGTTTACTTCGTTGGCCATTATTGGTCTGTCAGAATACGAAGAATATTTATATTCAGTTCAGAAATCAGCACAAAGCCATTTCAAAACTTGAATTAAATCGCGACATTTCTGGCGCCCTTTTTGAAGATTGTGCCTTACAAAGGTTATATTTTATAAAACATATTTTTTAAACTTCCTTTAGGATAACAAGGAGAGACTCTTGTCCCATTGGGTCTTTGAACATTTCATACCAGCAAACTTCATTTATATTTGCTGAGATCTAAAGGAATAGTTGTTGTACTTGGACTACGTTTAACAATTTCGTTCAGTAAAGCTATCATCGAATTTGAAATTTTGTATCCCCATTGCGACAATTTAACTTCAAATTGATTATAATTAATTTCAAATTGAGATAGAAATTATTCAAAATGGGAAATTTTTATAAATATTTTTAACAATTATTATATTTTTAATTATTATATAATAATTATCCTAGACTTTGGTCGTTAACCATTAACTTGTTTGTATTATTTGTAGGTCAAAATTAGTCCAATCAATAATCCATTCCAGAAATTGGCACTCAAACATTTTTGGGCACGTTTTGGAGGCTTTAGCGAAAAAGAATAGATCATTCTTAGATCATTCATCAATAGACCACGTCTCACTACAGTAATATAATCTGCCCGCTTCTTCTTGCTCTACTGGTCTTTTAACATTTTATACTGATATACTAAATGCAAACTACATTCTTATTTCCGCAAGCTTTATTGGAAGTTTTGCTACAGCTCAACCAGCTACATGTTGGTGGGCAAACCGCGCAACTGTTGAGAGGGCTAGGTTCAAAGGAATGCGATGCCGCTTTTGCGAGTTGCTGGATAGAAATAGGCAGCAGAGAACCGACTAAACTAGAGGCGAAGACCAAGGCCCGATTTGGGCTTTAGCGCCATTGAAAGGAAGAGAGTCAATACAAGGAAGATCAATATTAATGATTTTTTTTTTCACTTTTGTTAAGTAAAATTAATTTTCGATCATATGTATGTACTTCCTACACTTTTTGTTCTCATCTTACAAGAAGGTTTTTCCCTGCTATCGCTCCCGCATCGCCCCTTCGCTTGAGCATCCTTGTGGGGTCTAGCAATATTAATGTTCTTTTTTTTACTTTTGTTTAGTAAAATTATTGGTTGATCATATAACTGTACTTCTTGCACTTCTTGTTCCTGTAAGAAGGTATTGGCAAGAAGGTTCCTGTTCCTGCAAGAAGGTCCTGCAGTCGCCCCCTGCAACGTCTACTAAGGCATCTTTGTGGGGTTATCCTCTGAACATGACCATCTTAGTCTTCCTATTCGGATGTATTAGCGACATCCTGCTCGTTATAGATGTCATATATTTCGGAGTTGTACCTTACTACCGGGGACTAGACCTCTACACCCCGTCCTCACATTGTCCGCTGTCCTCTGGGTAACTACCCACGCCTCACTACCGTAACATAGAACTGGTCGAATGAGCGATTTATACGGATTGTATAGCTGAAAGCATGGCATAATAAGAATTATTTGCATTCCTTATTTTCCACTGTACTTCGGCGTGATCGCTGCAGTCCGTTGTTACGGTGGATCCTAGATAAGTGAAGCACCTCACTGTTTTGACGTTGTCGTCTGCTATGATGGTTCTTTTCGTTCTGGGGGCGAACATTTTGCTCTTAACCGTGATTCACCACCAGTCCTACTTTTTTGAATGCTGTCTCAATCTCCATGAAGCACTGCTCCGCCGCTTATAATGTGTTACCCATGTCAAGGTCATCTGCATATCCTGCTACTTGCACCGATTTGTTGATCAGGGTGCCGTTCCAGTGTACTGCGGTTGAGCGGATGACATGTTCCAGTGCCAGATTAAACAGCTTCGGGGCGAGATCATCCTTGTATTGACTATGAAATAATAATTCGATCTTGCCAAAATATAAAAAATGACCAAAGTTACAATACTTATAACGTACAATACTTATCCAATCAATTTTTTAAGAAATGGACATTTAGTTTGGAATTAATAAAATTCCTAAGTCAGGCACTTATTTTGGAACGAAGGGATTATGTAAAAATGTTAAATATGGTTTAAAAAAAAAAGTAATGGGAAGAAATATTTGGACTCATTATTAGTAATTATCATTAGCAGAAATAATTATCAACTATAAGTCAGCAGTGAAATCCTGAAAGATGCAAGCTGATTGTAGGAAGTTATGTAATAATTATAAAGGAGGTGCACAAACTTATCTGCCTGCCACAGGGATATATACAAAATCTTTGGTGGATCCCATAGATACACAGAAAATCTCTGGCGGACCGTATGGGTATATGTAGGGATATACACTAAAAAACGGCGGGCCGCATGAATATACAGGTAAGCAAAGTTTAATGCAGGTGGCTCGAATCACTACATACCAAACCTCAGGCAGGGGTCCCTTCCAATATTTTTCCCTTTTAATATTTCAGAAAATTCAGAAAGAAAATCTTATTACTAACATCATAGTTCAAACATTTGTCCGCTGAGGTCACCAACTACCCCTGAGTATTTCCACCCATGAACTAATATTCTATATAAGAGACGGTACCAACGGCTTCAAGGGATTTACTGATAGTTTAGAACGCTTCCTTTGAGGTAAAGATTTTTTTATATGATTTTAATTTCACTTATTTGTAAAATTAATTTAAATCTGATTAAATGTTCCAAATTTATTGGAAACAATCAGCAAATAGATAAATGACGATTATTGCAAAAACTAAAATGATGATTATTTTATATCACGTTTCAAGTTTCATTTAAAAGGTCATTTTAGATTAAAATCATTATTAAGCATGGAAATGTAACACAACTGTGATATGTGGTGCAACTACACATACACTGTTATACAGACACATACAGACGAGACTAGACTGATTACTATACCCGCCAATAACATAATAGATTTTTCTGTAATAAATTTAATAAAAAAAAACGGAGCAAGTGTGTAATGATATTTTCAACGAGAAAATGAAAGAAAAAAAAACAAATTTGAGTAGTAAATTAAAAGGTGACAAACGTAGAATATTTTTTTGAACATATATGATTTCTATATGTGTGAGTATAGTTAGGCGTGCCGCGCAGAAACAGGTTGTTTTATATTAAACGGCAGTAAAGATATACAGGTGTGTTGAGCAACTCGCGATGATGACATTCTGTGACCCGGGCCGTCGGAGCACCGAAGCCGCCGCTTTCCCGACGTATCTTTCTGGGTTATGTAACTATGTGCACTTCCTCCTCGCGGTATCATCTTCCAATAGCTCCAGCATGTAGGATTTTATTGCGCACACGTACACACCGAGACGACTGGTACGAACAGTTACGATCGCCAATTCCCACAAATCAATACAATACAAGAGTGTACAAGAATGAAGCTAGCTAAATATAGGAGGTTGACGATTACAGAACCCATTCGTATTTAACAGTATTTGTTATTTTATCTTTGACTACACTTGAACTTTCAATTGCACGACTCGAGATAATTCTATTAAATAATATATAAAGTTTAAATACTTAACAGTACTTAAGGAGTTTACAGTAACTCTTTACTATTTTCCTTTATTTTTACTACTTTAATTAGTTTATTTTATACTTTTACTATACACACATCAAAAAACGATTAAATTTATTTGCAAAGATTTACCACTCAAATAAAAAACTTTCAAAGCAAAAAAAGAGAAAAAAAACTTACAGACAGTAAGAGCAGACAGAACGAGACAATACCGGACGCGACCAGACAACACCAGGTAAGACCATACAGGACGAGAAAGGACCGGACACGACCGGACATTACCATACAAGACCGGACAAGACCGGAGAAGACCGTAGAAGATCAGACAAGACCATTCAAGATCAGACAAGACCATTCAAGATCAGACAAGGCCAGACAATACCAGGCAAGATCAGACAGGACAAGACTGGACCAAACAAGACAAGGCGAGACCAGACAGGAGAAGACAGGACTCTACCGGACAAGATCGGAACAGGCAAGATTAGACAGGACTAAGCAAAACCAGACACGAGCAAAACAGACCAGACAGGATCAGGTATGACCAGACAGGACCAGACAAGACCAGACAAGACTATACAAGTCAGAATGATAATGCTATACACTACTAGACAAGAGCAGTCAAAGCTGTAAAAGACATTACAAAACTAGAAAAGTCAAGATAAAACTGTCTAGATTAGTAAAACTCATCTAATTTTATCGATTAGGTGAAGTTTTTATCTCTGTGTCTATACTAGATTTATGTGAGTTATCTGACAATATCATTCTTCTAATAATCTCCATTTATCTACAAATTCTAGAATGAATTAAACTATCAATCCAGTTTGTTTAACTTGCTCGGATCTACATCCAACTTTTGTCCAACCCGTGTGGGGTTAGTTGGATCCTATATCGGGCGCCTCCCCAGGTGGCGGATAGGGGAATGCCTCCCAGAAATGGGTGGTACTGACGAAATCAAATAGTCGGGCCGGACCAAAATCCAACGCCAAACTGGTGAAAGGCAGCAGTTTCATCAAAATCTTGTCTTGGCACAAGAAGAATGACTTCGTAGTGGCAGACAATAAACTGGAGAGCGGGGTTATAGTAGCAGAATGGTCTCCACACTGCGGTACAAAAAAGAAACAGAACTCTTATTGTACTATTTTCTTCCAAATTATCGTCATGGCTGACAAAAACAGACAAAAGGCCCTCAGTCCGGGGCACCCCTTAAATGGGGAGAGGGTGCTAAGAATCCCCCATCTACACAAAATGACAATCATGACGAGATTAAACTATACAACAAAATAGTACGCATTGCAACATGGAACGTACGCAGCTTATGCATGGCAGGGAAACTTGCAAACGTAGAAAGAGAGATGAGTAGACTCAACATAGATATCCTGGGTCTCAGTGAGGTCAGATGGCCTGGAACAGGCAAAATAAAAACTAGCGGCGGATATATTTACTATTCTGGAGGGACTGATAATAACCATAGATATGGTACTGCGATTCTTGTCACAGACGAAATCGAGAAAGCTGTCATGGACTATGTTCTTATTGTTCTTATTGCTCTCTTATTGTTAGTGCCCGGGTCATGTTATTAAAACTTCAAACGTCTCACCGCATAATGCACATTCTACAAGTATATGCACCCACCAATGACAAATCAGAGGCAGAAATAGAAGAATTTTATAACAAAGTAGATGACCTAATGAAACTGACTAGGAAGGGTGAGATCACAATTGTTATGGGAGATTTAAATACCATAATTGGAACAGGCGCGGAAGGCGAGTCTGTTGGAGCATATGGTCTTGGCGAGAGAAATTCTGGAGGTGATACGCTTGTACAGTTCTGTAATGAAAATAATCTCTTCGTATCCAATACCTTCTTCAAACAACATCCTAGACGATTATATACATGGGTCTCGCCTGCAGACAATCAAAGCAGAATAGTAAGGAATCAAATAGATGATATAATGATGCGTCTCGAACTAAAAACGTATGTAAAATCGGTAAAAACCTATCCCGGAGCAGATGTTAACAGCGACCATAATCCGGTAGTCATGGATTTCAGAATAAAGCGTTTCAAGAAAGTGAAACGCGAAACCACAAATAAACAAGTAGATATAAAAAAACTGAACGACTCGGAAATTCACGAAGAAAAAGGGCTGAAACTGGAAAAAAAATGAAGGAGATAGACTCAAGAATGCAACTGGACACAGAAACCATATGGGGGCAGATGAAAGACGCAATAATAAAGATTCAAGAACAGGAGATCGGTTTTGAGGAAAATATTAAGAAGAAGGAATGGATGACGGATGAAATCTTAGAACTTATGACACAGAGAAGGGTGGCCAAATCCACACCATTAAAATATAAAGAACTCAATAATGCTGTAATGCCCGCCATACACACAACGGTCCACATGACAGGTCTACCTGTGAAGGTTTGCCTGCGCAGGTAGACCGGAGCGTGTGTGGGAATAGACCTGTGCAGTTTCTTGCGTACAGTTGACCTGCGCAGGCAAACCTGCGCATGTAACCTGTACGGTAGACCGTAACGTGTATGGCGGGCATAAGGAAGAAGTGCAGAGAGACAAAGGAAAAATGGCTGGCCGAGAAATGTACAGAGATCGAAGAACTACAAAAGAAACATGACTCGTTTAATGTACATAAGAAAGTTAGGGAGGTAGCTCAAGTAGGAAGAAAACGCCAAATAGTAACTCTCAGAGATACTAATAATGAAATCATAACTGGTGTCGAAGAGAAACTAAAAAGATGGAAGAGCTACGTGTAGGAGCTTTTTTATGATGACAGACATGAGATTCCCAGGATAGTAATTGAACATGGAGGGTGGCTTTTCCATCTTGGACCAGCCATTACAAAGAGTGAAGTCATCCACGCGTTAAAGACTCAGAAAAATTGAAAGGCTACGGGAGCAGATAAGGTACATATAGAAGTACCTAAAACCATTGCTAGCCAAAAAGGCAAATGACTAGTTCTTATGCTAGAACTATTCAATACCAGCTGGCTCAAGTCTACCTTTGTAACGATTTCGAAGAAAACAAATGCATCACAATGCGACGACTATCGCATGATTAGTCTAATGCCACATATCCTTAAAGTTTTTCTGAGAATAATCCACACTCGAATATACAAGAAATGCGAAGAACAAATAAGCGACACTAAATTTGGATTGCAGAACGGACTAGGCACTCGAGAAGTCCTCTTTTCCTTAAATGTTTTAGCACAGAGGTGCAGAGATATGAACATAGTTGTCTACGCTTGCTTTATTGACCATCGAAAGGCATTTAACCGTGTCAAGCACCAAAATATGGTGGAAATATTATACGTAACCGGGATTGACAAAAGAGATATTACATTGATAACGAATCTCTACTGGAACCAGATTGCCGAAGTAAGAATAGACGGAGGAACATCCGACACTGTGTCAAACTGAAGAGGCGTACGACAGGACTGTTGTATATTGTCACTACTCCTATTCAACATCTATTCGGAGGCAATTTTCAAAGAAGCTTTAGCGGAAGACATAGGAGGTATCAAAATAAATGAAGTATCACCAATATCAGATACGCAGACGACACCGTAGTCCTTGCCGATAACATATCAGACCTACAAAATATGATGAATAGAATAACTGAATATAGTGAGCATCGTGGATTGGACATAAATATATCAAAGACCAAACTGCTAGTCTTCTCCAAGAGACCCACTGCTGAAACAATTCTGATTAACGGCAATCAGATTGAACAAGTCTCGTGTTTTAAATATCTGGGTACCATAGTCAACGCGTGGTGCGATCCGAAACGAGAGATCCGTTCCAGAATCGAACAAGCTAGGAAAAAAATCATAAACATGAGAAGATTTTTTACTAGTCCTGATCTGAGTTTGGAGCTCAGGGTTCGCATGATTAGATATTATGTCTCAAGTGTGTTACTGTGCGGATGTGAATGCTGGACCCTGGACCCTGCAACTGAAAAGAAAATTGAGGCGTTTGAAATGTACTCATATCGCCGTATGCTCCGCATCTCATGGGTCCAACGAATTACGAATGAAGAAGTGCTTAGACGAATGAAGAAGCCGAAAGAACTAATGGCCTTCATTAAAGAAAGAAAAACTACATACATAGGCCACATTATGAGAGGCAATAAGTATGAACTACTGAGACTGATAATTGAAGGAAAGATTCAAGGGAAAAGTTCTGTTGGTAGACGTCAGAACTCCTGGTTGAAGAACTTCAGAAGATGGTTTGGGTGCACTTCCATTGAATTCTCGAGCTGCTGTGTCCAGAACAATGTTAGCTATGTGGATCGCCAACCTTCGAAAGGTGAGGGCGTCAAGAAGAAACTAGATCTATACGTGTAGTCTTATTTGTTAAAATTATCCTTTATTTCAAAAGATTAGGGTAAACTGGGCTAGACAAAACTAACCAGAACTACACAAACTGAACAAGACTAGACAAAACTATACAAGATTAGACTAGACTAGACAAAACTAGATGAAATTATACAACACTAAATCATCAATCCAATTTCTTTAAGTTTTCTCTACTAGACATCGTCGATTTAATCTAGTACGTATCTAATCGTCTACTTTTATCATATATATTTTTAACCATAACTGATTATTCAGATGTGTCTACAAATCCTAGATTTCACCATGAATTCAATTTAGGAGCATATTAATATAAGATTTAGTTCTGTAGGTTTTCGACCTAGAGTTACTATAAGGTTTGTTAATCTAGAAATTACTTTGTCTATCTAGAATTCCTACTAGGGGTTGTGTATGTAGAATAACAAGTTTTTATATTTTTTTCTTCTATTTTTTTATACAAATTCCACATTGTCATGTCAGTTTTTAATCGTCTTATATGTTTTGTTTAATCCAACTTATCATGTCGAATCTACATATCGAAAAGTTTTTAGAATGAAATCAATTTAAGACGGTTTTAAAATACAAAGTCGTATAAGAAAGAGATAACATACCTTGGTTCTATTGAGGGGTACAGAAAAGTCCCAGTCGGGGGCCACGAACAGGTACCCACTCCGGGCTATGGACCGGCTCGCCTGAAATTAAATTACGTTTAAGTTACGAGACACACAACAGAAGAAAAAAACATAATAATAATCGTTTAAAATAAATTTCAGTAAAAAAAGACACCCAACACACACCATCCTCCGCCTAACAGCTGTAAATAATTACGTGCTAAATATTTAATTGTTTTCTGTTTAGATTTCAGATAAATCAAACTACCTACGCGCCTGGTTTTTATTTAATTTTTTATTATCCGTTTTATATGCTTAACATACATTTTCATTTAATAATAAAATGTTTTGTCCTGCATCAAACGAAAAAAAAAGACCATAAATTATAATCGTTACATAAAAACACACACAAACTACTGTTATTTAATTTTAATAGAAACAGTAAAACATCCACTTAGTTTAATTTATAATAAG
Source organism: Phosphuga atrata (assembly GCA_944588485.1). Classification (NCBI taxonomy): domain Eukaryota; kingdom Metazoa; phylum Arthropoda; class Insecta; order Coleoptera; family Silphidae; genus Phosphuga; species Phosphuga atrata. The sequence goes on along the minus strand of OX155897.1, from coordinate 43,624,620 downwards.
TATTAAATATTAAACAAACATAAAGAGACCACCACTACGCTTAACTGCTCTTCTAATATAGGCAGAGATTCTTAAGATAATTATAATTAAATTAATGAAACCCTAAAATTTATAGTATAATAGGTATAGATATTATACTATATTATATATCTTGTTGTTATTGTATCTTATGTATTACAGTTGTAATGAATGCAGCCATACGCTAAATAACAATTTGGGAGTCACGGAAATTTTAGCAAAAATGTCCTTATACACAATACAAGCTTACTGTTAATCAAAAGAAAACAGCAAAGCTTGCAATTCAGTTGGAGAGAACAATTTATACACATAACTTACAACTTATACATATCTAATTTGGTACAATAGTTACTTTGTGTAAGATATGTGAATAAAGGAATACATGAAGAATTATTTTTGACCTCCTTTAAGGATAGTACATGCATGTATAAGATATACATGTCAAATATACATCCAATGTAGTGTATTCAAATTAATAAAATCTAGTTTCAATGCTATATTGGTAAATGCAAGTATTGTTTTCTTTATAAATGTTTATTTCAGAAGAAGCATTAAGGGGTAATAAAGGATCTAAAGCGGTGTGCGTGTTTTAGTAGTCTGGTCGGTTTGAGTGCACAAGAACAAATCTGTTCGTAAAGTTGTCGTCGTGGTGATTGTGTAATAAATCGCTTTTTTATTTCTTGTTTCCGTCCATGCAAAAATTCTTACTTAACAGCGTTCATGTGACGGAGAAAACGAAACAATCGGTTTTGTAATTAGCAAATGAAGAAAGTTAATTGTCTCTTTTCTTAAATACTGAAAGCGCTTTTTAATTGATATTATGTCAAAATTGAAATTTATTCGTTTTAAATAATTAGAAATCCGTTATAGTCCATTGGTACTAATGATTCAAGCTCCAAAACTGGTCAATTCTCTAATTAGATGAGAAATAATAAATAATAATATCTTATTCAATTTTGTCATTTCCTTGGCTTAAGACTAAAAGAAATACTTTCAATACGAAGATAAAAATAAATCAACGAAAATCAATATTTTAGTTAATAGATTATGTTTGCTACGACCACATTTCCAGTTTGATTATTTACATATACCGGATATTCCATAATTAGTCTTCTATAACATATAATAATTATTTTATCCAATAAATTATTCAAATTGCAATATTTTTTCTTGCAAAATGTTGAACTACTTTTTAAAGTCGGTTTGTATTTGTATGTCAGTCTATTCCACGAAAAACGCGCAGAAGATTCGTCTTGCGTGAAAAAAATGAGGACAAACGTACACAGAAAAAAAACATCTGTTAAATCAAAGCTAGTTTTAGATATTTAGTTTATCTTAAGCGACTTAACACTCCGTACTTTTTATAATCTACTTTTGTAAGAGATGAGACTTCACAAAATTATTAATTATAGACGAATTAAAAGCGTTTATTTTACGATATGTAGAGGGAGATTAAAATATTAACATATTATTTAACTGTAAAGTTTTAATTAATGTGCAAAACTTTTTTAATCTATTTAGTATTAGAAACGGAATCAAACCACTCTTATCCAGTTCAATAAACCAGTGTTATCCCATTCAAAACCAAAGAAATACTTCATTGATCAATTTTAATAATTATTGACATTATAAATAATCTACTTTTTTAGTTTATTTTATATTATCAAGACGAAGGAAGCTACTGGAGCAAATACTTGAAAGCTATGAGAATGTAGTAATTAATCTCAATATTTCCTCTATTCTAAACAAAAAATCATTTAAACAAAACTTATTTATCTAATTTCGTCTGTTCAATACTGTTTCCCATATAGGTATTTGTAACTATTTTATTTATTCCTTTCGGTAATATATTTTTCTCGATAAGATAGTGACTATGTCGTAAGATTTTATAGCAATTGCTATTAGTAAGGTATTAAATTGCAATTTATACAAATACCCTAAAGAAAAAGAAAAGTCTTAAACACTATATTTATGATAAATCTTGATAGATTTATCCCTCAATAACCAATAACAGATAGACATAATAGATTTCAACTAACATTCCGCAAATTAACTATCAGAATTTCTCATTGAATACTTAACGATTAAAATTACATACGTCCAGCGACAGTTATTGATTCAGCCGTTAGTGAAAATTACAACGCGCCGGCGAAATGTGAATTATGATACGATTCGAAAAGCCAAAAACAAAAGACCGGATTACATTCAATTCGAGACAGAGATTTGTGTAATAACCTCCTGTTATATAAAACGCATAATGCATGCTGCAAGTGAGAAATAGAGAAACAAATCGGCGAGATGTTAATTAGCATGTAGCAGGTGAGTTAGATAAGGTATGTGATATAGCCTGGGGGGGTTTTGTGAAGTTCTCCGCACCGACTACATAGGAATCTGTGTCACGGTAGTCTCTTATACAAACGACACCGACTTTATTTTACATAGACAAATTTAGGAAACAGATGAGTAATTAAAACACTAATTAAAAAAGATAGTTCAATAATTACTGGATGAAAACATATTGAGAAAACAAAATAGACAGTAACAGTCAAGACTAGACAGGCAAATATGGACATATAACTATGAACAGACAAGTATGGACAAACAAGATTGGATAGATAACCCTACACAGACAAAACTGGATAAGCCTAAACAGGCAAAACTAGACATACAAGATTAGAGAGAAATGACTAGATATACAAGACTGGACGTACCAAACTGGCTAGACAAGACTAGATAAGACAAGACTAGACAAACAAAACTAGACGGACAAGACTAGACAAACAAAACTAGATAGACAAGACTAGACAGACAAGACTAGACCAATAATAGTAGACTTCCAAGACTAGACAGTTCATTCATCAGACACAGGGATTATGAAAGTGGGGAGCTTCAGAGCGACAGCCACCATCTCAGATGTCCCAACATGTGAGAGGCATGCAGGATGGAGAACCTAACTGTGGCAAATGACACGGCAATAGACGCTGCCAACTATTGGAAAGGAAGGGCTTGAATTTAAACACTGGTATCTCGGACTCGGAAATGAATGAATGACGGTGTATTTACGATCAGACTTCTATATGGGTTACGACCAACAAAATGACATAAAACTCCAGCTAAAATTACTGAGCATCCTCAATGGTGATTTTATAACTCGGAAGAAGAAGATCAATCAGAAGATGATGCACATGATTCCGAATACACAACAGATGATCTACAAGAATATGGTAACTAGACTGTTTAAATTAAGGTTTGTTACACACAGCTTGTGGCATAGTCTATCAAATAAAAGTAAAGGACTAGACAGACAAGACTAACCAGACAAAACTAGACAGACAAGACTAGACAGGCAAGACTATACAGACAAGACTAGACAGACAAGACTAGACAGACAAGACTAGACAGACAAGACTAGACAGACAAGACTAGACAGACAAGACTAGACAGACAAGACTAGACAGACAAGACTAGACAGACAAGACTAGACAGACAAGACTAGACAGACAAGACTAGACAGACAAGACTAGACAGACAAGACTAGACAGACAAGACTAGACAGACAAGACTAGACAGACAAGACTAGACAGACAAGACTAGACAGACAAGACTAGACAGACAAGACTAGACAGACAAGACTAGACAGACAAGACTAGACAGACAAGACTAGACAGACAAGACTAGACAGACAAGACTAGACAGACAAGACTAGACAGACAAGACTAGACAGACAAGACTAGACAGACAAGACTAGACAGACAAGACTAGACAGACAAGACTAGACAGACAAGACTAGACAGACAAGACTAGACAGACAAGACTAGACAGACAAGACTAGACAGACAAGACTAGACAGACAAGACTAGACAGACAAGACTAGACAGACAAGACTAGACAGACAAGACTAGACAGACAAGACTAGACAGACAAGACTAGACAGACAAGACTAGACAGACAAGACTAGACAGACAAGACTAGACAGACAAGACTAGACAGACAAGACTAGACAGACAAGACTAGACAGACAAGACTAGACAGACAAGACTAGACAGACAAGACTAGACAGACAAGACTAGACAGACAAGACTAGACAGACAAGACTAGACAGACAAGACTAGACAGACAAGACTAGACAGACAAGACTAGACAGACAAGACTAGACAGACAAGACTAGACAGACAAGACTAGACAGACAAGACTAGACAGACAAGACTAGACAGACAAGACTAGACAGACAAGACTAGACAGACAAGACTAGACAGACAAGACTAGACAGACAAGACTAGACAGACAAGACTAGACAGACAAGACTAGACAGACAAGACTAGACAGACAAGACTAGACAGACAAGACTAGACAGACAAGACTAGACAGACAAGACTAGACAGACAAGACTAGACAGACAAGACTAGACAGACAAGACTAGACAGACAAGACTAGACAGACAAGACTAGACAGACAAGACTAGACAGACAAGACTAGACAGACAAGACTAGACAGACAAGACTAGACAGACAAGACTAGACAGACAAGACTAGACAGACAAGACTAGACAGACAAGACTAGACAGACAAGACTAGACAGACAAGACTAGACAGACAAGACTAGACAGACAAGACTAGACAGACAAGACTAGACAGACAAGACTAGACAGACAAGACTAGACAGACAAGACTAGACAGACAAGACTAGACAGACAAGACTAGACAGACAAGACTAGACAGACAAGACTAGACAGACAAGACTAGACAGACAAGACTAGACAGACAAGACTAGACAGACAAGACTAGACAGACAAGACTAGACAGACAAGACTAGACAGACAAGACTAGACAGACAAGACTAGACAGACAAGACTAGACAGACAAGACTAGACAGACAAGACTAGACAGACAAGACTAGACAGACAAGACTAGACAGACAAGACTAGACAGACAAGACTAGACAGACAAGACTAGACAGACAAGACTAGACAGACAAGACTAGACAGACAAGACTAGACAGACAAGACTAGACAGACAAGACTAGACAGACAAGACTAGACAGACAAGACTAGACAGACAAGACTAGACAGACAAGACTAGACAGACAAGACTAGACAGACAAGACTAGACAGACAAGACTAGACAGACAAGACTAGACAGACAAGACTAGACAGACAAGACTAGACAGACAAGACTAGACAGACAAGACTAGACAGACAAGACTAGACAGACAAGACTAGACAGACAAGACTAGACAGACAAGACTAGACAGACAAGACTAGACAGACAAGACTAGACAGACAAGACTAGACAGACAAGACTAGACAGACAAGACTAGACAGACAAGACTAGACAGACAAGACTAGACAGACAAGACTAGACAGACAAGACTAGACAGACAAGACTAGACAGACAAGACTAGACAGACAAGACTAGACAGACAAGACTAGACAGACAAGACTAGACAGACAAGACTAGACAGACAAGACTAGACAGACAAGACTAGACAGACAAGACTAGACAGACAAGACTAGACAGACAAGACTAGACAGACAAGACTAGACAGACAAGACTAGACAGACAAGACTAGACAGACAAGACTAGACAGACAAGACTAGACAGACAAGACTAGACAGACAAGACTAGACAGACAAGACTAGACAGACAAGACTAGACAGACAAGACTAGACAGACAAGACTAGACAGACAAGACTAGACAGACAAGACTAGACAGACAAGACTAGACAGACAAGACTAGACAGACAAGACTAGACAGACAAGACTAGACAGACAAGACTAGACAGACAAGACTAGACAGACAAGACTAGACAGACAAGACTAGACAGACAAGACTAGACAGACAAGACTAGACAGACAAGACTAGACAGACAAGACTAGACAGACAAGACTAGACAGACAAGACTAGACAGACAAGACTAGACAGACAAGACTAGACAGACAAGACTAGACAGACAAGACTAGACAGACAAGACTAGACAGACAAGACTAGACAGACAAGACTAGACAGACAAGACTAGACAGACAAGACTAGACAGACAAGACTAGACAGACAAGACTAGACAGACAAGACTAGACAGACAAGACTAGACAGACAAGACTAGACAGACAAGACTAGACAGACAAGACTAGACAGACAAGACTAGACAGACAAGACTAGACAGACAAGACTAGACAGACAAGACTAGACAGACAAGACTAGACAGACAAGACTAGACAGACAAGACTAGACAGACAAGACTAGACAGACAAGACTAGACAGACAAGACTAGACAGACAAGACTAGACAGACAAGACTAGACAGACAAGACTAGACAGACAAAACTAGACAGACAAGACTAGACAGACAAGACTAGACAGACAAGACTAGACAGACAAGACTGGACAGACAAGACTAGACAGACAAGACTAGACAGACAAGACTAGACAGACAAGACTAGACAGACAAGACTAGACAGACAAGACTAGACAGACAAGACTAGACAGACAAAACTAGACAGACAAGACTAGACAGACAAGACTAGACAGACACAGACTAGACAGACAAGACTAGACAGACAAGACTAGACAGACAAGACTAGACAGACAAGACTAGACAGACAAGACTAGACAGACAAGACTAGACAGACAAGACTAGACAGACAAGACTAGACAGACAAGACTAGACAGACAAGACTAGACAGACAAGACTAGACAGACAAGACGGACAACTAGACTAGACAGATAAGGCTAGACAGATTATACTGGACAAACACAATAGACAGTAGAGAGATAATTCTAGACAAAGAAGACTATTCTGATAAACTGGACAGCCATAACTAGACAGAAAAGACTAGATACATGCAACTTTTTTTCCAGTGTAATCTCGTCTATTCAGACAAGTTCTCTCTACTTATTCGTGCTTGTCTATCCTTATATAATCTTGGCCGTATTTAATATGTATTTTACTTATGAAATTGATATAATTTCAAGAAACTCACTTTCATTTGTACGAGTCAATTTATACGCTTGAACTACTTTCATTCTAATCTATAAATTGTCACCGTTAATTAATTGAATGGAAACGTCTAATTAAATTTTAATTTTGTGAAAAGTAAACCTGCAATTTGTTAATAAAAAGTTATTAAGCGCAATTAGTTTCGCGATTTTATTGAAATTACGAAATCCGTTTAAAGTTTTTTTGTTTTTAGTTTCTTTATGCGGAATTTCCTGCGTTTTATACGTTTCACTCAAAGCGCAGTCTACTTACATATTTTATAAACTTGTAGGCAAATAATAATAATAAGGGAAATAAATTGTAAAAGTTAAATTTCGTTTATTTTAAAATTCATTTTTTTTTTCTTACGTTGATTGCATACGAGTTATTGTCTGCTTGAGAATTGTGAAAACTACAGAGAAATTTAAAATGCAATTTTTTTAGTTTACATACGCTGAGAAATTGGATAGAAAAGATTTTTTTCTCTTTTGTAAATGTTGATAGAAATAGAATATGTTAAAATTACTAAATATAGAAGAAAAATGTGAAATCACAATCTCGTTAAAATATGTATTTGTATTCTAGACTTCTCTGTCAAATTCCTTTATGCTTAAAGATACTCTAATGGGTTAATAAAAATTCCATACAAAATTTAACTAAAAATATTTCGGCGTATTTATTAATTATAGACATGCCAAATAAAATATGTAGACTATGTATATAAACGTAAAATAAGTGGCAAGGTTGCAAAAATTTTTGGAGGTGAACCAGTAGTGCAGATTGGGCGAATCTAGTCCGGAAATTTATTGTCACGTAGGTTTCCATCAGCCAGAGGGTAATACATATTCAGGCCACGCGAAATATCACAAATAAACTATTTATTTATATGCATAATGCGATGATAATAAACATAATTAGTTTTATGCGCGACCCTTTTTCGAAGCGACGCCAAATAAGCTCAAGTTAGTACACTTTCCAATAAGGAATAACATTTTGTTTCTTGTTCTTAAAATTCTTGTACATTCGCTAAGGTAAAACGTTTCTGTTTTATAAAATCCTTGCTGTTTGGGTTTCTTTGTGGAACACAATATCCTTTTATTTAATAATATGATTTTGAAATCGTTCCCTCTTCAATTTGCAGTTTAATTTACCCGATCGAATTTTTGCGTCTATAAGTAATAACTATAAACTTTAATCTTATGGTGAATAATATGTGGGTTTACACAGATTTCTGAAACTATAAACAAGAATGAAATTAATGCGATGGACTCGACATCAAATGAGTCGCCGCAAAATTTTATGTGCATTTACCGAGAACCATAAAAACGGCAATGAAAAACTTCTCAATATAAACGCGTTTTATAAAATGATTTGATATTCATATATTTATGTCCGAGCTGATATAATTGCATTAAAATAAATTATGTACGATGGAAACTGTTCATTTCGTACTTAAATAGTAATCCAATAAAAACATAGCCAAATCAAATTAATAAAAGAAGCTGTAATAATGCCAGACAAATTTTACAGCCAAAAGAAAAAACAACTATCGATAATAAGGTTAAGGAGGCTTTTAACGATTTTTTTATTCAATAATTGGCTATAGTTTTTCTTTCTTTTATCCAATTACGATAAGAATTAAATTACTCTTGAATTAAAAGTGTTGTGACCTTAAACTGTTTATTTATAAGTCTTCTGTTTTTCTCAATATATTTCTGCTTAAAAAAAATCGAAATTTGGTAAAGAACGCCAACACAATTTACACATTGGAACAACCCTAAGAACGTTACCCATTATTTATACATTGGAAAGCACTTTCGTTTTCTCATGTGTATCATTAGTTGAATTATTAACCAGCCAACGCATTCTAAACAATATTGTCAATATATATTTTCACAGCTGACATATCAAGGTTTATTTATATAAAAATATGGTTCTATGAACTTGTTGTGTCGTATCAAAAATGGAAAATATGTATAAACATATGTAAAAATGCTGATTAAACAAAAATACTTTTACGTCCATTATAGAACCCAAAAACAGATGCAACAAAATTACTTCCAATGAGCAAAACTCACTTCGTTGCACTTTTTTTTGTAAGTAGTGGTAAATAGTGGATCAGGCTACTACCAGGCTAGTACCACAAAATGTATACGAAATTACTTTCCGAACAACCAAATAGAAAACAATGCAGATTCCATTTTTTCTATTTTTGTTGACTATTTACTATGTAAATAAATTTATTTATGCAAGGTAAAGAGTAAACAGTAAAGAAAAAAGACACGGCAAGATTGAGAATCTTGATTTTGAAGATATTAAGAATCTTAATTTAGACAAGATTGAAAATATTAATTTAGACAAGATTAGAAAACTTGTTTTAGGCAAGAATGAAACTCTTGATTTATAATACTAGCGTTGAACCTTGTTAAGTCAAGATTTTGAAGGTTTTCTTGACATAAACAAGATCTTTATTAAAATAGGATGATACAATAAATAATTACCTATTGGAATTACTAGACAATAAGATAATCCAAACATTAGTTGTCTAATAATTTTTTTTTTCGACCTTTTTTGCCGCCTAGGGACCGCGTTAAACAACTATTGTTCAATGTACATTTCTACTATTGTGTTCATCCTCTTTTCTCTTCTGCCAATATATCTCCATCGTCTCTCTTTGCTGCTCCCATCGGTCTTCTGTCCACAATGTTTCTCCAGTTTTTCTCTTCTTCGCCTAAAATCCTTCAAAATGGAGAATTTTTGTCTCTGTTTGTAATGTCTTCTTCTTCAATACCCAACTCCACTAAGTCTGCTTTGATTTATTTGACCCATGTGATTTGGGTTCTGGGGTTTTTGTCAAAAAATATTAATATTTTCCTTGTTAGCCTTTCATCATTCATTCTTTGGATAATGGCAAAAAAATGGGCATAGAAGCTTACCCTTCTCCCAGTATTTCTAGTATCTCTCACTTTCTCAATTTTACCATACAATTCTCGATTACTTCTAAGCTTCCAAGTCCCATTTTCAAATCTCGGTCCAAGCACTCTTCTTCTGAGTCTTCGCTTTTTCTTTGCTATAGCTTTCATTTCTTTGTTTGTGTTCATCGTCAAACATTCAGAGGCATATAGGCACTTTGGCTTAATCACTGTGTTATAATGTCTGATTTAAGCATTAATGGATACTGACTTCTTGTTGTATACATTCTTTGTTAGCTGGAATGCCATTTCCATTTTTCTTACTCTTGTTTTTTTTTCCTTCTTTGTCTAAAGCATTGGGCTGGACGATTTCCCCTAAGTATTTGTATTTAGAAACTTTCTGACATTGGTTAGGTAGTCTGCCTTTTCAAAAGAGATTTTCAGTCCCGTCTTTTCTGCCGTTGCTTTCAGAATATTGATCTGTTTGGTTGCTTTTTCCAAACTTCCAGGCATAACCGCTAACTTTTGATTAGATATCATTAAGTGTTTGTATGACGATTGCGACGGTTTTATTGTCTGCCCCGAACTCTCTGAGGATGTTAAATAACGTTGTTCTGTCAACGGAGTCATACGCTTTCTTGAAGTCAACAAACGTGCTAAAGATGTCTTTACCTCTTAATCGACTATATTTAATAATTAACTTCAAGTCTAAGATTTGTTCCGCACAAGATCTTCCCTTCCTAAACCCCGCTTAGTATTCACCATTTTGTCAAGTTGTTCCAGTCCATACGTTACCGGAGGTAAAGATATCCCTCTGTAGTTGTTTGCATCGGTTTTGTCCCCTTTCCTGAAGATTGGATGGATTAGTACAGTTTTCTATTCGTCAGGTATACGTTCAGTTCTCCAAATTTCATTTATTATTCCCAGTAGTTTTTTTCGAGTTGTAGTATCCACATTTTTCCACATTTCTGCAATTATCATGTCTTCCCCCGGCGCTTTATTGTTTTTAAGGTTTTTAATTATTTCTCTGGTTTCTATGATGGATGGGGGTTCAGAGTTATTCTTTACAGTATTTGGGGAATAAGCTGGGAGTTTTTCTATTGGTTCCTGACAGGTGAGGAGCTGTTCAAAGTATATTAGTAGTATAGTATACTAGTATTTCACAATTTTCTTCATTATTCATTGCCAATTTTCCAGTGGGATCTTTAAAGCACAGATTTGGTGCTACATATTTTTGTAGTTTCTGTTTGAATGTGCTGTAAAAGGATCTATAGTCCATTTTTTTAAGAATGCAGTAACTAGAAACCTGATTTACACTATGATAAATGTTCAAACTAGATACAAAATTTGGCGCTAAATTCAAATATACTGAAACTATAAAATTGGAAAAATGAAACTATATACTATATAACTGAAACTATATACTTGAATATCAAATTGGTAATTTATGAATGGTTTTTGGTTAAAGTTTTATGTAATTAAATATCTTAATATTATTGAATAACACACAATACTAACAAATAAATGGAGAAAAACGCAAAAAATCTAAATGAAACAAACAGATCAGATGACAATTCTGAAGTGACACGGCAGCCATTGACAACTAACAGCTGCAAATGTATGTGAAAAGAAAGAGAGAAAAGAGGTTGAGAAGGAGAAGTAAATATCGTCGGTGTGAACTTCTCCTCGATTTAAGCCAATCAGAGAACAAGGTCAAATAAGCCCAATCTTCCGTGTATTGCATTCTTAAAAAAAAAGAACTATAGTATTGTTTTTCTTAAAATCCGGTTCCAATAGTCTTTTTAATGATCTAATGAGTTTTGCTGTAGAAGATCTTTGCTGTTTGAACTCCAGATGGTCCTGGACACTTTTGGGTGAGTGCCATTTCTTCTACACCTTCGTCCTTTGCCCTATTGCTTCTTCATATTTCTCGACCCACCATTCGTATTTCTTTGTCTTTTTCATTTTTACGACTTCTTGAGCCGATCTAACCATTTCTTCTTTTATATCTTCCCATTTATCCAAACTTGTGACTATGTTTTGAAAAAATTCTTCTCTTTTCTCTTTCAAGATGTTTGCGTATATCTTTGGAGTTTTCCTTTTTAGTATTTGTTTCTTTGTGGTATGAGATTCAATTTGTTTGTCGACAAATAGTGGTCCGTTACACTGTTTGCCCCTTTTTTTTATTATAGTGTGTGATGGCTATGTGGTCTATCTGAAATTCTCCCAGACTTGTGTTTGGTGATTTCCATGTTTTCTGTTTCTTTGGAGGTTTTTTGAAATTTGTCTAATCATTATTATATGTAGTTTTCATTTATATATGTTATAGCCTAAGTTCTTTTATTATATGTGTTATAGCCTAACCCAGTGTTCTTCAACCGGTGAACCATGCAACCCTAGGGTTCCACTAAAACATCCAGGGGTTCCGCGAATCAATGCTAAAAAAATCTGAACTTGAACACAGGCAGGGCATTTACATCTAGAGACGATGCGTTGCGCCACTCTCTGGAACACGTGTGTCGATTTGAGTTTCATATGGGAACTATTCATTTCAAGTCTTACAAATGCTAACGGTAGTAAGTTAGTTATTTTATAATAAATTGAGTTTTGTTTTAACTTCTCCTAAAATCCTTTAGAAATACAATGCAGAATTGACTTAAAACTGGGAAATTGGAATCAAAATCCAAAGAACAAACTTGCTCTATTGAAAACTCCACCAGTTTTCCGCCAACATTGTAGCTGACGGAAGAAGAAAATAAATCAGGATCTACTAGCCGAAAAATACAAAAGTATGATGAAGATTATTTGAATTTTGGATTTACCTGGATTGGAGATAAAAATGAGCCAAATGGGTTTTGTGTGGTATGTGAGCAAGTAGTCAACAACAGTAGTTTAAATCCTGCAAAATTAAAGCGTCATTTGGAAAACAAACATCGGACTTGAAAAGGTAAAAGCGAATATTTCAAAAGAAAATGTCTTGAACTGCAGCAGAAAAAGAATGCATTTGAAAGGTATGTTCGTGATGATTATAAAAATGTTCTAAAAGCATCTTATTTAGTTAGTTTGCGCGAAGCTCATACGATTGCAGAAAAATGAATCAAATGCATGATCGGTGACAAAATTTCCAACAAAATTGACCTCGTCCCATTGTCTGATACGACGATTTCATGACGAATTAAGGATATGTCAGATTACTGCGAAGTGGAACTAGTAAGTCGTTTGAAAAATCCTAAAGATGGATTGATTCACTATGCAAATGAGCGAATCTAAATATGTGGCTGGATTAGCAATTTTGTTAGTTTTCGTGAGATACATACACGAATCCAATTTTCAGAAACATGCTTTTATGCGCAAAGCTCTGCCAACTCAAACAACAGGTGAAGAAATATTTAATTTACTTAATGCATATTTTGAAAAGCATTCAATTTCTTGGAATTTATGTCATCATATATGCACTGATAGAGCTAAAGCTATGGTTGGTATTATAAAGGGTAATAGATTCAGATATCAAAGCCAACCATTGTTGTCTTCATCGTCATGCTCTCGCTCTTAAACGGACACCAAAAGCATTGCAGAAGTTCTCAATGAGGCCATTAAGATGGTAAATTTTATCAAAATCCAGACCCCTAAAACCAGGGTATTTGCCCTATTGTACGATGATCTGGGAAACTCACATAAAAATCTCCTTCTTCACACTGAAGTAAGATGGTTATCCAGTGGAAAGGTTCTGACTAGACTCTTGGAATTGCATGATGAAATTCGAATCTTTTTATATGAAAGTCAATTTTCTGGAAAACTTAATGACACTAATTGGCTTCAAAATCTAGCCTACCTTGCACATATATTTTCGTACATGAACGAAGTTAATCTTTCACTTCAAGGACCAAATACTGCTGTTTTTAAGGTCTGCATTGGGAGGAATACATCACCAAAAGTAATACAGAATGTTTTTCTAATTTAAATGATTTCCTGGCAAACAATAATATCGCATTCGGCCAGAATTAAAAAAAATCATATTTTGGAACATTTAACGGGATTGCAAAAGACATTTTTCGAATATTTCCCCCCATTTGCAATAATTTAAGTTAAATCGAAAATACTTAAGTTAAATCGAAAAACAGCACTAATATGCGTGCGGTTATGGCTCGCCGAGTGTGATACAATTTTCTCAATATGTATCGGCGATTTTGTTATTTAGAAATGGCATAAAAGGGCGCAAAATAGAAAAAATTCTACAAAAAACTCGTTCGTAAGGCGTTTTTCAGCACTTGTCCATTAGAAAACTCCTGGCTTCGTTCGTCGTTTTCCAAACATGGACGCGTGCTGTAAAATCTCGCTTACTGAACTCGTCCTTTAATATACTATTAATGAGTATTGTGATTTGGATACCTTGCCAATTAAGGAAAGAGAGCCATTTCTAGATATATGTACCGACACTGCATTACAATTTACATTTGAAGAATATCCGGATATATTTTGGAAGTGATGCCTTTCGAAACAACCTATCTCTGTCTCGAAATCCTCGAAAATCCAGATTCGCGCAAACATGTTATTGCGAATGGCAAAAGAACTCGTATAGCCCATTTTGATAAATCTGGATTGTCGTTTTGTAAGCTGCACCAGAATGCTGTTAGTGGTATTTCCTCAAATTTAGATTAGGGAAAAACTCGTTTATGGATATGGACTATTCAAGTCTAATGTAAATTCTTGCAGTAAGACATTTAGGACAGGAAAACAGACAAAAAAATTTTGTACAACTGATGAGATCCAGTATTTTAGTTTTCGTGTCATAAATATAATTTTATCTTTGCCTTGAAAAACATTTTCTTCTTTGCCTTGCAGAGATATATGGCCATGCTGTATTTGTTCACAGTTCATGCCGTGATTCGTTTAAGAATATTACCCCTTGAAAGAAAAATCATAGTCACCGAATGGGTTTATTTCTAAAGAATCTTGTAAAGGATACTTTGGTGTGTGTTATTCTAAAATAAAAGTGGGATATCTTTTTCCCTGAGACGATACGCTCGTTCAAAATTACCATTGTCGGCATAGCGCGAGCACGTGTAGCGGCTCCTAAATATAATTGTTAATTCAAGTGCGTGTAACTTTTTACTAGAGTGTCCTTTTTCATTTCTGTTTGATGAAGGGTGTTAAGGAAAGTATGTAGAATTTTTACATATATAACGTTTTCATTAATTTATACTCGCGTGTGTTAGAAATGATGTCAAAAATGTGTCTAAATAATGGTTTTTCTTGTAATTTTTTTTTCCTAAATTAGCAAAAAAGTTATCACCGCAGCGGGGCTGAAGAAGTTGAGATATAGAACATATAGATTACGATGTTTTATAATAGAATCTTCAAGAAAATTCTGCCTATATCTGCCCTTGTACATGTGAGATTAGAAATACGAAGCTCCGACTTCTCCTTTTCTTTTCCACATACGTCGCTACAAAAACTAATTGTAAGTATAGCAATCGACTTGATGCCGAAAATGATTTGCGTCTCCAATTAACACCGATCCAACCAGATATTGATAAATTATGCATAAAAATACACAACGAAGTCATTCATTTTTTAAGATTTTTTCGTTTGATCATAATTTCATTTCTATGTATGTATAGTACAAATATTTTATATTTTATATGAAGTTATAATTTTGTTTGAATAAATGCAAATTTATTTATTATAAGACTTTTCTTTTCAAACAAAATTTGTTTCATTTCAAACAAAATTTTTATAAGAAATGCAGGGACGAACCATGTAATGCGATTGCCCTTAATTGAAGTGCTACTAAACAGATGGTTCCATAAAAAGAAAATTCTCAAAAAAAGGGTTCCGCGGGATAAGAAAGGTTGAAGAACACTGGCCTAACCTAGCCTATTTACTATTATTTATTGTCTCTTTGCAATTACATATTATCTATTTGCTATTATACATATTATCTATTTGCTATAATATTTCAATCTTGTCGAAATCAAGATTTTCTATTTTAATATTAAAAAGATAAAAAAATAGACAAGACTAGATGAAATAAAACAAGGGACAATCTTGAAATTAGTTAGACAACAAGATAATTCAAAACATTTGTTGTCTATTATTGTTATATGGGTATTATTCTAATATATGCATTATAGGTAGTCTATTTTCTATAATATATTGTCTATTTGCAATTACAAATTATTTATTTGCTATTTTAAACAACCTATTTGCTATAATATTGCATATTGACTATTTGCTATTATAGTTTTTAGACAAGATTCTTGGAAAACAAAATCTTGTTTATGAAAAGCTTAATATTGCCTACTTAAAATCATAAATTAATAGTACGATCCTTTATAAAAAGACGCCGATCAGCGATATCAGATGACCGATCCAGCTTTATCCGAATTTAAGGTAAACTAATTTCTCGATATTTGTTGAAATTTTAGGGTTTTGGGGGTTTTAGGGTTTTAAAGGTTATATTGTTTTGTACATAATTTTCAGCAATATTCATTTTTTTTTAGCTAACAAGACTAGACAATGTAGATAATCAATGTTTGTTATCTTATTACCATCTGAATTTGTATTTTGTTAAACAATGTTAACAAAATGCATAGGAATTGCTTTTTATAAATGCTTATAGCTTTCAGACAAGATTATTTGCTTTATAAAAATTGACAATATAAGACTTGATAAGATAGAAGAAGACAGTGGCATCAGATAATGAATATAGTTAGATAACAAGGGAGAATACAGTCAATCTCTCTTTGTTGCCTAATTAGCATCAAAAGAAATATTACCTTAGACAATGTTGTAAAGGAAGAAAGATTTTATAAGACAAGATATGAATTTTTTGTTATAACAGAAAAATTGATAAATTAAGACAAGGTCAGACTAGGACATAATAATGAGATAATAAATATACTTAGACAGCAAAGTAATTCGAAATCTTATAATTATGTCGTCTAATTAGCATCTAAACAATTTTTTATTTAGACAAGTTGGTAAAAGAAAAGGATTTTGATATTGTTTATAAACAATATTTTTAAAAAGACAAGTAAACTAACAACAATGATAACAAAATTAGAATCTTACTTGTTTATCTCGTTTTCTAATTATACAAAAATATAATGAAAATTTGGTAAATGTAAAAACAATTCCAATAGAGAATATGCAAGTGATTTAAATTTACTTGATTTTTTTACTTCTGATACTTTAAGGTCTTGACATTACAAATAAACCATTATTTTCTCATTTAGTTTATAATTGTATTTTTATTTAATTGTGTTTTTTGTATTTAATTACATAAAACTTTAACCAAAAAGGGCAAAATAAACGAGCTAAATTCAAAATTGCGAAACGAGCTAAATTCAAAATTGATCGAATCGAAGACTGACGTCACATGGCATGCTATGAGATTTATCGGCGTCGATATTCATACTGCGCTCTAGTCGTGTTTGAAAAAAAAATTGTTTTTATTCACATTTTCTTTTACCTAGTGCGATTTTTCTATATAGTTAGACATTAGAAATTATCAAGAACAAAGACTGAAAGTGGTTATCAAGTCCGTGTCCAGATCTCGTTCCTTCGTTCTGCCTATATTATTATGTTTTCTTTAGTTTTGTCTCGTCTTGATTTATTTTCCTTAGCCTTGTCTAGTCTTGTTTAGCATTGTATAATCTTCCCTATTCCTGTATAATCCTCGATAAACAAAACTAAGCATATATCTTCTTTAGCCTTCTATTATTTATTTATTTACTTTACCTATTTTTATTTTTTATTTATTTACCTAAGAACTAAATACAATAAAATAAACTACATTCTACCATTCTCCAATACCTGTTTGCTCTTTCCATTTTTTCACCCGTCTGAACAATTCTAAACTCAAACCCCTTTCATTTAAATTAGATCATAATATAGTACAAATAAATTCAATCATATCCAGTCTTGTTCAATGATAGTAAAACAACTAATTAATTTTCATTTTCAAAGGAATCAGTACAGTCTGTCGATCTATAGGCATCACTCAAGTTTAGTTTTGTTTAGTCTTATTTAACCTGTCTTGCCTTTACTGTCTAATATTGCATGAACAGGTCGAAATGAGACCATTTTTGACCTTGTACAGGTTTATCCAATTTTGACCACACTTATAGTCCAATATTAGTAAAACAACTAATTGAGTGATTTCCATTTCCAATGGCATCATTAAAGTCTATCGATAAATAAACATCAATAAAGTTGTTTAATATGGCTAAAGTTTGCTTTAACCATCTATAAAATTGAGAAACAATCTTCGTTATTCTTGATGTTGGCATTCTGGAACTAGACAATATCTATAAAAAGACAATATCTATTATCGAAATGGCGATTAAAACTGAAAATCCTTAACTAAATGCATATAGTAAACAGTACTGAACGTGCCCTGTGACGTCATCCAAAGCGCGCCAAAAAATGTGGGGCGTTTAAACAGGTCAAATTTAATGGGTATTTTATATATTATTTTCAACAGTTTCGACAGTATTTATATTTCTTACCATGTTATAAGGAAGCAAAAGTGAATTAAACGAATAAAAAAATGATGCATATTCGTATTACTACATAGGAATGGTTTTTGCATTTACCAATCTACTTGTAAATAGATTCATTAGAGAAGAAAGTTGCAACATAATGTATAGACCTGAGGAATATTATTGAGTATAAAATAGACCTTAGTGGATGCAGACATGTCAACATAGTTTAATAATTGTGAAAACTAGGTAGTATAAAGAAATTTAAATTGCAAATGTGCATGTGTGTATTTATATGACTTTGTAAGGAGCGAAAGAATGAAGAAGAGGAAGGTTTTTTGTTTGTGTAAAACTTGTTGATAAATAAGGAAGCGAAATGTAAATAAAGCGTTTCATATATATAATTCTCGGTTAGATCGTTGACAAATTGATGGCATAGGGTGAGGAGAAGGTGTAAAGGCACTATA
Source organism: Phosphuga atrata (assembly GCA_944588485.1). Classification (NCBI taxonomy): domain Eukaryota; kingdom Metazoa; phylum Arthropoda; class Insecta; order Coleoptera; family Silphidae; genus Phosphuga; species Phosphuga atrata. The sequence continues at coordinate 43,605,765 of OX155897.1, read as the reverse complement.
AAACGATATGCAGTGATAGTTATAAACGGCACTAGGTGTGCTCCTTTATAAACATTCTCTGCATTAAGTCGATGCAATGTTTAGCACGTACATAATATACACGTAGGCATGTTCGTATCTATGAATTGTCTCTGCACATATTTATTCATTTCATATGTATATATTAAGTACCGGCTGACGTTTGATGGATGAAAACCACGTGGGTAGATGTCAGCACATTGACTGATCGCATCCTGTTTCCATGGACTTCACAATAAACATTCAATTAAATCGTCACATCGAAAACTTCCACATACCTTTTTCGGCAGACGAATTTACCAAATTTTTTTTTTAACTAATACATTTACCTACCCTATTATTATTATTAATACTGCTTGATATTGATTATGCAGAGTGCTAGTTTTAAATAACAAGCTTCATCTTGTTGACAGATGTTTATTCAAAATAAACAGACTTACATCTGTATGCAGGCAGCTCTTTAACAACTTAATAGAATTGCGGTACGTTTTCCTCTCATCGATATAATATTCAATAAATCTTTAAATATATTGGTAATAATTCAAAAACCATATAAGATTCAACAAATAATTTTGACAATAATTCAAATGTTTACAAAATGCGTCCTTATTATTTAACAAGAATATTTATTATTTATAACAAAACAAATATTAATAACAAAATAATATAGTATTAATATTTTAATTTCAATTAAAAATCTTCGCTAATTGTAGATTTTTTTTCCATTTCTATTGTATTTAAATTTTGTTAGATTATTATTTGAAACAATGTTTACATAAATTTCTTTAAACTTACGAATTTAAAACGAATATATTGTGCAATTCAAAGGGTATCGACCCAAGACCCATATATCCATTCACACTTTAAAAATCTGATTGGCATTAACAACTGGCATACACGTAACGTTTTATAGCATCCTTAATATGCCGAGAAACAAATATAGGTTAATACCCACAAATAACATAAAAAACAAGACCATAAAACGGCAATAAAACCAATTTTCTATAACCAGCCAAAGTCAATTCAATAACAAATCCAACAGAAAAATAAATAGCACTCAAACCTCCATGTGAAATCAATATATATATTTGAATTAATATTAAGTAGCTGTAATACCAAATAAGACAAAACTATTTTTTTTATTATTTGATAAATAGAATGTTAAAGAAGACTCCCGCGGTGTACGAAAATTAACAAATTACATAACGAAATGGATATATCTATTTAGTCGGAATTCCAACAAGGCTGCACGCTGGGTACTTTTTTCCCATTTTAAATAGCTACTACCTTAATATCTACCATGTTAACTCTTACTACATTTAATTAACATATTAAATGGAGTTTCGTCATTAACAAAATGCGGGTTGAATTTACAATAACCGCTATTATTAAACTTGCATGCAATCATTTCGTTCCAATTAGATAATGATAGGTAAAATAACAATAAGTTTAACAAAAAATATGTGTTTGTAAAGGATTCGATTGAGGATATTTAATATGATAAAAACCTTTACAGGATTTTTTAAATAAAGTACGCTCTTTTTTGTGTAATTAAGGTGAGGTAAATAGCTTTGCATTGTAAAAGATTGTCGAATATTATAATTACGGTATTATGTTTCAAGACGGTTTTTTTAACGAATTTTAAATTGGTATGGAATTTTGTGTATATAAAACATGTTTTGTACGAGGCAAATTAATTTTAAACAATAAAACTGTCCAATTTATTTTTATATGAGAGCTTTTTAACAATCTAGTTTCAATGTGGTTTCAACCATCAACATATATTTTACTTATATTTATATTTAATTGCGTTTTTTAGTAATTATTGTAGAAGTAAACAAAAACATTAAAAATAGGAAATGATCTACGTAATAAAGGTCGATAGCCCTTTCATACGTTTACAGTATAATTCTGTGTAAGGTCAACTTCCTTACAATAATATTTTTGAAGTTTGCGTTTTTTGAAAATTTAGTTTCAAGTCTTAAAGCAAGACCTAGAAAATGACAAAATTTGAAAACTAGACAAGAGTAAACAAGTCAGACAAATCTATAAAATATAAAATTTCTTAAAAAGATCAAATTCCTTCCTAATGCCTATAATTAGGATAATTAGTATTAGATTGCATCACAAAACAAAATAAAACAAAAATCGTGAACAAAAAATCAGATTGTTTGTTTTCGTGGTCGGAGAAAATTAATTTGTAAGTAATTCGATGAGGTTGTTTGTGATATAGGTTTACAGTATTTTTAATAAATAATTTTTTTTTTGCTTTTTTTTTTGTTTGTTGAAAAAACGAATTAAAGTGCGGTTAAAAGAACCTTTCTATCGAAAAAGATCGAGTTGAAAATTATATGATAATTATGGTATTAAATTTCATTATTATTATTTTGAACGAAATTTGGGAGAAAAAAGTTTTGATGAAAAATAAAAAAATAACTGGCGTTTCAAATTAAGCATTTATAGAATAATTATTTATGAATTATTAAGCACTAACACTAACTAATAAAAGGATACTCACTAAAAAACCCGCATCCAAAACAAAACTAAGTGTGGGGTAGTCTTATTAATATTATGAATTCAAACATAAATAGTGGATAGTGGACCCCAAATTGAATTACATTTAGTTTTATTGATGAATAACTAAACTATGGTTTAATATATTTTTATTACTCATGCATTAAAATTACTATCTTGGCGCACAGTTTTTAGCGAATGTGCGCTCGTGTCATATTGACAACCAACTGCCTTAGTTACAAAATATACCATAAAATCAAACAATTAAAATGTTTGGATATGTTTAAACAGCATTTAAATCTAACAGTAAGACACAATATAATGGCATTAAGCTACTTATAATACAATTGAGATATGTTCAGCATTTTCATAGATTTTACAATTTTTAGTTTTACTAATATGTATTTTTATGTATTTACATTTAATAAACTAATTTAATTCAATATAAAAATTGTTTAATAATTATCTTTATTTAATTTTACTTATAAAGTCATGTATAATTCCTTAGATACGAATTAATAAAACATATTATAGCTTTATTCACTAAATGAAATAAAAATTTTATGTTTCACTAGAGAAACAAAAATTTTATTTCACTAGTAAAATAAAAGTATCCTTGACAATACATCAAAATAACTCACTTACGAGCTCCGAAAACCTAACCCTAAATGTTGACTACGCTGATGTTCTTTTTTGATCGCCAATTACAAAATTATTTATTTATTTAGTAATGAAAAAAAATCTGGTTAATTATTATACATGTTCTTGTATTTCCGCAATTGCATCACCATCTAACAATAATTCTTCGGATGTATCCATTTATGGTTAATAAAACACAACTTAATTAAACACAATACAAAATTTTGACGTAGGAATCAACAATTTTATAGTTGTCATGACAAGAGCACAAACATAGCCGGACAAGCTTCTCGTAAAAAAAACACGGAAAATTAAACTTTTCTTTGAGTTTAACTTGTTAAATCGCGCTCTAGGATTAAACAACCCGCTCGTTAAACCTTAATTTAACCCGCTTGTATAATAAATAATAACCAGTCACCAACAGTAACAAATGGCTATCGACCACAAGGCCTTGCTGCCGAGGAGTACAATCCGTTTATGCCAAAGATAATTTGAAACAGAGAATATGATGTGATATGGGATGATTATTCGGGATATAGTGTCTCGCATGCAGTCTTTAATGGATGTCTGCGAGTATCCTGTCTTATTAGGTTGTTTTATACAAAATTATTGCCCGATGAATATTTCTGTCTTTAAATCTGGTTAATAGTTGTTTATGTCTATCTGAGATATTTTGAATTTTGGTTAGGGTTCATAACAGATTATTGGATGGGTTATGAAGGATGTTATTAGGATACCTTAATTTTGTTATTACACGTAACGATGTAGTTTCGGCTATTTTGAGTATGTCGGTTGTCGTTTTACTTGCGTTATTCGAAAGTATATGTCCATAGTCTAGGATAGGTCTGCATGTAGCTTTATATATTTGCATGGCAGTTTGTATGGAGATTCCATTGTTACCAGAAGACAAACATCGGAAATATTTGCTTCTTTGCACTGTCTTTTTTCTCGTAGTATAGCGTCAGTCTTGATGGTAAGTCTATAGCCGAGAGTTAGTCCTAAGTATTTCAAATGTGGTGTTGGTGTTATGTCCATGGTACCTAGTTGGAGTTGACGAGAATTAGGAGATATTCTATGGTTGTAGATAAGGATTTAGCATTTGGAGGGAATAGCAGATAGATTCCATCGATTAAACCATGAGTGGGTTTTGTCTGAGAAGATTTGTAATTGGTCTATGGTCTTTAAGGTTACTGTGGTAGCATATTAATTTGGCGTCGTCGGCCTATTGTAGGACATATAAGGAAAGGTTAATTTGGGTATTGTCGTCAAAGTTGAAATTATAGATGTCACGGCAAAAAGTTATACAGTAAAGGAGAGAAGGGAGAACCTGATGGAAGACATTGATGAAGAGTAAATTCAGGAGAAAGGAATGGTTAATTGTAATAAGAAGGGAGGAAATTCTTGATTGTATAGAGTAGATATGGAGGGATTTCAAGGAGGTTCATATTTTAGAGTAGTCCGGCGTGCCAAACACTGTTTTATTAATGAAATATTAAACACAAATATTGTATTAATGTCGAGAAAAGGGCAGCAAAGGATTTATTTTGTAGTTTTGAGGTATGAAAATTATTGGTGAGGATTATTAGAGGAAGAGTAGTGGAATGAGAGCGCTTGAAAAATAATTGGTATTTGGGGATGTGGTTCAGAACTATTTGCCATAGTCTGGATTTTAGAATTTGTTCTACGATTTTACCAAGGACCGGGAGAAGTGTGATGGGGCGACATCTAGTAGGATGCGTGTGGTCTTGTTCGGGTTTTGGGATGGTTATTATTATAGGCAGACTACCCAAAAACAATTTTTAAAGGAGTTTAGGTGGAAAAAGGAGGAGAGACAGACCGACAGCAAGATGGAGAGACTGGAGAGAAAAAATACCTCTTTTCTAGGATTAGAAAAATATAGTTTTTTCATCCAGAGATTGTTTCTCAGGAGTAGCTTTTTTAAAGGTCGGAATTGGGGAATAGTATATTACGTAATGAGAGTTGTAAGAAGCATATTACGTACGAGCGGAACAGTTCAGCGAGTACGTAATTGCCTTACAACTCGAGTCATGTACTATACTTTATCTACGACCACACTAATTTGTTTCTGTTTAATAAGAAAAATATGTTTGATATAACACCTTCGACCTTATTTGACTTGATATAAATGAAATACATTAATAATGGTTACATACCTTTTCATTTAGTACTTATTTGTAGTTTTCGTTAGATTTAAACGTGAAAAAACTAAATGAGTGACAGCTTCTTTGTCAATGATGTGACGTTTAATGATTGTTTGGAAAGCACGGAGTACTATATTTAAAAATAGTATCAACGTGCAGCTCTCAACCAATCAACGAATTGTAAACCAAACAACCAATTGTTATTTTGAATTATTAAATAACATTAATCGCGGATTGTTACATATGTGTCTGGTATGGTGTATTTACATAATCCACGAACTGTACAATATTGGGCAATTACAATAGTGGTCGTAGATAAAATTGTTTATATTATAAAGAAAAGAAAATTTGCAAGGCGGTCTGCAGCACAAATATATTTATCGAATATATTTATCAAACATTATAATAAAAATCAGTTAAGAGATGTATCATGGTGAAATATTAAATAAGAGCCGATGATTTATTGTTGTTAATTCGATCCAAATATGGACAAACTGTATTTCGGTTGATATTATGACTTGCAACTTCTACATAAATGGACCATGCACCAAAGCTAATACACCTTATTACAATGACTGTCATTATTGTAATAATCATTACGAGTATCATATAAAACAATTTTTTTCATCACATACATTAAAACCGCCTGCACTTAAATATAGACGTAGACGAAATATTTGAATGCGTGTCTCAACATCGTTTCCTTTATGTAATAAACGTTTTTTATGGGTAAAAATGGTTTTGTGGATTGCACTGGCTGTCACGCATCACTAAATAAATAAAGAGAAATATTGTTATTAAAATCCATCATTATATGTTTTTTTTTCTTTTGGTTAGCTTGCTTAAATAGGAAAATTGTTAGAACGTTTCTGAGCTTGCTTTAAAAAAAAGGGATTGCGACGCGGTTGGCAACACAAAACTTTCTAATGTAGAAATTAGTACTAAATATTAGAAGGATTAAACTAGTTGGGCCAGTATAAAAGGTAGAAATTAGAAAATTTAATTTGACAAAATATTTCGAATTCGTTTTTTAATTTTGCGAAAATTGCATAATTTTCAAGTTCAAAACAAGTTTCAACAATATTGACAAATAAGAGGTAATTTTAGATAGAGAGAGAGAATATATTTGTATACTTTATACAAAGGGCTATCGACCACAAGGTCCTTCTGCCTGAAAATACAATTTGATTTAAAAGTGAAAAAACGTACGTACATATTAATTATATCATTATGATATTGATATCGTTTAGTCTTCGTACATTATTTCGTAAAGCGTCTTACAATTAGTTGGGTGTCTGCGTGAAATGGTTTCTATGTCTCGTTTAATGCATAGTGGGTCTACGATGGTCTAGTGGTTGTTTCTGTCTTTGAATTTTGTCCGTAGTTGTTGATGCCTGACTAGGAGTTTTGGAACTTGGGAGAGCCTATATAGAAGATCGTTGGGAGGATTATGATGGATGTTGTTTGGGTGTCCTAACTTGAAGATCAGTCGTAATGAAGTTGGTTCTGCCACTTCCAATATATTTGGTGTTCTGTCGTTAGTGTATGAAAGTAAATTGTAGCTTTATAGATTCTAGCGGCCGTTTTGATGGAAATGCCTTTACTTACATGGGTTTGGCCCCGGAAATATCGTATTTGGCCCCGTCTTTCGATGTATCGCGTCGTTGGTGAATTTCATTTTGTTTTCGAAGATCATGCCTAAGTATTTGATTTGACGAGTGTGTGTTACGTCGATGCTGCCTAAGTGTATGTGGGGAGAGCTGGGTGAGATTTTGTGGTTGGTATTTAGATGGATTGGCGGATAGTCTCAAACGATTGAGCCATGAAATCGTTTTGTCAGTAAGGGCTTGAAGCTGGTAAATGCTTTTTTCAGGTTTTTCTTGTGGAAGATGAGTGCGGAATTGTCGGCATATTGTAGGATATAGGAGGAGAGATTTATTTGGAGTTGTCGTCAGAGTGATAATTATATATGTCGTGGCAGTATAGGTTATAGAGTAGTGAGGAGAGAGGAGAACCCTAGGGAAGACCTTGATGTTGGGTAAATTGAGGAGAAAGGTGGTTGTGTATTTTGATTTGAAGAGATATCTCTTCAAGGAAATATTTAATAAGGTAGATGGGGTAAGGAGGGTTATTTAGTTATTTCTTTGACAGGAGGCCGGCGTGCCACACACTGTGGAAGGCTTTGTTGATATCAAGGGCAGCTGAGTGTTGGTGTTGAAGGTATGAAGTATGTAGGTTATTGGAAAGGATAAATAAAGGATGGGTAGTAGAGTGGTAGGGCTTACAACCAAATTGATATTTTGGGATGGTGTTTACTACGATACTCTGGAGTCTGGTTTTAAGGATGTTCAAGTCTGATTTAAGGATGTTCTAGGTTTTGCCAATAACTGGTAGGAGAGTAATGGGTCGGTAGCCATTTGGAAGGGAATGGTTTTCTCTTCTCAGGCTTGGGGATGGTGATAATTATTCCTTTTTTCCAGAACTTGAGGAAACATCTCTTGTAGAGGCAGACGTTGAACAATTTAACAATGTGTTGATGAATGTCATCAAGTAGGTTTCGGAGATAAGGATTTTTTAACTAGGTCAGAGATAGGGGAACATTTTTTTCCATAGAGAAGGGCGGATAGGTATTCGTCGTATGTTACTTCTTCAAAGTCTGTACGGTCGCAGTTGAAAAAGTTGTCAATCCATGTATTTACTGTGTTCAGGTTAATCTTGTCATAGTGAGGGAAGTTTGATGGTGCAAGTAAGTTTTCAAAATGTTCGGAGAATAGGAGAGCTTTTTCGGAGTCAATGGAGTCGGTTATTGAAGGAGATGTCAGAGATGTGGAAAGATGGGGCGGTATTTGGAAAGTTTTTTTATTTTGTGGCAGGATGTTCTACCTTCGTCATTTTCAAGTTCTTGTTCAAATTTATCCAAAACTGAGAGATTAGTAGGTCTCTGTTGTGTCTCTTAATTTCCGTATTCGTTGTTCTGTCTGTTGCACTTGTAAGTCGTGTAAAATTAGTTTTTTTTTTTAATTAAACTTAGTATGTACTTTGGCTTGTGGAAGTTGCATCTGGATTTAGAGGAGTGTTTATAAATAAACTCTGTCAGGTTGGTTTGAAATTCGTCTATGCTCTATGCTATTGAGAGTGAGGTGATAATTTTCAATAGGGTATTCTTATTTTTGGAAAAATATTACTCCTACATTTTTCTTATTTTTGGACAGAATTTGATGAAAATTGGAAAATATATTACTCATATTGTTTTATTGTATTATAACTAACAGATTCGCAAAGTTTCAATATTGTTGACACATAAATGACCATTTTAAAAATTCTTAATTTGCACTAAAATGTATTTTTTTTATAAAATTTGTATTTTTAATTTATAAACAAAATGTTATCAAAATTATGGATTTGGGACAAAATATTCAAGATTTATGATTGATAACGAGTTTTTGAATCGTTAGGAAATTATAAATTTGTTCATTATTTTATAAAGTTTGTCAAGTTATAAATATAATAATAAAGAAGATAAATAAAGATAAAGATAATAATAATAATAATTATAAATATAATTTTCAAGAAAAAATATTGATTTTTAAAATGAATTAAGAAGTTTTATTTTTAAAATATATTTAACAGTTTAAACAGCAAAATTGTTTTCTCACGACAAGTTTGTGCAAAATTCAAATCAAATATTTTACATACATTTTAGGTAAATTTCTACCATTAATTTCAATACTTCTTTGACAAAATATAGAAATTTGACAAAATATATAAATCATCAGCAAATTATCTGATAATGTCTATTCATTGTCAAATATGTCTATTAAGTGTACAATTTTCAAACAGAAATTTGATTTTTAAAATTAAGTCATTATCATTTTGGCATAATGAAATATTTTACAGAAATTGTAGTACAGAATTAAAAATAATTTAATAAATCATTTGTAACGAAGAATTATAAAATTGAATTAATTTGTAACTGTGTCTGTTAATTAGTTTATAATTTTTATTCATTAATTTTTAAATTTATTATTAATTAAAACTCGAACGTTTAAGCAAATTTCATAATTTAAACATTTATTTAAAACATATTTAACAATTTTATATCAATAAATCTATTTCTTCTGTCCGTTTTACCATAAAATTCCCATTAACGTTATAAAATAAAAGTTTATGTAAGCTTTATTTAACGTTTCTTTGATTTGTCAAATTGTAAAATATTTGTGAGTTTGAACATACTCTCAGGTGTTAATGCGTAGATAAAAACTAAGTGAGAAAACCGAAAGCTTTCCTCTAATTGTAATATAATAAACATTAAGGCGTAGTATATCCAGATAATAAAACTCGGTGATTTATAGCCTTAGAAAGTGACTGATGCGTAGATGTCAATGTATTGAAAGTACAAGTTTATAAAATATTTATATAGATAATGAGCATTTTCTGTTTGGTTTTGAATTGGGTTTTTGACCTAACTTACAATAAAACTACCACAAGACTTTCAATGCATCTGACTACATTTGATAGTTTACGCAAAATAAAATTATTAGCATCTAACTATTTTAACAAATGTAAACAAACTACTTTGGTAATACATCATAATTCCGCAGGCCGCATATAATGGACATTTTTTGTTAAGTGAAAAATTGAACGATAATGAGTTATTATTATTGTATTTATTATTATCCTTAAAAATAGATAATATAATGATAATGATATTAAACGCACATTGGTAAGAAATCTATAACACTAAAAATAAAATATAAAAAATAATTAAATATAAATGAAATGAAAATTAAATCATTAGAAAATATTTACTTTACTAGTGCGATATTTGTTTCTCCACTCTTTCATATAACTTTTGCAGATCGATCTCAATTTGGATATTTTCACATCGTAATCGGTGTTGCAGGTTAGCGTCCGTTATGTTTGAGCGTGTTTTGTATTTGCTTAATTTCGTTTACGAAAAACACGATTCGCAGGTGTAAGTTGGACCAAAAGCGCTAACAACTTTTTGTGCCAGTTTTCTCAAATTGGAAAATTTCTCTTTTGTGACGTAAGTGTTATAAAAACCTGATGTTTCAAAAATGTGTTTAAATTCAATATTGCACTGTAAGTCAACCAACACCGTTTGGAGATATTCTGGGACCCACTCGCTTTCAACATGAAAGGGAGAGTATATTAAAAAAACTTTGTTGTATTTGTCTAACTCTAAGTTATAGTGAAATACTTTGATGTGATTAAATGTATCGATTATAAGGTTATCTTTTCTTTACAATATGTATAATTGACCTTTTCCTAGTTGAAATTTTTTTGTCAGCATGTGTCAATTTGCGCCTTGTTGTACGTCAAAAAGTGCCCGAGCTTTTTGAAGTATAACTAATATGTGCCCGAAACTTGTACTTCATATTCCCGCCTTTCAAACTTGGCGGATGCGCATGCGCTTAACTAACCCTAAAAAGGTCTATTTTAGTTTTTTTTGTTTTTCGACAATATCTACTAAAAAGTATAAAGACAATAAACACTCATCATTCTTAATTCTGGTACAGGTCTTTGCTTGCCACTCACAAAAAAGTCAATTTCCTCCTATAACTCATAAAATCGCTGTAAATATTTTCCACGACTTGGCCTACATCACACTTGCAATTTTCAGTTCAGCAACTGTTTGGTTATTTATTTGTATCGTATGGAGTGCTATGGACCTGCGTACACATGCAACTGCAATAGCAATATCACACTGCAATAGCAATATCACACAGCAATAGCAATATCACAACGCAATAGCACTCCACACGACAAAAATATACAACGAAACAGTTGCAGTAGAGAAAGATCCTATGCTTTGGGCCCGCTTCCTACCTCCCCGCTAACGGGTTTACCAGGTAGTAATTAAGTTTCTAACAGGTTCAATTAGGTTTTGATCAGGTTTAATCAGGTTTAATCGGATTTAATCAGGTAGTAATCAGATTTCGATTAGGTTTAATTAGGTAGTAATCAAGTAATTAGATTTGATCAGTACTTATTACCTGATTACTAACTGATTAAACCTTCTCAAAACCGGATTACTACCTGATTAAACCTGATTACGACCTGGCCTGGTTGAACTTGATCAAAACGTGATTACTACCTGATCAAAACCTGATAACTACCTGATAAAACCGGATTACTACTTGATTAAATCGAATTACTACTTGATTAAACCCAATAGCAAAATAAAATAACGAAAAGCACATACCATAGACAGTATGAGACAATTCAAGTACATGGAGGCCTCCCGAAATATTTAAAAACGCCAACGAGTTCAAACTAACAATCAATCCTAGCCAGATTTCGCTGTGGATACGAACTGGATACTGTGGAACGTGGACGTAAGTACTGGATAGAGGATTTGTATAAAAGATGTGTGGTGTGTGAAGAAGGGAAGGATAGCTGGTAACACTAGTTTGAATAGTGTGAAAAAGATCGTTGGAATGAAAAGGAAAGAATATTAGGGAAAAAATGGAAACAGTGTGTGAGTGAGGATGGCAGTGGGCTGTAAATGCTGGAAAAGAATGGAAGGGGCAATGGGTCTATCCAAGTGGGGTATTGGGAACTAAAAATAAATATTACAGGGTTGAATGATTTTGTGTATATGTAGCATGTATAATTATAAATTATGCCAATAAAGGTTTATTTTATTATATAAACAAAACTAGTAACCGCTCCAAAAGAGGGGATTTAATTATAATCCACTGTTTGATTCATCGGTAAAAGTTATGTGCCCAAGTATTATCGATGGAGCATTTTATGCAAGTAGTTATAAAAACAGTGAATAACATTCCGCACTTCCGCAACGACAATTTAAGGAGTTACTGAAAGTATTAGATTCTGAATATGGTGACGTATACTTCAGGCAAGTCAGATGGGTAAGTCGTGGCACTTGTTTAAAGCGGTTTTATGAGTTACGAGAAGAAATTCACATGTTTATGAATGACTAGCAAAGGACCTGTGGCACACTTAAGCAAGTTATTGAATTTATGCTTTTTAGTTGATATTGTCGAAAAACTCTATCATTTTTTTTAATTTATTTCTTCATTTAAGGATTACAAGGCTGCCCATAGGGCTGATAACATAACCCTAATCGATTTTATTCTAGAAAGGAAGTTAAACAGTAGTACAATTACTAATCTTGTATTTAACCATTAAGAACAGACACTACATATAAATTAATTAACTACACTATTACGTTTGACACCTTCTTTAAAAATATTGCGTACGTTACTGAATTTTTAACTTTATTTGGTAAGTAGTTGAATGTTTGCAAGGCCTTATAGATTGGTGAGAATCTGTTTGTTCTGGGTTGGTTTGGTCTAAGATTAACTGCTGTCCTTATATGTGATAATGTATGTTACTATTTCGAGTCAAAGTTATATTAGTTTTGAGAGTATTATTTCTAATTTTCCATATAAGTTTACATTGTTCTAGAGTTTTCGGATTCTGTATATTCCTAGTTTTAAGGTAGTTATACAGCACACTTACATACAGGAGTAAATCTATCAATTTTAAACATTGTTTTAAGCGCTTTGTTCTGTGTACGTTGAATTTTGTTGAATGATGATATATTTGCATTACCCCAAATCGTGAGTAAGTATCTAAAATGTGACTCAATGTGAGATTTATAAATAAGATTTTTTGTTGCTAGTGGTAGATACACATTTGTCCTCCTGATTGCACTTGACACGGCACTAACCTTTCTAAAAACATTTAGTATATGTATCCCATCTTATCTACATAAAGACCAATATACTTATAGTTAGTTGCCAGTAATCTAGCATTATTTATTTTTAAATTCATCTGTTGTTTAGTTTTGTTTTTTTTGCGCATAAACCATATATTCCGTTTTGTTGTTGTTTATATTTAGAGCATTCACACATGCCCATGAATAAAAATTTTCTTGGTCCATTTTTGTAATACTTTCTAACACTTCAAGGTCAGCACCTTCATAGTATCGTCAGCAAATGAAAAATATCGCGACTTCAATTCATCGAATTCCAGGTCTCTCACGTATAATGTATAGCATAATGGTCCCATAACCGATCCTTGTGGTACACTCAGCAATTGAATATATCATTGCAAGGAAAATATAACCTTATAATCGATACATTTAATCACATCAAAGTATTTCAGAAGAAATTTTTGTTATTTGTATCGCAATTAAAAAGTAATAACGCTCACCACTTTCCATTGTTGAAAGAATTTAAGAAATCAAAATGTAACAATTACGGCAAATATGCAAAAGAAATAAGAAAACTTACAACTGCTTTTGAAAGATGATTCAGTAATTTAGAGTTAGACAAATACACAGTTTTTTAAATATATTCTCCCTTTCATGTTGAAATCGAGTCGGTCCCAAAATATCTTCAATTGGAACTGATAGATTTACAGTGCAATATTGAATTAAAACACATTACTAAACTTACATCACTAAAGAGAAATTTTCCAGTTTAAGAAAAACTGGCACAAAAAGCGGTTAGGTTAGGCTTTTGATTCAACTTACACCTGCGAATTTTTTTTCGTAAATGAAATGTACCAAGCACAAAACACGCTAAAAAATAACGGACGCTAAACTACCTGCAACACCAATTACGATGTGCAAAAACCCAAATTGAGATCGATCTTCAAAAGCTATGTGAAAGAGTAAAGAAACAAATATCGCACTAGTAAAATAAATATATTTTAATGATTTCATTTTAATTCAATTTATATTTATTTATTTCATTTTTAGTATTATATATTTACTTACATTGTGCGTTTAGTGAAATTATTATTATAATTTCTATGTTTACATGTAAGAATAATAAGTAGTAAACATAATAATAATAACTTATTATGTAATTGAAAATTGAGGAGGGGCTCACTATTTGTAGTTACATTTAAATAAACATAATAATACGAAAAATAGCTTGAATATAAAATATTCAATCTGTTCGTTAATCTACAAAAATTAAGTCCTACTAGAACTTTAATTAGACAAATGTCTTATTGAAACAACTACTTCCTTGGCGTGTTACCCTGCGTGGTATTAGCCAGGGAAGTAGTTGTTTCAATATGACATTTGCCTAAGTCCTAGTAGGACTTAATTTTTGTAGATTAACGAACAGATTGAATATTTTATATTCAAGCTATTTTTCGTATTATTATGTTTATTTAAATTATTATGTTTCAATTTTTCACTGCAAAAGATGTCTATAGTGGGTCTAAATCTAATATGGGAATAGATAATGTTATATGTGGCTCGCGGAGTTATAATGCATTGCCAAAGCGGCCCACAAGATCATTTGGCTTGGGCACCCCTGTACTAGGTAAACCTATCTAATCTGCTTTAAAAGAAAAATAGTATTTGTTTATTATGTTTAGAAAATATGTTTATGTAAAGGTTATTATGTTTAGAATCTTGTTTGTTCTTAAGTTGTTTTGAAATATTTGTTTCATTCAACGACAATAAAACATATTTACTTTTTTGTAAAAAAAATGCGGAATTTCGAATTAATTGTTATGTGTAATTGGTCGAGCCAGATATTAAATATGTAGTTTAGAGACGAATTGAGGGAAACAAAAACTGATATTACGAATTCATAAATCATAATTGATTGTTCGAAGTGCCCTAAATAGCCTCACGTACACGACCAATCAAATCGAACATAATAAATGTTTAATGATGGAATTTTATTTATTTTCTCCTTATGCATTTCATTATTATAATTACTTCCACGGCATACCAATTAATACACACATAAGTAGAGTAGAAAATATATTATAATATGTTAAAGCTGAATAAAATTGAAATCTAGAACATAGGAAATGGTGCTAGAATAAACTTACTTAAAAAAAAGATTAATTGATTCTAAATAAAACAATGCAGATTTTTTTCTTACCTCTCTAGTTTTGTAAAGTTAGACGGTTAAAATTTTTGCTACGACATTTGTTCTATTTTTAGCAAGTTTGTAACAAAGTGTGATTTCCTGCTGACGTATGCGCATGAAACTACAACATTTTATTCCTGTAGTCAGTGGTCAGCAAAAGATAAGCTGTCAGGTTGCGCCAAGAAATGTTAAATTTTCAAAGGGTATAAAAAAGTATTGTGCAAATAATCTTAAATCACGATCCAGATAATTAATCGCTGCTATATTTAACACTTAATATACGACATGGAAAAATTAATTGCTTTATTAAAAAATTTATAATTAAACTATGATTTATTATTTATTGATTATTCGCGTTAACCGTGTTGGTTATAACCTTCGCAGAAAATTTATTATTCTATTTTATCATATGTATAAATTTCTTTAATTTTTTTGTTTTGTATAAAAATCTAAAAAACATCGCATTCTCATTATTCGTCCCACTTTATCAATCTGATAAATGTTAATTTTAATTTATTCCTTTTTGCTTTATTTATTATTAACCCACACATATAACTTTTTTTTTCTCTTAATAAATAATATTAATTGGCGGCAACGAAAAAATCTTATTTAGATAACAATTTACAATTATGGCAAAGCAACGTTTCTGCTTTTTGCATGTCGCCGTATAAATTTATTATTAATCGTTTCATGTAGATTTTATGAAACGGAACAGGATTTCTCTCGGCTGATTACAAACAGGAACTTTTAATAACTTCTTGAAGACGCTCAATAACGTATTTAATTTTATTAAATACCAAGATTTATAAATACTTGTACTTATGGGCAAACGAAGATACGGGGAAAGCTAGATAAACAAGACAAGTTTTCTTTTAAAATTTTCATTTACATTTTATAAAAACTCAAAATTTTAACAAAACAAAAGATATATAACCATTAATAAATAACAAATATATAGCTTGATAATTACGAACTAATTTAGCTTGATAATTGCTAATGAATTTAGTTTGATAATTACTAACAGCTAGACAAAAATAATTCAGATATGCAGGACTATCAATGTTCAAACAGTCGGATAGGAACATAATCAAATATTTATATAAAAGTATCGAGTTGTCAGGGAAATATTTACGTTTATATTTTTCATTAAACAAAGACAATTTTCTTCAATCATATGATAACATCAATATTATTTTCTATCATTAAGAAACGTCTGTAATCAGTAATGTCATTTTGTTCAATAATCATTTGTAATCTAATATCACGAATCCACCTTCAAAGAATTTCTTGACCATTTCCAAGTAGGATTAGGCCACTGAAGGAAAGATTTTAACTGATTAAAAGTTAAACAGAGTAGAACATGAAAGAAATAGTAATCTGATAAGTTCTTAAAAAAATAAAATGTGATAAAAAAACCGAAAGTAGTTTCCGCTATGCAATTAGTTATATAGTCAATGAGGAAGATTTAAATTTTTGTATGGAATTCAAGTCGTGAAATGTGACGTTCCGAGTGATATTATATGATGAGAAAGTTTCGTTTGAAGTTTTTATGGTCATCTTCGAGACCGCTCTGTGTGTGCGCATCAATCTGTTCCTCCACGCGACTTCTAACCTTCTTTGCCTCTTATTTTTCAAATATTTTTGTCGCAATTGTAAATGCCGTACGGAAATAAACCCGGTCGGTCTAGCTTGCTGCCTGCACGTGTTTCAAATCTTAAAAGTCTCTTTTGAAACGAATTCCGTTTTACCACGGCTCTACACACTCCGATTTTATCTTTTAACCTAATTATTCTAAACTCATATTTAATCTCTATTTAGTTTAATATCATTCAACTACCGGTTTTGAAAAACTAAATAAACAATATTAATATACACCATACTAAACAAACAAAACTAAGCGAAGAAGGCTAGACACAAAAAGCCAAAAGTCTAGACGTACTAGATGGATAAATTTATAAACTATGTAAATCTAGTTTCATAAAATCTTAACATAACATGAAACTTACTGTTTATTTTTAGCGAGGATAAACAAGTTGAAATTGGAAATAAATCATCTGCTATTGTGTACGAAGAGTGTTTGAATGCAATCAAAGCTTTGATGGTGACACAATGGGATTGTTTCAGTTAATTATTTGTTTTATCAAAAAATGTTTGTTTGAACTGTAAAATGGAATGAAAACAGTTTTGTTCGGATCGCCAGGGAAAACAATAAACGCGTGTTTGTTGAACCGCAATTTTTGTTATCTGCCGCAAACCGCAACGAAAATGTTTTGAGGATAATTGTTTTATAGTTTTATATATAGGTAGTGTAATCCGGTTTAAACTAACTTTTTTATGGTTGCTACAGTTAGTTTCATTATGTTAAAATGAATGTTTAAATGTTTGGACTATTAATATTTTCGTTTCATTATGCTACTGGAAAGTTACTAAAAGATTTTTTCTTGTTCTAGCTAAACGGATATATAATTTATTTATAATTTCATTATAAAATGGGATTTTAATGGCATAATATTGTTAGAAGAGATAATTACACAAAATTGAGTTGGAAAATGTATGCAAATATTATAGCAACCATTTATTTGATTTTCAATTTGTAATACAATTTGTCATTAAACATAATAATAATAAAAGCTATTTTATTACCAATTTGGTGCAAAATTTTAAATTACATTTATTATTCATTCCTACTTGTAATATACAAAAACTAATTTGTAAATATTTTTCAAAATTATGGATGATAGTTTCTTTATTCTTACAATTTGTTCTTTATTACAACATACATTATTGAGTGTCTGTGTTCTTCCCAGCCGCTTGTTCCTCATGTTATTTGTTCTCCGAAAATTTGTTCCCGAGTAACTTGTTCCCCAGTCATTTGTTCTCCAGTAATTTGTTCGTCGTACATATTTTTGCTTGGTGTACCAATGTACAATAGCAAGAATTAAGATCACTAAAAATGTCATTTTAAGCTGGAAACTCCGGGTTTGTCGATCATTCTCCGGATTTTTCTACTTTTTCTATAGAATTATAATAAGTAATAAACACATAAGTCTATTTTTTTTTTAAATAATTCATATCGCGGATATTATTTTCAGATTTATATTCAGGTTGCGCTAATAAAATTTCCCTTCGAGCTACAGTTTGAGTATCGTTATAATAACCATTTATTAAAATATTACATTTTATATCTCGGTAAGTAAAAACAGTAGCGACTTCTGGTTTGCAAATCTTTACACACTGACTCAAGAACGTTGAAAAAACTTTAAATTGCAACATAATTTAAGTCGTAGTTTTCAAGACATTGAAGAGAATATTAAAAGCCATAGAGTTAAGTTAGAACCGTCATTGTTACTGTAGTTATCTAGTGGTGCGCAAACTATTTTCACTTACGACCCAACATTTTGTGTAATATTTTATCACGACCCCTGAATAGAAAGGTTTGCGCAACACTGGTCTAGATAGGTCGTTTAGTTTTTATTACATCATAGATTATCAAATTGTCTATTAATCTACTCAAACTAGTTATGTATCAATTAAACCAGCTGAGATATAGATGATAAGTTAGAAATCAGGAACAAAATTTACAATCTTCTTCTACTTTGAAACTAGTCAACCATTAATTTCGTTTGAACTGTTAAATTTTGAAATTCATTTTTGAATTTGCCAAAATTATATGCAACAATTTAACAATTAACTTGGACAAATGGACAATATATATTAAAAGGGGGACTACCAGTGCGGGATCCGACAGAACAGGTCAAGAACAGACCAGATCTTCTGTATAAGCAATATATTATATATAGTATCGAGCAATATATTATATATAGTATCGAGAAGCTCTCCACTTACAAGGGAACCGTATGATAAGGAAATCACCGATTCGATTCATTTTTAGTACACACGTAGGTGATAACCAGTAGTATAACAGGTGCAAGTAGTAAGATACAATACTCATCCGTTTCCGAGAAATTAATTAATTGAGAAATTAATTATTTTTCGTGCGTTCGTCTGTATCATACGTTAACAAAAATTCAACACACGAGTGGCGCAACGGTTACAGTCGCGCTTCGAAAGCGTGAGGTCGCCGGTTCGAACCCGCCAGCGGACTTCAAATATTTCACATTTTTTACAAATGCATGTGTCTTGAATATTGTTTATTTTGGAATTAATTGTAATAACTGTTTTTTTTTTAGCGGGAAAAGGAATTTTGAAAAAATCATGCAGGAAATTTTCAATTTCTTTTTTTTTTACTCTTTTTACTCGTCACTTTTTTTGTCGTGCAATTAGGAACTTTAAATTTTTTTAAATACGACTGGAGCTATCGAAAAGCGACAAGGGCAATGAGAAACAGCAAACGAGGAATAATATTCAGCAAATCTACACATAGATGACGTAGCCTGAAACCCTCAAGCAATGAAAGAGGCAGTTAACATCGATCAGACCAAATATATGATACTGGCAAGCTGATATTGTTTTTCCGTAAAACCAAATGCTGGTACAAAATGGCGAAAGATATTTATGAATTTTAATGTCTTTCAAACAAAATTTATTATTTATGTTTTTGTGTTTTTGGGTTTGGTTTTTGTGGTCGCTGATTTGCTATTGGTATTCCAAAAACTAAAATGGCTGATCCCAAATGGCCAATGATATTTATGAATTTTAATGTCTTCTCAAGTTACCAAGCTACTCAAAAATAAAAACTTCATTTTGTGTATTTCTATGAAAAAAAAGTATATATAATATTAATAATATTTAAATTAAAATAAAAAATGCACCGATAATCCGCAACCGGAAAATCGATGGTTATTGGTTTAATATTTTGTTAATAATAAAACATTTAGTTTACTATGGAATAGATTTTTTGTTGATCCGGACTGATGTAACATCGAATAAATTATAATTTGCATTCTACAGTGAGGGTTGAAAAGGGCAACCCGGCAACTTTCAGCAGTTAATTTTCAAATATGTTTTGCATAAATATGTCACCTACCATGGATTATTAAAGCAGGGTAGGATCTAGCAGGACTTTTTTTTTAACTCTATTTTTGTCAGCGAGAAATAATTTATTTATTTAAAAACTGCAGTCCATTTTCTATCAATTAATAATTTCCATGATTATGATATATATTTCTAATTAGTTATTTACTGAAGTACTTATATTCAGGATAAAGTTTTTAGGCCTCCGTTTAAAGCCTTATATGTCCGTCCGTCCGAAGTTTACCTCAGAGGCTATTAGAAATAGAAAGCTGTAATTTGGAACGGATATACAGATTAGTCATGCCGACAAAGTGGTAAAACAAAATCTTGAAAAATAAAATTTAGGGTACCTTCTCTTCACGTAAAGTAGGGGCGTTTTTTCTTCTTCTCGTCTACCCCATGGTGTGGGGTGTCGTTGGATAGGTCTTTCAAAAACATTACAGGTTTGTGAAAACAATATTTCGATTGAGGGACCCGTTTGTGATATATAAAGCTTTAAAGTACTAATTTTTGTTAGGAGTCAAGTGTGGGAAGAACTAACAGGGGAGAACTAACAGGGGAAAAAATCCGGATACCATATTCTTGAATAGATAATTAGTTTCTATAATTATAATTTTGAAAATTGTTTATTCTAATGATTCTCTCTAGGCTTGTCAAGTTATATAGGTTGTGAAACGAATATACAAACAATTTTACTTTTTGTAAATTCATCACTTGACGAATTAATTTAAAATCTTGTTTGTATTTTGTAGCTGGAATATATTTATCGATAAATAAAACGAAACATTTATTACTATTAGTGTATTAGCAATTTTCTTTGACCCCCTGATCTCGATAAGTATAAACAAACTGGGTCTGCTAAAGGTTGAATGCGGAAATTAAACTTGTATCATGACAATGAAATTTATCGAAAATTGTATGGAGAAAAAATTATTCAAATTGCTGTGTTTTGCTTTAAAATAACGTTTAAATGCAATAATGGAAATTTCAAGAAACGGGAAGTAGCGAAAAACAAGCAACTACGTCAATTATATAAATAATTTTAAAACAAGAATGGTAAGTTTGTTTTTTATGCAATACTGGAAATTATCATTTAAAATTTAAAAAAATGGGGATTTTACATCATGAATTGGAAAAATTATTTATTTATTGAATAGTGACTTTTAATTTTACAGATTTTAACTCTACGGCGAAATTTAATAATAGATTAAATATATTTGTTTTTTAATGTTTACTTATTTGAACGTACTTGTTTCAATTATATTACCGAAATGTTTACAACAAACTTTCTTATGAATCAATTATTTAAAACACCGACTTGATAAATTCGCTATGTTTCAGTTCTATGTATCAATTCAGTGTAAGTATGTATTACCATGTAGTAACGTCGCAACCGATTCAATTATTTAAAAAGTTGCAAATTTTATAAAATTATTTTCTGCATACGAAAATATATCAAACTAAAAAAAAATTACTTACTTTCCAATGACTGAAATTATTTATGTAAAAATTTACATTTACATTTTATGCACTTATATTTTAACACGTGCAAACATTTCAATAGCATGCAACGACAAGCCATTAATTTTTTTAATCGTATTCACGATAATCAGCAATTTGCAATGACCTTGTGATCTCAATAAACTAGTACAAACAAACTAGTAAAGGGTCAAATCTACACGGAAATAAATCAAAGCAAATGCAAGCAAAAAGAAAAACATGACGAGATAAAAAGGAAATCCAACCGATTGGACTCTAAATGGCCGTAAATCATACAAATTTCCTTATTCACTGTTTACAAACGATAATATATATTCATTTCTACCTTGATGACTGTAATAATTCAAGTAACAGTTAGCGAAAATGTGTTTTATGCATAAATTAACGTCGGATGTAGGTTAGCATTGATTATCATGGTTTTATAGAACTGTAGGCGCCGCGTTTAATGGCGATTTGGTAAAAAAAAACCTCTCCACCTGATTAGCAATTTTATTCGTTATTAAATAATAAATTTGCGATAAATCAAGTCCGGGCCGACATCGAGGAAATTATGTTATTGCTCAATGGTTAATCGAACCTTCTACACGGTGGGATGGACGAACGCACAGACATTACGATACTGATCTTTATTTACCAATTATACAGTTTTAAATATTATTTAATGTTTCTTTTCGAATTCATTATGAATTCCGTTCAACGTGTTTCCATCAAATTTTACTTTAATTAAGAATATTATGTTATATCAATTGATATTTCTTTTTCTGTAATTACATCAGATAAATTACAATTATAATGAGATTAATATGCAATAAATTGACTTTCATTGGCTAGTTTTATCTCCAAAACATTAACAGAAAATTTGAAATTAACGGCAATATTTTATAGAGAAACCGAAGCTTATATAACATTGGACAACATAAAAAAAATTAGACAATAAAATTAATTTAGGCAGTGAAGGAATAAAAAATGAGACAAACCATTACTAAAATCTAAACTAGGACTATATGGGTATTCAAAACTTGACCACGCACAACACATTTCAAGCACAGACAAGAAAATATAAATAATAGGTTAGGATACGACAAAGGGAACTGTATTAGATATAAAAGAATACAGAGATAAAATTTTACAGGCAAACACGATTATGCAGATTAAACATACGAGAGTATAATTGTTTTACTTTTTCCAAATTCTTATCGTGGCTTCTTATGCAGATGAGATTAAAATAAAGAAGATTAGACTAGAACGAACCCGACGTGAATTTATGATTTATTTAAATTCCTTTTCGTGCTTTTTTTTTCTTTTCTTGAAAACATTAATTGAAGAAACTATGTATTTATATTAATTAAAAATATTCTTATTGCGCAAACCGATGTTTTCTTGGCAACATAATTTTAATTATAATAAGATAAATATGCAATAAATTGTCTTAATTGACTAGTTTTATCAGAACGGAATTTTTTACTCTACCGGTTCTATGCTTCTTTTTCCCCGCAAATATTAAATAACTTACATTTCGTAACAAGAATCTACTAAGCAGAAAGAGAATTAGTTGTAATTACGATTGGTTAGAAGTTTTTACAAATCTACAGAAAAACATGATTGGACAGATTAGACTCGACAAAAAGTAAATTATTCTGAACTGGTTACAGAAGACTAGAGCAACGAGACTAAACAATACTGTATATATTTGACTATAGCAAATGGAATAAACGTAAGTAAAAAGATTAGATTAATTTGATAAAATTAGATTTTATCTAAATTATTCTAAAATATATGATTCAATTAGGTAAGATTAAATTGACAAAATTAAGCAAAACAGATCAGATTAGGACCCCATATCACTTGTCTATTCAAATATAAAATTTAGAAATATCTAAAAATTATTAATTTTGAAAAATCTTGAATAATGGTACCAATAGTCAAATTATATTCTTATAATGTCGATGAATTGAATCAATAAAGGCTTCCAATCCAGCATGCCCTTGCGTGATCTCGGTATAGACGAGATCAAATAATTTCAATTTTCAAAAATTTCAGGTGAGATTAAAACATGCGGGATCCCGGTATAACGGGATCCCGCATTTTTCGATACAAGTTGAGCACAAAAGTTGAACAGTGAGTAAATTATTTGAAAAAAAAAAAATTGAAAATAAAAAATAAAGTACAAAAAGTACCAAAGTACCATAGTACCAATAGTACCAATAAAGTACCAAAGTGTCGTCAGCCAAAGTACTTTGTATCTTGTTGGCCAGATAACCGGCAGCGGAGAACGCCCTATCAGCTTCTACGCTTGTAGGCACTACAGACTTTAGGGCATTGTGTGCTAACGATAAGTATCTATCCATCGATCTTTCTGATTCATAAAGAGTCATCTCTTTCTTTATGATGGTTTCCATAAGAGGAATTCGAGCGGGCGATGGACAACTTGTATATGACGGAGTAGAACATTCTTTTCAGCCACAACAGGAAGGAACACTCGGACCTCAAGGGACACTTCATTATCATCAGTTTCGACGGAGGGTGGCGAACTAAACTTCATTTTCTGGATTAACTCCTCAATTTCTCTCCGATTTACGCTTCTTGGTGGCAAACTAAACGTTTCATCGACTTCGGAAGCATGGTAGGTAACTGGATTTTGTAAGTGAATTAGAACTACAGTCACATTTGTTCGCCTTTCGTCTGTTATACGTCGTCGTAAAGAATCAGCTAACTTTTTGACCAGCCTAGAGTTACGATTTTCTTTTAATTTGTTAATCATAAACTTCAAAGTAGTTTCTGCCCTTGGAAAGTAGGCATCTTGGCGGAAAAGAACCTCTACAGCCAAATCTACTGGTTTAAGCATGCGTTCCAACTCAGAAAATGATTGCAGTTCATGTTATGAAAAGCAGTAGTCATTACTTGTTCCAAGGCCAATATCCAGTCCTCTAAATTTTGGAGATATTTTAATTTTTCCATTAGAGTATAGGGGTAGTGAGACAATAAAACCTTCATGTTGTTCGTTCTCTGAAATCAACTTCCTCCTCCTTGTCCCTATCATAACAGATTTCGTCTGTATTTTCGGACTTAGATTTTTTATTATTGTGTATAACATCTAATATATTCAACTGCAAACAATGAGCATAACATAGTTGATGAAAAGGCACAATTAGTTTACCAACCTTCACCATTACGGCGGGGGCGGACTGTGCGTCCGTTGTTACAACGATATCTTTCTCTAAATCGAGATCGTATGCATTTAGCTTCTTCTTTAATAGCTCAATACATATTACAGCTGGCATACTCCCACTCTCTAACAAGTCTCAGATTGACATATTACGTTCATTGGCAAAATTGTGAATGTCAATGTTCATGAACCTCCAGTTGCCAGTAGACGTGCATCCATCGTCCATTCATGCCATTTTAGACAAAAGCGGCAGTCATTTCTTTTTAATTCAGTGGGTTCTAGTAATAATTTATTTTAATGGCCATACCATAGTTTATGATCATCATTCGAATAGTGGTTAAGGAAAGTAGGAAGTATCCTTTACACTTAAAAAGTGCTCGTAAATCCGCTGATGTCACGGAAACGCTTAAATGCAAGCCCATTTTTTGCCACACACGGGCTACTCTTTCTTCCATCGAACAGCCCTAATTATTTTAACTGAATAGTGATCTGTGATCTTAATCTTTTTTAGCAATGAACCTGAAGCCGTTGTAGAACTTGTGGTAGCACCGGCACTAGTGGCACTTCATTCTTCAGTCACAGACAAATCTTCAATTCCATGTTTTGATTTCAAGTGAACATGTAGTCCATGCGTAGATCTTGGCGTTAGATTGTCCTCAAACTTGTAAAAATACTTCCAGACTTTATTTGTAGAAGAAAATGTTTTGTACCGTACTATATTTGAATTAAACACATTCAAAGTTAAAACAAATCAATATATAGTTGTTTTAATTTGGTTTGGAAGAATATCTATTCACTTCAATTTAACTCAAAGTAACAACAAATAAAGATAATTAACTTAGCAAACAAACGATCACAACAAGCAAAGTAAAGCAAACAAGCAAATCCCGCGGTATCCCGCAGTGAGCGGGACTGATAAAATAATGCGGGATCTCAGTATTTCGAGATCTCGGTATACCGAGATTGGAAGAAATTAGTATCAATGCAATGTTATATAATCAGTACCAACTCGAAAAGCCCTATATTTTTATGGGTAAAATTTTATTCATTTTCTTTTTAAATTAAAATTTTCTGTGTCCGACTATTTAGCCGATTATAGCCAAGATACCTGATTTGGACTAAATAGAAGAACTTAAATTAAAATAACACTAAAAATGAGGATATCGCGTTGCCACATATTTTCCACCGACACCGAAAAAGAGCTATATGGATAGACTGCAAGCATTTGAAATGATCCGCAGAATGTGGCCGACTTCTTGGAGTGACAGGGTCATTAACATAGAAATACTGGAAAAAGATTATGGAATTATTAAAACCACAAAAGTGAGAAAATTACAGTACTTAGGCCACATAATGGAAGGGCCCAAATATACACTACTACAACTGATAATGCAAGGGAAGACTATGGGAAGAAGGAACATTGGCAGACGTCGGGCAGATGTACAGGCTTAAAAACCCTTAGGGAATGGTATATACCAATGGATGTACATTGGTATATCCAATAATGGATATACCAATAATGAATTATTCCGAATCGTGAACAACAAGGATATCTGTGATGATAGCAAACCTCCGACAGGAGATGCACTAAAAGAAGTTTGGTAGAGGCAAGAGAAAATTGTTAAGATGAGACGACGGCAAACTGTCAAAACTAAACAAATTAAAGGAGACCAGACCAGTTGTCAAGCTGGGGTACTTTGAACAAATTGCTGTAGGTGTCCTCCGATTTAGAAATATAGCAAATACATCTTATATAATCTAGTCTAGATTATAGATCATCTTATATAATCGCATCTATATCATAGTTATTTCTCATCCCTTAATGCCTACAACTCATTCCTTAATGTCTACAACTTATTCCTTAATGCCTACAACTCATTCCGTAATGCCATCAACTCATTCCTTACTGTCCATAACTCATTCCTTAATGCCGGACTAACAAATCCAGTTAAATTAAATCTTGATAGTCCAATCCTAGTCAATACTATAATCAATATTAAACTAAAACTAGATTATTTAATTGAATAACTTCAACTAATATATCTAGTTAATCTAAAAGATGATAGTTTAAATATTCTAAACCTCACATATCTAGTCTATTTAAATGTATCCGGTCACAAATGAGTTATTATTTATCGAGGTTCCACTGCCCATGGTTTCTTACCAATTTAAAAAAAAATCCTTGACTAAGATATTACAATAAACCTTGCTTGACAAATCTAGTGAAACTAAATATTCTAAGTTAAACCTTGGCCAAGCGATTTAGATTTTCTATAAAAAAAAATCTATTTAGTTTTTTTGACTAAAATGACTAAAAAATCTGTTCCGACTAAACATTGTAGTTTTAACTTTATCTATATATTGGAGTCCATCTAAAACTTGTCTATTCAGTCTCCATTTAATAAACGTGTTTAACAAATCTATTTAACAATAAGCTAAATCTTAACAACCTTAACTATCTAGGCTAATCTTTCTAAATGTTGACTATCTGAACTAGTCTTTCTAAATATTAGCTATCTTTACTAGTCTATATGAAATTGCACTGACTTCGTCTTATCGCCTGAAATAAATAGTTCTGTGACTGTAACAAATTGCCAACCCCTGGTCTAAAACTAAACAGATGGGATCAAACAGTCTGTTCTTATATTTTTATTTAGTTTAGTTTTCAACCAAAATAAACAAGACAAATGTGTCAACATCTGTTTAATGCTTGCAATATTGCGAATGTTCGCTGTACGAGATTGAGCATTCGATTTATAATTTCATAGGGAACAGATACAAAAGTATTAGAGAGATATTTATAGATGAGCATTACAAATAAATTACAGAGATTTCACAATGTGAACGCGAACAAAATGTTAAAGCGTTTCGTATGAAACGGTCTTTTCTCTAATGTCCTTTTAATACGCTCTATCCTTACGATCATATTAAAAATTATTTGAATTTTTATTTTTCCTTTATATAAGAATTCTGTTTTCAAAGTAAAATGTTTTATGTCGTTTTTTAAATATTTTAATTGGAGTAATTTATGGTGGTAAAAATGGAATTTATTGTCGAGATGACGGCAATTAAAGTTGGCAGCAAAGACATTAGACAAATGAAAACTAGTTTGTAGTTGTTGAATTTCATCTTATCACCAAGCTATTCTAGATTCATAAGAGTTTTTTAAGTTTTTAAACTTGATTATCTTGTTTATACAAATGTTTCATGTCCAATGTATTTATATTGTGTTCTGCCTAGTCTTTAATATTTCAAACTTGATCTTGCAGTTTCAACCAGAAATAAGATTAAACGCTTAAAATTATAGAAATATGTTATTTATCGTTTAATGAAACTTAAAAAGAAAAATATGAAACAAAGTGAAATAATATTTACTTAAAATTCATTCTAATGATGTTCGGATATTATTGGATTAGATTTTAAAAGTAATAGGTAATCATTTATTTTCATTGATTTAAGATAATTTTAATTTAATATCTTGTTCAATACTTTCATTAGATTTAGTTTTTAAATATGCTTACCACATATACAATACTCTAAACTTAATAAGAACAACTTCCAATTTTAGTACATATATGTATTGCCGAAGCTAATACAAATAATAACAACTTGCCTAATTGCTTTTGATTTATTCAATCAATATATAAAATTCTGCAAATAATGCATAGTCATAAAAACTATATTATCTATATACATAATCCATTAAAATGTATTTATTTTTGCTAATCGAAATGTATCTACTGCAAAGAAAAATGTTGAGAATTTTCAAATCCACCATTTTGACGAATAATTGGTAATAACTGTCAACATAAATCTAATGAATTAAATAATTGTCCTACATAGCCTTACAACGTTAATCAAATAATATGTTTAAGTAATATTAATATCATGTTAATATTGATAAAGAGAGTCATTGTGACCAACTGTTAAAATTATGTTAGACTAATTTTACTATTATAGAGAGGGTATTTCGTTTAAAATATGGAATTTCATTTCAAATCTCTCTAATATAGGAATAAAACAAATCCAGTTAGTCAGCTAGTCTCGTCAGGTTGTTATGTACAAATAAACGTTCATTAACTGTGCTTTTAAATAATTTTTAAACTGGTATTTTCTATGTTTAACTAGTGTATCTATTATAATGAAGATAATAAATTTAGACAAAATCTGTAGGTCTCTTTGTAATACAAGCTAATATAGAAATACACTGGCGAGCAAAAAAATTAGGTCACTTAAGAAATCGCAACTAAGACTGGTTTGATAAGATCCGGGCGAAAATGAGTCACCACCCAAAGAGATGCGAAATAGAACATCTTCTGCGGTGAAGCTACGAAATCAACTTCAAGAAGTTGTCAAAGTTAATGAATGGACCGTTAGAAGAAGGCTGCTGGATTATCTTGTAGAACGATGGCTACAGGTCCACTATTACAATGCCGGTATCGAATTGCAAGATTGGCTTTTGTCAGAAATCACTTGGTATGCAAATAATGATGACTGGAACAACGTTCTATTTTCAGATGAGTCACGTTTTTTCTTCAGTGGGCCAGACGTATGTCGACGAGTATGGAGAAGACCCGGAGAAAGATATTTGCATTGACAAGCGATTTGCATTTGGCGGTAGCACGGTTATGGTTTGGGCGGGAATTTTTACATTACGGAGGTACAAGATAACCATGTTATGTCTTTCATGGTCACTATGGATGAGGCCATGGCATTTTCATGCAAGATACTGGTAAACCTCACACAGCCAGAGTTGTCAGCCAGAGGGATGGAGGTGAATCCCATCGAACATGTCGGGGATGAGTTAGGACGACGTATCCGAAGGTATACACCAGCTCCAAGAATTGTTCAGGACCTAAGAGAGTTGCTATTGCAGGAATGGAATACCATTGCCACACAAAATTTGATTCTTAATTTAGTTTAAAGTATACTTCGTCGCATGGCGTGGCCAGCCCATCTCAAATGGAGATGGGCTGGCCGCGTGGGTCGAATGAAGGACGAAAGATGGACGAAAAAAATATTAGAGTGGAGACCAAGAGCCGATAAACGTAGCAGAGGAAGAGCACCTAAACGTTGGACCGATAACCTAAAGAGGATCGCAAACAACAGGATCCACGAAACTCAAGACAGAAGACGATGAAGTGCTATGGAGGAGGCCTATGTCCAGCAGTGGACGGAACGGACTGGTTGATGATGGATGATGCTTCGACGTTATTAACGTTATTAATGATTATTCTTTTTTAATAAAAAAATCGAACTTCATTTTAAATGTAAATTTGTTGCATTTTCATAGTGAATCATAAACCTAAAAATATGCTATCAAATTCAAAACTGAATATTTAATTTAACCTACAAATTCATTGTTTTATTAATTTTTAAAATATTTAACCTAAAAAACAGAACATTACACGAAAACTTGAAATTACTTATTTGCAATTTCTTAAGTGACCTAATTTTTTTGCTCATCAGTGTAAAATAGCTAGTATGTAGCTAGTCCGATCAGATAGTTATAGACAAACAAACTAGACGAAATTTCGAATTTTCTGAATTCGACAAGTATGTCTATTATGAAGAAGATCCATTTAAACAAAATATGTCAATTTAATTGTAAAAATAAAAATAAAGCAAGACTAATTAATTTAGTCTAGATAGTATGGTCGGGTAGTTGAGACAAACTTTCTTTAAATTTGTTTTTTTTGTTTTATTTTTAAAGCAGAATTGTCTTATAATAAATAGACAAACTATGTAGTAGGTTGCCGACTACTGATCCAGTCTAGATTCCCTTTAGGAACGAACCCAGCCGTTTCCTGATGATACTACGGATTTTATTTGGTCAATACTTTTAACATCTAATATAATCTAAATACTGGATTAAATTAACATCTAGTAACTTGTCTATTAATCTTTAAACCTTTAAGACACACTTACACTTAACAACTTTTTGTTTCGAAACGTAATATTTGACATTTTTTTGTTATCTAAATCTAATTTTACATAAAATTCCAGCTGGAAAATGTTATCTAGAAATGTAGAAAACTGTACGACATAAATTTTATCTGAAATATGCGAGTTGTAATCTGATCCGCTTCTCGCCACTTGCGGATTCCTCGGCGTCTCGAAATGAAAACTAATAAACCAAAAATAAAGAAAATTTTCGCGTGTGCTCACTTAATGGGAAATATTTACGACTAACATTTAGATAATTCCCAAGATATTTTTCAATCTTCAAACATATTTTTTAATGCAAATTCCATTACAATTATTATTTAAATTCCTATTAAATAAGACATTTATAACAATTACCTCATTTATCTACCATAAAATAAATCTACAAGCTATTTATAAAAACCTATACTCGTTATAATTTAAAACTTTTTATAAATAAGTTGTGCTTATAATAGGTATTCATATTTGCGACAATGAGTAATTATTAATTAATATCCTATAAAGCTTTAAATGTTGTTTGGCGAAACTACATTCTAAATAGACTAATTTAGTCTATAAAACAGATAATATTACAATGACTATATAGAGCATGAAAGAATATTAATGTCCAATTTACTAGCTAGTGCAGTAAATTTGGCCTCAATATAATTTAGACTAGCCGTAAAACTACATAAGGATAATTAGACTAATGGATTTGATTTGGAAATTACATAAAGCAAAGATAAAAAAGACAATGTTCTTTTCGTAGGTTACATGACATATTTATGGTTTTACATATTAAGCAAAATTGTTCAACAATAAAAATATAATGGTTTTTAAGATTTTGAAGAAACCTCTAATTTGATAGTTACATTTAGTCCATTTCTTCAAAAGTTCTAATGGTAGTAGAAAATTGTAGCTTATTGTAATTAAGGCTTATTAAGTTAACAAAAAGAGACGAAGAGAAGCGATAACGAAATAATTACCGGCTTGTGCAACAAGGAAATAAACATTTCATATCAAAATAACAACAATAATTAACATAGCAAATGCTCGACTACCGACTGATAAAATAATAAGTAAATAATTATACGGATTGAAAGTCAATCAGGAATTCTCTATCACAACAAACTAATAAATATTACATTTTATTTACTATAATGCAAAACAGCTTAGATTAACTTATTATAGTTAATTAAAATTACACAATAACTTCTTCAATCTGTCCACTTTTGTCATCTAGATTTAGCAGGCTTTACTTTGTCAGTACAATATTATCTGCCTAACAAAATCTAGTCAAAACCTTGTCAGGCCAAACTTACCAATCAAACGTACTGTGTCTTGTTTTGACTAGTGTTGTCTAATTCGGCTGTCTAATTTGTACTACTCTCTGGTCGAGTATTATCTCGTGTGTCTAGTCAATAGACCAAACTATATAAACTAAATAATCTAGTCTTATTTATCGGCTAGATTAGAGAAAAACAAGAGCATTAATATGAACAGATTAACGGTATTTTGAAACTTGTAACATTGTCAAGTAAATGTTTGCAGATTAAATCCAATTATTTGCAGAACAAATAACAAGTGTTAATGACTAATTAATAGAGTCTATACTAGGCGAATCAAATTTTCTAGTAGTGACCTCATGTGTTTAATCTTTTAAAGAAAAAAATAACTAAAACGTATAAAATATAATGTATTGTAAACAATTAAAACTGTAAGTTATTGAATTTATAATAATTCTCTAACAATGATTATACACAGAGTGTGCGTAGTAAGCAACTGTTCTCCTTGCAGTAAGAACGAGATTCTTGCGGAAATTCAATATAAATGTAATTCAATAAAAATTGCTACTTGCTAACAATATTTTCCCGTTGAAACAAGAAGAAATAAATGTTTCGTTTTGTGATATCGCCGCAAAACGTCTTTCAAAAAGGACAATCGAGATAAATAAATAAATAAATATATATATATATATATATATATATATATATATATATATATATATATATATATATATATATATATATGAAATGGAGAGAAGTTAATGGAAAAACTATGTCAGGTCTTGTTTGAAGAAAAAACATTGAATATTATCTACCTGAATAAATAACTCAAACTACAAATAATTTTCTAACCTTAGTTTGGTCTTCTTCGAAGCAAAGATTCACATCGGCGAATTCCATCGCAACAATTCAAAATCAAACAAACATTCTCCTCAAACACTAAGAACTACCAACACCGAATACTTAAATAACGCTATATAAAACTATTTGTTGAGTGTGAATAAAGACTATCACTTATACCGAGCCGATAACTACTGAATGCAATGAGTAAATGCACAGGCGCGAGAGATATTTGTCGAGAACATTCGTTTCACGCAAAATCCAAGAACAACTACTGTATGTACTGTTTTTAATAAACTTTCTGTGCTGATTGCGTCTAATTAATTTCATTTTAACTATGTAGAAAATTTTATAATTGATTAATTAGCATTTGGTGAAACTCTTGGCAGCTGCAGCGAGACGTAGTAATCGAGTAAAACTTGATTCTAGAAATTTTTATTGTTTTCCTAGTTTTATTAGCATCTATTTTAATATTTGAATTGTGTTCGTAAAATTCTTTATTTAGACATAATTACTGACAAATAGGACAATTAATTTCACTGTCGGAATAATTATTGAACTTCAAACAACACAAAAAACAAGTTAACTTAATTACGAAAGATCATTAAATTGTTTATCAAGATTTATACCCACTATATAGTACTAGTGAAGACAATTAAATTAGATAACAAATCGTTTATTCATACTATACATATACAATATGAAACTAAACAGATAAGGACTAGACAGAACTCTAGATATACCACAAAAGCGAGATTAGACATACCAGACTACATAGCCCAAACTAGACAGACCAGACTACACAGACCAGACTAGACAGACCACACTAAACAGACCAGACTAGGCAGACCAGAATAGACACACCACGCTAGACAGATCAGACTAGACAGATCAGACTAGACAGACCAGGCAGACCAAACCAGACAGACCAGACCAGACCGACTAGACAGACTAGACGGACTAGATGGATTAGACGGACTATACAGACTAGACTGACCAGACAGACCAGACAGACAGATCAGACAGACTGACCAGGCAGACCGGACAGACCGGACAGGCCAGAAAGACCGGGAGGAGGCCGGCCGAACAATCTGGAGTAGACAGGCAAGACTCTCTCCTCGGCGGTGTAGTTAACATACCCGCCTTTCAATGCAGACCCGGGTTCGAATTCTGGTCGGGAAGACAACAACTAGGGCGGTTTTCACTAACCGTAGTCCGGACGGGCCCACCCTGAATGAATGCAAAATATGCGATACCGGGGTCGCGGATACTAAAAGCCAAGGTGGAAAAAAAGACAGGCAAGACTATACACAATAGCTAAGCTATATAAGACCATACGCCATAGCTATGGAAAACCTGGCAAAACAACTGCGATCGATATTAGAAGAGAGAAAGAAAGAAAAAAAAATATAAATACCGCGGGAGAAGCTATGAAAATGATCACTAAAGCGTGCAACTTGTGCTTCTCGAAACGAAGAAGCTCAGAAAACCAAAGAAAAGAGGTATATTGGTGGAACCGAGAAATAGCGGGTGTGTAGAAAATTGGTGAAATGTGAGAAATAGAGATGCGAATGTGTAAAAAAACGAAGGGAAATGACGACCAAAACTAAAAGGACAAAGCCGGAAGAAAAGGAAAGACAGACAACAATACAACGATAAAATGGAACGAGCTGAAAAAAGCTATAAAAAGACAGAAAGCGAAAGCATGGAAGGAACTGGTAGAGGAACTGAACAACGATATATGGGGAGATGCCTACAAAAGAGCATGTGAAAAACTGAGAGTTCTACAAAGAATACAAAAGACTGACGAAGATCTAATGACGGAAATACAAGAACTGTTTCCGGAAAACCCAAAAGTAACCTGGGATAAGCCGTGGGTAGAAGAACAGGAGATCCACCTCTTCACTCTGGACGAAATGGAAAGAGCAGTACAAAGGACAAAAATGAACAAAGGCCCGGACAATATAACACCAGAAATCGCTAAAATCTTTGCCGAGGCGCAAAAAAAGTACTGCCAAGACGTCATGAACCACCACCTAGTTAAAAGCGAAGTACCAAGGGAGTGGAAAAAATCGCGGCTGGTACTAATCGAGAAATACAGAAAGAAGGAAAATACAACTGCTACCTATAGGCCGCTGTGCCTTCTTAACACAATGGGGAAGCTACTCGAGCAGTTATTAAACACAAGACTAACTGAATAAATAGAAAAAAACAGGTGGACTGGCAGATCTGCAATACGGTTTCAGAAAAGGAAGAAGCACTATAGATGCGATGGAAAAAGTGCAAGACATTGCAGAAAGCGTAAACAGCGGAGCATATAAAAGACGAAAATGCTGCCTGCTAGTGACTCTGGACGTCAAAAACGTTTTTAACTCTGCGCCGTGGAGAAAAATAGTGGCAGAATTAGAGAGAAGGAAAATAGCTCCATACTTAATAAGAATGATTCAAAGCTACCTGGAAGAAAGAACACTACTGGTAGGGGAAAGTGGTGAGATGGAAGTAACGTGCGAAGTTCCCCAAACCTCTGTCCTGGGGCCCACGTTATGGAACATTTACTACGACGGTGTCCTTAAAGTAGAAATGCCAAAAGAAGTAACCATCATAGAGTACGCAGATGATATAGCTTAGGCGTTAGCGGTATGACGGAAAATGGGGCACTTGACGATAACAGTGGGAAATAAGGATATAGGGACGATACCTGCGACAAAATATCTTGGGGTATAATAAAATGACAAGACATATTATAGAAACAGTCAAGAAAACGGATGGTACGCTCAAAAGACTAAACATGATTCTGCCATCCTGCCTACAACACAAGCCATATCAGGACACGGGGACTTCCAAAATTATTTACATAGATTTAAAATAATCGATTCCCCGAACTGCCGCTTCTACGACGAGGAGGATGATGCGGAGCACACGCTTTTCAAGTGCCACAAATGGGAAAAAAACAGAAAGAACCTTACGTCAAAAATCGGAAGAACTCTAACGCCGCAGAACATCAACCTAATGCTGGAAACACCTAACAATTGGAAGAATATCTAGGATACCATAAGAGAGATTATGGATAGCAAAGGCCAAGACGAAATGGATAATAGAAATAAATAAACGGGACATTCTGACAATCCTACACCCCAAGTAATACTTGACCGTCTCCGGAGTACAAGGAGTAGAATTGAGGAGTGGGTTTTTTAGTGGGTAGTCTAACCACCAAGGCGAGGAGTCCCACACTCCCCAGAGCAGCTTGGAGCACTGGGGGCAGTATGTAAATGTATTTTACCCCTCCTCCCGAAAAAAAAAGACAGGCCACACCCGATAGACCAGACCAGACCAGACCAGACCAGACAGACCAGACGGACCAGACAGACCGGGCAGACCGGACAGACCGGACAGGCCGGACAGACCGGACAGGCCGGACAGACCGGGCAGACTGGACAGACCGGGCAGACCGGACAGACCAGAGAAACCAGACAGACCAGACTAGAGCGACTAGACAGGCCAGACTAGACAAATGTACTAGAAATCTTAGACATACTCGACTAGACAAACTGGTCTAGAAACATTAGACAGACTATTGTAGAGCAACCAGACAAGACGGATCAAACTAGACAAATCATATTAGACAGACCAGACTGCATACTAAACTAAACAGACTAGGCCGACTAGACTAACTAGACAGATTAGACTAAACATTCTAGACAGACCAGACTTGACAAACTAGGACAGACAAGCCTATTTTATTTTCACTTTGGCTTTTAGTATGCGCCACCCGGGTATCGCATATTTCGCAAACATTCAGGGTGAGCAGCCCGGACCGTTATTGAAACCGTCGCAGTAGTTGCCTGTCCGACCAGTAATCGAACCCGGGTCTCCCGCATTCACAGAAAAGAGGCAAACCTAAACAGACAAAACTAGTTTAAATAGTCAATATTAAGTAGATAATATAAGACTAGACAAAATAAGACGCAGTAGATTGTAGTGTCAAGGCTGAACATAAAGTAATGAATGTGTTAAGTATTAGCTGTAATGTAAACATGTTTACAACTTATTTCTATTATATACATTGTCCAGTACTGTAAGTTTAGCAGCTATTTTAAAGTGCATATGCTTGTTTCCTGTTTGTATTTTATTGATAAAACCTTTCACATTTGCGAAATTGTAAAATTCAATTTATCAGCGAGGGATTTTTAAGAGTTTGTAAGAGGGTAATTAAATTTTATTAACGGTAATAGCTAGTATTAGTCGGGTGGTTGTAGGAAACGTAAATCGAACTATATAGACCGATTTACATTTGTATCTCGTTTATTACAGGGAAACGTTTGTATTAAGACTTGATAATTGTATTAGTAATCAGAATAATATAGAAATATTTTGCAAGCTGGCAGTCTAAATTTATTTAACGTCTTGTCTAATCAGCTTAAACTTGTGTGTTTATTTACTGCAGTTTACATTTACCTAGTAATCAAACTATTTATATAAGACCAATTATACCAGATTTTCCAGTCAACTTTCTGTTTTTTTTTTGTTAAGTAATTAACCATAAAATGACAATTTTATAATCCAGAAGAAGAAAAAACATCAACGTTATATATCCAATTGATTTATTTAAAAATGGAAAGTTTCACTTTCGTTCGCTTATTATAATTTCCTAGTAGAGTTAAAATTCAATCTTGACTAATTAGTAAATTTCAAAATCTAGCAACAACTAACGCAACGGTCATAGATCATACACATAATTAGTTTTTTTAGGAATCAGTCTACTAATTTTTTTCTAAAAGCTTCTTTACACGAAGAATATCTGTCTAGCAGTGATGGATTTATCTATTAATAAAAATCTTCAGACAGGCAGAAATCTTGGGTCAATAGACTTTCATACGAGTGGAATATATTATTGCTGAGATAGTAATTAACAATTCAAAGTAACTTTGGAAATTCGACTAAAAGTTAGTTAAATATATACAATTAAATAATCTTGTCAGTTTAGTCTGTTCTATCTAGTCTTGTTTGTCTAGTTTTTTCTGTCTAGTCTTGTATGTTTAGTTTTATATGGCTAATCTTGCCTACTTATTTTCAAACATTGTAAATTAGACTAGACTGGATTACAGTGAGAATGATTTGACAAAAATTAAGATTTATAACATTGTATAGTGTTCAAGACACTAATTACATGTTTTATTATTCAATTTAATGTTGTGATAATTATACTCGCTCGATCATAAAATCTAATCTGAAAACACGAAACAAGAACAAAAATGTTTAATGATTGGAATCTATAAATAATGTTTATTTTTTCAAAGATAATTTTTATAAATCTCACTGATTGTTTCTCTTTCAAAGAATGGTATAATAAAACGATGGAATGTCGAGAGGGATATTGCGTTAGTCGAGGATGGTCTGTTTCGCTTTCAAAGAGGCTTTGTTCTACATAATTATCTTATCAATATTATTGCCACATACTTTGTTTGATTAATACACGTCTTCGGCAATCTATGATTATTTTAATGCGGACGGATTACATAAAACCTCGGAAAGAAATGGGAAAATAAACGCTGGAAACTAGTCGACGAAAGAGAGGTGTAAATATAGCATACAACTGTCTCGAGATTTTGTTGAGACAAGAGTGGACAAAAACTAGATTAGAGCTGGAGGTACAGTTTTAAGCAAGTATAATAATCTCTTCTACCTCTGTTAAGTTGGCAGAACCAACTCGGAAAAAAAAATCCGCGACGGCACATAATAATCCGCTTTTTATCCGCTAACGATTGTAAAAAGAAAAAAATTTCCCGGCCTTCCCATTTCCCGGGAAAATAGGGTCCCGCTAACTTAACAAAAAGTTAGCATGACCCATTTTAAAAATAATTATATTGAGAAAATAATTGCACCGGAATTATCCGCTTTTTATCCGCTAACGATTGTAAAAAGAAAAAAAAATTCCGCCCTTCCCATTTCCCAGAAAATAGGATGCCGCTAACTTAACAGAACGTTAGCGGGACCCATTCTAAAAATAATCGACCGTCAAATTGCTCTAAATTTTACAAATATACACTTTGACAAGACCCTATTCACAAAAGTATAGTAAACTAAACTATTATGCTCTAAAAAAATGATTAAAAAGTTTTACCTTTGATGACACAGAATTATTTTTTTGAAAATACAAGAACTGAGGTAAATCTGAGGAAAATTAAAAGTGCACTTTTACGATTTTGCAAAAATCATTTTTCCGTAGATTCATTCTCTAGTAACATGTGAAAGAAAATATAAGAAGAATTTAAATTTAGAGCAATTTGACGGTCGAGCAATAAAACAGTGCTGCGTCGAGTTAGTGTATTTTAAGTCATCGTCAAGTGCAATTATTCTTGCGAAGTTTTTTAAATGCTTATACAGTTAAGTAGATATATTCATCCCCTAATAGGAAATGAAAGAAAATGTGAGAAAAGTTAAAATTTAGAGCAATTTGACGGTCAAGCAATAAAACAGTGCTGCGTCGAGTGAGTGCATTTTAAGTCATCGTCAAATGCAATTATTTTTGCGAATTTTTTTAAATGCTTATACAGTTAAGTAGATATATTCATACCCTAGTAGGAAATGAAAGAAAATGTTAGAAAAGTTAAAATTTAGAGCAATTTGACGGTCCAGCAATAAAACAGTGCTGCGTGTATTTTAAGTCTTGGTGAAATTTTATTATTTGTACGATTTTTTTTTAATGCTTCGATAGATAAGTAGATAAATTTATCCCGTAGTGGGAATTAAAAGAAAATGTGAGAAAATGTAAAATTTACTTCTATTTACCCCTATTGCAATAAAACAGTGCCCGGCGAACGAAAGTGGGGTGGAATACATTTACTTTTGGGAATTTTTGCAAAAGCTTTTACACATGTCTAGGTACAATTATTCGCAAGTGATGTGTGAAAGAAAATTTGAGAAAAGTTAAAATTTACTGCAATTTGACGTTCTGGCTATGAAACCGTGCTAAGTGGAGCAGCTGCATTTTAAGTTTGGTCGTTATTCAATTGCTTTTTTTATATTTCGAAAAATGTTTTATTTCTTTATTAGGTACATTCATCATTCTCTAGTGATATTTGAAAGAAAAATTGGGAAATGTTGAAAATTACTACCCCTATTCTATTAAATGGCAACTGCGTGGAATGCACTTTTTTAAATAATCGCTGTGCGCTTATTATTAGGAATTTTGGAAAAATTCCTGCTTGAGAAATGAAGGTAATACTGTGGCCTAATAGATGGTGGAAATTATGATGGAAAATTTTGGAAAATAATACACTTTGACGTTCCGCGTTTAAGAAGTGAGTAAATGTGAATATTTGTTGATCTTTAATATGATTATTATGCCTATGTGTAAAAAGAAAATAAAATTTGGTAGAATATTTTATGAGGTGACTTACTGTGCAATAGTTTCGTGAAGAAAATTTTGAAAAATCCCTATCAATAAGAAAGTTATAGCCTTTTTAAATAAAAATTTTAAGCAAAATTTTTATTGCTGAAAGTTATTGCCAGTTTCACATCGGTCAAAAACTAGCCTTATTACATGAAAATAACTAGTTAATACTAAGGTAGATAGTTTTTTGTGTAATCTTAGCTAGTTCAGCCGTAAATAATTATATCTTATCTTGCTTATCCCAATCTAGTCTAATTTTGTATTATCTTATCTGTCTCCAATTCCTAATCGTGTTAATTGTCCATAACAGTAAATGAATAAAGTAATATATTGTTCCATAGTCTCAATTATTCAGACATGCGTGTTATATTTGCTCTACTTTAGGAAAAAGTGGCTTGGTAGAAGGTAATATTTTAACAAGTTGAATGAATAAAACGGCCAAAACTAAACTAAGAACTATCAAAACCTCAAGCGAATAGACAAGGCTTCTTTCTTGTTGTCTTTATTACAATTTCAAGTACACGGAAAAAAGTACACTCTAAAAATTGCAGTTTAAATAGTAGCCGGGGCCTTACGAATACAAATTTGTAAAGATTGCAGTCGCATACTGTAATTTTTAAAACTTATTTACTAATAATACCGGAAACTGTAATTAAAAAAAAGCAATTGTTAGTTTTTACAGTTTCAAATTCGTAAGGCCGATGCTACTATTTAAACTGTAATTTTTAGAGTGTACTTTTTTCGTGTAGTCTATCTAGTGTTGTCTAACCTTGAAATTCCGTTTTAGTTTTGTTTAGTCTTATCTGATCTAATCTAATGTTGTGTAGTCATGTTTTAAATCTTTTAACAAGAAATGAATGTGTAGTATCCGCAATCATCTTAGTTCACACCGGTGGTTATCATGTGTCCTGCTGTGAATTTTGCTGCGGCCACCAACGCCTTAACATTAACACTAAATTGTAAAACTTTTTTATTTAAATTTAAATGTGTTTTTAAATGTTAAATTAACAAATGAGCTATGAATATTCAACAGTCCCAACTAAAATCAAATAGTATCAAATCCTTGCCGTGTTTTTTTGTCGTCTGATTTCGTGATAGTTTGGTGTATTACTTGTTTTGATGTTTCAAAATATCTAATAAATAAAGATCTGAAGCAGTGCAGTGGTCCGAAAATTAAAGACGTCCTAAAAAGCAATTAATCTTCCTGAACGTCATTTCGGAACGTCATTCTGGAATAAATTTGTCGGTGGAAACATTCCGTTGCGACACGACTCCCTCCCGTCACTCAATCCAAAAACAAAATTAAAAGAAAAAAACATAACAAATAAGAAGAAGAGTTGTGTATTTTAATTTCATTTGAATTTTTTTAATTTTTTTAACAACCTCCAATTTAGCCGAAACCAGAATTGACACCCTGCATTTTGTAATTAAGCAAATACAAATTGATCTATCTGTTCGTCTAAAGCCAATTTATATATAGTAGTTTTAGATCATCTTAGCTATTTAGTTTTAATCAGAAGTAATAATTGATAAGACCATTTAAATCTTTAGAAAAAACTAATTGTATATCAACCTGTTACGATCAAATAGTTAACCTCCCAAATCATGTACACTTGTAATATAAATAGCTATTAAGCCGTTTTTTATGTATTTTTAGTGCAAGTCCAAAAATGAAGTCTAAAGATTCGCAAAAAATTACATACCCCTTTAAAACACTAAATAAGACAATTTAAAAGTAAAAATTAGGTCTGACAATGAGGTGATTAATTAATATAGTTATATTCTTTTAAGAAGATTTGGTAGATTAGCGCAGTATTAGTGTTTGTGTTGTATTGATATACTAAAAATAACGTCATTTAAAGAAAAAAATTGTGTATAAAATTCTCAGTTGGTTTTAATAAATATAGAGTAGCGCCTATACACAATCTATACTATATAATACTAATAATCTATACTTTTCCAATCAGTTTCGATTAAATAAAAATTAAAACTCGTTTTCATTTTGAGAAAATCAACTAATAATATAATTAAGCGACCAGTTAGTCCATTAAGTCCAGTTCAACGTTTCTTAAATCTAATCAGTTCTCCCGTTAAAATTAAATAGAAACGGCAATTGAGCGAATATCGCCTAGCGAATAAATAAAAAAAAACAGACAAAACGATTACGCAAAAGAAGAGAAATTATATAGATTCCGTTTTTTTCTTGTTTTTTTATTAATGTGTAATCGTCTAATTAACATATAAATCTCCGCGCTATTAATTAAACTAATCCTAAAAGCGGAAGATTATCTAAACGGAACGATCTGGTTTGAAAGTATCGAGCGATTAATTTAGATGTGTTATAAAGTTTATGTACATCTGTATGCT
This sequence comes from Phosphuga atrata, assembly GCA_944588485.1. Taxonomy (NCBI): domain Eukaryota; kingdom Metazoa; phylum Arthropoda; class Insecta; order Coleoptera; family Silphidae; genus Phosphuga; species Phosphuga atrata. Next base: position 43,563,088 of record OX155897.1, on the reverse strand, counting down.
AAAACTCTTGATCTTGCGGAATTTGCGGGAAAAAATAGTACGCATTGGTATGTGTGGTACAAACATATGTTTTATTTTAGCAATGATAGCAAGTTTGCTAGACAATCAGGCGAGTTACAATGGATGCTACTGAACATATGGTATAAAGTGTAAGTTCGTTGACCACTCGGTGAAACTCATATATAGCTAGATAGATATTTTCTTCTCGCACATATAATATATACATGGCGATCGGCACACGTATTCATACTCACTTCATATTACGTAGACAGCTAATCAAGTGAAAACTTAACTACATATCTTATACAAATAAAAAATATATTGAGTGGTTTACAATACACAACCAGTCTATTTATTTACTAAGTATCTAAACATAGATTCAAGTTTCAAGAATTATATTTTAGTTTTAAACTAAAATTCGAAAACTAAAGTATTTTGATTAATAAACTATTAATCAATTAAAAAGTTTGGAAATATTAAATTAAAATAAACTCTTTATCTTATAAGCATTAACGTAGTTTATGTCAGAGTATTTAATTCAATTGAAACATTTTTTTAAATATTAAAAAAAAAACTGAAAAATTTGAAACGGTAAATTTTACTATTGAGCCATTTATCAAAACTAAGATAACTTATTATACTATAGATTTTAACACAGATTAAGCGAAATTCGACTTTTTAGCTTAACTTGTGTTAAAATGTGCACTTTGAATGTAATATATTAGGCAGAATTACTAAATCAATCAACAAGTCTAATTTTTAGAAAACTCAAGGCATTTTTAGAAAACTTAAACATAATATACAGGGTGTAATGTAAACATGCGTCAAAAATTCAAGGGGTTATTCTTTGGTCCATTCTAAGAAAATTTTGACCTATCATGATTTCTAAAAAAAAACCCTGTGTTTCGAAGATACAAGCTGAACAAAATTTTCGACAACCATGTTCGATATTTGTTGAAATCATTAACGCAAATAAAAGTATGACGTACGCCAAAAAGTTTATCAAGTACAATAAATGAATGAGTTTATCAAGTAGGTACAACAAATTGTTGACGATAACATGGAAAGGCTGTTTTATCTACTAATGTACAAGTGGGTTTCACTTGAATACGTCTCGTCAGTGATCACCACCTGTATCGCTCGCAGTTGTTTACTTTGAGTGACGTTTGGCTCTTTGACGTGTCTTTAGTAGTTAGTGAAGTCCTCTACCATGTATACGAACGTCGAGATGACTGACATTCTATTCATATATGGACTTGCTGATGGCAATTCATTACAAGCTAGACGATTGTACATTGAATGGTTTCCTAGCCGTAATATCCCCGACCGAAAAATCTTCGAAAACATTCATCGACGTCTTCGTGAAACAGGCACATAAAAAATAGAATATATAGAAACAGGCACATAATAATAAAAAAAAAGGAAACGAAATAGAGGGCCATGGCTTTTGCAAACATTAGTTCTAATCCCTCAATTCCTGACACAGATTCTTTTCGCCGATGAATTCAGTTTGTCAAGAACTGCAATCAGGATTTTTTTTAAACCATGTATGGGCAGATGAAAATCCGGTATGTGAAGATTGATATATAGATCAGTTCTACTTGAATGTTTGGGTTGGAATTGTGGATGACTATCTAATTGGACCGGTATTTCTACCAGCAAGACTTACTGACGAGATGTATCACAACTTTTTTGAAGAAACACTGCCCGAGTTTCTGCAGGATATACCATTGGTGACAAAAATTGCAATGTGGTTTATGCACGATGGTGCACCACCACGTTGGTTGCTCGTGATTTTTTAAAAGAAACATACGGAGATCGCTGGATTGTTCGAGGTGGGCCACACGCTTGGCCTGCTCGATCCCCAGAATTAATCCTCCCGGATTATTGCTTATGGGGCTATCTGAAGTCGTTAGTTTACGCTACTCTAGTGGAGAATTTGGTCAAATTGCGAAATGGGAAAATTGCTGGGTGTAACTCAATTAGAAACAACCCTGGTGTGTTTGAAAGAGTGGGCCACTTAATGAGAAGAAGATTGGATGCTTGTACCTTCGAAACAAAGTGTTTTTCAGAAATCATAATAAGACAAAATATACTTAGAATATGCCAGGGAATAACCCCTTGAATTTTTGCCGCATGTTTACCTAACACCCCGTATTTTATAGACAACATATACAAACAGTTTACGTTGCTTACGTTATTCCATCCGAGCAGAACAGCACTAGCACCAAAGGTGACACTTTTAAGAACTTCATGTATAGTTAAGTCATTATTTATCATTTATTTGTATATATTGACATGTATTTTGCTAAATAAAAAAGTGTTTAACTATTTTACATAAACTAATAAAGTGCATAAATTGATAATGGATTCAAGGCCAAAACCTCTTTTCAAGTGTTCTGTGACGAACTGTAAAAATTCTACACGATGTTTATAATTATTATCTCGGTAAAACCTATATATTTTTTTACTGTTAAATATTGTATATTTTATTAAACTAATTATTTTTATCTACTCACACACCAAAATGAACACATTAATAAATACATTATTGTGTGTGAAGGATGCCATTATTATAATCGTGTGTAAAAGTATCCAAATCGTGCGTAAAAGTCCAATGTGACTCAAATGGAGTTTCATTATTAAACGATTTCTGTTTATTGTGACTCGCGTGACTAAACAAAAAACATAGACGGAGTGAAAATAAATTTTCTGACGTATATTAAAATTGAATTAATTTTTCTTATTCTGAATCAAAAAGTCTCGGCCTCTCAGTCTGGATTTATCTGGCTCTACTATAACATAACCTAATCATAAGCTAATCTAAATTAAATCTAGGTCGACTTAGATAACATCGAAGTAGGGAAAGATGGTTCCTTCTAGGCCCTCCACCTCCATTAACATAGACACTTGCGGTTCCGACTTCCGGTTTCGACTTCCGTTTTCGGTTTCGACTTCCGTTTCCGGTTTCCAGTGGGCAACCGGAAACGGAAGTTGAAACCGATGTAAAACCAGAAGTGTCTGGTTTTACACAGATGAGAGTGTGAGGTCTATGTAGTCCCACGTGCGAAGTTTATGTAACCCCACCTTGGGTGTCTATGTAGTCCATATGTGAGGTCCATGGAACCCCAGGCTGAGTGTGAGGTCTGGTTTCGACTTCCTTTTCTGGTTTCGACTTTGTTTCCGGTTTCCCACATTCGGCCGCCCTATTTCCGGTTCCTGCACTATGCTCAGGTGGGAAAATTCCAAATTTGAAACAGGCGGGAAAATTCTAAATCGAAACCGGAAGTGTCAACGTCCTAGATCAGTGGAGGTGGAGGGCCTGGAAGTAACTTTCCCTACTCATCGACAACGACCAAATAGTGTTCTCGTTACTCTGGGTTTTTATGTTGTCTGTCAAAATTACATTTTTTTCAATATTATCGGTAAGAAGCAATTATTAGTTTTGTAGATTCAACAGTATTTTTAACATGCTTCGTAGATAAAATAATGTATTGCACATGTGTGTGAAAGGCTTTTCTGCAATCATTGCGATTAAATCACTCGCCATCGGCTCATGCTTTAATCATCGCAAGTCATTCACTAAAGCCCTTCTTCACACACTGTTGTTATATACGAGGGCAGATTGAAAAGTTTCCGGAATGGGCAAGAAAACGCAGTAATTGAATAGGTTTTTGTTTTTATTTTTCAACATAATACCCTTGCGGGGCGATATACTTTTCCCAGCGGTGCTCTAACTTTTTTGTCTAACTGTTTTGTGTGTTGAAGATTTGGCTCGGAGGCAAGCGCTTTACGTCAAATGAGGAGGTCATCGCCGCCACTAAAGCTTATTTTCCAGAGTTCCCGAAATCATATTTTTCTGAAGGCTTAAAAAAGTTAGAGCACCGCTGGGAAAAGTGTATCGCCCTGCAAAGGTATTATGTTGAAAAATAAAAACAAAAACCTGTTCAATTACTGCGTTTTCTTGCCTATTCCGGAAACTACCCTCTTCAACACCTACACCACCAACTTCTTTCTACACCTTTTCAATCTACCCTCGTATATATATATATATATATATATATATATATATATATATATATATATATATATATATATATATATATATATATATATATATATATAAAATACGCTGTTATTGCAGACGAAGTGTGCTAAGAAAAACCTAAGCTCTTATTATTATTAAATAGTAGTACTTTGGTTAATCGGTCAATAATAGTTGGTTTATAGTATGATGTATGTATGTAGAAGTATTATGAGTACTGTACAAATGAGTATGAATTTAGATTTGTTTAAACAATGATTCTTGTAATCTAGATAATTTCGTTTCAAATTGGTATAGTCTTACATAAACTACACTTGACTTTTTCAATGTGGATATCGGGTTATTAAATACTACTAGTACTATTTCGCGCTAACATTCCTCACTTCATAGGCCCAGAAACTCTAATTACACATTTGTCTTCTGGTACTAATGCAGCTTACACAGGCTACCGGGTTCGAACCTGGGACCTGCGAATTTGTAGTTAACGACGGGCCTATTCTGTACGAGAAACATTAAAAGTTAGAAAAGACGCTGTAATTTTTTTTAATTTCCGCTAATTTAATAAAAATATTAATAACAAATGAATATATTGAATGTAGTGCAAAAGGATAAGATCTTCAGATATACATAAATAAATAATAGAGATACCAGTCTACACTAGTATCTACATGATTTTATTTATTTATTTTTATTATTAACGGAAATAGAAAAATGTTAACAGATTTTTCAATTAACTTTTAATGTTTCTCTTATTGTTAGCATTAAAATCGGCCCGTAACTCTGCAGACTACGAGGCCGACACTAGTTGCATGATTATGATTAATAAATATGTATAGGTTTTAGTCATTCTCAAAAACTCAGAATCAACTTTTAAAGAAGGATATGAGCAATATTTACACTAGTTACTACTTTTTGGAAAAATTTATTGGTCAAATAATCCTGACTACAATTACAAAAAAGTACTTTTAGATTTAGCTTACAATTAGAAAAAGTAGATTAATATTTCAAAGCTCGCAAAGCAAGCTAGTTAGACATTTTAAGTTTAAACAAGAGTTTAGTTTAATTAAGTTTAATCTTGAACAATTTGAGTTTTGAGTTCAGTTCAGATAGAGTTATTAAGACGATTTAGGTTTCATATGTATTGACTAGCATTGGTTTAGCAACAATGATTGAAACAATATTGATATTAAAAATATGAGTTGCCAAACGAAACTTTGAACACTAAATATACTAAATGTACAGTATCAAATACTATTAAAGTAATAAAGCTGAAAAAAAAACTTGACAGATAGATTTAGAAATATTTGACTAATTGTAAAAGAAACATTAGATTTTTTAATATTACCGATACAGTAGGTACTATCTAATCACATTTAGACTATTACTATCAATAATTCAATATACGAATAACATTGGCCTTGTAACTATTGTAACGAAGTTAACCCAGGAATGTTGTATTGACAAAAACTCTAAATTGTTTAGACCAAAAGAATGTGAAACATTTGCATGATAAATAATCGACAAAACAAATTAATTAAAATTATGCGGAAAAAGAAACAAACATGCAAATGAAATTATCGAATTGTGACCATCGGGGTCAACGATAAATGCTTTTTTTTTAATTCCTAATTTAAACAGTTTTTTTTGTAATCAAAACTTGTTGATACAATTAATGCGAATCCAACTAATTAGTTCTGAATTTACTTAAACGAAAAATCCTTACACTCAATTTAAATTAACCTTTCAATGCTTAAGTGGCCATTTATAAGCAGCTATTTATCTGAACATACAAAATCAATAAAATAACACTTCATTTTGAGAAAATTAATATTAATAATTTTCAAAAACATCTTACTGCATAAGCATAAACATATACACACATATAACCTGTTTAATGTAACAGACATATTTAATATAATGTAATGTCTTACCTATTTAATCTTGTTTATGGTGTTATCTGACCTTATTTTTTACCGTGTCATATTTTCTCTTGCCCAACTGACCTTGTCGTTAGATCAACAATCTAGTATGAATTACCTAATCTAACAATCTAATCTATGTGTGAAGCTATGTGTGAAGCCCTAATATATTATTGCTTAGGCTTCTCTAGTCTTGTTTAATCTCCATAATATATTTTATACTATCTGGTATTGACAATATAATCTAGCTATGTAGTATTAAAGTTTTTAACACCTAAACTTTACGATTTAGTTTTAGTTAAGTCTTGGTAATCTAGTCTTAATTATCTCGACTTATTTGTTCAGTGATGATTTCTAATAGTTTTTCTGCCTAACCCAGTTTGTTTAAAATTATTTGTCTACTTATGTACGTGTTTTTATTGTCTGTCTAGTCTAGTCGTGTTTACATTATCTCTTACTCCAATTTCTATTTGAATTTCTACTTGTATAAATAGAAAGCTTTAAAATCCATTCAATAAATTGTTAGTCAACTAGAAACAGATCAAGCATAAAATCCATAAACATTTTTTTTCTCAAACTAATTTGATTAGTTATTGCGCTACTTCTTTTCATTCAAATTTTATCTATTATTATTGTTTGATATCCCATAATGATGAGATGAATTATTGCAGAGATAATAATGGAATTGTAGAACATGATCTAAATAAACAGCCTACAATGGCGGAGAATAAGTGAGTGTGGATTTTTTCGTATTTATTATTAATAATAATTGGACGCAGTCACAACACCATTGAGACTAACTCGATGAAGAGAGAGCAAAAAAATGAGGCGAAATAAATTACAATTATTATTTATAATAATAGGCGATGCAATTTCATGGATAAAGGATAAAAAGGACTTGGTAATATTGGTTTTTGAGTGAAATAATAGCTTATATGAACAAAGCTTAATAAACAAGTCTAGACAGAGATGTTGAAACCATTTTATAATCCAATTTGTCTAACTTTGTTCTAACAATTTTGATTTACACTAACAATGAGACTAGGTGAAGGTAATAAATACTTGGCGTTAATAAATTTCATAGTTTAAAGTATAGTTAGATTGCATAGTTTAATAGTGACTTAGATTACATAAAGTATTAGATTGTTAAATTACACAGTTTAGTAGATAGTTAGAATATTATTTTAAAAGTGTCGGAAAATTGTTTTAATTTGTTGGCGACAATTAAATAATAGGATGTACGCAATTTGCATGTAGACCTTGGTTTTGCGCCTAAGCAATTTGTTTATTGTGCATTTCTTTAAATAACTCGGAGAAGAAAAACAGACAGTGAAACTTTCCTTGCTCTAAAATCTACGTGAACTGTTTTGCAAACCGCTTATTATTACAGCGTTCAGAAATTTCTACAAACATTGCGTCGCGAATAATAACATATAATTTGTATGGTTCACAGACGGAACATTTTTCACAAATTAGTTTCATTTTCTATATAAATACGACTACATGCTATAAATTATTCTCCACTTTATGTCATTCAATTTACCTACTACATATTTCGTTTTTCCTGAACAAAACATCGTAGGCCAGGTTCTCCACTTTTCTAAGCAACCAGTTGAAATCAACGAGTAAAAATACTAAGAGAGGATAAATTAAGATAGTCTATAAGTTTTTGTCTATAAGATCAATTAATAATTTAATTAAGGTTACGAGTTTTTGCTTAAATAAACAAAAAGAATCGCATTAATATTTGTTCAAAATCGCAGATTTCCGACGCTAGTCGATACAAGTCTTAAATTGCCAATACCTGGTCTGTCTGTCTGTCTGCCTGTCTATATTTTTTTAATCCAAGTATGTTGGTGTAATTAAATAAATCTGTTACTTCAGTTTGTCAAAGGTGTCGAAAGCGACTTGTTTTGATTATCTCTAATCTATTCGATTTCTATTTCTGGTCTAGACGTTTCGAATGGTACTGTGAAAAACGTTTATTTTAATTACCGCTGTAATTTCTCTTGTTTATACAGAAAGTGCTTGTATACGGTACACGGATTGTTATTTAATAAATGGTTCGAGAAATCGACGCGTTTCCTTTAATGTTTCTATTTCGGTTTTTGTTCAATGTGGAAACGTTAGTTCAGCTTGGGATAGTATTAATAATGTTATTTGAAACATCTGGATGACTAAACTTGGAGAATAACATATTTCGGATCTTTACAATGTTGCTTTTATAAATCCTACATGAATCATACCTTCTATTGAAAAACATTGGAATTATCTAAATAGACTATCTATAGAATAGACAATCTAATCCAAAATTTACTAAATTATTGAGAATATATATGTCCATTTGACACCCAGGTCTTAAGTATATGGCTATATCAAGTCTGATTATCTCATTCATCTAATCTTAACTAACTGGTCTTGACTTCGTAGCTATGCTATATGTCTTGATATATCTCTAGAGTTTCTATTATTTAATCCTCATATTATAATATTTCGTCTAAACTATGTACAATTATAGTCTTGAAATCTGAACTATTCAAGATTTTTTAATAGTTATCAATTTGATAGACTAATTAACATCAAATAATTTTAAAGAGTAAAGATTCCAATATATCTTGCCTAACCTTTTTTTAACTATGCAATCTTAAAACTCTAGCCAATAAAATTTTAAATCGAAACTAACTATGACTACACATAGTAGTTTTACTACACACTTTACAAAGTGCTATCAAGTGGTATACGGATGGTTCGAAGACAAAGGAAGGTACTGGTGCAGGAGCGCTTGGACCTCGTACCAAATACTTCGAATTCATGGGAATCCCAAGTATCTTCCAAGCAGAGTACACGCAATCGAAAGTTGTGCACAATTTAAACTCGCCAGAAACTATTGCAAAAAACGAATTGCTATCCTGTCAGATTCAGAGCCAAGCAGCCTTCAAGGCCTTAATACACAATCAGAACCAAACTGGTATGGGACTGTGTGGGAAAGCTAAACAAGCTCAGCAGAGAAAATAAATTAAGGTTGTACTGAGTACAAAGACACACTGGTATAGATGAAAACGAAAAAGTTGATCACCTAGAAAATAAGTAGCTTTATAGGTCCCTTTTGTGGTACGAGCATGAACACCATCCACAAAAGTTTAGATGAAGAAATAAGAGAACAATGGATGAAAACCTAGAAAGAACTGCCAGGGCTAAGAGAATCCAAAGTAATGCCTGGGATCTTTTAACCAGAAAGGAACAAAAGCTTGCCTGAAATGAAACAGAAACAAGCTTAGAATTCTGACAAGGAGTCCTGACGGGACACTGCAGATTTATAAAACGCCTGGAAGAGTATGACAGATGCAGATTCTGCGGTTCTGCGGTTCTGCGGAGGAAACCCCCATACATCTGTTCAAAGACTCCGCAGGAGACAGATGTACCTTGGGGCCCACTGCTTGAACGCAGAGGAATTGCAGTCCTTGAATCTTACCCAGATCCTAAAATTCCTAAAGGAATCAGGAATAGAGGAAGAGGGTGGGGTACAATAGATCTATGAAGGTCGCAGTACAAGTTACCACAGAAATCTACAATCTCACTATGTATTCTTGGACAAATTGCTACTAAATTCTTCCTAGCTAGTCCACAAGCTGATATATTTAAGAATTAGTCAGATAGGTCAATTTAGACTAGATGAAAATTTTGAGATAACATAGCAGACTAACTACACTTAGCATACAATTATAATTTTCAGCAAGGTTTAGGAAATTTAAATGGCTGCAACAAAACAAAATTTCATCTTGCTAGCTAGTCCACAAACTTAAATATTTAAGAATTAGTCAGATAAGTCAATTTAGACTAGAAGCAAATTTTGAGATTACATAGCAAACTAACTCCACTTAGAACACAATTATAGTTTTTAGCAAGATTTAGGGAATTTAATCAGCTTGGCACAAATAAATTCCAATTTCTTAGCTAGCCCACAAGCTGAGATATTTAAGAATTAGTCAGATGAGTCTAGTTAGGTTAGAAGAAAATTTTTAGATTACATAGCAGACTGAACTAGCTACACTTAGCACACAATAATAGTTTTCAAACTATAGTAGCTAAACCAAATTTCAACTTGCTAGCTAGCCACCTAACTGAGAGATTTATGAATTAGTCCAAAGTCACTTTAGATGAAATAAGTTTAATATGAATATGTTAGTTAATTTAATCTGTCTATATCTGTCTGTAATCTGTCTATACTTGTCTTTCTAATCTGTATAATATTTATAACCTAATCTATAATTATAACAATCCAATCTTCCTATACAGTCTTGATAAATTAGTCTCAGCGATTGAGTTTGCTTTTATAGTCTTGGAAGTAATAATAGAGATTGTGTTGCGAAAATAACTCGGAAAGTAGGCAATATTTTGAAAAAAAATCCTATAAAACTTGAAGAGAATTCCAACTTATTAAAGCGAAATAGTATAGCTTGAATATATAAATATATTGAACCTTTCCGTGGCTCTATAATACATGATTACTATAAATGAAATAGACACCTTTGGTATTGTATAAAACAAAAGTTAATTGTGATATTGACATGCATTTTGCGCTGTCAGATTGAGGAACTGTAGAAGTTTCGATAGTACAGTTGGTAGTACTGCGCAAGTATAATAGCTACGATGGCTGTAAACTCTACTGAGAAAGCATATTGCGTGCTTGAATTTGCCAAAACGTACTCCGCAACTGTTGTCCATCGACATTTTCGAACATGTTTTGGAAAATCACCACCTACTACACAGTCGATTGGTACAATAAATTTGAAACCACAAGGTGTTTTTGTAAAGGCAAAAGTCCGGGAAGGCCTTGTGTGTCAGAAGAAACAGGTTCCACTGTTTCTAATACACGAGTGTGTTGGTGCTGTTTACCAACGAAGTCCACAAAAATCAACAACGCGTGCAAGTTTGGAACTACAAATTCCTCAACCAACTATGTGGAAAATTTTACGTAAACGACTAAAACTGACGCCTTACAGATTGCAGTTGGTAGTACAGCATCTACTTGAATGTGACAAGCTTAAACGTAAAGATTTCTGCAAATAAATCATTCAACGTAATGAAGAAAATGAGTTTTGTGAGCGGATAATTTTGAGTGACGAGTCAACGTTCTACATAAATAAACACAACGTCCGAATATGGGGGACTGAACCTCCGAGAATGTGTTCTGTGCCGAATGTGTTCTCTATGGTCCTTTCTTTTTAGGGTTCCGTACCGAAAACGGAACCCTTATAGGATCACTTTGTTGTCCGTCTGTCAAGACCATTTTTCTCAGGAACGCGTAGGGGTAACAAGTTGAAATTTGTATCAAATACTCGGATCTGCGGTCTCTTTCAGCTGTGAAAAAATCAAACTTGTAAGTAAACGCAATCAAAAGATATAACCGTTTATGTCGCATATTTTGCGATTTCACAAGGGAATCAAAACCTATAAGGTACTTCCCGTTGACCTAGAATCATGAAATTTGGCAAGAAGCGGTGTCTTACAGCACATGTAAAGGGAAAAATCTGAAAACCGTAAATATGTAGTTTAATTACAAGAAAAATGCGAATTTACTATTAGAAACTTATGAAAATACACTAATGTGTTGCGTGGTATTGTCAGGCACCAGAAGCATATGGGTTGCATACAGTTAGGTCCTCTTAAAGATACCTTACTTACAAGTTTGTACGGAACCCTCGGTGCGCGAGTCACAACTCGCACTTGGCCGGTTTTTTTTTTAAGAAAACACAGTAACGGGAACTACATATCATCAATGTTGATCAATTAGTTGATGCCTTAACTGCATGAGGATGCGGGGAACTTTATCTTCCAAAAAGATGGAGCGCCTCTTGGACGAAACACTTCACAGTGCTGGAGCATTGAGGAACACCTATGCGTTCCGAAAGTAAACTTTAAGAATCACCGTATAAAATGGTTTACACGAATTCATAATAACGTTATTAGTTTTGGATTAATAAAACATTGAACGTGTTTATTTCTTTTGTAGTAACCCTGTAATATTAAGTCTAGAAAACAAATCTCATGTTGAAACAACTACTTGATTTGCTAATAGGAAATATTGAATAATACAACAGATATTTGTATGTTATTTACAAGCACGCAGTCCTTTGTGACACTAAACAAGTTATAATATTATAGAGCTACGGAAACGTTGAATATATTTATATATTCAAGATATATTTCGCAATAAAAAGTTGGCACGATTGTATCTATGATTAGTATGGTTTCACCCCAATATTCTATTGAATTTTTTATAAGAAACTTTGTTATTTCGCGATTTGTGTGTTTCTAGATAATAGAAATCAACCTTTGCATTTTTTCTTCTTTTTGCAATATTTATAACTGCAAACGAAATTTTGAAACCTTTCAAATAAATTTTAAATTTCCTATAATAAAGCTTGTGATTTTTTGTAACAATTTGGTAATAATTAATCTTGAACAGTCAAAACCTTGTTTTAATTTTATATTTTTATTGTCTCAAAAATGCAAAAATAACTCGGAAACTTTTAAGAAGAAATTTTTAAAATTGTCTCAAATAAAACTTGTAGGATTCGATTTCCTATAAGAAAAATCTTGTTACCTAATCTGCCTACCAAGTTGATAGTAATTTACATAAAAATAAAATATACCTTCTTATTTTACTTGTTTCTTGATTCAAACATGGCTTTATAGCAAACTTTTGTATGTAAGGTTTTTTTCGGATGATTGTCGATAACCTATAGTAATTGCACACATTCCTGTCATGCAATAGTTTGGCTATAGCTGTGTGACCGCTTCGTGTAGTCCAAAACTATTCGTATAGTTGAACTGTACGAAGCGGTCACACAGCTATAGTCAAACTATAGCAGGACTATACGCTAGCTTTCTATACCATGTATCCATTTTACTGCTTTACCACAGGCACAAAATCCATGTTAACTTGTATTCATTCAAAAGTGATTCAAAACTAACTTTTACACAGTCTCCTACTCCATTGCAATGCATATTTTCTCTTTTGCACACTGCAGTACCTACCTAATCCATTTACGAATAAGTTACACAAATGCACATAATATTTGTATGTAGGTTTACAGCCTTCACAGTAAATCTTATTATTCTTAAGCGACATTTTAATATTTATATAAATACATCTAACATATACGACCTTTAAATAAGAACGCCGTAATTTATAATAATCAAGTGTGTAAACAATGGCGAACAGTTTTTTTCGGCTCGCTGTCGCGAAAGTGAAATTAAACGTTTTGCTTTGTAGTATTGTTGAAAATATATTTTTTAAGTTACAATTATTCAAATTTCAAACTATATGTACTATAAGTTTTACAATTAATTAAAGTGGTTTTTATAAATGTTTCCAAATCAGACTTATAATAGACTTTATTTTAACATTATTGTTAATAAGATACAATGCATATTTTACAAAAACAAACTTGCTGGATAAGTAAATTATATAAGATAAATTTAAAGAAGATAATTTCTAAACAAATAGACGTAGATGTGATTTGCACGAATGTTAGTTAAAATTTATTATTAAGCAGGTCTTAATCTAAGAATCATTAAATAAACCTACATAAATAAAATTATATTGCATAAATTTAATATTATCTGTAATCTATTCATAAATTCCCAACAAATAATAAAAATAAAACATAATGAATGCTCTTATCCATTTATTACTTAATATTTTCCGATCTGATAAAGGCATTATATAATTTCGATGATAAAACCTGAATGTCTACATAAAAAGGGGTTATTTCAAGCAGGAAAAAAAACGTTTGTGTAAATAAATCTCTTGTCAACAATTTACATACATTTTTAAGAGCGACAAAAAACTCATTGCATGCTGACTCCGTCCCGCATTTATTACTCATTCTGTTCAGCCACAATGCAGATTTTTATCAAATTAAATGCACACAATTTTTATTTGCTCTTTTTTATTTATCAGACCAACATCCTGTTTTCATTGCAAACAGACCGTTTACGCTACATTAAAACCATCCAATCCACATCCCTCATCAATTACATTATTCAAATATGTAATCTGTTTACATCACTACCTTTCAAATCATTACCCCCGCATTCAAAAACATTACAAAATTAATCTAAAATATAAACAACATATTATTTTTTGTCAAAACTCGTTTAATTTCTCACTTTACACCATTTATTCATTTTGAAATCCATTTAAGTAAATTTTATATAAGATTAATATTTAAAGCTGCCTTTCCTATAAGGATGAAAATAATTATAATCGACTCTAAACACTTTTTTTATTAAAAAGTTTTAACACAGTAATAAAACGAAACATGTAACCATTTTCAGCATACAAATGCGGAAATTTATCTAACCAGCGGAATTAATATTGCGTTAAATCTCTTTAATTAGCAGCATTTAGATTACACGAAGATTTCTAGCGATGCGAAATTTCCATTTAATATAAATCGATGCCCTTTCTGCGTTTAATTGGCGCAACAAGATTTTTCTTCGTCGCACCATTTTAACACACTTTATATATTTTATTTTATCCTCTATTTGCTTTACATATTTAAGCTTTTAAGATATCATTCAAATCAAATAACCTATGCCGATAATTGCCAGATAAAAAATGGATATATTGAAACGAGTGGAAGAAAACTAGCGCTACTTCTTCGAGTAGTTAAGATTAGCATGATGAACTATTATTACTGCCTTTGGCGCCACCAACTATTTTTATTTAGATTATTCATAATTGAATAATAAAATACAAGATATACAAACTAATAGACTAAATTAATTGACTGGATGATCCAATTTATTATTTCGTATTTCTTTTTCTGTAAAATCTTGTTTTACAAACCTCGTCCATCTTCTCTTGTCTGTCTAATATTGTAGGTCTTGTCTGGCTAGTCTTATTTATTTAACTACCACCGTGGCCTTTCGAGCGCGCTGCCGAAGATCAAAAGTCATTAGTTCGAATCGGATTAAAAACCTTCCTGTCTTGATGATAAATTAAGCTCTGACCTTGTCGAGAAATGAATTACTTACACATTAAATACCCTGCTTGCATACATCCCAAGGGATTCATACCTAGCAACTTTATCAGCTAAAATAGTATCACCAAACTTTTATAGCAGAATGCCAAAATGACACAATCCGCATATGCCAGCATATTACCTTTCTGATTTCTTCTGTTAAAATTTTGTTTCGAAAGTTGAATGTGCCAATACATAATTAACTGTTTAAACTAACAATTAGAGATTTATAACGGCCAGATAAGCCTCTTTCGGGGCACATAATAACTCAAATAGCATTAGAAAGATTGGCCTAAACTAAATAAGCAATGCAAAATTAGACAAAAGAGACACTAAACATTGAACTAAACTATTACACCCTTATCTAAATATTTTTTCCAAGCCGTAACTACTTGCTAAATATTGTCGGGTCTTGTCTGCTGCTCTGTGGTCTTGTCTTGTCAAGTCCTATGCTGCCATGTCTTCTCTGGTCTTGACTTGTTTTGTCTGGCCCTGCCTGGTCTTCTCTCTCTTGTCTACTTTTGTCTGGTCTTGTCTCATATGGTGTTGTATGTGGTCTTGTCTTGTCCGGTTTCGTCTTGTTTTCTCTGGTTTTGTCTGGTCTGGTCTTGTAAGGTCTTGTCTAGTCTTGTATGTTCTTGTCTGTGGTCTTGTCTGGTCTGGTCTTGTCTGTTCTAGTCTTGTCTAGTCTTGTCTGATCGTATGTGGTCTTGGCTGACCTTGTCTGGTTTTGTCTGGTCTTATCTTGTCTGGTCTTGTCTTCTCTAATCTTATTGCGTCTTGTATTGTCTTTTCGGGCCTGAACTAATCAGTCATGGCTGGTCTTGTCTAGTTTTATTCGATCTTATCTTGTCTAGTTTTGTTCGATCTTGTCTTATCCAGCCTTGTCATATCTCGTCTAGTCTCGACCAGTCTTGTCCAGTCTAGTCTTGTCCAGTCTAGTCTTGTCCAGTCTTGTCCAGTCTGGTCGTGTCTGGTCTTGTCTAGTCTTGTCTGGTCTTGTCTGGTCTTGTCTGGTCTTGTCTGGTCTTGTCTGGTCTTGTCTGGTCTTGTCTGGTCTTGTCCGGTCTTGTCTGGTCTTGTCTGGTCTTGTCTGGTCTTGTCTCGTCTTGTCTGGTCTTGTCTGGTCTTGTCTGGTCTTGTCTGGTCTTGTCTGGTCTTGTCTGGTCTTGTCTGGTCTTGTCTGGTCTTGTCTGGTCTTGTCTGGTCTTGCCTGGTCTTGTCTGGTCTTGTCTGGTCTTGTCTGGTCTTGTCTGGTCTTGTCTGGTCTGGTCTTGTCTGGTCTTCTCTAGTCTTGTCTAGTCTTGTTTAATTTTTTATAAATTCATAGAAACCATATCGTGAATATAATACTTAAGTATATATAAGTACTATAAGTACTACTATACTACTAAGTACTACACTTGTGTAATCAAGTCTTATCTTGTTTAGGCTTGCCTTATGAGTCTTATCAGATCCACGTTCGTATTAATTAGTATTATTTAGAGAAACCTAATTTCTAATATTGTTCAGGGGTGAGCAACCTTTTTTGCAAGGGCCAGCTACAAATTTAAGTGTTAAAATTAAAAACCTGAATGATTTTTCACATTTTCCTAATAAAAATTAGATGGCCGTACAAAAGGAGTTGTTGTATTAAATGTTTTTTATATTATATGTGTGCAAGAGTAAGCTAATTGCCAAATTAATCATTTTTATATGTTGGGGTTAGTCCGCTTTTGCGCTCAATACTTCATATGAGAGCGGACTAAAAAGTGCCAGACTTGTCTAATCTAGTCTGGTTTTGTCTAATCTTGTTTATAGAAACCTAAATCTGTATTTTCAAAACTTGCTTAATTCTAGTCCTGTCCACACCTGTCTATTTGTTGCCCAGTGTAATATATTTATAGTCTTAACTTGTATAGTATTATAGTCTTAGCTTGTTTGTCCTTGGTGTGCATTTCTATCTATAAAAATGTTACTTGTCTTTATTTTGTTACTTGTTTTCTTTGTATGGTTTTTTAGTCTAAAATTTGATTAATCCTTAATTTTATGTCCATGTGTATGGTTTATATTTTATCTGTCCAATTTGATTTTTTAGTTTCAAGAACCTAAATGTAGGTCATGATATCCTGATCTTAATCTTATTAATAAATAATTTCTTGATTGATATTTTCATATGCAAGTGCATTCCAAATAAATATCTCCCAAGGATTTGGGGCAACTTATAATTGAATGATTTTTAGTTTGTTTTAATATTTTAAAACAATTAACCTTGATCCAGCTGGTAATCCCTGATATAAGTTGTTAATGATGTATTGTCAGCCTTCGGTCGAGTCTTAGGTTGGTTGCGTCCGGCTGCTGTGTCTGTGTCAACTGACCTTTCGCAGATCTCTGCGACCGATTTATATCTCTCATGATGGATCAAATGTTTTATTGCGGTGGGCGATATTGAGAGCGATCCGTTAAAAAAGCAAAACACGCATTTGAATATTCCGCGTGGAATTTAATTGTGTATGTTGCAACATAATTTCTGCGCAGCAAAAGGAATTTCATTTGTTGATTCACATTCAAATTAGTCAATTTCCATTGTATACAGGGTGTTAGGTAAACATGTGGCAAACATTCAAGGGATTATTCCTTGCCATATTCTAAGAATATTTTATCTTATGATGATTTCTGAAAAACCCTTTGTATGGAATATACAGAGTGAACAAAATTTGCGAGAGTATCGACATTTTATTATCAAAAAGTACTGTAAAGGGGCTCAATCTACAATAAATGTTCGAAATGACTTCCTCCAGCTTGCATGCAAGCATTCAATTTTCTCGTCATTGAGTGCCGAACTCCAGGAAGACTGGAAGTCACCAGGGTTGAATCTATTTGAGTTACACCCAGCAATTATCCGATTTCGCAATTCGTCCAAATTATCTACTGGAGAACTATAATACTACTACTACTACTAAGAACTATACATGGAGAACTGATATTGAAGTCGATCTTCGCATACTTCATGCGGGTTTTCATCTACCCACACCTGATTGTCATGAAAATTCCTTATTGCATTTCTTGAGTAACTGGCTTCATCGGTGAAAAGAATCTGTGCCAGGAATTGGGGGATTAGAACTAAAGTATGCAAAACCCATAGACATAACGTAATGCGTGGACGATTATCAGCAGGTAGTAGTGCCTGAACACGTTGAATATGGTATGGATAAAACAAATTGCCCTTAAGAATTTTCCAAAGTGTATAATGACATACATTCAAAGAATTGGCAGTTTGTGGCGTAGAAGTACTTGGACAGTTGTACCGTTCTTACTGTCCTTAATCTTCCTGGGCCTCCATTTCGTTTCATCTTCAACAGATGCCTGTTTCACGGAGACGTCAATGAATGTTTTCGAAGATTTTTCGGTGAGGGATATTACTGGTAGGAAACCGTTCAATGTACAATCGTCTAAGCTTGTAATGAATTGCAATAAGAAAGTCCATACATGAAATGCATGCGAGTCATCTCGGCGTTCGTATACATTGTAGAGGACTTCACTAACTATTAAAGACACGTCAAACAGCCAAACGTCACTCAATGTAAACAACTGCGAACGATACAGGTGATGCTCACTGGCGTGACACGTATTCAAATAAAATCCACTTGTACGTTAGTAGATAAAACAGCCGTTCCAAGTCAACAATTTTTTGTAGTACTTGAGAAACTCATTAATTTCTTGTAATTGAAAAACTAATTGGCGTACGCCATACTTTTATTTACATTAACGATTTCAACCAATATCGAATATGATTGTCGCAAATTTTGTTCACCCTGTATCTTCTAAACAAAGGAGTTTTTCAGAAATCATCATTGGACAAAATATTCTTAGAATAGGCCAAGAAATAGCTCTTCCATTTTTTTCCGCATGTTTACCTAACACCCTGTATAATAGTGTTCTCGGTTTAATTGCTGTCGGTGTATACAATGTTTTTTATATCACTTTTTTATTGTTGTTATTAAATTGATGGCGCTGTTCCGTTAATCGTTAAATAGTTTGCGTAACATTGGCCGTGGGACGTTCGAGGATGTCATTTTTTAACATTCCGAAACCGCAAAACTTATGCCAAATATTACTGTTATGTTTATATCATATTTTTATACGCCCCCACTTAAGTAACAGGTTCTTTAGAAGTTCAAGTGCTTTGGTAAACAACTTTGTTTGTTCGAACGGTACACAAACTATTTCAAATATACTATTTAACAAGTTGGCTAGACTAAATTAAGACATAAGATAAGAATAAACAGGTTTTGGAAAGACTACATTAGATTAGATAATATTATCAACACTAGAAAACAAAACCTATCGAGTTCAACAAAGTCCTGTCTAGTTCAATCCAGTCCTCTCTAGTCTGTTTTACTAGTCTTGTCTGTCTACTCTGATTTTAGTTTTAAAAACAATTTAGTAGAGAAAATTTAATTGTTTTCGATCTAGACATTTTCAATAGTAGTTGAAATACACGTGCAGAAGTTGAACAATGTTCACTATTCAATATTTAATTGGCTGATAAAGATAAATCAAAGAATAAAATATCACTAATTAAATATGTAATATCAATGTTTATGTTTAATTAATAAATGTAATGAATGAAAAGTTGTTAATAAGATGATAAAAAGGCAGTTTAATTAAAACGAAATGTGTACGAATACACGAAATACCTAAAAAAATACGATAAGCGTTTCAGATTAGCCTCTTTATTTACAAAACGAATTACGAAACGATACAAACAGTTTTCTAGATAATAAACAAACAGAGATAAAATGTATTTCGTTGTCAATTAGTCTATTTATCCAACCTTATGACCCATAAAATTGCAAGATAATTAGTCGAAAACGTTCCACAACGTCGTTATTAATTAATCCAGCAAAACCAATCGCATTACTTATTATCTTAATTAACAATTAAAACTTATCAAAAGAATATTATGTAAAAAATACACGTTTTATTCGATTTCCAAATAGTATAACAAACAAAAAAAAACGATTTCAAAATTCAAAGGGAACACAAAAAGGCCAAACCATTACCATTTCAAGTTTTATAATTAAAATAATTTTATATTTTGTAATTCGTCTGCGACTTTCTTTTCCAATTATGCTAATTGCTTCTTGCCCGGTCAACTGTCACGCCGAAATAATGTTACAAAAAAAAAACATAATCGAAATTCCTTTTATTGTTATTACTCGTCGTGATTCACTCTTGTTTCTAACAATTCATCTAGACATTGTTTTTATTAGAAATTATTTTCTCTCGATGACTAAATCGTAATCTTATAATTATTATCGGCGCAAATAAAATCATGTCACGCCTGTCCTTTCACGAATTCATTTCAATTTTATAATGGAAAACACTAAACCCAATCCGACGGGTTCTAACAGACATTACAAAATAAAATAAGAAAGACAAGAAGTAGAATGGATTATTGAAAATTTTCTTTTGTCTAATCTTGTCTCTTAATTTTGTTTTTTAAACCTCATCTTGGCTCGGCATTATTTTCAATCTCGACTCTTAACATAATCTTGAAGTTCAATTTTATATACATTTACTATTTCGTCTATATTAAATCATGTTGTTGTATCAAACTTTTATGGATTTTAATATAGGTTGGTGCAAACATTTTAAGTTTTTGCCCATTGTGCTAGTTACTATTTGTTACAGTCATATGAAGGAATTAGTGCTGAATTAAAAAATTCACTGTTTTTAACCACTAATTTTTGTGAAAACATTATATAACTTATGAAGTTATATAAATCTACGCACTTTACACGGCTCGAGTTTCGACTTTTGAAGGTCATTTTCAAGTAACGGTCGCAACCATCCTTTTCAAGGAATTCGTTATTTCCTGAACATCTTGCCTCCTTCATTTCACGGAATTCTTTTAAGGCTAAACAATCTTGTTTCACTAATGGTGAAACCATACTAATTCTTCTTCTTGTTTCAAATAGGCCTACTTTGGACCACGCTTGTTCAACTGTTGGGCTTTGATCTTTGCCCAGTATTGTCGCATTTTTTGCCTGTGTAACTCCTTTCTCTCTTCTGTCCCGGGGGTACCTTTCCTTCGGGGTTTTTCCTGAAATCCACGCACTTCCTTCAGGGTGCGTCTTACAGACTGTCTGTTTTTGAGATCTGTTATTCCCAGTTCTGTAATATCCTTATCGGTTTCTGTCAACCAAGTGGAACCAACCTTCTTGTTTTGCCAGAAGGTGAACAGCAAAGCTGCATTGAAGAGAGGTAAATCTCAAAACGCTTCTTCAGATGGATATTCACTTGTTAAATAGAAATATGATCTTAAAAACAATGTTATTTATCTACTTCTTATTTAGTGCCACGAAAGTGGACGGGAGGCTAGTAAATAACATACAAATACTTGTTGTATAATTCAGTATCCTGCATGGAATTAGCAAACGAAGTAGTTGTTTGAAATGAGATTTCTTTTGTAGTCTTAATAATATTATAGAGCTACGGAAAGGTTGAATATATTTATATATTCAGGCTATGTATCGCCTTTAATCTTGTTTCAGATTGGGAGAAGTTGTGTAGGCAAATGGTCTTTATTTTGATTAATAAATATAGTTTTGAACGTAAAAATCGCAATTATATTGCAGAAACTTAATAATAGTGAGAAATAGGATGGTTTTAATGAAATTTCAACAATTAGTGTCGGTGTTATTAAATCGCAATAAACAATTAAAAGAATTACAAAGTAATTACATTGAAAAATTATTACAAGCGTAACAAATGCATTTCACAATTATACAAAAGCAATAATTTAAATTGAATTAATAATTTCACATCAGTCCAAGTTGCCAGTTTTGCTTTCACCTTTCTAATGAAAAAAAGCAACAACGTCCGTACATTCAGCTTCGCGTTAAAATAAAATACTTGTCTCTCAATCTCTTAATGAAAACACAACGAAACCGTAATTGTTGCACGTGTTAATTTCTGTGAAGGCAAAAACAATTCTTTTGTTGTCATTTTTCGCTGATTACGCCATATCTAAAAATAATTAACTTTGACAAATTGAAAACTAAACAAAAGCCGCAATTATGTATGTGTTTATTGGTTTCATCGTAATTGTAAATCGCGGGAATTTTTGCCCACGAGCCGTGGAACGTTTCCACTATTACACAATAAATAAACATTTGTTATTCAAACAAATTGGATTTCAACGGTTCAAATTTTATACTTTATTATACAAATCGTACCTTCCAGCTATACATTCGATATGTGGAAATAAATATATGGGCCACATTTAACCCGTTTATTATTATTCAAACATTTGGTTTAACAATAGTCATATTTCAACAAACTACACTTTATTTCAACAACAAGACTGACATATAAATTATATCAAATTGCTAAACGATAAATAAATATTCATAGGTTTTTAGTACCTGTAGTAAGTAAACCAATTAAACCTCGAGAAGTCTAGGATAGTCCAAATAATCCAAATTTGATTATCCAAATTTTCAAACTTGCTTGATTTGAGATCCAGATTTAAGAAGTTCTTCTTGTTACAAAGTTTGTTCTTGTCTTCTTGCAGTGTTACAATTTCATCTTGTTCTAAATTTCTACTAAATTTGAGATATCTTTGAATCTTGAGATATTAAGTCTGCATCTTTTGTAGTCAGTGTATTTTTAACAGACTTAAATTTAAAATTATTTGTCAATTTAAAAATATCTTGATTTAATTAATACGTAATCTGAAAAACGCAATTGCGAAAGCTTGCCTAATTTTCTAAATTTTAAGACATATTTTGCTAGCGTACTGATAATAGGACGCAATGGGAATCTGTTTGAATTTTAGAGATAGGTTCTATCACCTAGGAAAAGGTTTATAGTGCATTTGACATCTCATGACATCGTCAAAAAAATAAATCTTAATTTACTAACAAAAAAAGAGTAATAAAATTAAATTACTTCAAGAGAATATTGAAACATCTTATATATTTATAACTTAGTCGTAAGTATTATTAAATTCTTGACTGTCCTATTATGAGATTTCTAATAGAATATTTGTACACTTATTTCTAATTTATGTTTGTTGTTGGAGCGTGCATAATGGTAAGACATATTGGAAGAGAATTATACTGTCCATCTTATTTGTTAGACATATAGGAAAAGAATGATATGTATAGCATGAATGTATAGCATATTTGTATTGAACCTCCTACAGGAAATGAACTAGCTGATCAAAATTCGGATGAAGAAAATTGAATGGATATAAACTATTTATCGCGAAATTTAAACTTATAGCGTATAGAAAACGTATAAGACAAGAAGTACAAAGTGTTTCAAAATGTACCAATATATAAAAAGGCAATAAGAAATAAATCAAAATTAATATTGTCTACAACGCTGTCTATAGTTTGTAAAAAAAGATTTATGTTAAATCCTACTTTTTATATTGTTTTTACAATTTGTTATTCTCACATTCTCCTGGCGTACTATTAATAGGACAATCTTTAACCAAAAATTTTACTGCTTTATCAATATTAAAAATATGTTTTTTCATGTACAAAAGATCGTGTTTAAATAACTTGTGGAATCTCAAAACATGCTTAATTTGGAAACATTTTTGGATTAGTTCTAAATTCTATTTTCAAATTGACGATATTGAATCGTAAACAATTGAAACTAGATTTAGTTTCAAATATCCCGTGGGTCACGACAATATTAAAGAGTGTTTAGTCTTGAAGTATTAAACTAATTCTATATATTTGATATAGTCAACATTCAGTAATATAATATAACTTATCTAATCTCGTACATCTAGTCTAGACGGAATAAAGTAAGAGAGATAAGATTACAAGACAGTTAGATGTAAAAATAAAATCTTAAAAGCTTGAGAAAGTAGATAAAAAAATGTAAGGGTGTGTCAGCTATGGCTTATGTCAACTACCTTTGTGTGATTTCTCCTCAAAACTTAATAATAACCTCTTGAGTGAAAAAATGAATTTGTGAACCGAAAATAGAAGAGACACCGAGATTGTTCTTCTAAAAATTCCGATCGTCTATAAAGCATGTAAATTTAGATTGTAGCGAAATAAAACTTACTGAAAATAAAAAAAGAAATAATGAAACATAACGAACGTCTTTTCGAGCAATTTATCTTTTATAAATAGACGGGTGCGGTTGGTCGGTGTGTAAGTTTTATTTTTTTCTTCTTTCCCTTAGTAAGAGACATACAGACACACGGGGAGACGCATTCGTCTGGCGTCGAAAATTGTTTACAAAATCCCCGCGAATTCTCAGAAGGATGTGCGAGTTCCAGTGTGTGTACATGCATGATGTATAAATGTATAATTTACTATTCACTTTAATGCAAAAACGTGACGCAATAAAACGCTCACAGAGTTATATGGCATCAATTCGTATTCAAAGGCGACGGATACGATTGCAAAAGTATTGATAATTTTTTTTTCAGATTGTTTTTTTAATACAATACAGAAAATTCAATTTTAATGCATTCAATTTTATAGCAATATCGTAATTTATTTCTGTAGTAAAAAATACTGAAAAATAAATCATTCTTAATAATGCATTTATTTATTTTGTGATAAATTCATTTAGCCTCTTTTATTGCATATTTTATGCACTGCAAATAAATTATCTATTCAATAAAAATTAATTCGAATGTAAAACGAATTATATTGCAAACAGACGAAAGTTTCTTATACACAGGTCAATTTCTAGGGACAACTTCTGGGGAGAAGAATTAAGACTCTTGGAAGAATTACATTCGACTTTATATTTGCGGAAAGGAAAATTTATATTTTATTTATCGGTATCGGTTTCGTTTATTGAATTTCATTGATTAAATTCAATAGGCAACATGCGCAGTTTGTGAAAGTAAATAAACATGTGTTCCATATTTTCCATTCAAGTTCAATTTACGTTTACTAAACCAGATCTCAAAATCCATAAAACAAGAAAATAAGAAGCAGGAAATCGACAAGCAGATGACACACAAACAACAAATTATGTAATTAAAGAAACTCGACAGAAATGTTGTTTAATTTTTTTTTAATAACTAGTCTTTATTCATCTAAACTAATCTATGTACACGCATATTTTCGTTTAACATTTGTTTAACTTATTTAGTTTTTCCTTGATTTGCAACAGCTTCCATAGCTTTTTTGACTTCGTCAGGCTCCCCCAAAAATTGCAGACTTCCTCCTTTTATGGGTTTCATATGTTCATCCAGAATATAAACGAAAGGGATACCAGTTGGTAAATTAATTCCCATAATTTGCTCGTTGCTCATGTTATCCAAATGTTTAACAATACCTCTTAAGCTGTTTCCGTGCGCAGCAATAATAACTTGTTTTCTAGCTTTAACTTCTGGTACAATTGAATTGTTCCAAAGAGGTAAAGTTCTATCTATCGTTAATTTAAGGGATTCAAACATGGGAAATTCTCCTTTTTTGGGTTCTTCCTCGTATCTTTTGTCGTTAACTATATCGTTGTAATATCGATGGTCTTTTTCCATAGCTGGCGGGGGAATATCAAAACTTCTTCTCCAAATCTTAACTTGTTCTTCACCATATTTCTCAGCCGTTGCTTGTTTATTAAGGCCGGTTAAAGCACCATAATGTCTTTCATTTAATCTCCAAGTCTTGATTATCGGAATGTTGGATTGTCCAACTTCTTTCAGGATTGCGTCAAGGGTTATGTTAGCTCTTAGTAAAACTGATGTGAAAGCTATATCGAATCGGAAGCCTAGTTTCTTTAGAGTTTTTCCTGCCTTTTCTGCTTCTTTCAGGCCTTTTTCTGATAATTCGGCGTCGTACCAGCCACAAAACAAATTGAGCTTATTGAATTTTGATTCACCGTGACGTACCATAACAATCTTATATTGATCCATTTTCTTTGAATAACGTTTTATTGTATTTTGAATTATTCTACATGTTTGTAATGTTAAATTCATTATGTCATTATATGTCAGATTTAAAACATATTTCGATTATTTTAGAAGTAAATTTGACATTAATATTTAATCTTTCTCTTTATTTAATTCGTCTTTGAATATAATAGTTAAAGTTTTTATAATTTCGCGTGGCTCTCCCAAATAATAAAAGCTGTTCCTGTTTTTGATTGGTTTCATATTTTCACCGAGAATTAAAACAAATGGCAACGCCTTTGGTAAACTAACGCGCGTTAAGTGTTTACTCTGCACACCTACATGTCTAACAATTGCTTTTAAAATATCACTGTGACCACAAATAATAATTAGTTCGCCAGCTTGAATTTCTGGAACAATTATGTGGTTCCAAAACGGCAAAGCTCTTTCTAAAGCTAACTTAATCGATTCACACATTGGAAATTGTTTCTTGTTAGGAGCGTACGCGTATGTTCTATCATTAACAATATCGGTATAATGTTTGTGGTCGTTTTCCATGGGGGGTGGAAGACCGTCGAAGGATCTCCAAATCTTAACTTGCTTTTCTCCATATTTTTTCGCCATTGCTTGTTTACTGAAGCCGGTTAGAGCTCCATAGTGTCTCTCATTTAATCTCCAAGTTTTTACAATCGGTATACCTGTTTGTCCAATTTCCTTCAGGATCGTATCAAGCGTGTTATTAGCTCTTTTTAGGACGGAAGTGAAAGCTCTATCGAATTCCAAACCTTCATTCTTTAAAGTTTTTCCAGCTTCTTTAGCCTGCTGCAAACCTTTTTCAGTTAGATCCGCGTTGTACCAGCCGCAATATAAATTGAGTTTGTTAAAATTTGTTTCGCCGTGACGTACTATAACAATTTTATATCGTAGTATTTTATCCGAATAAAACCTTACTGTATTTCTAGCTAACTTATAATGTCTTGAAAATAAATGCATACTGTCACTGTGTGTCAAAATATTGATGAATTTATTACTTATTTCACGTATTCATTGTTTTTATACGTAGCAATCCATCAAAAATATTCGATACGGTCGTTAGATTGAAAGGTTATTGTTCAACAACAGTCAAGCGAAAACTATGAATTTCTTAGCTCTTGCATATGGCATAACTACTCCATATCATAAGAAATAAATAAACTTGAATCAAAAAATCAATTAAGTAAACTTAACAGAAAATTTAAATAAGAAAAAAAAAATTAATATAAGAGTTCGAAAACTAAAATATGTAAAAGTTAAAATATGTAAAAATATCATTATAAAAATATGTACAGTAATAATATATACATGAGTGCCTAGTCAAATTGTCTCTATAGAGAGAGCCTTCGAGCGAGAATAATATATTATTCTTGCTTATTTGTCAAACATATGGATATTGACAAAATGGCAATTTAAATTGAAAAAATATTGACGAAATGGGAATGAAGAAATAAATTTTAAATAATATTTACGCCAAAAATATCAAATCGAAATCGTTTGACAGTTAACAAGTATACACTCAACTAAGTATATCTCAAGTGAGAAAAGACACCCTCAAGATCTCCAGAAGTCGAGGGTGTGAATAGAGCTGTGTTATCACCACTGATGTGGAGCCAGGAAATTGATGAAATACTAGGCTGAACGACCTAAACATTAAATGTCAACGTTAAGCCGATGACTCAATCATCATAGCCAGAGGGAAGTTTGAGGGAACGATCTTTGAAATCGTACAGAGAGGCCTCAGAGTAAATAATAGATATTGTGAAACAGTGGGACTAAAACTAAACCCGAGCAAAACCAAGGCGATACCCTTTACTGGGAAGAGAAAATTAAACTGCCTACAGCCCACGCTGTTAGATGGGAGGGCAGTAGAATACAAACAGGAGCCCTTGGGTATAACACTAGATAGCAAACTCCTATGGAACAGGCACGCTAAAGACGTGGTAGGAACAGCCAAACGCGCTCTAATGGTGTGCATTAATCTTGTCCCACAATCCTGCGGTGGATGTACACCATGACAGTGAAACCATCGATCACTTGCGGGGCAGTTTCGTGGGGAAGTAGAACCAAACTGGTCTCTATGAAGAAGCAGCTTGAGCAGATTCAAAGACTAGCATATGTCTGTATCAGGGGGGAGATAGGGTCATACCCGACAGCAGCAATGGAACTGCTGCTGGATCTGACTCCGTTGCACTTTGTCGTGGAGGGGACCGCCGGATCGGCAATTGTAAGATTGAGCAAGGAAGGAATAGGCAGACCGGAACAGCCTCGCTGCCAGCATCCCCTGGTTGGAAGTACCAAAAGACGAAATGGTATGCAAATACCATTTCGAGAAGCACTACACAGTAATGTGTAGCAGTAAAGCCGATTGGAGCGACGAATCCTCAGCATACCACATAGAGGAAAACGCATACGGATGGTTCGAAAACAATGGAAGGTACTGGTGCAGAAGTGTTTGGACCTCGTACCAAATACTTTAAATCCATGGGAATCTATCCAAGTATCTTCCAAGCAGAGATAGATGCAATCGAAAGCTGTGCACAATTTAAGCTCGACAACTATCGCAAAAAACGAAATTGCTATCCTGTCCGATAGCCAAGCAGCCATCAAGGCTATTAGCTCATAGACCATTAGATCCAAACTGGTACGGGACTGTGTGGGAAAGCTAAACAAGCTCTTCAGAGAAAATAAAGTAACGCTATACTGAGTCACCTAGCAGACAAGAGATCTAGTAATCCCTTTATAGGTCCGAAACTTTTTGTGATATGAGTATGAACACCGTCAAATTGTTTGGCATCCAAACTGAGTTGGAATCATAGCCTTAAGAACGCCAACAACAAGTATAAAACGGTATTAATGATGACTAAAAGAACACTTGGCAAATCATGGTGAATAAAACCGAGCATTGTATACTGGTTGTATACCACGGTAGTTAGACCCATTTTAACATATGGTTTCTCGGTGTAGTGGTAACCAAACCGAAGCAAAAGCAGAACGAAAAAGAATTATCTCATGTTCAAATATGGCATGCTAGCAATTACGGGATAGTTAAGAACCGCACCAACTACAGCTCTGGAGGTTATGACCGGCCTGCCTTCCTTAGATACCTTCATCATGGATGAGGCAAGAATGAGAGCCTTCAGATGCAGATGTAATGGTACTTGGTACAGTGGGATAAAACAAATCGTCAGAAACATAACAAACGAATGCTAGAAAATTCATCCGTTTCTTTAAATGCTGAACTCCTACAACTGACAAGGAAGCAGATGATAATTGTGGCCGGCCTACTTACAGGTCACTGCCCTCTACGAGAACATCTGCACAAAATAGGGATCTGGAGAGATGAACCACTGTGCAGACTATGCTTTGAAGAGGATGAAACAGCCTCTTATATAATCTTCCATTGCGAAGCAATAGCACGTAGGAGACACGAGCTGAGCATTACAGCAAATGAGATCCCCGTGAAGAAAATGGCACACAAACTCCTAGTCCTAAGACAGGAACTGGATCTATCTGCATGAATGGAATATTGTGGAAATACAATAGGCCACAATGTTGCAGTGTTTTTAGGGCTTACCTCCTGGGCCCATATTGTTTGCAAAAAAAAAACGTACACCATCTACAAAAGTTTAGATGTGGAAATAAGAAAACAAAGGATACAAATCTGGAAAGAACTTCCAGGGCTAAGACAATCCAAATCAATGCTAGGAACTTTTAACCAGAAAAGAACAAAAACAGGAAAAAGCTTGGAATTCTGACTAGAGTCCTGACGGGACACTGTAGACTTAGAAAACACCTAAAGACCCTAGGCCTAGAGGAAGTTGACAGTTGCAGATTCTACAGCTCATCAGAGGAAGCCCCCATACATCTGCTCAAAGACTGCGGAGCATCGCTCCGCAAGAGACAAATGTACCTTAGGGCCCACTGCTTGAACGAAGACAAGTTGCAATCCTTGAGGGATTACTAGAGGTGGCGCTTTAAACGGGTAACTACACCAACGATTAGAGGAAGAGGCTGGGGTACAATAGATCTATAAAGTTCGCAGTACAAGTCATCATCGAAATTTATAATCTACATCATCTGCAAGTATATTTAAAATCCATTTTCATTGAAAACAGTTTTTTTTTATATTAAAAATACAATCAATAACCTGAAAGTCCTCGTTAACTCAAAGTCAACAGCGTTTCCCTATATCTGTCGAAATAAAAATTTCAACCGTTTAGACTCTATAAGTCGCATTCCCCTGTTAGGAGACTCGATAACTCGAAATTTCCGATAATAAAAATTATGACAACCAGGTTTTGTATAGTTGAAAAAATAAATACCCCGAAAATGCATTATCTAAGTAGTAGTAAAGGTAGATAACTCGACGTAAAATGAACGTCTCTTCAACATCGAGTTATCTAGATTTAAATGTATATAGTTACAATTAATTTGGAATGGAAGTATAAAGTGTAAATAAAAGTTTAATAGAAGTGAAATATATTCATTTAAAATCAAATTAGCTCAAAAATATTGACAAGATGTACAAATTACGTTAAATAGTAAACCAGAGTGGAAGTTGTAAATATTTCTAATTAGAGTCAGGCGTGTAGCAATAAAACGAAAAAAAACATTTTACAAGAAGCAAATAATGTAATAAAATTAATTGGAAAAACATGTCAGTGACAATATTTATATAAAAAAAACGAAGACCTCGATATACCTTATTTTAATCTCAAGGCATCAACAACTCCGTCTGCATTCTGTCCTACTTCTGTAGAATTTCGATTTACAATTTTCCATCAACGTGCAACACATTCCCCATAAAAAATACCATATATTATTCATAATAAATAATATACAAAAAAATAAACACAAAACCGTTTTTTCTATGTACATATCATTGCCATCAATTTATAAATCATGTTTTTAACTCATAATTCAATTTATATTTATACCGGAGTTATATTGCAGAAAATAATTTATATACAACAACTTTTTGTACGCATACAATATACATTAGGTCGTTTGTATACAGAACAGATTGAAAACATTTTATATACACGCATAAAGGTATGCAGGTATAAAGGGAAACAGGTGTTATATATAAAACACTATTATTTTCTGTCTGTTTTTTTTTTCTTGCTTTCGGATGGGCTCAAATCAATGTAGAAATAGACCAGGTGGGTTTATTATTGTGTTCTTCTTTTGCTACCTGTCCTTTAAAGGTCAGTAAATAGACTAATATTCTTCCTTTTTTATTCTCCTCGAAAAGAATGAAATCGTAGGTAGAAAAAATGAATAAGGCATTCATGTTGTTGACAAACAAATCTATAAGTTATTTAACTGCTCAATTTTGTTGATTTATTTAATATTTTTCTGAAAAATTGTAGAAAATATGTGGAAATTTTCGTCATTTTTGCTAAAGTTATTCATTGACAAAACTTTCTACTTCTTTTTAAAAAAAGGGGGAAAATGTGGAAATTTAATTTTAAACAAACATTGTTAAGTGTATATAACAAAAAAATTAAAATTGTTAAGCAATTTTTTTTCTCGTGTAACATTTTTAGAACTTTACAAAGTAAATTTCTATCCGCAATAATTAGTTAAATGTTCTTTGTAACTTATTAAATAAAACGGAAAGTATTTTGTTATGTTTCTTGTTATTAATTTAATCTCACGTTGAAATGTTTTTAGCGAATATTTTTAAACGTTTTCAAATAATATTTTGAAATGTTTTCAACAAAATTACACATATTTATATATTTGTTATTGTTTAGATATCAGAAAGTCTTTAGAATGAATGTAATTTTATATATTATCAGGTTTAAACAACCATGAGTTTATATAATAACCAATTGCCAACACGCATAGACCCAATAGTCTAACATCTTTCATATCGAAACTTTTTTTTTTGGTACAATGTGGATACCGGGTTATTAACTACCCTTCAAACACTGCAACCAAGTGGCCTATTGCATTTTGCCCACATTTTTCTCTTTATAGGCCCAAAAACCTAGGTGTTATTTAATTTGGCGTTAATTAATTATACATTTGTCTTCCGATACAAATGCAGCCGACACTCGCTCCCAGAATCGTACCCGATACATCCAGATTTGTAGGAAACGCTCTAAGACGTATAGACTACGAGGCCGACTGTAGACTATGAGGCCGACTTGAAAACGTTAGAAAAAATAGTTAAGAAGCATCTGAGGGGACATCTCTGATAAAGAAGCCCATACATCCAAATCAGCATGCCTATCAACCGGACAAATCGTGTAAATCAGCTCTTCACCAACTAGTGGTGAGGATAGAAAACACACTAGATAAGAAGGAAATGGTATGTGGAGCCTTCCTTGATATCGAAGGTGCGTTCGATAATACGTCATTGGAACGCATAGTTAGTGCAGCCCGCAGCCACGATGTCGACATGACATCAACCAAATAGATAAAATACCTTCTGCAAAGCAGGAATGTACAAACTACAGTTGCTGACAACACAATGTGGGTCTCAGTTATCAAAATATTCCCACAGGGTGAGGTTCTATCCCCACTCCTCTGAGATCTGGTTACTGACAGCCTGCTGGTGTCGTTAAACAAAAAAGGTTTCTACACCCTTCACTCAATTCAAGGCTAAGCGGATGACACAGTCATTCTCATAAGGGAGAAGTTTCCTTGCCTTATTTCAGAGCTTATGCAGAAAGCTCTGAACGAGGTAGAGGATGTTATAAGGGAGAAGACCTTCGGATTAACCTCAGAAATCCACCATATAGTGCCTTTTACGAAAATGGTGAAATTGGAGGGCCTAAAGCTCACAATTATCTACAACGAGCATTTAAAGGCAAGCGACGATGTCAAATATCTAGATATAATCCTGAATGCAAAAATGACCTGTAACCAACACTTTAAAAAATCGACAAATAAGTGCAAAATGGCATAGATGATGACCAGGAGAACACTTGGCAAATAGTGTGGCTTAAAACCAAACATGGTAAACTGGTTGTACAAGGCGGTAGTAATACCCATCTTAACATATAGGTCCACAATTTGGTGGACAAAACTAACAAAGAAGTAGGCCATAAACAAACTCTCCTGCGTACAGAGACTAGCTTGCTTACTAATTACGAGATCGATGAGAACCGCACCTTCAGCTGCTCTGGAAGCAATGTTAAGCCTCGCTCCAATGGATATTTTCATCACAGGTGAGGCAAGGATGGGAGCATTCAGATCCATGGCAAACCCTGACTTTGCATATTACCATAACGGATGTAATAAAAGAGTCAATTCTTAACAAGGAAGAAGACTCGATGCCTGAAAGACTGAGGACTCGATGCTTCCGAGGCTTTCACTTGAATACCCTTCAAAACACAACTACAGTGAACAGAAGGAAAATATCAAAAGGAGACCTATTCTAGTACACAGACGGCTCCAAGAAGTACAGTGGAACTGGTGCTGGAGTCTATGGACTGTCTGCTAGGTGCAGCATTACTGTGCCACTGTTGAAGCACTCCATGGTCATTCAAGCGGTAATTCTAAAATCGAGACATGTGTTCGGAAAAATTTAAAAATCGAAAATTTAAGCGCAATCGAGACATGTGTTCGGAAAAATTTAAGAATCGACTACAAATACAGAAACATATATATTCAGATAGACAGTCAGGCAGCAATAAACGACCTAATATGTCATAGAATAAAATCTAGGACAGTTTGGGAGTGCCTTCAGAACCTAAAACGTCTGTTACAACACAACAGCGTTACGCTTGCGTGGGTGGGTGACCCGACCAAAGTGGCAAGGTCTGGAGGGAAACGAAAATGCGGACGCACTTGCAAAAGAGGTTGCTGCAGCAGTGCTCACGATTGCAAGTTCTACATCACCAAAACCATGGCCCGTGAAGTAATAACAAAGTGGACCAATAAGAGTCACCAATTACAATGGGTCCGCAAAACTGGCCAACAAAGCAAAGGATGCTTGGTTCCATATCTAACAGCCTAACAGCTGAAATCTTACAATTATCTAGGAAACAGATTTCAACTGTAGCAGGTCTCTTAACGGGACACTGCACATTAAGAGGGCATCTGCAAAAGATGGGCATCTGGATAGATAAACCAATATGCAGACTCTGCAACGAAGAGGACGAAACTGTCTCTCATATAACCTTCCACTGCGACTGCGAAGTAGTCGCGTGCAGAAGAATAAAACTCAACACAACAGCTGTGGGACTTCTGCCGAATCACAAGACACTTAGACTTTTGGGCATCATACACGGTCTGGATCTATTTGCTTGAATGGAACAATGTGGGGAAATACAATAGACCCATAGGGTCGCAGTGTTTTAAGGAATGCAAATCCCCGAACCCACATTGGGATGAGAAAAAAAAAATTGTCAACATTGAAAGAAAATCTATTGCATAAACACTTGAGTTTTTCATGCTCAAAACTACCGAAACAAGAATATCAGCTACTCAAAATTATCTAAAGAAAAATATTAACTATTGGACGAATGTCCATGTTATGATATAATAATCTAGTACAGTAGTTCCCAAACTATAGGTCGCGAGCAAATATTGGGTGGGTCCTCAAAAATAATACGACAAATAGACCGACCTGGCCGACACGTCGATTAGTCGTTTAATTAAAACTTGCTGCATCTAGCTGAAACTGTGACATTGATGCGAGTTCTTGTAATTTAAAACATAGTATTCTGAATTTCATACATTAAGGACTCGGAATGTTTTGCCCTTTTTCTTGAATTTGTTTGCGGTAAAAATAACATAGTCCTTGTACTTTGTGGACACACTGTAGTCTTCACAGCGAAGCACTGGTTTCAAAATCATTAACATAAGATTTCAAAACAGTATCAACCACTGCGGTGAAAATTATAAATTGTATTAAATCAAGACTCTTACAAATACGTTTATTCCAAAAGTCTGCATACATCTCTTCTTCTGCATAGGTACGTTGGCTATCCAGGGGTAAAGTACTGGCACGATTAGTGGAATTACGCAATGAAGTTGCAATTTACTTGGAAGGAAAAACTGAATATGTTGAATCTCTACTAGACGAGGAATGCATTCTCAAGCTAACATACTTGGCGGATATTTTTCCAAAGTTAAATGAATTAAATTTGTATTTGCAAGGTTGAAACGGATCCGACATTTTTGCACTTCGTGATCAAATTCGAGCTTCATTGAAAAACGTATGTTGTAGAAGACGAAAACAAGTATGATTCTTTCGAAACTCTTGAAACTTTTATTATAGAAAATCAAGTGCAGCCAAATTTAAACGTATTGTCTGCAATTTCCACTCATTTATCACTGTTAAAAATACGCCTACTTAGGGAAAGAGATGAAAAGCTCCACACGATGAATAGGATTTGTAACCCATTTCAAGATTACCTACCAACTAAAATGTCAACAAAAGCAAATGAAGAACTCATTGATTTGTCAGAAGACACGTCACTGAACATTAGTTTCAATCGCAAACAGTTAACGAAATTCTGGATCTCAGTTGCTGATAACTAACATTTCCTGTTGATGAAGCTATAAAAGTCCTCTTTCCTTTACCTCATGCCTATGATAGACTATGATAGACGAGATATTAACACATTAGATAGGAACTGATTTTTTTTCTTGTTTGAACAGCCTTCATACATGTAGTTATGCCCCTTTTTCCCACATTACAACCAAGAGGTGAGTCCCAAATTTGGAACTTATTGTGAGGTGAGTCGCGGTCCAGTCTTTAGGTCCAGAACTTTGGGAACCACTGATCTAGTAGAATCCAAATATTTGAAAATATATTGAATTCTACAATACTTTTAATACTTCCAAATATAAACCATAACTAAATCAATAGTTAATAACTTCAAGTAAATAGAGGAGATTCTACAGGAAAAAAAATTAAAATTTTAAAGATTTAATTTGATTGACAATTGTAGATAGACCACAAGATAATTTATAAATAAGGCAATTCATAGATCAATTTTTTATTGCCCAACAAAAATTATTTAATATATGAATTCTAAGAAATAATTTGATTGATAGCAGCGGTGGTAACGGTTAATTTTTTTTCTGTGTTTCTGGCGCCTAATTCACAGTTGTTATTGAAGCCGTGTCGAAAATATATTGTTATATTTTTTTGTTTTTTAAATTATTCTATGTGTAATAATTTCTAGAAAAATTTGTCATAGATTTCATGGTTTCTGCATAAGCAATCTGAATTATGGTATTAATCGAGCGGTGGAATTTCTGTAATTTTATTGTGAAAAAAAAATTTGGTAGCCAGACCTAAACCGTTTCCAATCAATCTGACCCAGAATTATTTCATTTGATATTCGACCGATTACGTTTCTACGCTTTTTTTCTGTAAGTAAAGAATTCAAAATATTAGGTTAGTTGGATTGTGTCTAACCAAAGTTTTATTTCTGTTTCGAAAATTTCGTTAGTTAAAGTTATTTAAGACCACATTGCCCAATTCAATCTGAATTTTAATATGTTTCGCTGATACAGTCTCAATAATTTATTTCATGTTTTATATGGCCAAAGTTTATGTAACTATAAATTTTTTTCAACCAAATTAAAACAGAGCAGAAACTAGATTTTTTATTGGTTTGTTGAAATTTGTAAACCAGTTTTGGCACTGGCATTCAGTTAACACATTTCAGAAAAACGCGAAAAACGTTTCAGAAATTTAAAAAAAATACGAAATAACATTTCAGACAACCCAATATTTAAGAATAACAAAAAAACTAAAAAAAAACATCTATAAGTAGAGTTAGTTAGACTAGAGTTAACTTAACTCAGTTAGTGAAATAGCTTAGTAAGTGGCCTAGTCAATCAATCAACTCAGTCAATTTAGTCTAGTCTAGATCAGGGGTGCGCAAACTATTTTCATTTGCGACCGAACAGAGTTCGCGAAAACAAGTTCGTGATAACAAAGTTTTATCGCGACCCGATACTTATATGGATAAAAAGTAAATGTTTTTTAAATTTGTTTATATTGACATTCTATAATTTGACTGCTAGTGTACTATTGATACACACGAATATTTTATGAATTCAAAAACATTTTTCTATCGACCCCTCTGAGGGTGGCGACCCATGGTTTGTGCACCACTGGTCTAGATGGACAAGGAGTGTGTCAAGTATACATAAATTATTATGTCAAGTGTAAAATAATTTCGCACTATATTTCCAAGGATTTTCATTATGTCATACTTAGATTAGATAACTTTGTCGCGTAAGTTTTTGAAATTAGTATAGAAAATGTTGTCTACGTGAAATTTCATAGTTTTATAGTCTATAAAATAAGACCTTGCGCAAATTATTGCTCCTTGTAATTTAGTAAGAAATAAAAGCTAAAAATAGAGTTATAGTTGATAATTGTCGTAAAAACTAATAATTAAGAATGATCTAAATTGGTATTAACTAAATCTCTTATCCCAGTACTAATAATGTATCTCTTATGTACACTTTTAATATGTCGTATTTAATTGATTTTAAGAGAGAATTACCTTTTATTCGAGTCTATATCATATTTCATCGTCCAATCATTTTTTCCGTCTGTCAATTCTTATTGAATTTGAAAGTTGATATAATTATAATAATTAACAGCAAAAAAAAAATGTTAAAATAAATATAGGGCAATTATAATAATTAGAAATTGACGTACGTTGATATCAAAAATTCAATTATTCACTTTCCCTTCGTGCGCCTTTCAATAAAATAAATCAATTAATTTCCAGTAATGATAATGTAAAAATGGAATGACATTTTCCTTTCAATATCGACAAGAAGAAAACAAAAAATACACGGGAAATAAAAGGAAATGTGTTGAAATTTATACACTTTCATATTTTCCATTTCAGAGAAAAAAGGTATAGAAATGGCTTATAGAAAGTACTTAACGAAATCGTGGATATTTTGGTTTGATAATTTATTGAATTGGTTATTAAAGAGTTGTTTAAAAGCGCCTACATTTAGTTTAAAAGTATTTTCAATTTCTGGGAAGATTTCTGAAGGTCTGCTTCAGCGATTTGCAAAATTAATTCGGAAATTGCATTCGGAAACTACATATTGAACTAATCAGTCTAATCTTAATAATTTACAAAATAAGAAACGGCATACCCAAGGTTAGATAATTTAAGAAATATGTGATATCCAAATCAAATTTTAAAAACTTATTAAAATGTTACTAAATGTTAGAAGCGATTCTAGCCCAGTGGATTGTAACCAGGATTGTAAGAATTTATAACCAGGAAAGTAAAGAAGAAAGCAAAGGCTAGAAACCAAAAAATTGGAACTAAGACTAACTGAACGAAAATTCATCTAGAAAGGTGAATAGTAGGTACATAATCCATATCATAAATAAGATCAATTGAAAACTGCATTTGGTGATATGTTGGCATGATTATTCGAAATGTAAAAGAAGAAATTAATTTATGACATTTCTCTTTATGTTAAATAATGTAATCTACACTAGAGATAAATAACGCTTTGTAAAGTTTAATATAAAAAAATAATCAGTTTATTATTGTGAATTGAATTTATAAAGAAATTTAAACGATTCAGGTTTATGTGAGTAATCCAATCGTGCACAAATTATCATTTTAATCAGAAAACATTTACTGTAATCTGTTAATAAAAAACGTCGTTATTTTTTAATAAAGAATCATTTTATTCAATTTCCATCGTAAAGCCATCGTTTTCAATCTGACCCAGAATACAGTCCAGATATTCATCCGATTTAACTCAGGCATGACTACACCACTCAAGATTACGTAAATTTCTTTTTATTGCAAAAATTATTATATATATACATATATATATATATATATATATATATATATATATATATATATATATATATATATATAAATATATATATATATATATATATATATATATATATATATATATATATATATATATATATATATATATATAAACGTTGAATAAAATTCACAGATAAACAGTTACATAAATACATTTAAAATATTTGTGTATATTTAAATACAATGGGATTTTTTTGTGAAAATATAGGATATAGGTAATTATAATTTTTTTTATTGAATGATTTATAATGTGAATATGTACTGCTAATCATGAACAATCGTTTTTTTCTCTATTTTTCGAGAAACGCTGCAAAATAGTTTTAAGAAAAGAAAAAACATAAGTGGTCCCGCTTAGGTGGGAGATTACTGTATATCTACAAGTCAGAATATAAGTACCCCTGCTTAAATATTATATTTTTGGAACACATTGGTGTTGATATATAAATTAATTAGTGGGATTCTAACTAATCACTGCATCTATCGATTACCACGAGTGCAGGAAGTTGATATGAATAGGCAGACAAGAGTAAACTAACAAGACTACCAGGCAGACAACCAAACAGACAATACCAGACAGACAAGACCAGTCAGACATGACCATATCGACAAGACCAGACAGACAAGACCAGACAAACAAGACCAGACAGACAAGACCCGACAGACAAGACCAGACAGACAAGACAAACCAGACCAGACGACAAGACCGGACAAACAAGACCAGACAAACAAGACCAGACAGACAAGACCAGACAGACAATACCAAACAGACAAAACCCGTCAGACAAGACCAGACATACAAGACCAGCTAGACAAGACCAGACAGACAAGACCAAACAGACATGACTAGACAGACAAGACCAGACAGAAAAGACCAGCCAGACAAGAGCATACAGAAAAGACCAGACAGACAAGACCAGACAGACAAGACCAGACAGACAAGACCAGACAGACAAGACCAGACAGACAAGACCAGACGAACAAGACCAGACAGACAAGACCAGACGAACAAGACCAGACGGACAAGACCAGACAGACAAGACCAGAGAAACAGGACCAGACAGACAACACCACACAGACAAGACTAGACAGACAAAACTAGAGATACAAGACTACACAGAGAAGACCAAACAGGCAAGACTACATGGCTTCTAAAGTGGAAAATCCCCCAATACGGCGATCCTAGGCTTGTACAATAAAATCCTTAGTGACATAGATAGAGGAAATTATCCAATAGGAGATTTTGCGACCTCAGTAAAGCATTTGACTGCGTAAATCACAAACTACTTCTCGACAAGTTATATAAGTACGGATTGAGAGGGAAAGCGGGAAACTGGCTGACATCATTTTTGAACAATCGATCCCAATTGGTAGGAATTCAGTCGCATAAGAGAAACGGAGTGTCACCAGAAATAGTTACACAATTAGGGGTACCCCAAGGAAGTGTTCTTTCACCGACACTATTCATTCTATTCCTGGCAGATTTAGTAGCGTATACACAAGATTGTAGCGGTACGATATATGCCGATGATGACAGCTTCTTAATATCGCAGAATACTGTGCATGCCTCTCAATTAGAGGCAAACAGTGCAATGAAACAGATTGCTAAATGATTTTCAGCTAATAAGCTGTTTTCTAACTTGCAAAAAACAGAATTCATGGTATTCCAAACTAGCAGGAACGAGTATGCAACAAACATTTCTATAAAAGTACAAAATGCTGAAATAAATAGAGTCCAAACATAGAAATTTCTGGGTCTTGTAATAGAAGAACATCTGTTATGGCATAACACTATCGAAACCCTATGCAAATCGATTAATAAAAGAATCTTTTGTATTCGCTATCTACGAAAATTTCTGACACCTGAAGAGCTACTCAATTATTACTTTGCGGAAATTCAGTCGCTGCTCGCGTATGGAATAATAGCTTGGGGGATATCTTCAGAACTACCGAGAATCCTGAAAGCTCAGAAAAGACTTATTCGTGCTCTACTTGGTATACCTATATATGCCTCATGCAGAACCCATTTCAAACAGCTAAATATACTTACGGTATTTGGTTTGTATTTGCTAGAACTAACATGCTATATACACAAAACAAAAGTAAAAATACCCAAAAATGAGGATAAGCACAAATATCTCACACGTGGACACATGAAGTTATATACGCCAAAAACAAGACTTGTTATGTGCAGCAAGGCACCAGATGTTTATGGAATCAATATATATATATATATATATATATATATATATGTATATATATATATATATATATATATATATATATAATAAGCTCCCAATAAGTATCCCGCAAAAACCTTCTTATAAGAATTTTAGAAAAAATATGAGAAATCTCCTAATTTCAATATGTCCATATAATCATCAAGAGTTGGTTGATTATATCAATATCTTATAATGACGTACCCATATGTATATTTTGAATATATCTAGTGGTTAATAAATTAATTTGATTTGATTTGACTAGTCAGACAAGACCAGACAAACAAAACCAGACAGACAAGAGCAGACAGACATGACCATACCGACAAGACCAGACAGAGCAGACCAGACAGACAAGACCAGACGGACAATACCAGACAGACAAGACCAGACACACGAGACCAGACAGGAAAAACCAGACAGACCAGAACAGACAGGCAAGACCAGACAGACAAGACCATACAGACAAGACCAGACAGACAATACCAGACAGACAAGACCAGACAGACAAGACCAGGCAGACAAACAAGACCACAGAGACAAGACCGTACAGACAAGACCTGACCATATAATTCAATATGTCCATATAATTCAATATGTCCATATAATCATCAAGAGTTTGTTGATTATATCAATATCTTATAATGACGTACCCATATGCATCTTTTGTATATATCTAGTGGTTAATAAATTGATTTGATTTGATTTGACTAGTCAGACAAGACCAGACAGACAAAACCAGACAGACAAGAGCAGACAGACATGAACATACCGACAAGACCAGACAGAGCAGACCAGACAGACAAGATCAGACGGACAATACCAGACAGACAAGACCAGACACACGAGACCAGACAGAAAAAACTAGACAGACCAGAACAGACAGGCAAGACCAGACAAGACCAGACAGACAAGACCATACAGACAAGACCAGACAGACAAGACCAGACAGGTAAGATCAGACAGACAAGACCAGAAAGTCAATACCAGACAGACAAGACCAGAAAGTCAATACCAGACAAACAAGACCAGACAGACAACAGCAGACAGACAAGACCAGACAGACAAGACCAGACAGACAAGACCAGACAGACAAGACCAGACAGACAAGACCAGACAGACAAGACCAGAGAGACAAGACCAGACAGACAAGACCAGGCAGAAAAACAAGACCACAGAGACAAGACCGTACAGACAAGACTTGACATACAAGACCAGACAGACGAAACCAGACAGACAAGACCAGACAGACAAGACCATACAGACAAGACCAGACAGATAAGACCAGACAGACAAGCCCAGACTGGCAAGACCAGACAGGCAAGACCATACAGACAAAACCAGACAGACAAGAGCAGACAGACATGAACATACCGACAAGACCAGACCAGACAGACAAGATCAAACGGACAATACCAGACAGACAAGACCAGACACACGAGACCAGACAGAAAAAACTAGACAGACCAGAACAGACAGCAAGACCAGACAGACAAGACCAGACAGACAAGACCATACAGACAAGACCAGACAGACAAGACCAGACAGATAAGATCAGACAGACAAGACCAGAAAGTCAATACCAGACAGACAAGACCAGAAAGTCAATACCAGACAAACAAGACCAGACAGACAACAGCAGACAGACAAGACCAGACAGACAAGACCAGACAGACAAGACCAGACAGACAAGACCAGACAGACAAGAGCAGACAGACAAGACCAGACAGACAAGACCAGACAGACAAGACCAGGCAGAAAAACAAGACCACAGAGACAAGACCGTACAGACAAGACTTGACATACAAGACCAGACAGACGAAACCAGACAGACAAGACCAGACAGACAAGACCATACAGACAAGACCAGACAGATAAGACCAGACAGACAAGCCCAGACTGGCAAGACCAGACTGGCAAGACCAGACAGGCAAGACCCTACAGACAAAACCATATAGACAATATCAGACAAACAAGACCAGACAGAAAATATCAGCTAGATAAGACAAGATGAGAGACAAGACAAGATAGACAAGACGAGACAGACAAGACCAGACAGACAAGAGCAGACAGACAAGAGCAGACAGACAAGAGCAGACAGACAAGAGCAGACAGGAAAGACCAGACAGACAAAACCATATATACAATATCAGACAAGTAAGACCAGACAGGCAAGACCAGACAGATATGAGCAGATAAACAATACACTGAACACTCGTATATACAGATACACTGAACACTAGGCAGATAAGACAAAACAAACTAGAGGGACAAGAGTAGACAAACAAAACTAGATAGATAAGATTAGAAAAACAGGATTTAATAGATAAGGCTAGAGAACCAACACAAGTAATGAATCAAGGCTAAAGGGAGAATAGTTAGAAATGGGCTAGACTGTATGGTTATTATGAACTAACAGATGAATTGCTTAAAAACAACTCTGAACAGGAGACTACAAGAAATCTATATAGCACATATAGGTGAAGAGCTTGACATATAAGGGATGTTCGATGGCACGCCAGCAAAATGCATGTTACAATTATTTTTTAGATCACTTCTTGCGAGATCTTTCTTTTTCTCCGTATTAAAGTTCAGAATCAGAATCGCTATTATTAGACAAAGTATTACATATATAATCCAGGCATTGTAATAATCCAGGAATTGCAATCTTCATTATATTAATTAAACCATAAAATGTTTTTAAGAAATCAACTACAACTTAGTAGGCTAAATCTTAACCATTTGGACATGTTAAATCTTGACTAATTCACATTCCGTTTAACGATATTAAATTGGTCCTTAAGTCGAAAAAATTAAGTGAAAAAATCGAAAAAGTCATGAACTTAGATGAATTAATGTTGATTGCTAAAACATGGAAAGCATATTATAAGAAAAAAAAAACAATCTGGGAACAACAGTTATGAGAACAAATTTCAATT
Source organism: Phosphuga atrata (assembly GCA_944588485.1). Taxonomy (NCBI): domain Eukaryota; kingdom Metazoa; phylum Arthropoda; class Insecta; order Coleoptera; family Silphidae; genus Phosphuga; species Phosphuga atrata. The sequence goes on along the minus strand of OX155897.1, from coordinate 43,519,228 downwards.
ATTTAAATACAATGACTTTTCGTATAAACATGAGGTATAAATGGAAGAAATTTGTGTGTGTTTTCTTTTTACGGAATGATTTATAATGTACGGTTTGAATTAAATATTTATATAATCGCTATAAAGAAAAAAAGGATAGTAAGAGAGAGAAGCAAACACACGTTTTACCAGTGTCCAGTCGCTATAAGTGCGTGTATGAATTTTGAAAGTTGCACATAGATAGACCAGCAAAACGTACAAGAATCGATTTAAAGTTCACTTTCTTTAAGTGTAATGAACCGAATGTCGATTAGGAAACTTTTATCGTGTAGAAAACCGCGTTTGCTCGCGTTTCTATTTTTTCCTTCCCCGTATATTTCATTTTTATTTCTTTTCAGCCGATGAGCGTAATGTAGATTCCATTTTTTCATGCATATCTCGATCTAGCCGGTAGCTACACTTTGCTGTCACGTTTATTCTTTTTGATCCATTGCGGTTCTATCATAATAATATATTGGAAGTATTGCGGCATTTTCTTCAATGTTTTATCGGATCTTTTACCGTTAACTTAATGTCATGTGTAGTTTTATTTTATTTAGGCGAAGAAAATCTATATTATCAAACTTGAAATGTTACACTACGGATACCGTAAGTCATTTTATATCCAAAGAGAAGTCAATGAATTCTCATTATCGATTAAATATAAATTATTTACCGAGATTTATTTATCTAGCGTTTTCTACTATTTCATTCTTATAAAACTTAGTTTACTACGTTCCAGACTGTTTGTAAAGTTCAAATAAATGTTTAATTCAACAGATTTCGTGTAATATGTCAACATTTGTTGAACAACAGAACAAACTAAAAATTAAAAAAAATATTTATAACAAACATTTTTGTAAAAAAAAACAATTTATTTTATTATAACTTGTCCTAAAAAAAAGTGATTCATTAAATACACACATGAATATCAATAAAGTCATCCAATTATTACATCTATCCGTATAACGAAGATGCTTACAATATTTAGCAATTCCTGCCGTTTAACAACTCAAGGATTTCAGCATTCGATTTTCAATTAATTCATAAAATTCATTGTATTTTATTATACAATATATAAACCTTTTCAATCACGGGCCACGTACAAGATACACCATATATTCGGAAAAAGGTTTCTTCGTAAACTTCAAAATTGCAAATTCGTAAACTAATTCGTATTTATTATTTGAGTTTTTCTGATCAGGTTTCGCAGAATTATTTATTTCTACAATTTGCCGATAAAAATTGTGATAAGATAGACAAGCTAGGCCGGAGCCAATAAAACTTGGTCGAGATATTTAGCATGGTGTATGTTGTCTCATGCCTTACTAACTGAAGTAACTCTTATTGACTAATATTTTGAAGGCTGAAATATCAAGTTGGAGATATGATATAAAAACGAGGCAAAATATAGTTTTTAGTGAAAATATATTTTCTTTCTATAAATCTGATGATAAATGAGTTTTATGTTAATTTTTTTTAACCAGCGACATCGGCATATGCTTCTTTCAGTTTCCTATCTTATTTATTTTAAATTGGTAATAGAAAATGTCCAGCGTGCAATAAATTTATGTCGCTATAAAATTGCGTGTCAAATTTTAAAAAGCACTTTTACAATCAATTTAAGCAATGTAACTGCGTTTCAAACATTTTCCAACGTAAAACAAAAAAAAACCATAAATTAAATTTATAAAAAAACGACTTTAAACAGTTTATGAAAGTTCACAAAGCTTAAGTTTCTTTCTGTTAAGCATTTTATGAAATTTCCCACGAATAAATATTTTCTACGATTTAATAATCCCCGTCGATTCATTAAGTGCCTAACGAACATGATACTGACAAATCTTCATAAATAACATTTTTTCTCCAAATTCTCAGGCTATAAAAATCCATTTAGAAGAAAAATATATTGTCAAAACAGATGTTTATCGTAGGCGACAATAAAATCATTTTACAATATCGTATTTCAGTGGAAACACTTTTCTTGGAAACACGATGTGTATTATACGGGAGAAAAAAAAATATCTACGTATATTAAAACGATATTTGCATATGTATGGCCTATTGATTCATTATACTTTTGCCATTTTTACGTGTCGATTTATTGCTGCAATAAGGAAGTCTAATATATCAATTTTATTTAAGCTTATAACAAATGTTTACAAGACTTATTATTGAAAAAAACGTTTAACATCTTTTTTAACTGCGATATTATTATTAATCACATATATCAAATATATATATATATATATATATATATATATATATATATATATATATATATATATAATTTACAAAATTGATACAAAACAAAATTAAACAAATGGGAATAACCAAGCAAATAGACAACCATATACTGATTGAGGTTGCTCAAGACGAAGTGCTAAAGTAAATACCGGATAAAATCGGTCAAATCGGCTCCAGATCACGGATTGTATTATGCCAATAAAAGCAAGAAAGAATCTCAATTGGATGTAAACTAACAAGCAGAGAGGAGAAATAACCACCTAGGATGCCCAGCAGAAACATATTTCCAGGAACAGTGAGACAGAACTGATTATATTATTAAGAAGATGTAAGATATGCAAGAGCCAACACAATTTACGTTTACAAAAAAGTCAGGGTTAGTTTAATAGAGATTGTTTTTCAAAATCTAATTAGTGATGCCATAAGTTTTGAACAGTTTGTTAACTAAGATTTGTCTATCGTATATTCGTGATTCCCAAGTCTTGCGAGTTTAGTCATCTTTAATTAAAGCAGCTATATTTTCAATATTGTAATAGGGAATGTGTATCATTTTTTTTTATTAATAAAAAAATAAAAATAGGTAAAATAAATAAATAATAGAAAGCTAGAGAAGATAGATAGGCTTAGTTTTGTTTTATACAAATTGTGTTTTGTTTATTAAAAATGAAGCAGGAATAGGCAATATTGAACAAATCTAAACAAGACTAGACAAGGCTAAAGAGGATTACAAAAGACGAGACTAGACCAAAGAAAACTTAATAATATAAGATCGGATAAGATTCGACCAGGCCGTACAAAGAAACTAGATCGGGCAAGACATTATATAAGACAAAGCTTTGACAAAACTATTTCAGTCAATTTTCTTGCTAATTTCTAATGTCATTATTAGACATCGGAATATATGCATTTGCATGTTTGCATATCCAAATGCATAAAACGCTACTTTTATAGCATCATTGAATATTTTAGTACTTTTTAATTAATAGTGCTTATTTCATCAGTTAAATGTGTTTTGCATTACACGGGAACGGTGGCAGGCCGCAGCCAGTGACGTGCCACGCGAAACTAGGCGAAAGCGTTTGCGAGATGCGACAATTTTCGGATTGCTTGTCATTTAATCGCTCGCTGTGTTTGTATACCTACGAAAATCTTGTTTTTGTTGAAATAATGTCGCCAGTAAAAAAAACAGCCTTTAATGGAATCTTGGATTAAAAATTACCCAGGCCAATTTACCACTAATGGCATCATAATAATATCAAATATATAGATATATAGATATAAAAAAATACCAGATCGATCAACATGTGTGTACTGCTTCCCATATATCTGCAAGACAGAAACCTTCAAAAATTCGTCAACAACTGTCGATTCCCATTTCGCCTTCTAATTCGGATACTACAAAGAAAATATAATTCAACAAAGATTTATTCGAGTTTCTTGTTGCGTGCAATATTCCTTTTCCTCAATTGAATAACGATATATGCCAAAGATTCCTTAAAAAATATTGTACTACTCAAATAATTCCTGAATAATCCACGATTGGAAAAAACTACCTGTCAACAATCTACGAAGAAGTGGTAAGTGAAATACGCACTGATCTTTCAAACAATTTAATATGGATAAATCAGCCGATGAAACGACAAATTCATTTGGACGTTATATAGCGAATTTGATTGTTGCAAAATTATCCAGAAAGCCCTTTGCTCCTCATTTGGTTGCCTGCAAGGTTCTAGAAAAAAAACAAATTATTCAACTATCGCCCGGTTCATAAATGATTCCATCAAATTACTATTTTTTGATTCTTCTAAGGACGAGAGAAAAAGTGTTTTTATTTCTGACGGTGCACTTTATATGGTGAAAGCTGGTCAAGCTCTGAAAGTGTTTTACCCAAACTTGCTTCACATCACCTGTGTAGCTCACGGATTACATCGACTTGCGGAAGAGATCAGGAGATCAGGAAAGGGTTTTCAAAAGGACTATCGCGCGTACAAAAATATAAAGAGCGACTGCGAAACCAAGCAGTATTGCTTTATGCTGAGAATTTTGAGGCCATAAAAGAGTAGTTGGTCAATATGACAGTTCACAAACCATTGCAATTAATATTGCTGAAATGTGTTACAAACACATTTCAGCAATATTCCCGACACCATTGAGAGACTAAAAACCTTTCTCTGGGCAATTCCTTGGAAATATTGGAAAAAGTGATTAAACAGAGCAACGACCTTCCGAGTTCACTATCGGCAAAAGTCTGTGGCAAGTTAAGTGCTGTTCTATATAAAAACCTAGGTCTTGAATGAATAAAGAAAGTAAACTCATTCATCAAAGGCACCAGCCAAACTCTGTCTGAAGAGATTTTTGCAGAAATTAAGCCAAATTTCAAGTTCTGTCCAGTAACGTCAGTTGACGTAGAGAGGTAATTTTCAGTCTACAATAGTATATTAAAGAACGAGTTCAATAAGCGCGGTTTTCTAGCACGACGAGCGTAGCGAAGAGTTTTCTGTTGGACAAGTGCAAAAAAAGGGCTTATGAACGAGATTTTTATACTATTTTTTTCTTGCGCCCTTTCGTGCAATTTCTAAATAAAAAAATCGCAGAAACATATTCAGGAAATTGTGTCGCACTCGGTGAGCCATAACCGCACGCATATGTGTGCTGTTATGAGTTCACTACAGACGCAAAATTGAAAAATTAATATTAATTGACAAACGTCACAAATTTCCACTAGAAAATCTAGAAAAATATTTAATTGTATATTGTCACAAGAACTACAACTGTATTTAGTAAAAAATAAGTAAATTCCAATAATAAATATATATATAATATAAAATACTACTAGTATTTTATATAACAATATAAAATACTACTAGTATTTTAATTGTGCATATTTTGTGCCCATTTGCATTTTTTTGTGAATATTTCGCCCACTTTTAGGGCATATTTGCAAGCATATTTTGGCATGTTGGCAGTGCATATAAGTAAAATCGCAGTATGGAAAACACAATAAAAATATAAATAGAAACTTTTTTTCAAACACGACTAGCACAGTATGAATATCGACGCCGATAAATCTCATAACATGCCATGTGACGTCATGCTTCGATTTGACCAATGGTGATGCGTTTCGAAAATTTGAATTTCGCAAAAAGTTTTATGGAATGAAATACAAACTAAATGAGCAAATAATGATATAGGTGTAATGCCAAAAACCATAAAGCATCGGGGGTAAAAAAATGAAGTAAATTCAAATCACTTGCATATTACCTATTACGCTATTACACACATCGTCGCACATCTTTCAAATTTGCTTACAGTTACATGAGCCACATAAAAAAACCATGTGGCAGGCACCTCAAGATTCTACATACTATTCCACCCTTACTACTATTCCATACTTACAACTATTCCATCTATAACAAGCGTTTCACCGTCATCAACTTTTCCAACCTATTCAATTATTCCATCCACAAAAAATCTTCCACCCAAAAGAATGTACGAGTGTTATAATAAAAATATTATATAACAAATAATTATTCTTACAGTTATAATCAAAATAGTATTATATAATAGAGTGCAAATCGTTGATTTTGTTCATTCTGTTTTTTTTTTTTTGGTTTCTTATACCGTAATTTCGAATTAAACTACGGCTAGTTCAATTCAATCGTCTTCGCCTTTGTGCTACGGCCAATAATAATAACAATAATAACAATTTTTCGTTTTGTAATATTCCATTCGTCTCGCTGCTCACAAATCGCCTGAAAATAATAAACGACGACAAAAAATGTATATAAAAAAATATTTAAATTATAATGGATTATGACAACGTGTGTGTAGTTGGAATAACTGTTTACTGCTAGGCGTATTTGTTTAAAACCAACCTTGGCATGAAACCCGTGTAATATTATTATACCAATTATTACAATATTCAATGATCATATACCTCAGGTGTATTTTTTTATTTATTTATTTCATTAAACTCTTTTTACAAGAGTTACAAACAGAAGGTCGTATTGTTTCATTTAATATATTGTTTTATTGGCCATACCGGCAAGAACAATCAACACATATTTATTTAGATATACCCAGATAGTTTACCAGATAGATAACTAGTCGGTACACTTTTAACTATAAACCTTGAGACATTTATTTCTTAATTATCTTCTTAAACCCATCTAGAATTCAAGTTTAATAATAAAACAATACTGGAAAGAAAGGATTAGTAAAAAAGACTACATAGGCAAAACTAAAACGACAAGATTAAATAGACAAGATTAAATAGAGAAGATTAAATCCAGACATGAATAAAATCCAGAGACAATTAAGACCAGATTAAACAGACATGATTAAATAGACAAGATCAAATAGAAAAAACATGTCAAATAGACTATTCTACACAGGCAAGACTAAAGAGTTAATTTTATAAAAGTAATTAAAAAAGTAATAAAAAAAGTAACAAAGTATTTCATATAACTTTTATAGTATATATAGTGTATATTTCCAATATACACTATATTGGATATATTTCCAATAGACTAAAAACCAACTTTTTTTTAAATTTGTACTAGACTAGATAACTTTGATTAAAAACCCAAGATTTTTTTAATAAATTAAGTTAACAAAAATTATATAAAAGATATTACACAGTTATTCTTAAAAGATATAATAGAGTAATAATGTAAACAGTTAAGCAAAAGAGTATTGGAATAAACTACAGCTAGTCTCATTGTCGGAGTAAATAATTTCGTAAACGGCATTTATTTTTCTCTGGGAGAAATATGTGTGATGCTGTGGCATATGGCTAGACGAAACGATAATCTAGGCGTCAACGATATCAACAATCATTTGGAAAATAATTTGGGTCACTTTTCTTGATAATGGCGATAAGGGGTTTCCGTGAACACCAAATGTGAAAAGTCAATAGAATCGGTTAAAAATAAGTGTTTGCTCATAATACTAGGAATTTGCAGTTATTTTTACACTAGTGGTATAAAATTATCGGCAACTATAAATTGCAAGTTAAAGTGTTAAATATATAGAAAAAAAAAACTTTTATTTCAAGCTTTCTAAAAGATATTATTTCTCATTACTTTTCTCAAAACGAAATAAAACTAATGTTGGGTAATGTTTCGACTAATTCTTCATTTATACACAGCATATACTTGATTAGCCATGGAGAAATCTGGATTATTTAGACAAATTATGGATTTATAGAAAAGCATTGATTGAGAAAAACAGACATTGAGAAATGTGCACGATTTAAACTTATTGCTGATTGGTATTCAAACCACAACACATTGAAAAATCTGGAATGCTTGGACTAATTTATGATTTATACATACTTTATACAACTATTAGTAATTGAGAAATGTAGACGATTTAGATTAATTCCTAATTTGTCAACAAACTAATAGATATTGAGAAATCTAGACTATTTGGATAAAATATGGATTCATAGAAAAACTAGTGCGAAATCTGGACTAGATAGACTATTTATACCAAAGTAGACAAGATGTCGGATTACTAAGCCATAATAAATCCCAGGTTCAAATCCCGAGTATGGAAATAAGCAACCGTTCTCCTGTGCATGGCTCTGGCAAGGCCATCACAGCAATGTGCCAAGAAAAAAACCTCCCCTAAAATAGTGACTCGCCTCACACGTTAAAAACTGTAAGGGCTCCCTATACCCCTGTCTATAAGATCTAGACACCAAGCACAAGTGTAAGCAGGAGATGAAAGTCCACTAGCACTGTACCACCATAGGAAGAAGAATACTTGATTTATAGACAAACTATTAGACATTGCGGAAATCTGGACTATTTAAACTAATTCCAGATTTGTATACAAGGAACAAACATTGCGAAATCTGGAATGTGTAATCGAATTCTTGATTTATAGACAAACTATTAGACATTGAGAAGTCTGGTCTGTTTACATTCATTGCTGGTGCTATACAAACTAATAGACATTAAGATATCTGTAATGTTTAGACTAATCCTTAAAAAAGTCATTGTAAAATCTGCACGATTTAAACATTTTCCTGATTGGAAACAAAATAAATCTAATATGGGTGATGTTTCGACCAATTTTTCTGAGAAATCTGAACTATTTAGACTAATTTCTGATTTGAATACAAGCAACTAAACGTTGAGAAATCTGGAATGTTTTTGAATTCTTTTTGTATAGACAAACTATTAAACATTGATAGATATATCCGTAATGTTTAGACTAATCCTTGATTTATAATATAAATTAGTTCAAATAGTTCAAATTTATCAATGTCTAATAGCATATTTACAAATCAAAAGTTAGTCTAAATAGTCCATATTTCTCAATGTGAAATAGTTTGTGTATAAATTTTATACACAAACTATTTGACCTTGAGAAATATAGACTATTTAGACTAACTTTTGATTTGTAAATAAACTATTAGACATTGATAAATTTGAAATATTTGAACCAATTACGTATTTATAGAAAAACTAAATAGACAGTAAAAAATCTGAACTAGTTACATTAATTCTTAATTCCTAGTTAAATTCAGTATATTTTGAAATCGAAATTTGATCTTACTTTCTTTTCAAACTAACAATTTTATTTTTCATATTAATGTTGTAACACGTAATGTAACATTACACCAACAAAGAAAACACTAATTCAAATATCACTAAAACTATAAATTACCAACATATTTTAAAAAGTCGTTAAATACAAAAAAAATCAGGTTCTATTAAACTTTAATATCACATTTGATGTTACTGATAATTTATTATTACTTTTAACTTGATGCGGACAAGGACACAATTTACCTATTTCCCAACAATCTAAAGACCTCAAACCAACATTAGAAAAAAACAAAACGCAAGCAATAAATCAATCAAAACCAATAATCTTGATTAAAATAAAATAATAACATTTTTATTAATATCAATTTATCTATTTAATGACGAATTACAATATTTAATCGTCGACTTTGTATGGATATTATTATTACTAGATATAAATTTGTTCTTGGCATAAATTAAGCCTTTCTTAAATTTATCGAGTTTTTTCGCGTTGATTTTTGTAGTGCCAAGTTTAAGCGATAACCTTGACATTCGCATCATCTGCCAGAAAGTATTCAAATATATTGGTAAATTTAATTTCATAATATTTACCAAACAATGTTTATTTGCAATAAGTGGTGAACACGAAAACTAGAACATATGGTAAATGTATATTTGTAAAATTTCTATGGATTAAATTTACGACCTTAAACAAAGCAGTGAAAAATATCTAGAAGAACAAAATCAATTACATATTTTCCCCTTATTGTTAGTAACCGATTTAAATAAATCTCAAGGAGTTTGCTCTATTACTTTTACCCTAAATTTAAATAAAACCCATTTAAAAAAAAGTTTATATAAGTGTATGTCATCTAATAGTCTAATTCCAAGGCTGTATACATTCTAAATAATTTCTAATTCCATTATTGCAAACTAATCTAATTTTCTAGACTAAGTATATAAAATATACGACAGACTTATTAATGTTTAAGTATACTGACTAGTTAATTTTGACACCTTCACTGAAAGCAAGCAAACATACCATGTGCATTGTAAAACTTATCTAGCAGATTAGACCAGCGTTCTTCAAACATTGTCATCCCATAGAACCCTTTTTAATATAAAATTTTCTACTGAACCCTATGTTTTAAAATTTTATACGAAATATACATTAGTATTTATTCAATCAAAAAGATAAATAATGTGTGCAGGAATAACATACACATTGCACGAAAATAAGTTATGTAACGTTGGTAATTAGTCGGCATTCTATAACTCTGCTATATTTATTACTTTGAGTATTAGCACATATTATTTTGTATTTTCCTCCGGAACCCCTGAAACATCTTACGGCTCCCTAGGGTTCCGCGGAATACAGTTTGAAGAACGCTGGATTGGATTATCAAATTGTGTGAAGATTTGAACTATACAAATCGTGACACAAGAAGATTTTTATTCAAATTTTAACATTTAGTAAACCTACATAGACGCCAAACTTCTTTTTATTTTCTATTTCGTTGTAAATTTTCTTTACAATGTTTACAAATAAAACAACTGTTTATTCCTATCGTAATTCACAAACTATTTATTATTTTTATCTCTATTTTTACAACAAAGTAGTTTTCTTTTTATTTGGAAAGTTTCCAGAGACATTTACTTAGCAAAAACTGAGATAATAAAACGATTCAATCTATTATAATTAGGTGTCAAGTTCTTCACAATTCCAATTTATTACAATAAGCCAATTATAATTATTATAATCTCGTTTCAGCGTAATTCCGAGCATACGCTATTAATAAGTGTGTAATGGATATAAGCGGATAGTTTTAATAACACCATTATTTATTTTTAGACTTCGCTAAATAGATTTTCCTTTAATTGAGTTTTTACTTAAAAGTAAACTAAAATAACTAATATTAATATTTCCACAATATTGAAAAAAAACAAATTATTTTTTTTACAATTTTAATAATTACACTAGACTAAAGATAATTGCAATAGAATAAATTACTCAGAAGTAATTTTAGTAGAAACTTAGAGTAGAGCATAATAAAGTATAATTTGGTTAGAAAAGATTTAAATTATATCAGAACAGAAAACATTTTCAAACCTATTTTCATTAATAGATTATAAATTTGAGGTCTATAAAGCTGGCTTCCCCAACTCTTCTAAATTTATGCTTGATAAGATGAGAATTATGTGTGTGCCATGTATGTACCGCAATCGCGATTTTTGTGCTCGAAGCGTATAATGAAAATATCAAATTTGACTATTGGGATGCTAACTTAATATCAATCTAGCTGAAAAATTCCGAAATCGATATCAAATAATAACTATAGTTATGTGCTCTTTATGTGCTTTTCAAGTACGATAGAGCGAATTCGCTAACCTTGTGCGAAAAATTCACCCTAAGACGAATAAGACAAAAAGAATGACATCTATAATGACATTTTAACCGAAGCGAAAACTTAGAAATAATTTTAATTTTGGTGCTCGCACCCTTGTACCAAAAATTCATCCTCAACCATCTGAATCATAAGATGTCAAATCTATAATAATCGAGCCCAAAATGTTTTACCATTGTAAATCGTTGTAATAATTATGTGCTCTCCAGATCTTTGCGATTCGCGATTTTTGTGCTCGCACAAAGTCCTTATACGAAAAATTCTAACCTAACCGTCAACCATCAGAGGTGAAATCTATAATAATCGAGCACAGAAATTTTAACCGACACGCAATCGTTGGAATAATTATGTGCTCTCGAGATATCCTATTTTTGTGCTCGCACTCTTGCCTGAAAAATTCACCTCCTACCGTATGAGCCATAAGACGTGAAATCTATAATATTTGAGCACAGAAATTTTAACAAACACGAAACCGTTGCAATCATTATGTGATCTCGAGATATACTATTAGCAATTTTTGTGCTCGCACTCTTGTCTGAAAAATTCACCCCATACCACAAGTCCATAAGAGGTGAAATCTATGAGAATCGAGCAAAGAAATGTTAACGATTGAAGAGATTTTAAGGATTAAATGATAGGGTTGTGTGTGAATTTATCGTACAAGGGTACGAGCACAAAAAGACGCGAATATCATATTTTGAGAGCATACAATTATTGCAATGATTTCGTGTCGGTTCAAATTTCGATTATTATAGATTTTACCTCTTATAGCTCATATGTTCGAGGGTAATTTTTCCGTATAAGGGTAAGAGTACAAAAATCACAAATAGCATATCTGGAGAGCATATAATTATTGCAACGATTTTGTGTCGGTTAAAATTTCTTTGCTCGTTTATTATAGACTACCTCTCATGGGTCATACGGTTGAGGGTGAACTTTTCGTACAAGAGCACATAATTATAGTGCTTATTTGACATTTGTATCCCAATTTTTCGAGTGGTAAATGGTGCTAGCTTGACGATTTGTTTCGCTAGCTTGGTGCTAGCTTGACGAGAAGTTATGTTAGGTTAGTTTCACCCCCATTAGACAAATTTTATTTTTTCATTGAATGATTAGAGCACATAAATTGCGATTGCGGCACATAATTAGCACATAATTCTCGTCTAATCAAATTTGAATTTTGAAAAGGTTTTTTCCAGCTTTATAGAGGAGAGAACAGCCAGGAGAGGAGGTTCCAGCTTGATAGACTTATAAATTTGATAAAAACTAAATGGAAAGTTTGGATTCAATTTATCTGAGAAGGATTAAAATATTTCTAGACAACAAAATATTAAGCTAATTGCGTGTTTCCTTTAATAAACAAGCTTAATTAAAACATAAAACCCATTGCTGAAATGTAATTTGTTTGTAACATACATAAGTTAATTTACTTTGATTAAAGATTTCCTTTTGGCTTATATCAGACTTAAGGACAATATTTATGGTATTTATAAAAAAAAAAGTCTTTGAATCTAATTCTAGATTACCTGTTTGCTATTTACATTACACGATTTAAGTCGGGATTTGCGGGATATTGGCAAGGCTTTGCAATATTTTGAACATTTCCAGCATCTGCTATTGGCTTAATTTAAGGATGAAATTTATGGATATCATTAAGATTTTTGCAAGGATCGAGATTTAATTTACGGCGAAAACAAATTAATTCACAAATTATTTCCAATTTCATTTGGAACAATTTACATTAAAACAAATTGCTGTAAACGTGTTTCGTAAATTGTACACTTAAAATAGCAATGTTTACCTAGTTCCTTCCCAAATATTTAAAACTGTTTTACATAAAATTAAAAGATTTATTAAAAGCTGTAATCCAAATATAAGATTATCAAAACCAATTACGAACCTTTTGAAAAGATGACATAATAATATTTCATGTAAGAATTGTATAAATAAATTACTCAATATTTACTCAAACTATTTGAAGGAAAATAAAACGTAAGATAAGATAATCCCGACTTTGTAATCCCATAAACATCCAAATTAGTCCCACAGCAAACAACTTTATTTACTCCACCGTTTCCTAACTACGTTAAAAACTAAATATAACAAAACTTTTTACCCCAATCGATTCGCCTTGCGCTAGTTTTTAAGCCGCGTGCTGAGATAATGGTTATCGACTTAATGAGTCGTCTGGAGGTTTTATGACTTATGGACACTAAACTGTACACTAAAAAGCAACGGCATCTGAATATAAAAGGAGTGAAAATAGTTTTGGACACTGACCGAGACATGTAGTTGTTGTTGACCCTTCTTTTTGAGATATAGTTACAATATAAACTGGTTTGTAATATTAGACGAGGAATATGTAGTTTGATAAGTTTTGAGTGTTACAGAATATTGTTGAATATGTAAAATATGAGATCACATAATATAGTCTAATTACAACTTATAACAGCTATATAAATAGCTATTAGAATAATGACACATATAAACTATACAGAGCGTTAGGTAAACATGCGTCAAAAATTCAAAGGGTTATTCCTTGGCATATTCTAAGAATATTTTGTCCTATGATGAGTTCTGAAAAACCCCTTTGTTCCGAAGATACAGGGTGAACCAAAATTTGCGACAACCATATTTCGATTATTATATATCATACATTCGATATTTGTTGAAATCATAAATGTAAATAAAAGTATGGCGTAAGCCAATGAGTTTATCAAGTACAAAAAAATATTGAGCTTGTCAAGTACAAGAAATTATTGCCGATAACTTGGAACGGCTGTTTTATCTATTATCGTATAAATGGAATTCATTTGAATACGTCGTGTCAGTGATCATCACCTGTATCGGTCGCATTTCTTTACATTGAGGAACGCTTGGCTGTTTGACTTATCTTTGGTAGTTAGTAAAGTCCTCTGCCATGTATACGAACGCCGAGATGACTGACGTGCATTTCATGTATGGACTTGCTGATGGCAATTCATTACAAGCTAGACAATTGTACATAGAACGGTTTCCTAGCCGTAATATTCCCGACCGCAAAATCTTCGAAAACATTCATTGACGTTTTCGTGAAACAGGCACATAGCACAGGCACAACAGGAAACGAAATGGAGGGCCAGGAGGAAGATTAATGACAGTAACAAAGTACAATTGGAACAGAATGATCTGCACATGATAGAGGAAGATCCAAGTACTTCTAGGCGACAAATTGCCAATACTTTGAACATAAATCATTGGACAATTTAGAAAATTCTTAAGGGCAATTTGTTGTATCCATACCACATTCAACATGTTCAGTTACTCATATCTGCTGAATATCGTCCACGTATTGTGTTAGATAATCTGATTTCATAATCAGTCAACGGCTTTTGCTAACATTCGTTCAAATCCCTCAATTCTTGACACAGAATCTTTTCACCGATGAAGCCAGTTTCGCAAGATATGCAACAAGGGATTTTCATAACAATTATGTGTGGGCAGATGAAAATCCGCATGAGGTATGTGAAGATCGATTTCAACATCAGTTCTCCTTGAATGTTTGGGTTGGAATTGTGGGTGCTTATCTAATTGGACCGGTACTTCTACCAGCAAGACTTACTGGCGAGATGTATCATAACATTTTGTAAGAAACACTGCCCGAGTTTATGCTGGATGTACCATTAGCGACAAGAATTGCAATATGGTTTATGCACGATGGAGCACCACCACTTTCAGTTTGGTTGCTCGTGATTTTTTAATAGCAACATACGCAGATCGATGGATTTGTCGAGGTGGGCCACACGCTTAGCCTGCTCGACCCCCAGACTCAAAGCCCCTGGATTATTTCTTATGGGGCTATCTGAAGTCATTAGTTTACGTTACTCCAGCGGAGAATTTGGATGAATTTCGAAATCGGATAATTGCTAGATTAGACGTGTTTGAAAGAGTTCGGCACTCATTAACACGAAGATTGAATGCTTGTATCCAAGCTGGAGGAAGTCATTTGGAACATTTATTGTAGATCGAGCCTTTACATGTACTTCTTCACAATAAGATGTTGTTACCGTCGCAATTTTTTTTCACCCTGTATCTTCGAAACAAGGGGTTTTTCAAAAATCATAAGACAAAATATTCTTAGAATAGGCCAAGGAATAACCCCTTGAATTTTTGCCGCATGTTTAGCTAACACCTTGTATTACTAATATTAAATTAACTTTATGAAATATAGACTATACTATTATTTCTAGACTGCTACATTTTTTAATTCTCTAATTTTATAAATAGTAAGATTAATGTTTAAATTCAATTTGCAAGTAGACAAAGCTAAACTAACTATAATAGTTTGTCTCAATTCTTATTTTATCAACAGACAAACTCAAATTTCAATTTCAATTTTTTTTCAATTACCGACAGACAAAGTTACACCAACGATAAATTTCAATTTGTCCTTGTTTTATGAACGGACAAACTCAAATCTGAAATTTTAGACAACCTATTCAAATTATCGAATTACAGACAGACACACTGAAATATGAATTTCTGAACAGACCAGACACATTTTCAAGTTACAAACATGTTTTAAAAAATTTTAACAAAATTTGGATTTTGTATAAAAAACAGTTTTTTTTAATAAACTCGTGTTTTGGGTAATAAAAAAACCATAAATTTTTTATAAATTATTAATAACCATGAATAATTTTCAACAGTTTCAAACGTGTTTAATACGCCTTGATATTGTTTTACTCGATTCGGCGTTTTTAATTTAAATAAATTATTTATAATGCCGAAGAGATAAATTAATTTGTGGACCAACAATAATAAAAAAAACGCATACAAATTACAACACGTACTAAAACATATTTTTACATATCTTAAACAAGCATTTTCGTTTTATTTTTCGGGGTTAAACTTTGAATTTTAAATAGAATCTTATGCATTTATGTATTATCTAATTTATAAATGTATTTATGAAAATTCTAGAAACTTATTTACAGTATAACTAGTATATAATAATTACAAAAATAAGCAAGAGACTCCCATTTTTGCGTCAGTGTTACTTTATACGTATTGCCAAACGACTACACATTTTTTAATATTTATCATTTAATTTCAACTGCCTTAAACTGAAATATTTTTGGAATTATTAAGATTTACACCTTAAAATAAGCCTAACTAATCAAAAAATATGTCCACACATAATCAATAACTAAACTATCTTCATATCTGTACTACAATTACTAACTATTTGTCCTATGTACTAGTTTCTAAAGCAAACTAGACTGACTATTTTGCTTAATGTAAAAATTATGTAAAAATATCCAGGGCTATATATTATAACATTGTAACTACATACACTACGCAAACGAGTATTTGTAATTATGATGACTACGTACTAAATCTAAAAAAATACTTGTAGACATTAAGTGGACTAGAAATTCTATGTCAACTAACTATGGTTTAAATATAGAAATTTAATAGGTTTGAAAACAAGTGGTAAAAACATTGATCGATTTCGTGGTTTTGTAAGTTTTAATTAAATTTTGTTTTGGCGGAATATTTTCTTTTGGCAAAAGCTACCATTTTTTATAACTAATTTGGCTTGGTTTAATAATTTAAGCGAGGGAATTTATGGTAGATCGTTACGGTTTTATTTTCAGGGGATTAAGATGGAGTGTTCGAAAACAAGTCTAATTAAACTGGGAATAAAATGTCATAAAATCTCATATTTATGATATTGTTGTTGTTTCTTTTTATTCATTTTATATATTGTTAAAACCAAAATTTTACACGCAAAAATTCCTTCTTGCAAAGCTTATTTTACTTAGCACATAAAGGACGTTCGAACATTTGAAATTGATGAACATTAGTACAGTAACAATAATAAACATTTGAAAGAAAACGGGGTAATCCCCCCGTACCCATACTTATGAAAAAAAAAATATGAAAATTCACATATTTAAAAAAACATAAATTAATATTATTTCAAAGTTCAGTCCATAGAGTAGAGTAGAAGTCCATAGAAAATATATCAAAATTTCTTTTTTCTATTTTGAGTCTATAATGAAGTCATTAAAGCACTCATAAACGTTCGTTAATGAAACGCCGATTTTCTCAGTATGTATCGGCATTTTTTTCGAAATGCCATAAAAAGGCGCAAAATAGAAAAATAAATTCGTTCATAAGGCGTTTTTCCCACTTGCCCATTAGAAAACTCCTCGCCACGCTGGTCGTCTTCTAAACATGGACGCTTGCTGAAAAACCGCGCTTATTGGACTCGTTCTTTAATATACTATTATCTACTCGCACTCCAAAATGAATTAAGAAGTAAATTATTGTATGTCAAAGATGTCCTTATTATAATCGTGTGTAAAAGTATCTAAATCGTGCGTAAAACTATAATGTAATTCAAAGTTTCATTATTAAACGATTTATGTTTGTTGTAACTATGGCAATAACTCACATCACTAAACAAAAAACATGGAAGCATTCGGCTCGTACTTTAAAGTTCGCAACGCATGCACAAAAGCCCTTCTTCACACACTTGTATCATAAACTACTATGTATTAACAAGTCAGTATTAAACATAGGATAATTAAATATATAAGACTATATAAAATATAATCACCATATTTTAACGAGAAACTAATAAGTTATTTTCAACCTTTTAGATTTTACAGGAATATTAGACATTGTAAAAATAGAAGTGTTAAAAAATGTTTATTATTATAAAGGGTGACAAATTAAGAGTGTCCTGTTTTTACTTAATAAAAACAATAAGTAATGCCTTATTTCCCAAAACTGTTCGAACAGATTTTCTTAACGATACGAAACTTGCAGAGATGAAAAAACTGCTAGAGGAGAATTGACTACTTTGAAAATTTGGAAAAATTGAAGAAAATTCCAATCAATCCGTGTGACGTTTATGGCAGCAAGTAGGAATTTCACGAGAGTAGGTAAGAAGAATTTTAAAGGAAAATTTACTCTTTCGGTCTTTCGGGTTCATTTACTACATATGGCATAAAGCCCAAAAAACCGATACTCACGTTTAGAAATCAGTCGGTGGATTTTGGGTTTTGGGAATCATTTTGTCAATAAAATAATTACGAGTGACGAAGCACATTTCCAATTGCATGGGGAGAGGAACAAACAAAATGTACGTTACTGGTCTGCCGAAAACCCTCAAGTTATATTCGAAGAAGAACTGCATTCTTAAAAGGTAACTGTATGGTGTGGAAAATGCTTAGCTGGAGTATTGAGATAATGATTTCACTCTACAATGTTCAACAAAAAATTTGGTGTCCAACTTATTTCGATTTTTTGAAAATTGCATTTTAAAATCAGGACATTCTTAATTTTTGCACCCTTTATATAACATTCAAAACTAAATTATAAATAAATTACTTTGGCATATTGTTCCTAATTAGAAAACTAAACAAATAAGTTCATAGTTGAATTTTTTTTTATCCGCATGTGTCAATTTCCGTCATGTTTTTGGGGCACTTTTTGACGTATAACCAGTGAAAATAACAAAATGTGCCCGAAACTTTCATATTCCCACCTTTAAAAAATGGCGGACACCCATGCGCTTAACTAACCGTAAAAAGATCTAACGAAAATTTGTGCAAAATTCCTCAAACTAATATCCTATGTAATATAATTAATATTGATTATGTCAATTGATTTACTACGCAGAGTATTTGTTTATATTATCGCTCTATTGCACAACAAGTTAATTTACAATACACACTTTCTAGTTACATTATAACAAATACAAATGAATATAAACTAGGTCTAAAAGTTAGCCGATAAATCATATTATCGAAGTGTATTTACTATAAATGAAAAAAAATGTATCTATATATAAATGTATTGTATGGAAGATTTTAAAGAAAACGCAAATGCAAAACAAACAAATGCAGAAAATTTATATTTTTTTTTACTTAAATTTAAATTTGCATTGTATATCAAATAATGTAGATTTGTTTTTGATTACACATTTTTTTCAGATATCTAACTTTTAGAGCAAACAAAACAATAGTAAAATCTGTTTTTCTCGTTAACAGATATATTTTAATCTATATAGAAGATATTATATAATTTAAATATAATATATAAATATAAAAAATACGAACTTATTAAAATACCTTAATGTCTGCCTATAATGACTAAATACTGTAATGTGAATGAATTATAAATTGATAATTTATATTGAGGAAATGCTGAATTTAAGTATTGAGTATCGTTCTTTTTCTACAATTTTTAGTTAAATAAAGCCAAATATCCTCAATTTACCTCACATGAAGGTCTTCCACAAGGTTCTCCTCTCTCATCACTACTCTATAACCTATACTGCTGCGACATATATAAATTATCACTCTGACGACAAACTCCAAATCAACCTCTCCTACTACATCCTACAATATGCCGACGACACCGCCCTCATCTCCCTCAACAAAAACCTCAAAAAAACATTTACGAGCTCCAAGCCCTTACTGACAAAACGATATAATGGCTCAATGGTTGAAGACTCTCCGCCAATGTATCTAAATGCCAATTCCTCATTAGTAACGACAGAATCTCTCCCAGCTCTCCCCACATACAATTACGCACCATCGACCTAACACTCACTCCTCAAACCAAATACTTAGGCATGATCTTCGACAACAAAATGAAATTCGCCAACGACGCGAAACAACGAAAGCCAAAGACAATAGCAAGAAGTAAATATTTCCGTGACCTCATCCAGGGAAATAAAGGCATTTCCATCTAAACGACCGCTAGAATCTATAAAGCCATCTGCGGGGCGGCAGAGGACACATATTATTACGGCTCCTTGGCAAAGGACACATATTACTTTCAAACACTAACGACCGAACACTAAATATATCGGAAGTGGTAGAACGAACTTCATTACGACTCATCTCCAAGTTAAGACACCCAAAGAACATCCTTCATAATCCTCCCAACGATCTTCTATATAGACACTCCCAAGTTCCAATACTCCTAGATAGGTATCAATAACTACGGATAAAATTCGAAGACAGCAACAACCACTGGACCATTGTAGACCTGCTATGTATAAAACGAGACATAAAAACCACTTCACACAGACACCCAACTAAGACGCTTTACGAAACAATTTCGACGACTAAACGCATTATCTCATCTTATTTCATTCCTATTACTCTATTGATATCATTAATATATACCTTGTTGTCAATAGTCCTTTGTATAAAGTATAGAATAAATATATTCTCTCTCTCTCTAAGAACAAATAAAATTAATTTAAGAAGATGATTTTCAATCAATCTGAATGTTTCAAAAACCATGCAAAATATAATTTGGCTATAATAAATTTCCCATTTAATTTGTATGCGAAAATATTATAATTTTTCTTCTTAATATTACTAAATCTATTAATAATATTAATTTTAATAATAATAATATTAACTAATATGAATTACTAATAATATTACTAAATTCTTAATTTTTTTAAATCTTATGAGTTTTATAAGAAATTCTTATCTTAAAAATCAATTTTTCTGAAAAATTGACAAAGAAATTACTGGACAGAAATAGGAATAAGTATTAAGCATTTCGATAAGAAAACCTCTTAACAGGAAATAACTTTAATAAAAGATTCATATAGATATGCAAAAATGTATTGTGAAAATATAACGGCAGCACACCTGCAATATTTAGCATACAATGTTTTGTAAAAAAATCGCATATGGTTATAAACCAATATTATAAACCAAAACTTAGTTTAATAGTATAACATAATATAGAACAAAACATTTTATTCCAATATCTAAAGAGCGGAATTATACGCATTAGTTTTTAAAAATATGCGCATATATATGGTCGAAATATGTACATGATATGCACTTTTTTAGGAAAATATACAAATGTATGCATTTTGAAGAATAAAAAATGTCAATAAAAGAAAGTAGGTTGATACGTTTGTTCTACACTGGATAAATAAAGACACTTCTTGCATTACTAATACATATATAGGTACATACATTAAGATATTCGTACATATTTTTGTTGTTCTAGAAATGTACAATTAAATGTTTTTCTACGTTACGTCTCGTTACGTCGACAGACGTAAAGGAGCATATTTTAAAACAATAGTTATTTCGGGGCTTAAATTAAGTGTACAATCTTTAAACCCACCTTTCAAGATTTTATTAGCATTTTTTAACTCGCCATAACCATCAATTTTTTGTATAACTTGGTAGAATTTTTTCCCAGTACTTCAGATAATTTTTTCGAAATCATTTATTATCCCAATAGGTTCATTTAAACCCATGCCTTCAGCCTCAAGTTTTATAATAGCAATTCCGACAAATTCGTAGTTCACTTTAAGAAATTTCAATTGTTGACAATGTTTTTAAAGAAATGCCAATGTTTTTTAAATGTTTTTAAAACTTTGCAATTGAAGTACTTATCCGCATAAATTTCTGAAATTAATTCTGTAATCGGCTGAAAGTGTTCTGCATAAAACAATGCTGCCTCCAACCACGTACACCATCGGGTAATTACCTACTGGTCCAGGTGGCAGATGAGTGCTTGGCAAATTTTCCGTATACATTTGAACTCTTAAAGGAAAATACATTCTTCACACTGCTTATCAAAGAATTCACAATTGGAAATTGGCTCCTGATCTCCTCAGCCACTCTGTTTAACCCATGGGCCAAACAAGTTGTGTTGGCCAAATAAAATTGGCCTTTTACAAGAATGACAATGACAGGACAAGAATGTTTGTTTAAGAATGACAAACTATGCACACATATGCCCATGTGAGTAAAATATGCGATAATTGCTGAAATATGCAAAATATGCAAAATTTAATTAGTACCAAGCGTTAGTAATAACATTCTTTTGTATGCCTGTCAAATGATATGCGTATCATTTCAAAAATTACCGATATGCATTTTTCATATATTCCATCTTAACTAATAACAACTATTATATATTCTTTCTGTTGTAGCATAATTATCTTGACCATTGAAATTCAAATTATAATTTCAATATTTTTATTTTATATATATTGAAAATTTCTTCATTTAATTTATTAAATTAGAACAAAAATGTTTCCCTTAAATTTTAAGAATTAAATTTCTTCTCTGGTCGACAAAATTTCAAGCCCAGTTTAGATCTGTTTATGTTTGTTGTAATGTAACTAAACCAAGTTTATTGTTAATTAATCTGTTGCATAACAAAATAATAATATTATCAATTAATCCGCATGTAGTACATTAATTCATACATAATTTATAGTGCAGAAACTTATTTCACGTACATGTTTCCTATTAGATTATTTCCAATATATTTTCTAATTCGCTAAAAAAGTCATGTGTTTGTTCGGACAATGTTTGCCTATTTTTATCAATAATTGCTAATATATGTAAAAAAATAATGATCAAATTTATTCAATTTTCAACAGTAATAAACAAACACACCAGTATAATAATTCATGGTTTGATAATTTGTATGTTTTATTTAACAAATAAATTATTTATAATTTCTTGTAATAAATACATATTAATATAATAATATTTGAAACAGTATTAGAACTAAATAGGAAGAATCATTGATTAGATTATTAATAAATAAATAAAACATGTTTTCTTAATATTTACTATTAAATTACTTGATAATAAATAAATGTATTTTGAAAACCAGCCAGGTATAAACAAATATCATTTTGAATTGATTCAACAATATATGATCTTTCAAAAAACAATTCCATAAATATTATTTAATTAATTTATTTTATTAATATTATTCCATTAGTTCATTCACATAATATATACATAATACGCTGATGACACCGTTCTCAATCCCACAATAAAAATCTTAAGAAAACAAAGCACGAACTTCAAGCATTCACAGACAGCACCCTATTTGGTTTAACCGCAGGCGACTTACTGCAAACCCTTCCTAATGCCTAATCACATAATTTCCCTCAATCCCCCACACATCCACCTTGAAACCATTGACGTGAAACCGACAACTCACATAAAATACCTAGGCATGACATTCGACAATAAACCAAAATTCCAACACCGACGCTAAAATACGGAAGACCAAAACTCTTCGAAGGAGTAAACATTTCCACTACTTAACACAAGGAGACCAAGGAATTTATATTTGAACGGCCGCGGCTGCCAAGATTTACAAATCCATTTTCAAGCCTATCCTCGACTAAGGACACATACTACTGTCTACTACTAACAGAAAAACAAACAAGATACAGGAAATAGCTGAACAAACATCCCTACGCATTATTTCCAAACTAAAACAACCACAAGAATATCCTGCATAACCCTTAGAATGAACTCCTTTACACACTCAACCAAATCCCGAGACTCTTGGACAAACATAAACGACTACTGACCAAATACAAAGCGAATAACACTCATTGGACAATCACAAACCCCCTACGTATCAGACGCGACTCTGCCAAAGGAACAACAGTTTTCAATTTCACCTTTATGAAATTCTTAATAATCTTGCACCTAGCTAATGAAAAACGAAAGCATTATTATGGCATAAAAGCTCTACTTGCAGAATGAATTCTAATAAAACTTTTATTACCTTTAACTCAAATATTGAGATATTCTGATTTTTATAGTCTATAATAAAAGCTTTATTTGTACATTGAAATGTTTGTATTTTCTTTTATTAATTTATTAGGGTATTCTTACGTTATGCAATGTTATATCAATAATTGTCGTGAGTATCTAAAACTTATAAAAACAAACAATATTTGCATACAAAGTTTCGCGTGTTTTTTTAAATTTTCCATACAAACCAAAATATTTGTTTACACGCACGGAAATAATTAATAATAATGTGTAATGAATAATATAACATATTAATAATATAAAATTAAAAATATTATTATTAATGTTAAGATCATATTTTACAGTGATTTCTTACAAAATTTCCTGTACCTGGTATTTTTTCTATATTTTCATAACAAATAATGATTTGCCGAAATAGAAATACGTAGATAAACAATATTTTTATATGAAATACTAGTTTATATTTAATAATAGTTTTTATTTAAATATAAAGATGTTATAAAGGCCTATCAACAACAAGGTCTTTCTGTCAGTTAAAGTTTAGTTACAAAGCACAGAAAAAATATTAAAAATTTTGTTCTCAAAATCATCAAATCAAAATTTTAAAATATTTCCACTCGATCCATGAAATAATATTTTCAATAGAAATCAAGTTCTTTATAGATTTGGTTACATTTGAAGCTTCAGTCAGACAGGCCAGTAAAAATAATAGTTTTTAATTATAGTGTTTAATTGGAGAGCACCGACAGTGGGAATATCACAAATTTTACCAAATGACATTTTATTTTTGGAAATCATTAAAATGTCTAATTTGAAAATCTTCCAATAATCTCAGATTGTTATTATTTTTTATTAATCAGCAACGAAACTTTGTAATTATTTTATATTCCTAATTTGTTATTTTATAAATTTCAAGTTTTAATTCGATCGGCGACGAAGATATAAAAGTTTAGTTAGTGGGCGAATTTCGCAAAACAAAATTTAACATTTAAGTTTTTAACATCGCTCAGCATTTGGTAATACTAAGTTTTGGTTCTCTCTAATTATTGTAAGCTATTATATCTCTTAATGTAATCTTTATTGATCTGTCTAACTAAAACTTTAAACGTATTTTCGATGAAGAATATACGATGCATCTTTAATTTCCATTGGAAACGAGAAACAGACAACGACGAGGATTTCCAAATTTGAGATTTGAACGATAATCGCAAATTTGAAAATCCTTATCGCAGTGCGCCCGTGAATATCTTTTGAATATATTCACCATCGATAATACATTTAATGTTTTAGTTAGACAAATCGATAAAGTTATGATATGTATTGATCTGCCTAACTTAACCTTTAAATGTATTTTTGATGAAGAATATACGAGGCATCTTTAATTTCCATTGAAAACGACAACAAACAACTGGAAAGAACATTTTCAAATTTGCAATTTGAACGATAAACAAATTTGAAAATCCTTGTAGCAGTGCGCAATCTTGAATATCTTATAAACTCTGTTCTCAAAATTATCAAATCAGAATTTGAAAATATTTCCACTAGATCCATAAAATAACATTTTCAATAGAAATCTAGTTCTTTGTGGATTTGGTTACATTTGAAGCATCAGTCAGACAGGCCAGTGAAAATAATAGTTTTTTATTATAGTGTTTAATTGGAGAGCACCGACTGTGGGAATGTCACAAATGTTGCCAAATGACATTTTATTTTCAAAATCATTGTAATTTGTAATCATTGTAATTTGTAAATTCTCCATCGATAATACATTGAATGTTTTAGTAAGACAGATCGATAAAGTTGTAATATGTATTATCTGTCTAACTTAAACTTTAAAAGTATTTTCGATGAAGACTATACGATGCCTCTTTAATTTCCATTGAAAACGACAAAAAACAACTGGAAAGAAGATTTTCAAATGTGCAATTTGAACGATAATTACAAATTTGAAAATGCTTGTCGCAGTGCGTTCTTGAATATCTTTTGAATATATTCTCCATCAATAATACATTTAATGTTTTAGTTAGACAGATCGATAAAGATGTAATATTTATTGATCTAACTTAAACTTCCATCTTTAATTTCCATTCGAAAGACAAACAACGTCTGCGACAAGGTTTTTGAAATTTGCGATTAAAACGATAATCGCAAATTTGAAAAACCTCTCGTAGTGCGCTCTTGAATGTCTTTTGAATATATTCTCCATATATTCTCCATAAAAATATACCGTACGATGCTTCTTTAATTTACATTGAAAACGACAAACAACAACTGCGACAAGGATTTTAAATTTGCGATTTGAACAATAATCGCAAATTTAATAATAATCAAGAGATATAATAGCTTCAAATAATTAGAGAGAACCAAAACCTAATCAGAATGTTACCAGTTTTTTAAATCATCGAAATCAGATATTCAGAACAAAATATTTCTAGCAGTAAAGCATACTGTCGATATTATCCAATACTAAAGATTATCATTTTTAAATAATTATTCTTCAAAATTAATTTGCATCGAAAATTGATTACATTTGAAGATCCACTTCATCCACAAGATCAAAGATAATTAATTTAGTGAGCATACTATTACGAATTTCGCAAAATAAAAATTAACTTTCAACTTTTAAAAAATCGAAGATAAGAAAATATTTTGTACAGTGCGCTGTTGAATATCAGGAATCTGGGAATAATTCAGTTTCAATAGGAATTATAGAAACATCGTTTCTTCATCGAAAATACATTTAATTATTTTGTTGGATGGATCAATAAGGATTGCATAAAAAAGTATTATTTCGATAATTATTTCCTCACATTGACCAAAATCAATGTGAAATTTTTGTTTAGCAAGGAAAATGAGCTTGATTCATACACAAAAACAATATATAAACACTGTTAGATTTTAAAATGTTATTTAAACATTACGCTAAAAAAATAAACAACTGTTTTCAAATACACATTTATGAAATTTTTGGTAACCTTACACCACTAAAAGGTTTACATGCAGATTGAATTCTAATAAAACTTTTATCATCTTTAATTAAAATATTGGGCTATTCTGTTTTTTTTAGTCAATAATAAAAGCTTAATTTGTAGATTGAATTCTAATGATTGTATTTTCTTTAATTAAATTATTATTTTAGTCTTCCGTTATGCAATGTCATATCAATTAATTGTCTTAAGCATCTAAAACTTATAAAGACAAAAAATATTTGCAAAAAAAGTTTCGCGTGTTTTTTTTTAATTTCCCAAAATAAAGAAAAATATTTGTTTACACGCAAGGAAGTAATTAATAATAATGTTTTTATTCTAGTAAATATCAAATTTTAAATATATGCATGATACAAAATATTTTAAATGTAAAATTAAAAATAGTATTACTAAGGTATTATTCATATTTTGCATTATTTCTTATAAAATTTGCTCAGCCTGATATTTTTCAATATTATCTGAAATCATCGCAAGAAATGATTTGCAAAGATGTCGCAAGAAAAAATATCAGGCTGAGCAAATTTTATAAGAAATAATGCAAAATATGAAAACCTTAGTAATAATATTTTTAATTTAACATTTAAAATGTTTTGTATCATGCATATATTTAAAATTATATATATATATATATATATATATATATATATATATATATATATATATATATATATATATATATAGTTTATATTTTCTATTTAAACAAAAAAAAATTACAAAGGCCTATCAAGCACAAGGTATTTCTGTCCATTAAAGTTACCTTACAGACCGCACAGTAAAAATATTAAAAACTTTGTTCTCAAAATCATCAAATCGAAATTTGAAAATATTTCCACTAGATCCATGAAATAATATATTCAATATAAATTCAAGTTCTTCGTCGATTTGGATACATTTGAAGCTTTAGTCAGACGGGTCAGTAGAAATAAGTTTAATTTGAGAGCACCGGAAGGCATTTTACGAATTTTGCCAAATGATATTTTATTTTTTAAAATCATTAAAATGTCTAATTTGAAAATCTTCCCGGCATTAAAGTATACCGTTAATATCACGTAATACTCTGTTAATATAATCTCCGATTAATTTTTGAATTGGTAAAAGCTATAGAATAACTGACAAATTTCATACGAGATTTGTTTTTGGTAGTCCTAAAAAGACTCATTAGTATTATAGAGTTCCGGAAAGGTTGAGTATATTTATATATTCAAGCTTTGTTCCGTCTTTATTAAGTTTATCTGATTATCTATAATGTTGTATGGTTTTACCAATTCAAAATTTATCATTTATATCAATAACCTGCTAAGTTCATGTCTCTCTCACAAAATGTCAAAATTAAAAACATCTAACCCTAATCAACACATGGGTTTTCAAGTGAGTGATTTATAAAATATTGTTCATGGAAGCAAAGCTGTGCTGATGAGAGATAAATCTCGAAACGCGTCCACAGATGGCTATTCACTCAAGGTATCGGAAAGACATGATCTTAAAAATCAATGTTATTTTTATGGTTTTTGTTGAGTGCCACGAAGGTGGACTGAAAGCTATAGAATAACTGACAAATTTCATACGAGATTTGTTTTTGGTAGTCCTAAAAAGACTCATTAGTATTATAGAGTTCCGGAAAGGTTGAGTATATTTATATATTCAAGCTTTGTTCCGTCTTTATTAAGTTTATTTTTATAATCTCCGATTGTTATCAATCTTAAAGAAATTAATCAGCAACGAAAATTTGCTATTATTTTATACTCCAAATTAGTTTTTATTTCAAGTTTTAGTTAGATAGGCGATAAAGATATAAAAGTTTTGTTAGTGAGCGAATATCGCAAAACAAAATATAACTTTTAAGTTAATATCGTTCATCATTTGGTAATACTTTGAGAAAGTTTTGGTTCTCTCTAATTATTGTAAGCTATTATATCTCTTGATGTAATCTTTAAATATATTTTTGAAGACGAATATACGATGCTTCTTTAACTTCCATTGGAAACTACAATCGACTATTGACAAGGATTTTCAAATTTGCGATTTGAACGATTATCGCAAATTGAAAATGTCACAGTGCGTTCTTAAATATATTTTGAATATATTTTCCATCGATAATACACTTAATGTTTTAGTTAGGCAGATCAATAGAGATGTAATCTTTATTGATCTGTCTTAAACTTAAACTTTAAATGTATTTTTGATGAAGAATATACGATGCATCTTTAATTTCCATTGAAAAGACAAACAACCGCTGCGACGAGGATTTTCAAATTTGCAAATTGATCTATAATTGCAAATTTGAAAATTCTTGTCGCAGTGCGCTCTTGAATATCTTTTGAATATATTATATCTTTTGAATATATTATATCTTTCTCTATCGATAATACATTTAATGTTTTAGTTAGACAAATCGATAAAGATGTACTATTTATTGATCTGTCTAACTTAAACTTTAAATGTATTTTTGATGAAGAATATACGATGCATCTTTAATTTCCATTCGAAAGACAAACAACCACTGCGACTAGGTTTTTCTAATTTGCGATTAAAACGATACTCGCGAATTTGAAGAGCATTGTCGCAGTGCTCTCTTGTATATCTTTTGAATACATTCTCCATTGATAACACTGGTCAACACAAGTTTTGTTTCCTTCACTTTTTTTACTGTTATTGGGTATTTCTATGGCCCTGACTATGAAAAAAATACTGGGAGATTTCTAACAGCTCTACCTTTTGAAATATACAGTTTTATTATTTTGACAATAAAATACAGAAAAATAATACATTATGTTAACTAAATTTCTATTGAACACTAACAAATGATCTTTTATAAGATTTCCTTGATTGAACGACTTTAGGTAGATCTCGTTGCAAACTCTAGCAGTGGTCTGCCATCATATGTGGGCCCCACCACCCCTGATAACGCTCTTCCATTGTCCGAAGATCCTGATGAAATCTTTCACCCTGCTCCTCACTAAAATTACCCGGATTTGGTGGAAATCGGTCTAAATGTTGATACCTAGCTGATGTAGTATTGTTGTAAGTAAAGTATTGATGATACGCAGTTTTCACAAAGTCCGATATAGGTTTTCGATATTTTGCAAATACTTATTCACCACAAATGTAGTAAAAACAATCGGGATTAAGCACACAACCATCTTCTTGACGAAGCCATATCGAAAAATACAACAAAACATATTTTAGAGTCCTATAAAAAACGGAAATCTAAGTAAAATTAGTAGCTATAATTCAAAAACAAAAGCTGCTAGAGAAAAATTGTTGCCATATTTCAAAAATACTCGTCAATTTGAGATAGAAACAAAAAAAAATCAGAGGAAACAAACAATTTTATTTTTTTTGTTGACCAGTGTAATACATTTAATGTTTTAGTTACAGATCGATAGAGTTGCAATATTTATTGATCCGTCTAACTTAAACCTTAAATGTATTTTTGATGAAGAATATACGATGCTTCTTTAATTTCCATTGAAATCGAGAAACAACAACTGCGGCGAGGTTTTTCAAATTTGCGATTTGAATGCTCTTGAATATCTTATGAATTCATTCTCCATCGATAATACATTTAATGTTTTAGTTAGACACATCGATAAAATTGTAATATTTATTGATCTGCCTTACTTTTACTTTAAATGTATTTTTGATAAAGAATATACGATACTTCTTTAATTTCCATTGAAAACGACAAACCACAACTGGAGGAGAGATTTTCAAATTTGCTATTTGAACGATAATTTCAAAATCCTTGTCGCAGTGCGCTCTTGAATATATTCTCTATCGTTAATACATTTAATGTTTTAGTTAGACAGATCGATAAAGATGTAATATTTATTGATCTGTCTAACTTAAACTTAGATGTATTTTTGATGAAGAATATACGATGCATCTTTAATTTCCATACGAAAGACAAACAACCACTGCTGCTAGGTTTTTCTAATTTGCGATTAAAACGATATTCGCAAATTTGAAAAGCCTTGTCGCAGTGCTCTCTTGTATATCTTTTGAATACATTCTCCATCGATAATAGATTTAATGTGTTAGTTAGGCAGATCGATAAAGTTGTAATATTTATTGATCTGTCTAACTTAAACTTTAAATATATTTTTGATGAAGAATATACGATGCTTCTTTAATTTCTATTGAAATCGAGAAACAACAACTGCGGCGAGGATTTTCAAATTTGCGATTTGAACGATAATTACAAATTTGAAAATCGTTGTTGCAGTGCGCTCTTGAAAATATTTGGAATATATTCTGCATCGATAATACACTTAATGTGTTAGTTAGATAGAAGATCAATAAAGATTATATCAAGAGATATATCTTAGCCTACAATAATTTGAGAGAACCAAAAACTTGATAATAATGATACCAATTTTGCAAATTGAAATTTGTAATTAATAATTTTTCTGTTGCTAAAGTCATCAAAATCACAAATTTAAAAATATTTCTAGCAGTAAAGCATACTATCGATATTATCTAATTCTGCGATTATTATCATTTTCAATTAATTACACTTCAAAATTAACCTTTATCGAAAATTGGTTACATTTGAAAGATTTAGTACGTTAAACCAACGAATATATAAAAGTTTTCTTAGTGACCACACTATTACGAATTTCGCAAAATCAAATTTAACTTTTAACAAATCGCGAATTTGAAAATCTTTCGCACAGTGCGCTGTTGAATAATTCAATTTCAATGGGAATTATAGAAACATCGTTTCTTCATCGAAAATACATTTAATTTTTTTTTTGTTCGATGGATCAGTAAAGGTTACATAAAAAAGATATAACAGCTTAAAATAGTTAATCAAAAATTGATCAAAATAATTTCTACTTGTATCAAAATATTTCAATAAATTTTGTAAATTAAAAATTGTAATTTAAAGATTTCCGTTCTTTATTAAACATTTAAAAAATTCTATGTTAGAATAATATTAATTAAAGAACCGTGTAAATACAATGATAAATTAATAACCACAATAATTGAAGTATGTACACTGTTTACTTTTTACACTGCGTATATATATATATATATATATATATATATATATATATATATATATATATATATGTATGTAAAAATATTATAGCGGGACTCACTCGGTTGCATTCCAGGGCCTCGGCCGAATGTTCCTCTTTCTGCCGAAAGCAATTGGAACATTTGATCTTGTTGAATATATTTGGGGTGAATTTCTTGCAGTGCGACATAACTAATGATATTGGATCGAGTACACATGTCACCCGTTGCCCGGCACCAAATCACCACAGACAGAATGCAACATCGCGCACCAACTATACACCTGTTCACTTATTTACTACTTCAATAATAATGTGCTCGGTTACGGACTGGGTTTAAGCACGTACTCCCGCCATGAAACTTCTACTCGAACTAATCCGAGTAAATAATCGGCATGCCCATAGAATAACTCTGACTACTCGCACACACTCGCACCGACACACCAGTGACGTCATCATAACAATCGACTGCAGCGACACACACATGTGCGTAACTGTTTCATTAACTAAATTTTATAAATATTTTGGTTATTTTTTTTGATAGATTTTTAACATTTGTTTCCAATTATCCTATATAGAATGAGGAAAATGAAGCTATTCATTGGAAAATGTGTGCTTTATTTTATTATTCTCAACAATTATTCCATTTTAAAATAGTTATTCTTTTTCTACTTTGATTAATTTATTAATTAACAACTGGTGATTTGACTCTAAAATCATATATTCTAAGCTGTTCTCCTCAAACTTTTTTCACTTGAGAACCCTCCTCATGAATCAGGGTTGCCAGATTTAAAATCGCTCTTCAAAAATGAAAATTAAAACGGTAATTTTTCTTAAGATTTTTTTTAACATTTAACGATTTTGACAAATCATTTTTAACATATAATCTATCTCTAAAAAGAAAACTACAAATATTCATTACCAATAATTTAATCTAAAAATTATTCAATATTTATCACTTGATTTCACCTCATCAGAATGACTATACAGTGTGGAAACTTTAACTGGAATAAAATTCATAACTTCCATATAGGCGATTCTTGCAAAAAAATCACGAAATACGCTACGTATTGATTTTTCTTGCCCTTATTTCTATGTATATGCTATTTGCATATATCTCCGCCTTTTTTTCAAATGGAAAGGTATTTCAAGTGACACCTTGTTTAAAATATCACTTTGCAAGGAATACAAGACACTATTTATTTCTTGCATATTTTCAAAGCCCACGTCATAAAAAGAAATAAAGCCACTTTTACGTTGAATACGTTTCGGCGTAAAGTTGTATGTTGTTCACATTTGTTTTGATGCTTTTGAACTACTCTGCTTAGTTATTAGTGATAATAATAGTCACCAAAGCTGTCACATACGCTAGTCAAGTTGTTAAAGAAGTTTCTAAAATGGCGTAGTTAACTGAATATCTCCGTATCAAAATTCCGATGATGATCGGTTATAGTAACAGTAGACGATGTCTGCTTTAGGTTGCTCAGTTGCTTCGAGAACAGCATCCGGATATTCCACCCATTATCCAAAGTACTATAAGCAAAATTGAGACACAATACAACAATGTGGGTCATGTCAGGGTTGTGTCCAGACAGCGAAATCTCATGTTGCAGATACCAGTCTGAACGTATTATTAACTCTTCAAGAAAATCCGGTGACTCCAGCCAAGCAAATGACCCTTGACAACGAGATTAGTCATACTACAGCCCTGAAAATTCTTAGATCAGCCAAGCTGCATCCTTACAAGATGCAGGCACTCCAAGAATTAACGGAGGATGTCCCCGACCGTCGAATCGAATTTTGCAAGCAAATGATGAACCTGATCCACGAAAAGTACTTTTACCTTACATGGTGACATTAATCGTCAAAATTGTCGTTATGGGGCTGACCATAACCCTAATTGGATGCGAGAAACTCATACTCAGAACTCAGTTCCCGCAAGAAGTCAATGTATGGGCTAGAATAATAGGTGAACAGATTGTAGGACCAGTATTCTTCGATGGTAATCTTGATGGAGCAGCATATCTTACGTTTCTTCAAGACGACCTTATCCCAGCGTTAGCCACTTTATTTCCAAATGGGACGAAGCTCCACCCCATTATGCTGTTATCGTTCGTAGATATTTAGACGAAGTTTTTCTCAGTAGATGGATTGGAAGAATATGTCACATTGAATGGCCGGTGAGATCTCCAGATCTTAGCCCCTTGATTTCTTTTGTGGGGATATATCAAGAGTGAGATCTATGTAACAAAACCACCAAAAAAAACGACATTGGGGACCCTAAGCAGCGTATTAGGCATGAAATATGGCCTCATAGTCTTAGCAGAAACGTTACAATACATTAGAGATGCATGTTAAAACGGTTCAAGAAATTAATAGTGCATTGTATTCCTTGCGAAGAGATCTTTCAAACGATGTGTCACTTGGCATACCTTTCCATTTGAAAGAAAAAAGGTCGGAGTGGCTAGGCACTTCCAGGAACAGAAACAAAGTACCTAGAAACAGTATGTATCTAGAAATGAGGTCAAGAAAATAAAATACGTAACGTGTTTCGGGATTTTTTGCAAAAATCGCCTATATCGAAGTTATGAATTTTATTCCAGTTAAAGTTTCCACACTGTACAAACCTTTATTGGCATTAAATATTATCATAACTTACACCCTAAAGTAATAGAATCGACATTTTTATGCTACATTATGACCTTAAATTGCCCAAACGACAATTATACTGCACTGATCCGCCTATGCTATCTTTCAAATTAAGAGTTTTTACCATGAGCGGCCAACTCTGGCCACTTTTTTTCATCAACACCTTCCACTCTTTTCTCAGCATTATCATCTCCGTCACACTCCATACACAACCACTGCTGCTTGCAACCCAATGTTCCCAAGTTTCTTTACCCGTCCCATACAGTTAGAGTTGCCTTTCTAAAACTTTTCTTGAGAAAAATAACGTATCAAATTATTTGGATAGGAAAAAATAAAGTATTTGGAGGAAAAAAGTCAAATTCACGTTTTTATTCCCTTAAAAATATATTTTTTAGTACTTTTATCACAAGCTAACATTTTTTTTGTTGCCTTTGAAAGTTTCAAGGCTAGTTTTACAAACGAAATTTATATTTAAATAAATAATGACTCGTTTTTAGGGTTCCGTACCGAAAATGTCTGTCTGTCTGTCCGTCTGTCCGTCCGTCTGTCTGTCTGTCAAGACCATTTTTCTCAGGAACGCGTAGAGGTAACAAGTTGAAATTTGTATCAAATACTCGGGTCTACGGTCTCTTTCAGCTGTAAAAAAATCAAACTTGTATGTCAACGCGATCAAAAGATATGACCGTTTATGTCGCATATTTTACGATTTCACAAGAGAATCAAAACCTATAGGGTACTTCCCGTTGACCTAGAATCATGAAATTTGGCAAGAAGCGGGGTCTTACAGCACATGTAAAGGGAAAAATCTGAAAACCGTAAATATATAGTTTAATTACAAGAGTAATGCGAATTTACTATTAGAAACTTATGAAAATACACTAATGCGTTGCGTGGTATTGTCAGGCACCAGAAGCATATGGGTTGCATAAAGTTAGGTCCTCCTAAAGATACCTTACTTACAAGTTTGTACGGAACCCTCGGTGAGCGAGTCACAACTCGCACTTGGCCGTTTTTTTTTTAATTAAATTTATGGACGCTGTTTCTTTCTTCTCGCCATTTCAGATTCACTACCAAAAAAAACTCTCAGTGAAAGATGAACTGGCGAAAACAGAAAGTAAAGAAGTCATATTTTTTTTACATTTGATAAGCTATTAGATCCATTTTTAAGTATATATTGCCATTTGTCAACAATATTTTATAACCATTACTTAAACTTACAAAATAATAACATATTGGCGCCCAATTAAGTAAAAGGATATCAATGGCTGGAAGTAAATACAACCAATGAGTACCTAGATGCGTTTAATTTTTTATAGAAGCAGATACAAAAAATGACTGTAAATCAAAACAATAGTTTATATGTCACAAATCAAGTAGTTTATAGCATTTTTCGCTATATCATGGACAATATGTGCATAATAGTTCCCTTTTATTAGAATTGGAGCTTCCTTTTGTATACCTGTATACTATGAGTGGTGAATCGACAGCACTATCTCAAAGTGGATGGGAGAAATGCTGAGAACTAGAATGGCGGAGACACAAGTGGGAAGAGATACCATTCAGATCTCCACAACTCGAGGGTGCCCACAGGGAGGTGTACTATCACCGCTAATGTGGAGCCTGGTAGTTGATGAACTACTGGTTAGGCTAAACAACCTAGGCATCAAATGTCAAGGTTACGCCGATGGCTAGTCATAATCGCCAAAGTAGTCAAAGTAACTAGTAGATGGTGTCAAACAGTGGGTCTGAGACTCAACCCGAGTAAAACCACGGTGATACCATTTACTAGAAGGAGAAAACTAAACTGCCTACATCCCATACTCACAGATGGGAAGGCAGTAGAATAACAACAGGAGATAAGGTATCTGGGTATCACACTAGATAGCAAACGCCTATGGAATAGACACGCTGAGGCAGCGGTAGGTAAGGCCAAACGCGCCTAATGGTGCGCAGAAATCTGGCAGGAAAAACGTGGGATTGTAACCCCACTATCCTGCGATGGATGTACACCATGATAGTGAGACCTGCAATCACTTATAGGGCAGTTGCGTGGGGAAGTAGAATCAAGCTGACCTCTATGAAGAAACAGCTTGAGAAGATTCAAAGACTGGCGTGTGTCTGCATCACGGGGGCGATGGGGTCGTGTCCGACAGCAGCATTGGAGCTGCTGCTGGATCTGACTCCGCTGCACCTTGTGGTGGAAAGAGCCGCCAGATCGGCGATCGTAAGGTTCAGCAAGGAAGGAATGGGCAGAGATAAAATAATCGGGAGCAGAGACCGAAACAGCCTCGCTGCCAAGATCCCCTGGCTGGAAGTACCAAAAGACGAAATGGTATGCAAATACCACTTCGAGAAAAACTATACAGCAATGTGTAGTAGTAAAGCCGATTGGAGCGACGAATCCTCAGCATACCACATAGAGCAAAATGCCATCAAGTGGTATACAGATGGTTCAAGGACAAAGGAAGGTACTGGTGCAGGAGTGTTTGGACCTCGTACCAGGTACTTCGAATTCATGAGAATATTCCCAAGTATCTCCAAGCAGAGGTACACGCAATCGAAAAATGTGCACAGTTTAACCTCGACAGGAATTACCGCAAAAAGCGAATTGCTATCCTGTCAGACAGCCAAGCAGCCATCAAGGCCATTAGCTCATACACCATCAGATCCAAACTGGTATGGGACTGTGTGGGGAAGCTGAACAAACAAACTGGTACCAGGACACACTGGTATAGACGGAAACGAAGAAGCCGATCACCTAGTAAACAAGGGATCCAGTAGCCCCTTCATAGGTCCGGAACCCTTTTGCGGTATGAATGTGAACACCATCCACAAAAGTTTAGATGAAGAAACAAGCGGAAAATGGATGAAAACCTGGAAAGAACTTCCAGGGCTAAGGCAATCCAAAGTGATGCTGGGATCTTTTAACCAGAAGAGAACAAAAGCTTGCCTGAAACTAAGCAGGAACAAGCTCAGAATTCTGACAGGAGATCTGACGGTGCATCGGTGATCTGACACTGCAGACTTAGGAAACATCTCAAGGCCCTAGGCCTAGAGGAGGATGACGGATGCAGATTCTGTGGCTCAGCAGAGCAAACCCCCATACATCTGTTCAAAGACTGCGGAGCATTGCTCCGCAAGAGACAGATGTACTTTGGGGCTCACTGCTTGAACACAGAGGAGCTGCAGGCTTTGAATCCCACCCAGATCCTGAAATTCCTAAAGGAATCAGGATTAGAGGAAGCGCTATAAATGGGTAAGTACACCAACACTTGGAGGAGGAGGCTGGGGTACAATGGATCTATAAAGGTCGCAGTGCAAGTCGTCACCACCATATCTACAATCTACATGAGTGGTGAATGCCAAAATTAGCATTGCAATTGTCTGCACTGAGACCTAATACTTAAATGAATGAAAGGTTGTAAAAATCCATAGACTCCATAACCGATTCAAACATGCCATTAACAGATTCGTATATTTTGTTAATTCTGGATCCCATTATTTACTGAAATACATTGGACCAAAGGAAATAATTTAATGTTCTTTTTATTTGATGCATCTGTTTAAAGACAGAAAAAGATATCTTTCTCATTTAAATCATTTATGACACTTTTCACAGAATATGAACCTAATACTTCTGTCATAATACTTCCATTTTTGTTCTAGCCAAGCTTATTTTATTTATCTTGAAATGTGGATATAAAATTTAAATTAATTTATTTATGCAATCCATGCTATTATAAGACAGATTATATTTCACAATGTGAAAAGTCAATGCTACCTCCGCAGCTGTAATATTGTTATCATCACTAGATCCTGGACACCTTGACTTGGTACTTAATGTAAGGAAATATTGTAGTGCACCAGATGTTTTCTTTATTTCGGGTTTCATCTTACTCTGCCATAATGAAAGATTTTCAACAGCTTTTTCAAAAGAATACTAAATCATAAATTCTTATTCTTCAATTTAAATAATAATTATTCAATTATATTATTCATAAATATATTCATATAACATACATATATTCATATAACTAAAAATATTTGGAAAAATAATTGAAAATTTTAATTTTATTCAAATACTATATGTATATTAAATGAGAATATAGACATTTTATTTTAAATCAAACAATTAGTATCGACTATCGATATAGAGAAAATAAAGTATTATTGCATACTTTATTTATTTGCAAAAGAAAAAAGTATATTTATCGAAAATAAAGTAGGATACGTAATTTTAAAGTATGGTTGGCAATCCCACATTCAATACCTCCTGCCCCTTTCTTCACTACCGCACCTGAATCTGTCGATCACTACTTGGGGAACGTCGAATGTTCGGAGATAATCAGGTAATTTTCCAAATTCCAGTATATTTCGATATTCAGGGTTCTACGTTCCCTCTTCTATGCACTTTAACCTTTCCTGTATCTCTATCTCAAATATCCTTTCTCCTACCATACTTTCTAAATTGCTTCCTCTCTTAATTGTTCTTTCCACTTCCACCCCCGACCAGCCACCCCTTGCAAACATTTTCTTTCTCTCACTTCCCCAATTTGACAAATGTCAAATCTACCGTGCACGTAGAAAACCTAAAGCTCGTGCTAAAGGTGCACACCAGAATTTCTGCAACCCCAAACAACAAACATAATGCCTATAAAAAGGCCCTCTTCAGAGTCAAATGCCAAGACGTTAAAAACAATCTCAATAAACATTGAGGGATTATCAGAATCGAAAGAAGAACTATTATCAGACCTGTGTAAGACCACCGCATGCGATATACTCTGCGTACAGGAAACCCACCGGGCAACCAATAACAGTAGACCAAATGTCCAAGGTATGCAGATCATAGTTGAAAGACCACATGAGAAATACGGTAGCGCCATATTTGCGAAACCAAATATAGAAATCTTATCATCAGATCACAAGGAATAGTCCGACAGAGAAATTCTAACTATTGAACTGAAGAATTGCACAATCACTTCACAAGATCCTACAAATTTTGACAAATCAATTCACAAGATCCTACAAATTTTGACAATCAAAAAACAAAAATTATTGTGGGTGACTAATAGTCATAGCACTACATGGGGCTATAAAGAAAATAATGACGATGGTGACAGAGTTGAAACATGGGCAGAAGCTAAAGGGTTAGAGGTCATAGAGGTCATCATGACCCAAAACTTCCATATTCCTTTAACAGTGGCAGATGGAGTAAATGATAGAACCCCGGACCTAATTTTTGTAAGTGAAAACATAAAACAACAGACCTTCAAGCGAATTTGCAACCACATACCACGATCACAACATCGCCCTATACTATGTGAAACTATATCGAGGATAAGGTACAACAACGCACCCTTTCAAAGGAGATTTAATTTCCAAAAAGCAAACTGGCTCAAATTCTCGGAAGAAGTAGACACCAAAGTGAAGACCTTGGGAGCAACTGCAGAAAATTACGGAAAGTTTGTAGAAATAGTAAAGCAAACGTCGAGGAAATTTATTCCCAGAGGCTGCAGAACAAGACACATCCCAGGTCTAACCCCAGAACTGTCTGAACAATTTTAAAAATACACAGAACTATATAATGATGACCCGTTTAATGAAAAAACAATTGAAAAAGAAGACCTGTTGATTGAAGAAATGTCAAACACTAAAAGAACATATTAGCACTCCCTTATAAGCTTCACCGACATGAAACATAGCAGCAAGAAAGCCTGGGGATTAATAAAAAAACTTGATTGTGATCCATCAATACCAACAGTGCTGGGATCTGTAACATCAAATCAGGTGGCACACCAATTACTCTTGGATGGGAAAATCACAAAAAATAAAGCAACGACTCAAAGACTAAAGTGTGGAGACATAGACAAGGAATCAGAACAGGGAATATTGAAAGAAAATTTCTCAGTACATGAACAAAACGCCATTGATGAACTTAAAAACCGGAAAGCCGCAGGACTGGATCACATATATTCTGAACAAATTAAGAATTTTGGACGACAAACCAAAAAATTGATCCTAGATCTATTCAATGGTATTTTACTTACGCACTTGATACCCAAAATTTGGAGAAGAACTAAAATTATCGCACTATTGAAACCTGGAAGGTCCCCAGACAACCCAAAAAATTTCCGCCCAATTTCCCTGCTCTGTCACCTCTATAAACTCTTCGAGAGATTGATACTCAATCGACTAAAAGTCTATATTGATGATAAGCTTATTAGGGATCAAGGTGGATTTAGACCAGGTAGATCTTGTACTGGACAAGTTCTAGACCTAACACAACACATTGAAAACGGGTTTGTAGAAAAATAAGATCACTGGTGTTACTTTTATCGACTTGTCTGCGGCATACGATACAATCAATCATAACATACTATTACCAAAACTACAAAAATTAACCTCGGATAGCAAACTAGTTAAGATAATAGAAATTATACTCCGAAACAGGCGATATTTTGTAACACTTGGGGGAAAAAAATAGTAGGTGGAGGAATTAAAAAAAATGGTTTACCCCAAGGTAGTGTCTTATCTTGTCTCCAAACTTGTTCAATATACACACTAACGACCAGCCTATACTATCCTCCTTAGGCATCAGACATTTTATTTATGCCGATGACACAGCCATGGCAGCCCAAGGTGAAAATTTTGGGGTGGTTGAGAAAGCACTGGAAAGTTTATTACAGCTAGTAGGTGATTACTACGACTCAAATTATCTGAGACCAAACCCCTCAAAGACAAAAGTCTGCGCTTTCCTCCATCTCCATAATAGGCTAGCCAATCAAAAATTGAATATTACATGGAAAGGTGTCGAAATCGAACACACACCTTATCCTAAATATCTAGGAGTTATCCTAGACAGATCCCTTACATATAAAAAGCACTGTGGAAATGTAAAATCAAAAATTATTGCAAGGAACAGTTTACTGAAAAAACTTATAGGATAAAACTGGGGAGCAAATGCCCATACCCTCAGAGTGTCTGCGTTAGCACTATGCTTCTCCGTAGGAGAGTATGCAAGCGTTGTGTGGTGTAGATCCACCCACGCGAAAAAGGTTGACGTGGCATTGAATGCTTGATAACTGGGTGCCTAAAGAGCACATCTCTTCACAAAGTCTTCCCAATCGCAGGCATCGCACCTCCAAACATTCGACGAACAATTTATGCAGACTCAGAAAGAACCAAACTTGAAACTGACAGTCGACATATCCTACATGGCAAGAATACATACAGGTCAAGACTAAAATCAAGAAAGAGTTTTATGAAATACACAAATACCTTAACGAACTCCCTCCAACAAGCCCGAATGGATACCTGGAAACTAACCGTAGGCCATATTGAAGATGATCAGATTTCACCAGCAGAACACCTTCCTGCAGGATATAACCTCGATTGGCCTGCCTGGAGAACACTCAATAAGACTGAGAACGGGAGTAGGAAAATCAAAAGACAATCTAAAGAAGTGGGGTGTAATACAAAAAGACACAAAGAACTGCGGAGACGAACATACCATGAGCCACCAATTGATCTGTCCAAACTGCCCTACAACATGCACTGCTTCGGATCTCCTAACAGTGACAAAAAATGCCATCAATGTGGTGAAACATTAGAAAGGGAAAATTTAATAATTAGTAACTAACCAAATATCACCTTATTACCTAAAACAAATATTACCTTACTTATAGTAGTAAGAATAGCCAATTCATCTGTGATTTATATATTTTACTTTTATTTTACTTTATTTGATTTTATACTGGCTAATGTTTTATTTATATTTATGCTTATTTAATTTTAGACTCATGTTTATATTTATGCTTTATATTTATATGTGGTTGTTTCACACAAATATAATAATACTTGCCCATTTAGTTATGGGGGTAAACACTTCCTTTTCGATCCTGCCATCTCCCTTTCTTTCTACCTTAAATCTCCATTCTTTCTACATTAAATATTTCCCATTATTTCCACCTTAAATCTCCCATTCTTTCTACCTTAACTCACCCATTCTTTCTAACTTAAATCTCCCATTCTTTCTACCTCAAACCGCGCTGCAGTCAGATTCCAAATTTTAACTGCATTTGTTTCTTGCATCACAATGTACCGCGGAGTCGATTTTTCCAGCTGCTGCGCCCTTTTCAAAACTTGTATCTGCATCCTCCCTTTCTGTTCTACCTCTTTCACACCCCAAACATCTGAACCATACATTAAAATACTCTGAAGGTTTCTTTGCATTCACTCTTCCATACACTTCAGAACCTCTTAGCAGCCACCCAAAATTTCCTTAGAATGTCATTTATATGCTCGTTAAAAGAAGCGCCCTGACTAAACATGAATCCAAAGTATTTGAAGCTAACTTGTTCTATTACATTTACAACCCATCCAAACTTTTCACTCCTCTTTTTTCCACTAGTTTGAAAAACAAGCATTTTCATTTTCTTCGCATTCAAAACCAGCTTTCGTTTCACAAAGAACCCTTTCACCCTTCCAATCACCTATCTCATTTCTGCGGACGTGCTTGCCAAGACACACTATTTTTCCCAATAACTACCTGTCTGGCCCTTGCGTAACACATCCTGCAAATCTGCTATGTAAGGAAGGTAAAGGGGACAATTTCGTGACCGACAAGTCACCAATATTAGCAAAAGGAGATAGACACCCCTGTCGTAGCCCTTTCCGAACCTAAAAGCATTCAGACACATTCTCCTCCACTTTCACTCGTTTGACATATAATACACCTCATCTGATTCAATTATACCTTAATATTATTTAAATTGGAATTCCGAACGATTAATTTTTTTTTTAGAATCAACCTATTTTATTTCTATTCACATTTGTTTGTGGAATAGAGAAATTATTTGTTACTTTTTAAAATTTGTGGAGAAGAATA
This sequence comes from Phosphuga atrata, assembly GCA_944588485.1. NCBI lineage: Eukaryota > Metazoa > Arthropoda > Insecta > Coleoptera > Silphidae > Phosphuga > Phosphuga atrata. The sequence continues at coordinate 43,475,897 of OX155897.1, read as the reverse complement.
CAAACAAGCCTATGTTTCATTACATGGAAATTGCTTTTTCATAACTGTTATATTTGCTATAAATCTTATTTGATGGGTATATTCTTCGACTAGCAAATTTGGATCTACTTCTATTTTAGATGCGTTCCTGATTTCTACGATTTTTTGAATTGTTGGTATTCTATGCAAAAATAAGTTAGAGAGAACATTCAATTTCAGGTCATTAAATCATATCTCTTTATATTTTATAGCAGTAGCAAATATATAATTTGCTTCAATTTTAATCCGGTTTTAAGCATGTAAATTGTCACAGTTTTGGATAATTTCATGAAAATTTGCTCCATCATCAATGATTGCTTTTTATTTTTCATAATTGAATATAGTTCAATATACCCTATAATCGTAAGATTTCTAGCTTGGAGTGTTATGCAAAATTGTGTAAATTACAAACAGCAGGTAATATTTTCATTATTGCCAAGATTCATATTTTGCCAATATTTATTGCCAAGATTAATATTGGCATTATGTGCTCCCTATGCAGTATTATCTGCTACGTCGCCTTAACATTGCAATGCCCGAAATTCATACGTATATGTTTAAGCGGGATAAATAACTGTTGTGTGGGACTACCCCGCGCATTGCGGGATCTCTGGCATGCCTGTTATGAATACACGACAGTATATAGCAACTTTCTGCGTAATAGACTAGGCATGACGAATCGACATGCGTGCCACAGGTGGCACGTATCACAATTTCACTGACATATGATAGAATTTGAAAGATTTACACATACCACAATTGACTATTTTAAAACAAAGATTTTAAAGAACAAGATTTAATCAAAATGAACCGATAGGGTATTTTTCCTAAACGAACATTTGTTAAAATGTTTATAATTAAATTTAAATAAAAAAGGAAAACCATCCATTTCAAAGCGTATTTCAAGTCACCCTCTATATTGTGGTTTTCAAACCAGTGGTTTGTTAAGCTCACTTTACCATCATATCCCTTTTTATATGCGTTATTAAATGTTCGAAATATAAACTCGTTTCGTATTCGTTTAATTGTAAATATATTTAAAAAAATATTATTGCGTACAATTGATAATTGATCTTTAAATGAAACAACAAATTATGTGCAAAATTATATGAAGAAAGAATTGTGTCGCTAGAAAAACAAATATTATTTTTAGATTTTACATTTTGTATTATTCGGCCAAATTTTTATAATCTTTATTGGCAAATTTGATGAAGACAATCCAATTATTATTCGAAATGTAACTGTATTTATCTTAATTTTTAATTAGATTAACTTTAGAAGCTAACGCGCACGTAATACTGAACCTCGGCCGACTCTTATCAGCTTTGTTATCAGTTCAAGAATACGGTTTACACACAAAATATGTAAAATATGTCAATGTGGCATCGTAACTGCATGCTTATTTCTATGTGTTCAACGACGAAATAGTCGATCGAGGTTTCTGCTTTAAAATTCAAGTTATTATTGTATATTGACAATTACTTTGACAATACATACTTCGAATATTATAATCTACTATATTTTTTAAATTCGTTTTTGCATTCCTTTAGAATGGTGTTTATCAAAATGTGGTTCTAGTATCCCTGATGGTACGTTGGAGTGCTCTAAAACCAAGTTTTACAATATTCATAAATGTAAAATGTGCATGAGTGATTCTCATGTGACATGATGGTGACCGCATAGAGACACAAGAGGATTTACTGCCGTCACAAACGTCTTAACATTCATATGTATAAATGGAGATATTAGGATTAGCAGGTTATCTAAATCCTAGTTTTTGTTGAGTTTGATTTTCTTGATATCATAATGTTAGACTTCGTAATTCTTGAAATTACTTAGAAATTTTCAAGTAAATCTAAACCCTGGTATTATATGAGTTCTTTTCTTGATGAGAAAATTTTTGTCTTTGTAATTCTTAAAATTCTAGAGGAATTTTCAAGAAAATCTAAATTCTGGTTCTAGTTAGGTTTTTTTGATTTTACAAGCTCCTTTTTTTAAGAGGTTCTGGATGAAGCTTCACAAATTCTGCTTTGTCTTTTGCGGTGTATGCGGTTAGTGAAAACCGCCCTAGTTGTTGTCTCCCCGACCGGGAATTGATCCCGGGTCTCCCACTTGCCAGGCGAGTATGAAATTTATTTACCAGTAAAATAGTGAAATTAAATTATATTATTTATAATGCATAACAATGATTTTTGCGCTCTTGAGAAATATTTAAAGTAGACATTTATAAAATAAATTAACGAAATCTACTTCTGTAATTTAGGAATTAATTTTATTACTAGTAAATTCTGAATCACAAATTAAAATTTATAAAATACCTACAATTATTATTATAAACTATTTAGAACCGCGTTCGTAAACCTGATGTGATGCCAATCATTTTTTATTACTCATCCGCGAAAAGTACTTCTCGACTCACGTTTTTCAATACGAGAAATGCCAATTTTCGTTGCTTCGTTGTATATTTCTACATAACCTGGGTAACGCAAGCAAGTATTCAATATCGCTAGGTTACATTACAAAAAACACAGTCAAGGCCTCAATATTAAAAAAGTGACGTGAAAGTGTAAGAAATTTTTTTCATTACAAAATAATAATAGAAATTAAAGAAATCGTTTTAAAATTAGTGTAAATTCTATCGTGATGCCGGTGACTGAGGAGAGTTCTTATGACGAATCCACACCACCGGAGACAATTGAAAAAGCGAATTCTTCATTTTTGATTCCATTTTTTTGGATGGCCCCTGGATTCCAAACTTGCAAGATACAGCAATAAAAAATATTTTCCCACTAGACCGTTCCGTCACCGACCAGCACTTTTCATACTTTTCAATACAAAGAATATTTTTTTACCCGACACGTTTCTAGTACGGTCATAGTATGATACGTTGTAGTGGGCAGAGACCTTTATGGTGTCAAAACTTTTATAGCATTTTATGATGGTATCGGACAAGACTGGACAAAACCACAGGACCGGATATGACGAGACGGGAGCAGACAAGAATGGACAAGATTACAACAGGCTATCCAGCAATAGACAAGAGTAGACAAGCTTATACAAGATTAGATGAGATTATACGGGACTATAAAAGTCTGGACTTTAAAAAGCTGGAAAAAACGGGACTATAAAAAGCTGGAAAAGGATGGTCCTTTAAAAATAACTCCTTTAAAAATACCCTGTAAATGGAAACCCTAGAAAAAATCACTTTACCTACCTTAACGATTAAAAAACGTCTACTGTCGATCCAGGGGTCGCGAAAAAATTTTACACAAAATGGGTGGTCGCCAAAGGAAAAAGTTTGTGCACAACTGAACTACACTACCGAGGACACCTACAAGCTCCTGAAAAAACTTATGTACAACAGAAACAGTGAAACAGCCGTGGAAGTGTCCTAGTTGAGCGAGCAGAGTTCAGATCCCTTAGAAACTGCTGCGATCAAGCACTAGCGCTAACAACCTGTGTAGAAGCCGGCATCCTGAAGAAACTTAAAACGTATGTAGCTTTAATTGACGTCTCAGCTACATACGTTACAGTATAAAGAGATTGACTGGTCCAGAAGTTTTTGACAAAAATTCGATGATGTTCAACTGCAACACTGCTTAATAACATGCTCACCAACATATACTCTGAGGTCTATTTAGTTAGCAGTAAAATAAACTAAATATATGTCTACCGCAAGGATCGATGCTGGCTCCTCTGCTATTTAATATGCAACTCTTTTACCTCCCTGAATCAACTCGAAAGAATTCTGCTATGGGGATGATATTCCATTAGCCTGTAGAGACAAGGAACTCAATCAAACAGAGATGACTCTCACAGATGAGCTGATAAATATAACACAAGTAAAACTGACGTGTGTGCCTTCCACCTAAATCATAGACTGGCAAATACGGAGCTTTAAGTAGTTTACAATAGTGCGACATTTCGCAGTAACTTCGCCGTAAGCTCTAAATACCTGGGTTTCACCATGGAGCGTTCTCTTTCTCATAAAAGAAACATTTAGAGAACACTGCTTCCAAGATCAGAAGGCGTAACAATATAGTTCATAAGCTATGTGGCACAATATGGGATGTCTCAGAAAATATCCTTCGCATTTCTTCCCTAGCATTAGTCTTCTCTGTAGCGGAGAACGCGGGGGAAAGCGTAAAAATATAGTCCATAAGCTATGTGGCACAAAATGGGGTGTCAGCAAATATCCTTCGTACTTCTTCCCTAGCATTAGTCTTTTCTGTAGCGGAGTATTGCGTTCCTGTTTGGAAGAACAACTACATAAAAAGTTTGGAAGAAGTTTTGGAACAGGTTTGTAAGATCAACACAAATCTGCTTAATCATCAGTTGAAATATACTATGAAAATGATAACAGGAGCAATCAAGCCAACACTTATCTTCTGGCTTCCAGTATTAATCAATATTCTCTGCCCTTCGATTCGAAGAACAGAGGCTTTGCTAAGAGAGCACCATTTGAGGAATTCAAAAGAATGTACAACTGCCCATTCAAAAAAATATTCACAATCTCCAACAGAAAAGACTAACATCTAGAAAACTGCCTTTGTTACAAGCTGAGCAAATGGTAAATAACAACAATAAATCGAAAGGACTCATGGAATAACTACTTCCAGTCTCTTGAAGACCCCCAACAACGTTAATGGTTTGAGACTTACAACTGCAACGTACCGGGTGTAGAACTCGATAGAAAATTATGTTAAATAGAATCCGCAGTAGCCACGGTCGGCTGACAGCAAAAATAGGTTGTGGTTCAATCGCCAAAATGTAACTGCGGTGTTCTTAATCAAACCATTAAACATATCAACCCCGAGTATGAGCTGAGGTCCTATAACGGTACATTGAATGACTTCATGAGAGTTGAACTCTCAGCGATGTAGTGGATTCGGCGTTTGAATATGCATATCTAGTCACTTCTCTAGTAATTTTTCCAACTTATTAAATGTTTCTTTTTGTACTATTACCTATATTTTATTGATAGATTCGTTTTCCTATCTCAATAGATTACATATATAATTGTATAAGGGTGGATTTTTCTCTTCGTTATTCTTGAAATTCCTGAAGATATTTTTCTGGGAATTTCAAAAAATGCCCAAAACCAACTTTTTAGCAAGTTACAATATTGCAAAGATAGGTTTTTTCAAAGATTTAGTAAAAGATTGGTACGGTGGTCTCTTGTACTTGTAATAGGAAATATGCAAGAGATTTGGATTTACTTGATTTTTTTACCACGGATACTTTATGATCTTGCAGTGACACCTATACCATTATTTTCTTATTTAGTTTGTATTTAATTCCAAAAATTAAAATCAAAAAGTCCAAAATATGCGAGCGAAATTCATATTTGCGAAACGCATCACGATTGGTAGAACCGAAACTGTGGAAGGACTGTGACGCGCACGTTATGACATTTATCGACGTGAATATTCACTGTGCTGTTTTTCTGTGCAATATTTCTTTAGTGTTTTTCTTGTGTGTTAGTACCTAGTGCCATTTTGGTCTATAGTGGCATTATAAATTATCAAGAACAATGACGGAAAGTGTATGTGAAGATGTATTTATGATGTGCTCTGAGAATAACCAAACTGCATTGCTAATATGTTAAATGATTCATTTAATTTTAATTTCTTTGATGTAATTAGTATGTCTATAGTTGGAAGTGGGATGCTTTCACTTAAAAGTTTTATTAAATGATATGATTGTTTGGGTAATCCTATCAACATTTTAGGCTCTTTTCCTATAGCAGTTATTGTACCAATTCGCATTACATTTTTTTAATGTTTTTCATCCTCCAAGTCATCTTGCGTCCAACCTAATTCAGATGAGCTCTCTCTCCAATGGCGCTACAGCCCGAAGCGAGCCCTGGCCTCCACCAAACGTTGTCTCCAGCGTTCCCTTTCCTCTGCAGCCGCCCGCCAGTTCCGCACCCCCAGCATCTCTCTCGCATCCCTTTTCACACTTTCCTCCCATCTCGCCCTTGGCCTGCCCGCTTTCCTTCTACCTTCCGGCACTCTGAGTATTTGTCTCGGCACTGCTGTTGGAGCCATCCGGCACACATGTCCCGCCCATCTTAGCCTGCTTAGTTTTATGTGGGATACCACATCTGGGCTTTTGTATAACTGATATAGTTCGAAGTTCATCCTAATTCTCCAGCCCTCTTCGCTGTTAATTGCCCCATAAATTTTCCTCAGGATCTTTCGCTCAAAAATCTCCAGCATCTTTTCCGATTTCTGGGTCAGCGTCCATGCTTCGCTTCCATATGTGAGGATGGGTCGTATGATTGCTTTATATATATTACACTTCGTTTGTCTGCTAGCTAGCTTCGAGTTAAGGATGGATTTAAGAGTGAAGTATGCCCTGTTGGCTTGCATGATTCTATGTTGTACTTCCACCCCTTCGTCGTTCTGATCCGTGACGGTTAATCCCAGATATTTAAAGTTGTTGACGACTTCTACAGTGTACTCTCCCATATCCAGATTATTTACTGCGTGTACTGGCGCTCCCGGTCTTACCATCATTACTTTTGTTTTATCCTTGTTTATTGACAGACTATCTCCTTGGCTCTCTTCTCCATTTTACCGTAAGCATCTTTCATTGCCGTTAGCGATCTACCGATGATGTTTAGGTCGTCAGCATAGCCCAAAAGTTGCGTGGATTTATTGTAGATGGTACCGTTGCATTCTATCTGAGCTTTCCTTATAGCTTTTTCGAGCGCGATGTTAAATAATATGGGTGATAGACTGTCTCCTTGTCTCAGACCTGTAATGGTTTCAAACTGCGATGTCGTTTTTTGGATACCGACTTGGTTCCAAGTCTTTTTTAACGTACAATTTACCAATTTAATGATCTTTTGTGGTATCTCGAAATCTTCCATTGTCTTCATGAGAGTTCTTCTATCGATAGTATCATACGCTTGTTTAAAGTCTACGAAGACCTGGTATGTGCTGATGTTCATTTCGTTGTAGGCCGTGTTTTTTTCGTTGTAGGCCGTGTTAAGAAGAGTTATACCACGATAGTTCTTGCACTCCAGTTTGTTTCCTTTCTTATAGATAGGGCATATCTTCCCCTCCCGCCATTCCTCGGGTATCTCTTCTGTCCTCCAGATTCTTCCTATCAGCTGGTGTAAATCACAGTTCAGAGCGTCTCCTCCCATTTTGATCATTTCAGATGGTATCATGTCCGGTCCCGGTGCTTTGTGGTTCTTTAGTGCCTTTATCGCCTCGCTTATTTCTCTTTGTGATGGTTCGTTATCTTCTCTCAGATCTCTTACTTCTGGTGTGTGAATTGGGTCTTTTTCAGCTGTTTGTCCGGTTAATTCCACTCGTAGTGAGGTATTCAGGAGTTCGTTAAAATATTCCGCCCATCTACCTACCACTTTACTTTCTTCAGCCAGTAAGGTGCCCTCTTTACTGTTGATTATTGTTGCTCTGGGCTGAAATCCATTTCGCAGGTTGTTCACTATCTTGTAGCATTCTCTAATTTCGTGTTTCTCTTGGTGGTGTCCTATCTGTGCCACCTGGTCGTTAAAATGGGCCCGTTTCTTCTTCCGAAATAATTTGGATGCTTCCTTTCTTTGCTTGTTGTATTCAGCTTGTTTGGCTCTCGTGGGTCTCTGCAAATTCTCTGCCCTAGCTTTCTGTTGTTTCTCGCGTGCTTCTTCACACTCTGCATCGTACCATTGGTTTCGTTTTTTCCTATGGACTTTCCCGAGAGCCTCCTCTGCCGATTCCTTAATCCCCTTTGCAATTTCCGTCCATTGTTCTTCAATACTATGATTTTCCGTCAACACTCCTAGTTTTTCGGCGATCTTTTCTTCGTATCGTTGCCTTACCCTGTTCAGTTTTTCCACATCCCATTTTTCTATTCCGCTGTTTGCTGGCTTTTTCGAGTTGGCTAGCCTTTGTTTTAATTTAATCCTCATTAGGTAATGGTCCGAGTTGCAGTCTGCCCCTTTGCAGCTTCTGACGTCCTGTATGCTGGACATAAATCTTGTGTTTATTAAGACATGGTCTATTTGATTGAGTGTCCTTCCGTCTGGTGATCTCCATGTCATCTTGTGGATGTCTTTATGTGGGAATAGCGTACTGCTGATTACAAGGTTTCTAGATGCTGCTAGGTCCACTAGTCTCTGTCCATTGTCGTTAGTATTTTCGTGTAGGCTGTGTTTTCCAATCGTGGGTCTGTATACGTCTTCTTTCCCTATCTTAGCATTGAAATCCCCCAAGATCATCTTTACGTCGTTGTTGTGTGTCGAATCGAATAGCCTTCATAGTTTTGCGTAGAAGATCTCTTTTTCGTCGTCTGTTTTCTCTTCGCTCGGTGCATGTACGTTAATTATTGTCAGATTGAAGAGCTTCATTCTTATTCAGATGAGCTATATGATGCATAATCAAGGTATATCACTGAAGAATCAGAAGAAATAGATGCCATGCCACTATCAACTAGGTTATGTGCAAATAACTTCCTAGCTGATTTTATTGGTGACGTTGCAATATTTTGTATTGAAAGATGAAGAGGAGACAGAGCAACATTTTTCTTTTCCATTCTAAAATTTACTTGAACACCTTTACTTCTGTACTTTGACTTAATATTTACTTACAATCCTTGTCTTTTAATAGCACATATTCCCTCTTGTGGTGGTGGCATATTTTCTTTTTGGCACTGAAATATATAAGGCACAACTCTTTCCTTGAACCGCAGTATAACTTTTTGCCCTTGTTCTTTCAGGATGTATTGAACAAAATTTGTTGTATAATATTTAGTAAAACCCTGGAAGAAATTCACACCATGTTAACTATCGAAATAGTTATAAAATATAATAAAATTCATTAAAGTGATCTTCACATCAATATAAACACGATTTTGGAGATAGTTCATCTCTTCCTATAACTTAACACTATTCTGGGCTGATAACTCATCCCTGGTCTACAAAATGGTATAGTTTTATTTGTTCATATGTTAAGTTCTAATTTTTGAGTTCAAAATTCATTACTTCCTCAATCAAAGAAGTAACATAATTAGATTTCGCGTGCTTATATATTCAATATCATTTTTAATTGATTCACTTAATACCAATTATTTCCATTTAACTACTATTAAACTGATTCAAACATGATAATCCGTACATAAAGGAAATAAGCTAAAACCAAAATAAGGTAATGGTTAATTAAATGAGTGTAATACCCGTGAACACAATGTAAAATATGATGCGCAAACAAAATAATCCTTGAAACGATTTCAAGTTTCCTCGCATTTTAATCACTTGTTTTGGTTACTAAATGTCTACCAGAATAATTACCCAGCTGTATACACCGAGATTAATTGTTTAATCACCTCAAATCATAACGGATTTAAATATTTAATGGAACAAATGGGAGTACGAACGAGGAGAGTCAATATTGTTAAAACTTAAAACTAATAGAAAATCATTAAAATTGCGAAATAAAAGATAAAATTTATAATATAATACATTAATAATAATGCGGTAATTAAGACTAATCTTATTGATCTTATAATTTATGACAAATTTATGGTTTTATGAATAAACAAAACTGGATACTATTTAATAAATTATTTATTAAAAAATGGTTGTTTGTCTAATATGTTGCGGTTTTCAATTTAGTTTGGTGGCGCAAAAGTCATCACCTTATTTTCAAAACCTATAAGTTTGATATTAATCGAAAATATAACTTTTGCTGATAACGAGACTTATATTTTCAATGTATATTTTTTCTATGTATTTCATTATTTAGTACTTTTATTTTCTATTACTTATACATTCAATGTCGCCAAATTTTAAAGAAAATAAAGGTAGGTTTCAAGTTTCTAACGTCGATGTACACAAAAATTAGCTATCCCTCGTCAAATTCCGAGGTTTAGGATTTACAAGTTCCGCCCCCTTCGAGGGTTGTAATGTTTTGGGTTAAAATGTATTACTTTTTCTGTTAAAACTCTCTTACCTGAAGATATATCGATGTGAAAATTGCATCTAAAAATGCAAAATTTAATTCTTTAACCTCCTCGGTCCCTGTGCACATTGTAATATACATACAGCTTTATTGTCGTTTAAAACCATTTTTTATTTATTTTAAGCACTCAAATCCTATTATACATTCATGTCTGCATGCTCTAGAAAATGCTCTAAATTAAAATTCAGAAAAAAAGAAAAATTACAAAAAAATAAATGTGCTAAATAAGATAATTTTACTAAAAAAGTCATATCTAAGGGGGTTAAATACTAGTATCTCGTACTATCTGTGTTTCGTGGGTAGTTTTCATGAAAACTGAGACAAACCAGGATTTCTTTTAGTTTTACCATAATATTAAAATTGCAAGTAATAGTTACTCAATCATGAATTATATAGCAGAAGATTAAAAAATCGTCCATGGCTAAAAAACTACTAAACTATAATATGTGACATAAAAAATGCAACACTAAGGGATAGGAATTTTTGGACCAAACTTGGCAGAAATGTTTAATTAGTCAATGGCAAAAGTTTAATTAGCCAATAGTCATGGCAACTTTGACGTTTTATTTGTTGTTACAATCTAAACTATCTTGCGGTATTAATTGTAAGTCGATTTCGATATTTTTGGTTGCAATTCTTTTCCTTTTTAGATCATCCTTGCGTTTTGAGTTTGCGATTATGCCTAGTATCAAGCATGGTCTATAGAAGATCAAGAACGTCGTAGAAGAGGAAGTGGACGGCCAAGACAGACAAATGTTGTCCTGGACCGGCATCTCCGATTAATGGCATTAAGAGACCGATTCTCGAGTACAAGATCAATAGTCAATCCATTGTTTGGAAACGGAGGGCGTTCTGTAACCCTTCGTACAGTTTACTAACGAATTAGAGCTTTTGACTTGCAGTCCTATATATAATAAACTTTTATTGGCATAATATATACATATACATGCTACATATACATAAAATCATTCAACCCTATTATATTTGTTTTTAGTTCCCAATACCCCACATGGATAGACCCATTGATTCTTGCATTCTTTAACCTTTTCCAGCATTTCCAGCCCACAGCCGTCCTCACTCACACACTGTTTCCATTTTTTCCCTAATATTCTTTCCCTTTCATAAAAAACGACCTTTTTCACACTCTTCAAGCCAGTGTTGCCACCTATCCTTCCCTTCTCCGCTTCTCCACGCACCACTCATCTTTTATACAAATCCTTCATCCAGTACTTACGTCAACGTTCTTCTCATCCACAGCAAAATCTGGCTATAATTGATTGTGAGTTTAAGCTCCTTGGCGTTTTTAAATATTTCGGGAGGCCTCCATGTACTTGAATTACATTATACTGTCTTTGGTATGTGCTTTTCGTTATTTTATTTTGCCGCTCCTGCAGGTCGACATCCATAAGCCCCGCCACCAGCCATTCCTCTACTCGAAACCCTTTCCCCATTGGTTCTCCACCTATGTTATTGACATACTCCTTCTTTCATACATTGCCCTTTTTTTCTTCCCCAATTAGTCTCTCTCCTTTCATTCCCTCTTTCCCTACTTGCTTCTCTGAACACTATCTAATAATTGTTTCCTCCTGCATTCCATTAACGTTCCGTTCATATCTTGACACCATTCTGCTTGCTTCTACTGACACCTTAAAAGTATTAAGCTCCTGTAAGACTATATAGGAAGATTTGTCTAATTGCAGGGCCTTTTTAAGAAATTGCAGATGAATTCTTTCAATCCTTTCTTCCTCCTTGACTCACCACATTTCTGCTCCATACATCAATATACTCCGCAGACAGAACTTCCATAGCATTTCTTTCGCTCGGCAATTCGATTTATACTTTTTTCCCCATACTTTCCAGAACCTTTCAACCGCTACTCACCCAGTCCTATCGACCACATCTTGTTCTTCTGCTGACGGCTAGTCATTGACAGCAACGTTTGGAGTGGTGTATTTTGCCACTGAATTGGGACGTGGAATGGCATAGAGTAGTCTTCAGAGACGAATCCTGATTCTGCTTGGGAATGCACGATGGTCACATGAGGGTCAGACGTAGACGTGGAGAACGTCGCCATGTGCAGTTTTATGTTGAGCGACATGTACAGGATGAGCAAAAGTCGATGTCTCAGCTTTATTATAAGAAAACGAAAAACGATAGAAAAAATCTGAAAAGAGGTTCTTAAATGGGTTTGAGTAAGGACCATTTTAAGCCTAATTTCCAAATTTTTCCACATTTGGAAACTGGAGTAATGACGTCATCGACTTTTGTTTTCCCAGATACATTTTTGCATGTTTGAAAAAAGTTAATTTTATAACAAATTTTGTAAAGAAAACAATTTGCTATCTTTTTCCGTTAAAAAAATATAAGCAAATTTATATAAAGTATAAAGTAATTGAAGTGCATCACGATTTAAATAAACAAGTAGCATTTGGAAACAAATGGCAAAGTCGCATCTGTCAATAATTAGAAATTAATAATTTATTAATTATAAATTTAACATTACAAAACAATATTTATTAATTTAACATTACAAAACATTTAACATTACAAGAAGTATGCGCGAGAGGTTGCCTAAGCTCACGGAGAGTACGGCACCTTAAGAAGATAACTAACTAATTTTACAAATGAAAACTAAAGAATATAATACTAACGTATATTGATAATCTGTGGTTAAATGCGTTTTTTTAGATGAGAATACCGGTAATTGAGAGGATCTAATGTATTTCTAATGGAATTAGGGATTTTTTCTTTACAAAATTTGTTCAGAAAAATTAGCTTTTTTCAAATATGCAAAAATATAGGTATGGTTCTGGGAAAACAAAATTCCATGACGTCATTACGCCAGTTTCCAAATATGGAAAAATATGTAAATTTGGCTTAAAATGGTCTATAATAGAGCTGAGACATCGAGTTTTGCTCACCCTGTAAACCACACAGTGGATGTTATGGTATGGGGTGCTATTGTTATGGAAAGCAGGTCTCAGTTGGTATTCAACCGAGGCAATATGAATGCCCACCGATATATTGATTTAGTGGTAGAACCCCATATCCTTCCATTCCTCCAGGAGCTGGAGGACCCGATTTTCCATCACGATAATGTCCGTCGCCACATTGCAAGGCATTCTATGGAGCGCTTAGAAGAGACTAACGTCAATATCTTGCCGTGGCCACCCAGATCTCCCGACCTCTCGCCCATCGAACATGTGTGGGACATGATGGGTAGAAGACTCAAGCAATTAGCCTATCCTCCTCAGACATTAGAAGCTCTCCGGCATGAACTACAGATTGCCGGGATGCAATACCTCAGGAAGAAATCGACAACCTGGTGTAATCCATGCCCAGAAGGGAGCGGGAGTCAACCTCCTAAAAGGGGTGGTCCAACACATTTTTAATGAAAACTAAATCTTTCTTTTGTTTAATTTCTTTGAAATTTTATTCAATTACTACCCTTGACCAGTAAAACATTTCTGTCAAGTTTGGTCCAAAAATTCCTACCCCTTCTTGGTGTTACATTTTTTATTTCACAGAGTATATATAAATTTATTTAACTTTAGAGATTTTGTCAAGTCCTTGTGCGATTATTATTTTTAACTGATCATTCTGTTTACTTAATATGTTTTCTTTATAGGAAATTAATACGTTGATAAGATTAAATTGGAAAAAACTCTGCAATATCTGATTTTTCAAAATTTTATTTACAAAGTAATTTTGTGAAAGTAAATAGTTTATTAATTAATTAATTAATTACACAAAAAATCAAATAATTATTTTTATCTTTTTTCTTTTAAATTATAGATCTCACCTCATCTTTCTTGCAACATTTTTAAAATATCATCACATTAAACTAGATGTCAAAAAAACTAGATAGATAAACTAGATAGATAGATTGTAGATTTCGGTGGTGAATAGATAGATTCAGAATTTCAGAATCTGGGTAGGATCCAAGGATTGCAAATCCTCCTCGTTCAAGCAGTGGGCCCCAAGATACATCTGCCTCTTAAGGAACAGTGCTCCGTAATCCTTGAGCTGATGTTTGAGTAGAATCTGCAGATGTCAACTTCCTATGGGCCTAAGGTCTTGTGGTGTTTTCTAAGTTTGCAGAATCCAGTTAATCTGTCTCTTGTTTGCTAGGTGTTCGCCTTCTTCATTTCCTTCTATACCAACGTGTCCTGCTACCCAGTATAGCGGTACAAGTCGTCACCACCATATTTACAATCTACTACCCAGTATAGCGTTACTTGTTGTCTCTGCCAAACTTATTTAGCTTCTCCACGCAGTCCCATACCAGTTTAGATCTGATAGTGTATCAGCTAATAGCCGATATGAGTAGAAACCGCAATTATCATCTTCCTCTAGGCCTAGGGTCTTGTAGTGTTTTCGAAGTCTGCGTTACTCTATCCCTTTTTTGCTAGGTGTTCGGCTTCTTTATTTCCCTCTATACCAACGTGTCCTGGTACCCAGTATGGCGTTACTTTGTAGTCTCTGCCAAAGTTATTTAGTTTCCCCACGCAGTCACATAAGAGTTTAGATCTGATAGTGTATCAACTAATAGCCTTATTGGCCACTTAGCCTTGATGGACTATCTAACAGGATAACAATTCGTTTTTTGCAATAGTTCCTGTCGAGGTTAAATTGTGCACATCTTCTTCGAAGATACTTGGGTAGATACCCATGGATTCGATCTACTTGGTACGAGGTCCAAATATTCCTGCACCTGGACATGCCTTCGTCTTCGAACCATCTGTTTACCACTTAATGGCACTTTGCTCTATGTGGTATGCTGCAGATTCGTCGCTTCATTCGGTTTTACTGGTACATATTGCTGTGTAGTTTTTCTCGATGTGGTATTTGCATACCATTTCGTCTTTTGGTACTTCCTGCCATGGGATCCTGGCAGCGAGACTGTTCCGGTCTCTGCTCCGGATTATATGAGTTTTGTTTATTCCTTCCTTGCTGGAGCATGACTCTGTGATGCAGATAGAAGTACGGCCAGTTCCCAGTACGAAGCCAGTACGAAGTTATGCCAGTTCAGAGGCAGCCAACTCCGATCCGCCAAGTAAATACATTCAATGAAGAACACTAAATTTAAATTTTCCAGAAAATGTTTTACAGGAATTTGAAACAAATACTTCAATTATTATAATAAAAATAATTTAAATTTAAATCATTTGAATAGTGAAGCTAATCATGAAATTTACAAACTAAATAGAAATGTCGTGAAGGAAATGACCAGAAAAAACAATGAAGAGTCTTGGGATAGATCTATAAGTAACATCGAACATGACATACTTGGAAGACAAAACTTTGCCTATAAAGTAATTAAATCATTAAACAACCAGGAAAATGATAGAATACAGATAAACAACATAGACGAAGAAAACTGGGCGAATCATTATGATGGAAAAACAGTTATAAATGCTGGAAAAACTGCACTATCCCTGATGCATGGAGAAAAACAAAAGTTATCTCGTTGTTCAAAAAAGGTCATAAAAACTCAAACTACAAAACTACCGAGGAATTATCCTAGGCAACACCGCTTATAAAATTTTTTTGCCAGGATAGTAAACAATAGACAGAAAATCATAACAGAAGAACATATAGAAGAAGAACAAATGGGTTTCAGAAAAGGTAGATCGATAATAGATGGAATATTCACAATACAACAAATCATAGAAATACACAGAGAATACACCAGAGAAACACATATAAGCTTAATAGACATTGAATAGCGAAATGAGACAAGAAACAAAACAAATGATCGAAAAAAGAAGATCAATGTTCAGAGAAAGTAAAAACACACCTGAATACCGCGAGATAAAGAGGGAAACAAGGAGATGATAAGAAAGGATCTGGAAACACATTATGAAGAGGAAGTGACGAACGCGATAGAAGATAATACAAAATTTAAATGCCTGAGACGGAAGAAGCCAACAGACGGAAGAAGAGAAGTCATAAGCCTGAAGAATTCCGAAAGGAAGGAATCCAGAAACAGGGACGAAATGCTGAAAATTATAGAAAAGTTCTACAGCGAACTATACCGGTCGAGGACTAAAAACCCAATAAATGGGGAAAGACAAAAGGTCGGTTCTGAGGAAATCCCGGAAATAACAGAAGATGAAATACTATATGCACTAACATCGATGAAGAACAACAAAGCTCCAGGAAACGATGAAATAATAATCGAAATGATAAAACAAGCCTCAGACATAATCATACCAAGACTACAATTACTCTTCAATAAGTGCCTTGAAGAGGAAAACATCCCTGAAAAATGGCAAGAAACGTCAATAGTATTAGTATTCAAAAAAGGGGACCAAACGTGCCTACAAAACTATAGACCAATAAGTATGCTGTCACAACTCTATAAACTTTTCACCAAAGTAATTGCAAACCGTATAAATAGAAAACTTGAAGACTACCAATCAATTGAACAGGTGGCATTTCGAAAGGGGTTAAGCACAAACGATCACCTACTAACAGTAAAACTTCTAAATGAAAAAATGACCGAATACAACATGACACTCCATATGGCCTTTGTTGACTACGAAAAAGCTTTTGATTCTATAGAACACTGGGCTATAACCAGCGAATTAACGGAAGCCCGCATCGATCACAGATACACAAATCTTCTCAAAAAAATCCATGAGAATGCCAAAGCGTCGGTCAGAGCCCACGAAAAAACAAACACATTTAAGGCGAAGAGAGGAATCAGACAAGGTGACACCATCGCACCACAATTGTTCAACTTAGCTCTAGAAGGGGTCTTTAAACAAATCAACTGGTCAAATCGAGGAATTACCGTAAATGGCGAAAAGCTAACACACCTAAGATACGCAGACGACATCGTATTATTCGCAGAAAACTCCCTAGTCTGAAAGAAATGTTAACAGACCTGGAGGAAAAATCAAAAAGCATAGGGCTAAAAATGAACATAAACAAGACAAAAACAATGTGTCTCCAAGATCCAAATATAATAATTAACAACCAAAGGATAGAAAACGCAAACAAATATGTCTATCTAGGCCAACAAATAAGCCTGGGCAAGGATAACAAGAACATGGAAATCGAACGGAGAATTAGACTGGGTTGGGCGGCATTTGCAAAACTCAAAGGTATACTAACCAACAAAAAGATACCCCTACGACTGCGCTCAAGGCTATATGACCAATTTATCATCCATATATATCAATAACAACATACGGAGCACAAATATGGACCTTATCAAAACAAATTGTGAACAAACTAAGAGTATCTCAGAGGGCCATGGAGAGAAGAATGTTGGGTCTATCACTATGAGATAGAAAGAAAAACGAATACATTCGAAACAAGACCAAAGTGACCGACATAGTGGACAGGGCATCTCAACTCAAATGGGACTATGCAGGACATATCGCCCGTATCAAATACAATAGATGGAATGGGAAATTATTGCGTTGGAGACCATGGACAGGTAGAAGATCAAGAGGAAGACCTATCTTACGGTGGTACGATGATCTTAAGAAAGTGGCAGGACTGCACTGGATGAGAACTGCTCAAGATCGAGACCGATGGAGAAAACTAAGAGAGGCCTATGCTCAATTCTGGGCGCATGACGGCTGAAAGAGAAGAGAAAGAGAGACATTGATAAAGCTTTTGACAATGTAAACAGATGCAAATTTTTATTATGAAAGAACGAGGGTATAGGAAACACTTAATAAGAGCAATACAAAGTTTATACATCGACACCAAAATTACAATAGATATGGGCGGAAAGTTAACTAGAGAAATATCAACAAAAAAGGAAGTTAGGCAAGGCTGCTGTATTTCGCCAACATTATTTGACATATGTATATATATATATATATATATATATATATACACTGCCGAGCAGTTATTTTAGAAATATTTAGTTTTTTACGTGTTTTTTCGATTGTAACAGTTTACTAATTGATTGCTTGATTAAAACAAAAGGTTTTTGTTGTTTATTGAAAGTAATGAAAATGAACAATTTTAATTTGATATGCTAAGTAATGAAAATGAACAACTTTACATTGATATGCTTTTGTTGAAACAAAAGAAAGTTTAAGGACTTCAGTAGTGAGTATTCCCTCCTCTGGCAGTAACAACAGCTTGCAAACGACGTGTTATACTCTGGATCAGATTTTGGATCACGTTCTGCGGAAGATTGTCCCATTCTTGCACCAGTATGTCGCGAAGCTCTCTAGATTTTCTGGGGGCCGGCACATGTCTCCATAAATATTTTCCCATCTCATACCAAATATGGTCAATTGGATTTAAATCAGGACTGCGAGCTGTCCAAACAAATCGCGTGATTTCACACTCGTCAAGATACTCAGTCACTATCCGAGCAGTGTGGGGTCGTGCGTTATCATGCATAAACGTTGCGTCGTCTCCAAGAATAACCACGAATGGTAAAACATGGTCTTCTAGAACCTCTGTCAGATACCTATGCGTAGTCAACGTCCCATTCTCGATAAAGACTAACTCCGTGCGAGTGTCAAAAGATATGCCTCCCTATGCCATAACTGATCCTCCGCCAAATGGTAGTCGCTCGGCAATACACGTTTAAGCATATCTCTCGCCTTGTCGTCACCACACTCTTACATGTCTATCTGAGCCCGTAAGACAGAATCGCGGTTCATCGAAAAACAATACGCGTCTCCAATCCGCTATTGTCCAAGTCAAGTGTTCTCGTGCAAAATTCCACCTACCAATCCGGTGTCCACGGGAAAGCGGCGGTCTAGTAGCTCTAGTTCGAGAAGATAATCCTGCAACATAAAGTCGTCTCCTAACTGCCCACTCACTTATGTTTACATTTCTCACTTCTTGCAGATGATTTCGAAGGAAAACTGCCGTGACCGTTCGGTTTATCAAAGCACTAGAAACGAAAAAGCGGTCATCCCTAGCTGTTTTGCCTCGGTCTGAATAGGATCCTCGAGTGAGCAGACCTGTCTCATCGAACCGCCACCATACTCGTTGCACACTCGAGAGACTTACACCAACGTTTCTCGCATTTTCCTGCTGACCGCGACCGTCTTCTAAAGCCGCCACTATTTGTGCCGCAACAACGGGATTTATACTCATTGCAAAACACTAACAATGACAACAATATACAACAGACAGATGACCCCACAGAAACAAATGCTATGCTGTCCTTAAACTTTCTTTTGTTACAACAAAAACATATCAAAGTAAACTTATTCATTTTCATTACTTAGCACATTTAGCAGTTGTTCATTTTCATTACTTTCAGTAAACTTTGAAAAAGAAAAACCCTTTTGTTTTATTCAAGCAATCAGTTAGTGAACTGTTACAACCGAAAAAACACGTAAAAAAATAAAAAAATTAAAAATAACTTCAAATTACGGAGTGACCCTAATTTTATGCTCGGCAGTGTATATATATATATATATATATATATATATATATATATATATATAAATGCTATTGGAAAAGAGTGGAAAACGAAGTGCCCTAAATGCATTTATTTAGACCAAAACACCACTTTAAGGTCTAGGCCGCACTACGGCTAAACCGCCGCGGTTTTTGATCGCGTGATTTTATGACTCTAGTAAATTAATACAAGCGGCCGCACTTGCGGTTTTTTCCTGCGACTGATTTTAAAACCGCGTATTGTTACAAAATGACTCCCGAGTAAAAACCGCGCTAAAATTTGTACTGCATAGAAAATAGTTGGCGCGCACGCACTTACGTTTAACCACGAGCGGTTTTTTGACAGACAGCCCTGAAGAGCTGGTGAAGAGTGGCAATTCTTACGTTTTTTTAGGTTCAGATACTTGTCTCTGATTGAAAACATGTCGTCGACCGAGTCAGACTGTGTATCAAACGAGCGATATGAAAGTTTGTCGGAAAAAATCATAATGGAAGTATAAAAAAGACCAGCTTTATACGACACCACTTTACGTCAGTATAGTGATCGAAACGAGAAAAATAAACAGACAGGCACTCCTCTGGTGAAATACATTTGCGAAAGGTTGTATTCATGAAAGTAATGTGAGGACGCACAATTTGCAAAATTTTATCGAAGCTGTCAGCTGACATGCCATAATAATTCAAAATTTTGTCAGGATGTTTTCTTAAATCTTGATATTTATTAATTAAGAAACCTTTCTTAAATCTAGGGCTAGTGAGTGAGTGACTGGATCCAGTATTTGCGAAATTTGCGTTGACGTCTTCTTTTTCTATTTCTTGGTATTAGAGAAACAATACATACTGCTCGTTTGAAATCCATTTTCAACTGTGCAAATTGCGGGCGGGTTCGCGATTTTTAATCATAGTGTGTGTTTTTCGAGCGGTGTCGCGGTTATAGCGGTTACCGATCGCGGGGAAAAAACCGTAGTGCGGCCTCGGCCTAAGGCCTAGGCCGCACTACGGCTAAACCGCCGCGGTTTTTGATTGCGTGATTTTATGACTCTAGTAAATTAATGCAATCGGCCGCACTTGCGGTTTTTTCCTGCGACTGATTTTAAAACCGCGTATTGTTACAAAATGACTCCCGGGTAAAAACCGCGCTAAAATTTGTACTGCATAGAAAATAGTTGGCGCGCACGCACTTCTGTTTAACCGCGAGCGGTTTTTTGACAGACAGCCGTGAATAGCTGGCGAAGAGTGGCAATCTTTACGTTTTTTTAGGTTCAGATACTTGTCTCTGATTGAAAACATGTCGTCGACCGAGTCAGACTGTGTATCAAACGAGCGATATGAAAGTTTGTCGGAAAAAGTCATAATGGAAGTACAAAAAAGACCAGCTTTATACGACACCACTTTACGTCAGTATAGTGATCGAAACGAGAAAAATAAACAGACAGGCGTTCCTCTGGTGAAATACATTTGCGAAAGGTTGTATTCATGAAAGTAATGTGAGGACGCACAATTTGCAAAATTTTATCGAAGCTGTCAGCTGACATGCGATAATAATTAAAAAAATTCTCAGGATGTTTTCTTAAATCTTGATATTTATTATTAAAGAAACCTTTCTTAAATCTACGGCTAGTGAGTGGATGGATCCAATATATAAATTTGCGAAATTTGCGTTGACGTCTTCTTTTTCTATTTCTTAGTATTAGAGCAACAATACATACTGCTCGTTTGAAATCCATTTTCAACTGTGCAAATTGCGGGCGGTTTCGTGATTTTTAATCGTAATGTGTGTTTCTCGAGCGGTGTCGCGGTTATAGCGGTTACCGCTCGCGGGGAAAAACCGTAGTGCGGCCACGGCCTAAACTCTATTTTGTATTCCTATGACTTTACTCTACAACTTACTTTACAAACAATATGTCAAAAATACGACATGAAAACATCAGCAAGGAAAACGAAAACCATGGCTTTCTCAGGTAAATATCCAGTCAGGACAAAGATAGTCGTAAATGATATAGTATTGGAACAGGTAAAACACTTGAAATATTTAGGCTGCGATATATCGTATGACCGAAGCAAAGACATAGAAGAAAAACTAAATAAATTCACATATATCTACGGAATTATCAGCAGAACATTCAAGAATAAAACAAGAAAAGAAACTCAAATAAAATTTTACAAGACGATAGCTGTACCAACCCTCTTATACGGTAGTGAAACATGGACAACAACGAGCTGTTTGGCTTCGGGTCATGCGCGTTGTGTGCGGTGCTTCGGTTCGGTTGTTTGTTTGTCTTGTTGGTCGTACATGAGTCTGGGGTGTCTGGGATTGCATTTTGAGGGTGGATATGATCGGTCGCCATGCTGGGGGCAGTCTCATGGAATCGTCTCTCGTGGTCATGCTGTAGTCTCGTTCTTCTATCTCTATGGCTTCTCTGTATACTCGTGACATTTCGTGGCTAATCTGTGCAACAGTCCTTGAATTTCTAAAGTCCATCCAGTGACCGGTGTTTGTGTGTTGGACAAGTGCCGATGAAACTTTGTCTCTGTGTCTGACTGAAACTACATGTTCTTGAATCCTAGCAGATATTTTTGTATTGGTACGTCCAATGTAAGTTCGTTCACATGTTCCGCAAGGTATTTCGTAAATTCCATGGGATTCTAACGGGATGGTGTCTTTAACGCTGCGTAGCATGGAGGATATTTTCTGGTTAGGTTTGAAAATGGTGTCGATGTTGTGTCTTTTAAGGATTCTGGCGATTTTGTCAGTTGATCCATGAACAAATGGTAGATATGCTGTGCTAACGGGTTTCTGTCGTTCTTCAGTTGTTTGGCTACTCTTCTCTGTACGACGGAAAGCTCTGGATATTAATCTGTTTGGATATCCATTTGAAGAAAGAGCTTCTCGTAAGTTCCTCAATTCTTTCGGTAAGTTAAGCTGGTCGGCTAGTTTTTTGGATCGGGTGGTCAGAGTGTTGACTACAGATGCTAGTTGTTTGGGATGATGGCGTTCAGATATCTGTCTGTGTGGGTTGTTTTCCGGTACACAGTGTGACTCAAAGTGCCGTCAGGTTTCTTCTGTACCAAAACATCCAAGAAAGGAAGTCGTTGATGCTTTTCTATCTCCATTGTGAATTTAATTTGGTCGTGTTGGGAGTTAAGATGGTTAAGGAATTTGTCCAGCTCTGGTCTGCCGTGGGGCCAGATTACAAATGTGTCGTCAACATATCTTAACCAGAGTGTGGGTTTAAGGGTGGCTGATGAGATTGAAATGAGACAGAAAGAAAAATACAACCTTCTCAGACGGAGACAAAAACCTGCACCAAAACCACTCAATATCGACAAAGTGGTTTACAATCTTTCAGACCAGCCCCTAGACGAACCTACCAAAACAGTACTGGCCAATGGTTTTAACTTTGATTTAACGTTGGTGCAATAGCACCAACTCGCCTTCCCAAAGAAGACATAATCACTGGTGTCGAGACTGCTATCTCACAACTCCCTGCCCCATTAGCCGAGACAATAAGACAGGATTGCCACATGCCACATTTTAAGATCTGCCAAACCACCGACAAGAAACATCTCATACGAGGAATTCAAAGCCCTCAAGGCACTAAGAGAAAACAACAGCATTGTGGTCCTACCAGCTGACAAGGGAAATTGCTCTGTAGTCATGAACAGTGCTGACTATAAACAAAAAATGACCACAATCTTAGATGATCCAGCTTATCTACCCAGTACAACGGACCCTACAACCTATCTTGAGAAAACTACCAGACAAAAAATCCTAAGCTCTAGCATTGACAAGGAAACAATGAATTACCTTATACCAAGGGAGAAATCTCCACGGTGTCCCAAGATATATGGTTTACCAAAGATCCACAAAGATGGAGCCCCACTACGACCAATAGTAAGCTCCGTTGGTTCACCGGTCCAACTTCTTGCGAAACATTTAGCAAAATGTTTACAACCATACGCCGAAGATTGTGATTCCTATGTCCGCAATGCTGAACACTTCATAGACATACTGAAAAATCACCAACTCCAGCCCGGCCACCTCCTTGTGAGCTTTGACATTGTATCTTTATTCACAAAAGTACCGGTCCCTGAGGCCTTAAACATCATAAGATCAAAATTAAAACCAGAAAAGTATGTATCAGATCTGGCAGAACATTGTTTAAAGAATACATACTTTAGGTACGATGGTCAAATATACAAACAAGTCCTAGGAGCACCAATGGGTTCACCTCTATCCCCAGTAATAGCCAACATATTTCTTACAGATTTTGAGGAAAAGGCAATCTCATCAGCCACACTTAAACCCACACTCTGGTTAAGATATGTTGACGATACATTTGTAATCTGGCCCCACGGCAGACCAGAGCTGGACAAATTCCTTAACCATCTTAACTCCCAACACGACCAAATTAAATTCACAATGGAGATAGAAAAGCATCAACGACTTCCTTTCTTGGATGTTTTGGTACAGAAGAAACCTGACGGCACTTTGAGTCACACTGTGTACCGGAAACCAACCCACACAGACAGATATCTGAACACTTCTTCGCACCATCTTCCCAAACAACTAGCATCTGTAGTCAACACTCTGACCACCCGATCCAAAAGACTAGCCGACCAGCTTAACTTACCGAAAGAATTGAGGAACTTACGAGAAGCTCTTTCTTAAAATGGATATCCAAACAGCTTAATATCCAGAGTTTTCCGTCGTACAGAGAACAGTAGCCCTAGAACTGAAGAACGCCAGAAACCCGTTAGCACAGCATACCTACCATATGTTCATGGATCAACTGACAAAATCGCCAGAATCCTTAAAAGACACAACATCGACACCATTTTCAAACCTAACCAGAAAATATCCTCCATGCTGCGCAGCGTTAAAGACACCATCCCGTTAGAATCCCATGGAATTTACGAAAAACCTTGTGGAGCATGTGAACGAACCTACATTGGACGTACCAATAGAAAAATATCTGCTAGGATTCAAGAACATGTAGTTTCAATAAGACACAGAGACAAAGTTTCATCGGCACTTGTCCAACACACAAACACCGGTCACTGGATGGACTTTAGAAATTCAAGGACTATTGCACAGATTAGCCACAAAATGTCACGAGTATACAGAGAAGCCATAGAGATAGAAAAACGAGACTACAGCATGAACACGAGAGACGATTCCTTGAGACATGGCGACCGATCATATCCACCCTCAAAATGCAATCCCAGACACCCCAGACTCATGTACGACCAACAAGACAAACAAACAACTGAACCGAAGCACCGCACACAACGCGCATGACCCGAAGCCAAACAGCTATAAGTAGTCGCATCGCACGAACGAGTATATATATATATATATATATATATATATATATATATATATATATTTACGCACGAATATATATATATTTATATATATATATATATATATATTTATATATATATATATATATATATATATATATATATATATATATATATATATATATAAATATGTATATATACGTGGTCTGTTAGAAAAGTATCCGACCTTTAGCCGATAAAAAAATAGGGTGTAGGCGTGTAGGGTGTCGTTGTATAGGTCTTTCAAAAATATTGCAGGTTTGTGAAAACAATATTTCGATTAAGAGATTAGTTGGTGAAATATTAAGCTTTAAAGTGCTAGTTTTTGTTAGAGTCAAGTGCCAAGTGTCAAGTGTAATTTGAGTAAGAATGGCAACTACGGAACCCTACATTGCGCGTGGTCCGACACGTATTTGGCCTTTTTATTCTTTATAAAACTTTAACAAACATCATTATGTTACTTTTTAATTAAAGGAAATTAATTCTAAATTCCGCGCTTGTCTAATTTCCACCACACATAATGCTCCCAAATTATTTTTTTTAATTGATTTGCAAATACTTAACTTTTCAATTACAATTTATTATTCTACGAACTCTTCTGGTTATTAATATTTATTACCGTCGGAATGCAGTAAAATTAACGAATACATTTTTCCCATTTAATTTTATACGGAAATCGGCAATCATCAACGCTTGCAGTAATCGTAAATTATTACTACAACAAAAAAAAATAGCTAAAAATAATATGTTTTGCAGACACAATGAGGAAAGGCTTTCTCTAGGGAAAGCGTATCATTAAACGATGATTCTTTCAATAATGGGATAGAAAAGGTCATATTAACCATTACAATCAATTCGATTTGCTAACTATGGTCTATATTAATATTTCCAATTTTATTTATAATAATATAAAACATTCTCCTTTTACCAATTGTTAAATAAATTGGATTTTACTTTTAGTTTTCAAGACACCAGTTTCCCTAATCTTGTTGCTATATAGTCTGGACGCCAAGCTAGAGGAACCCCATGAACAAGAAGAGTAAGACCAGAGGCACATAGAAAAGAAGTAGAAACGAATAAAAGACGTGCTAACATCAGCAGCAGGTAACAAAATTGGACACACAATAAGATTACTTGACGAAAAAAGTCAAGCGAAAATCAACGAGAAATATCAAGCAAACGATAGACTCCTTCAAAGAAACACACGTGGGGCACAACTCGAATGCGAAGTAAAGACTGACGTAAACTCCTCTGCAATAAGCGGACAAAGGCAAAAGAAGCCGAAATTAGGAAGCTGAAATAGACCTTTTTACGGTTAGTTAAGCGCATGCGCATCCGCCGAGTTTGAAAGGCAGAAATATTTTTGGCACATTTTGTTATTTTCACTGGTTATATGTCAAATGGTTCGGGCACTTTTTGACGTATAGCATGGTGGAGTTTGACACATGCGCACAAAAAAATTTCAACTTTGAAAAGGTCTATTGCAACGGTATTGCAATAAGTCGCGAAAATTATTAAAAAATGTGAGTAATATCAGGAAGAGCTTCCAGGCAAGAAGCGCTGTTAGGATAAGGAGGGTAACATACTAACGGGGACGGAACGCATGCTGAACATATGGGCAGAGTAATTGAAACTGAGAAGAAGAACTGGAAGGAACAAGGAAGAGACAAGACTCGCAATTTACACAGCAGAGCCTCTTGTCCCAGAACCTTCATACGAATAAATCAAAACAGAAATTGTGCACCTAAGAAAATAAAGTAGCGGAAAATAACCTACCCGGAGAATTCTTTAAATATGGGACGGATGAACTGGGACAGGAAGTATATAAACTTCTTTAAACCCCTTAGAGACAGAAGCGAATGCTTGAAAGCTGGAATACCGCTTAATCATACCAATATTCAAGAATTGAGACCGCAAAGAATGTTGCAACTACAGAGGAATCGCACTAGTTTTCGCCAGTATATTAGCAGCCAGAATAAACTTATATGCCGAGGATATTCGGAAGGACTACCAGTGCGGGTTCCGGCGGAACAGGTCAACATACCAGATCTTCTGTATACGCAATATCATTACAGATCATAACAGACGTGCAATCATTACAGACGTAGATACACAGCCGATACCAATAACGTATATTAAAATACCCAGGCAAACGATACTAAACTCACTGTCGACATACATTCATGAAAAAATGACAATTGAGGTGGGAAGCAGTCAAAACAGGATTGTGGACAAAAACATTTATCTCCTCCATTCATGCCTGGCGCCAAATTGATATTACGTTATCACATCACGCGGTACAATTAATTACGAGGCATGGTAACTTTCAAGCTTATCTTCATCGATTTGGCAAAAGACTATCACCTTTATGTATATGTGGATGACACAGCCGCGCTCGTGTTCACTTGCCCTCTAACCGAACGTTGGAGATTGGATATCGAGAGTCGCATGTTGGGTCCGGTCTAAAATGGCCAAAAAGTAAAGAACACTTAAAAACACTCGAGAAAAATAAACAATGGTTGCTGACCATTATTGACCTTATTTTTTTGACCAGTGTGCAAAAAAATAAATAAAAAAGCTTGA
Organism: Phosphuga atrata; assembly: GCA_944588485.1. Lineage (NCBI taxonomy): Eukaryota > Metazoa > Arthropoda > Insecta > Coleoptera > Silphidae > Phosphuga > Phosphuga atrata. The sequence continues at coordinate 43,448,586 of OX155897.1, read as the reverse complement.
TCACAAATCACAACCTCAATGAATAAATCAATATCATGGAACTAATGGGGTAGAATGGTCTTGTTGGGTCAGATACGCAAACATGCTAGCATAGTGTCTTAATGACGGAATGCCTACTCATATGCCGCATATGCCTACTCATATGTGATTCAATAAATAGGCTGTATACGAAATAGATTGGAGAAGTGCTGAGAACTGGGAGCATAGTACTGAGATGCACCAACACTTCATAGACTTCAAAAAAGCATCTGTCAGCATAAACAGGAACCAGTTATTTAAGATAATGGAACAATTTGGAATACAAGTTTGTCAAATTAATCTGGATGACAATAAACGATACTAGGTTCCTGTTCGAAAAAAGGCACTGTTCGGATACAAGGCTATCGATAAGTTTCGCAGTAACATTAGGGCTGCGGCAAGGAGATAGCCTCTTAACAATATTATTCAGAGAACGAGAAACAATATTCAGCAAATCTAAAGTGATCATTGCGTTCGCCGTCAAAAATGTAGTTGCCAGAAACACTCAGACAACAAAAGAGACATACGAATCTCTAGAACAGCGGCCGCCAAACTACGTCCCGCAGGCCGAAACAGCCCTCAGCCCTCAGAATATACAAGACACTTATTAGAAAAGTGGTGAAATTTGGCAGCGAGACTTAGACCCTTACAAATGCACACGAACTTCAATTGAACCGCTTCGAACGGAAAGTACTGCGTAAGATTTTTGGCTTTGCAAATGCAGACGGGGGGCGGAGGATCTTAATGAACCATGAGCTACGACAGATTTTCAATGATCCAGATTTGGATTTTCAAAAACCCCGATTAAATGCGGTAAGTTGCGATATGCAAGATACATAAACAGAATGGAGCACACTGGAACTCACTATAGGACACAGGCCGCGCGGCACACCGAGGACGAGGATTGACAAATTTGAACGTCTCTACAAGAAACCGAACTAGATGGGTAACCCTCATTGAGAAGAATGTCAAAGCTCTAAATGGACCGTAGCGACAACAAAAAGAAGAATCTAGTGTAGTATCTTTTAGTTTAGAAAACTGGGGCCAGCCTAAATTTTGTTCAAAATTTTTAAATATCTTCTCTCTCTCTCTAATTACTATATATAAATTCTTTATTGACATAAATATAAATACACGACAATTCGTATAATAGTGTGATGCCATCAAAAAAAAAGAGAACGAGAAAGGAAAAAAATATTCAAATTAATACAGAAAATTAAATAGTTCATAAGTTCTTCCATAGTGTTAAGGTCAAAAGAAAGAAAGTAAAAAAGAAAAATAAACATAAAAAAACCTTTAACCCTGTTTTTTGCCTATCTGTTGCGGCCATCCAATATCTTCCACCCCTTTCCTCATTACCGCACCTAAAACAATCGTTACCTGCGGGGCTTTAGGATTGACTAGATTCACTGGATATCTGCCAAAAACTTTATAATATTTTTATTTATTATGTATTTTTCTTTAGTGTCTATTATAGGATCCCTCATATATGTGCAACTACCATGTATACTAGTATTCTATCTGCCAGAATCCTTTCCACTAATATTCAAAAAACTTTTATCTTCGTACCAACACCTCTTTCATTTCCGCTTTCGTAGTTTCGTACTTGCTAAGACAACGACGTCGTCCGCATAAGATAGACTCCAAAACATTTTCGTCCCTATTACTACCCGTCCCGCTCTCGAGGTCCGCATTATATGAATTAAATAGTAGTGGACTTAACAGACACCCTTATTTTAGCCATTTCCTAACCTCAAATCTTTACAAATCCTCCTATCTTTACTCTACACCATGTTCTCTCATATAGATGCTCAATACTCTCCCTGATCTGTTGCGATATACCTTTCTCCCACCTATATTCCAACATTTTTTCTATCACAACTGAGTCGCATACTGCTTTGAAGTCAACAAACACCTAGTACAATTTCCCCTTCCGTTTAACTATTTCTTTTTGCATGATATAATTCAGTATGTATATCTGTTCGGTTGTTCCGCGTCCTTTTCTGAAGCCAAGTTATACCTCTGGGATTAGATTCCTCTCCTCCTCATCTTCCTGTAACTTTTTTTCCAGTATCTTTGCATAGATCTTGAATGACTTGTCCATTAGAGTTGTCCCGCTATTGCTTCCTAGTTCCTCCTTGTTACCTTGCTTAAAAACTGGTACAATAATTCCTTCCTACCAACTGTCCGTAATTTGTTTGCTGCCTTTGAAAAAAGTTTAGTTCGCTACGAAGTCTCTCCTTCACAATTGGTGTGGCGAGACACCATACCTCACTTGGCACCGAATCTGGGCCTGGAGCTTTCTTTCTTTGTGCCGACATAACCGTTTCAACCTCTTCCACTGTAATCTCTTGTAGTTGCGATTCGACTGGCCTATAACCTCTCCATCTTTGCTCCCTATTTTCCGTCGCTCCGGCCAGTAACTCTCAAAAGTGATTTTTCCTCTTTTCTGTACTAATTACTGGTGAGATCTCTCTTTTTGGTTTCCTTGAGGCAATAAGTTTCCAAATGCACCGACTCTCTGCTCAGCTGGCTGAGTTTCTGTATTTGGCATTCCTCCCACTCTCGTTTTTTTCTCGTCTCTGCTTCTTTCATTTCTTTGTTTTGCCTTTTGAGCCTTTCAAGTGTTGTTGTTCCTTCTCTTCAGGCTCTAAATTCGGCTCTAGTTGTTTTCTTTATATCTATTAGCTCCTCGTCAATCCAACCATTTCCGCTATTATTCTTTGGATGCGATATTTAAAAAATTAGTGCTATCTTTATCATAGCAGTGAGTTACGGAAGTTTCCGCATCTTCCACTCCTTCTATCTAAGGATTGCAATCCGGTGTCATTTTCAATTCGGCCGGATCCGACTGGATCCGGTAAGATCGATAGAAATTCGGTTGATCCGATCAGGATAATTTTCTGTTGACTTTTGTCCAGAATAATCGACTGATTGTATTATATAGGTAGTTTACACACACACACATTTATAATTAGACAAACAATTAAAAATCTAGTACAGTGTATGTAACTAGATAAATTTCATAGATAGAATTTTAGTATTTAACGTTATTAAATTTAACATAAGAAACTTTACTCAATCTACAGAGATCAAAACAATTAGGTATTTGAGCGTGCTAACAAGTCTTATTCTTATATTTATGACAGACATCATGATTAATCTGTCTAATGAATTGCACAATTATCACAATAATGAGTTTATAACTATTTCGATTAATCAACTTACTATATATATCGTATTTGCTGGTGTATAAGGCGCACCCTAAAATTTAACTTACTTTTTGTGTGCCTATAACGTGAACCTATGTTATAGAGGCAATTTTTTTGGAAAAAAGGTGCGCTAAAGGTGCGCGTTATAGACCGTCAAATGCGGTAATTATTTTAAGTATACATTATTTATCACAAAATTAATTTTGATTTTGAAAAAACCATGTGGCGCCATGCATTTAAAGTACCTGCTGATGCAACAAAGCAATTATTTTACCAAAAATTAGGATCACCGGATCTGGTGACCGGATCCGGTATATTGGTACCGGTATTTCCGGTATATTGGATTATCCGGTATATTGGAAAAGTATAGTGATGTCGGATCCGCCGGATTACCGGATCCGGTTTTCCGGATTGCAATTCCTACTTCCATCCTATCTACGGTCCCTGGTATCGCGTAATAACGGACTCATTCCACATCACCATTTGTTTAACCACACCTTTGCATTCCTCCCAGTTGTCTAACTCGTCATACAGGGTAATTTCTAGTAGTAGATGTTCCTATTCAAGCCTTTCTCCTATTTTGAAAACATCGGTACGTATTACGACGTCTTCTAATTACTATTAGGATTAGAGAGAATGTTTAAGATTAGAGAATAGTTATAGTAGTTTAGAAGTTCTTGTAGACATTTGTAATCTAGAAAAAGTTAAAAAGGAAAAAATGTTTTCTGTAGTGTATTCTGCAATATTTCATTCTTAAATTAAATTTAGTTCGCAAGCAAGGTATAAAATTAAAATTGGTGCAGTTTGTGTTGTCTAGTCTAATTGTTTTGGTTCCAGTCTTTAAAATACGAATTATGTTTAATATCTTTAAAATAAGGAATATGTTGAATATGTATGAAAGATGTTGAATGTGAGTTGAAATTTTAAATAGACTGCTTTTAGAAAAAAATTAAGAAATTGTATATTGAAATATTGATAGTTATTATACTCCATTATGGTTTTATGCTCTGCTCAGTGTCTAAAATTTTTAGACACTGAGCAGATGTTTAGACACTGAGCTTCTTGATGTTTTTAGACTAAAAGCATCAAGAAAATTCAAGATATTTAAAAACATCGAACGTTAAAAAACAATTCTAGCCTTATCGATTGTATATCTAAATATATTACTATATGTTTTTTACTAATATTATTTTTGTTGAAAGTATGTTTTAAATAGATTGATCTTAATGAAATATTATAAAACAAAAAATATGTTTATCAAGTACTTTTCTGTTTAATAAGAACAAAATAAAGTTAATTCAATCCTGATGAGTGTAATATTAACAATAACGATTAAGGAAACTCAAATTTTAAATGCAAACACTGAATATTTATAGATGACTGGTTATAATTACATATATTAACAGTCTATAATCATTTAATTGTGATAATAAGAATGAGTGTATAGTGTTATTAAGTTATATAATACATAATTAGTACGTTATAAACATTTTATTTATTAAATTTTTATTAAAATAAAATGTTTTTTTTTGAAAAATTACCGCCGTTTATATAGACGTGTCAACAGTCAGTGGGAAAGTTACACCCAATCCGGCAACACTGTGATACTGTTATGAGGACAAATTTGACATAACCTTTAAACAATTAAAAAAAAATTCAATTTTCCCAAGAAAGTACAGGACAAAAGAAATTTATTTTTGGCCCACGCACACCAAAACTCAACCATGGATGCAGGCGGCGACAGGTAAACCTGAATACTCAATAACCAAAAAAGTCTAATTATTATTCTATGGATCTTTAGGGCCTTGTACTCCTCAAATGTGGCTGTGATTAGGGAAGTTTACGATAGTGAGTTCGCACACCAAACCTTTGCTCTAGAATTAGAAAGGGCTCTCGATGCCCGCTGCTGTGTCATTGTCATTGAACCGCAACAACTAGGGGACGAAACTGCTAGATGGATTAGTGTCGGAAATTGTTTACACAAAACTGCTGTCATAACTGGCATAGGTGCATTAATTTCAGGTAAAAAAAGTTACTGATAATGGACAAAAATAAATTTAACATTTTTTTACATTTTAAGGAAATTACTTAATATTAAAAAGAGTTTAACTATACTAGAGTTACTATAAAAGAGTCAAAAATTTTAGATAACATTAACACTAGATTTATAATTATATAAACAATAAGTAAAATTATAAGCTCACTGAAGACAAGTTAATAATAAGAAAGTGGTTTACTATTATTAAACTTGTAGATACTTATACTGTTTCATCACTTAGCTCTACTGTAGCTTAAAGTATTCATTCATAATCTTAACCTCATGTACCGTTAAATGTTGAGGTTTTATACATTTCATGTTAATTTTCTTGTTCAGTCACGTTTTGTCTCTAGGTGTTCCTGTCTTCTGCCAGTACTTTCACTTCTCTTGTGCTTAAGCCATTTTCTCTTAGTAATTCCTCCAATTCTTCATCCCACTCTTTCCTAGGTCTTCCTCTTCGTCTATTGCCACTTTTCTTTGCTTCCTATACTTTCCTGACTTGCCAGTTTCTGTCTAGCCTTTTTAGATGCCCCCACCATCTCAGTTGTGCCTTTTGTATGTATTTCTTTGCACTTTCTACTTTTAGGTCCTACCGTATTCTTTTGTTTCTTATCTTGTCGAGTAGTGTGACATTTGCTGTTCTTCTCAGATATTTCATTTCAGCTGCTTGTATTTTCTTTTGTATTTTTCCTGTTGTTATCCATGATTCACATCCATAGAGTAAGATAGGCATGTAGATTATTTGATATACCGTGAGTTTTGTTCTAACACTTATTTGTTGTTGGTTTATAAAACCATTTCTCATGCTGTGATAGAGTTTGGTCATGTTTGCTATTCTACTATTAATTTCTGTTTCATAACTTCCTGCTTGGTTAATTGTTATTCTTAAGTATTTGATGTTATCTACTTGTTCTATAATTTTTCCTTTTAATTCCGTGTTGACTTGCTTTGGTATGTTAGAGATAACCTTGTTTTAGTCTTTTTTGCACTTATTTTCATCCCTTTTTCTTCTAATGCTTTTTCCCATGTTTCTACATTGTGTTGTAATGCTTCACATGTCTTCACTGTTTGCAATTACTAAGATGTCGTCGGAAAATACACATTCGCTGATGTTTATAGGTTGCATTCTGTTGTATCCTGCACATATTTTTCTGGTTTTATTACTGCATTCTTTTATTATTTCGTTTAGATATAGGATGAATAACAGTGGACTGAGCACCCCTCCTTGTCTAACTCCCTGTGTGGTAATGAATTTATCTGATTCTTCATTTAATACTCTCAATATTTGAACTATTTTTATACATTGATTTTATTGCTGCAATTGGGTTATAATCTACTTAGTATTTTCAGAATGTTTTCCATATGTGATGTCGGGGAACTTTGTCAAACGCCTTTTCAAGATCTATAAAACATAGATATATTGCTTTGTCATACTTTAGGTACTTTTCTGTTAAGTTTCTTATAGTGAATATGTGAGCTTGCACACTATAGCCGGGCCGAAAACCGCTTTGGGCTTCTCTTTGTGTGGTCATACTTAGTCTTTCTTCTAAATTTGTTTCATACACTTAGCACACACTGCATAGGAGACATCTGACATCTCTGTAGTTTCCACATTCCCTCTATCTCCTTTCTTATATATGGGTATTATTACTGAGCTCTTGCAGTCATCTGGGACTTCTTGTGTTTTTCAGGCTATTTCTATTATGTCATGCAATAGTTCAGAACCTTTTTCTCCCATATGTTTTAGCATTTCAGTTTTAATGTTGTCCAGGCCTGGCGCTTTTCCATTTTTGAGTTTTCTTATCCCTTCCTGTACTTCATGTAGTTTTATCCCATTATTTGTGATTGCTGTTGCATGTCTTGTTTCTGTTTCAATTTCAATTCATTCTTCATTTGTTGACTCCAACATTTCTTTAAAGTATTCTCCCCATCTTTTTATTATTTTCGATGTTTCTTCTAATATTTTGCCTTTATCTTTTATCTGTTTAACTGTTTTCACTTTATCTCGTCTCATGTTCTTGAGTACTGTGTAGAAGAGTTTTTGGTTGTTCTTGCTATTATACTCAATTTTTAGGGTTCCGTACCGAAAACGGAACCCTTATAGGATCACTTTGTTGTCCGTCTGTCAAGACCATTTTTTCAGGAACGCGTAGAGGTAACAAGTTGAAATTTGTATCAAATACTCGGGTCTGCGGTTTCTTTCAGCTGTGAAAAAATCAAACTTGTAAGTCAACGCGATCAAAAGATATGACCGTTTATGTCGCATATTTTGCGATTTCACAAGGGAATCAAAACCTATAGGGTACTTCCCGTTGACCTAGAATCATGAAATTTGGCAAGAAGCGGTGTTTTACAGGACATGTAAAGGGAAAAATCTGAAAACCGTAAATATGTAGTTTAATTACAAGAAAAATGCGAATTTACTATTAGAAACGTATGAAAATACACTAGTGTGTTGCGTGGTATTGTCAAGCACCAGAAGCATATGGGTTGCATACAGTTAGGTCCTCCTCAGATACCTTACTTACAAGTTTGTACGGAACCATCGGTGCGCGAGTCACAACTCGCACTTGGCCGGTTTTTATTTTCTCCAAATTCTTCCCATTCCTTGTTTTTAGCTTGTTTGACTTTTTCTTTTACATCTTTCCTTATTGTTTGGTATGCAGTGTATGTTTCTGCAGTTTTTCGGCTAAGGTATTCTTTCCAAGCTTTCTTTTTTGTCTTGACGTAGAGCTTAAAGCAGTAGTGTCCAAACTTTTTTGATGACATACCCTCTAACACAGAAGAAATTTATGGTACAAACCTTAACTACACAAAGTGATGTCTTACAACAGAATTTGTTCCAGTATTTGTTGTCTACAAATAAACATTTCAAAACCTAACAATGATAGCAACAGGGCCATACTAACCCTATGGGCTGTTTGCGCTACAACCCAGGGGAGCCACGAACGTAAAGATGAGGAATTTTTAAATATGATTAAATCTCTATATCTCAATTAATAAATTCGGGAAAGAATGACTGCACACCCCGAGTAAAGGCTGCGTTTGTGGCTCGCGCTCGCGAAGATATTTCTATAATTAAAACTCGTGCAGAACTGCAGACTGCATTTTTTGTAGTTTGAATTCAGTTTTTAGGGTTTCGTACCTCATAAGGAAAACGGCACCCTTATAGGATCACTTTGTTGTCCATCTGTAAAGACTCTTTTTCTCAGGAACGTGTAGAGATATCAAGTTGAAATTTATATTAAATACTCGGTCTCGTTTAGTTGTGAAAAAATCAAACTAGGAATTTCAATGCCTAGGCCCTAAGGCGCTTATTGGTTTATAGCTCAGAGCACCCAAATTAATAAGAACAGCCCTAGATAGGAAGCATGTAATCTTGGTACCATATCATATACAATGAAAAGAAAAGGAAACAACCTTCAACAAGCTAGCACAAGCAATGATAAGGGGCAGTACTATACTTGAACTGGTACCATATAAATGATGGAGGCAGTAATGGTACCATATCATAAATGAGGGGCAGTACAATTCTTGTACTGGTACCATACTATAAAGCTGTGATTAGGGGGGAAAAGTAATCTTCCAAACCTATAGTTAGAAATTACAAAAGGGGCAAGATACTTTCTGAACTATCATTACAAAGGGGGAAGGAAACAACTTTTTGTACTTCTCATATACATTCTTCTCTGTAAAAGAACATCCAATGGATGACCATTAAAAATGTGGAAAATATTTACAATAGGCAACATGGCTTGAAGGACTGAAATAATCCAATATCCACATTGGGGGAGGAAAAAAGAAGGAAAAAAACTACACAGATTTGCTATCTGCATCTTTTACAAGTGCCAGATAGTTTCAGCATGGTCAAATCTGTACTTATAATTTATGTTGTTATCGCGTAATTATCGGCATGCAGTTTGGTGGTCCGCGAACATGCCTGCAGCCAAGAAGGCTGCGATCTCCACGATTTTCCAACCACAGTGTAGATGCTTAGGAGCCAAACGCCACATAGTCGCATTGAATAATTCATTTGCGTTCTGTGCATAGCCTCCCAAGCATCTCGTGAGCAAATCATCCCGGGACAAATCTTCGTATATCGGCAAGATTTTCTCCTCTAAGTCGGGATGTAGAGGAGGAGGATGCTCATACGACTGCGTTGTATTGGAAACTTTAGCGACGCGATATGCGGCTGTTCGTATGTCGAAATCATATGAAAATAGGTGACCATTATAGGCATCCTTCATTTCCTCCTTCGACATTATTTCTTTCTTTGACATTCCTTCTTCTGTTTCTTCTAATTGCGATTTTGATGGTGGTCGCCGACGACGAGGACGACTTGAGCGATAATCTGACTCACTTTTATTTATCTTTCGACTCATGATCACACAGTACGAGGGACACGCGATATATAAGCTTCTCGCGGACTTAGAACGCGGACCAAGCGCCCGACCTTAGAAGCGATAACACGCTTGGTCTTGTTCGGAACATGATACCTAGTTAATTTCGATCTGAAAATTTAGGAGCATATTCTACAAGTGTTAAACTGATTTTTTCACAAAAAAAAATTGGCAAAAAATGGCAAATTACATGACTTTCCCCCCTTAAGTATTTGTTCATCTTATTGTGTTTCCTACTTTAGAGACCACTTGCATAAAGCATACTGCATGTGGTAATTTGCTACAGCAATAGGTAAAATTCTATGCTATTTGTAAACTGAATCTTAAAACTCTTTAAACTTAAAACTTTCTTTTCAACTCACAATTTTTTATACATATATGTTATACATGTTTCTAGCTAATTTAGTTAATCAAAGAATATGTAGACTCGAAGATATCCAAACAAGGAAAACAGGCCAAATGTGATTCTAGGATTGGGGCTAGTTTTGAGTGAAAAAAGAGATGTAATTTTACTATTCATATATTTTACAGTGTTTTAATGGTTTTCAAAAACAACTAAGAAATCTGAGAAAAATGAATCTTTGTCTATTTTGCATGTCTTGACTGAAATTGCGTGCCCTCAAATCAGAAATATGCCCGAATGAGTCCTATTCATCTAACTTCACATACAGCGAACTATTGGACGCACTTGGCTACCTGAAACTAAATAAAGCTGCTGGCACTGATCAAATCTACCCAGAGTTCTTAAAGAATGCAGGTGACTCAACTAAAAGATGGCTACTATCCTTGTATAATAACATCATGCACAAAGGAAAGGCAACAGTGGTGGCTATTGTTAAACCTGGCAAGGATGGTACGGACCCATCACACTACAGACTGATTTTGCTGCTCAGTATGACTTACAAGCTTCTGGAGTGCCTTATACTGAACCGGGTCAAAAATCTTCTGGATTGTGAGTTCCCAATAGAACAAGCCAGGTTTAGACCCAACCGAGGTTTCTGCAAACAAGTGTTGGTACTCACTTTGAACATAGAGACAGGCTTTCAATGTAAAATTAAATCTGCAGCGGCATTTGTAGACCTTTCACCGGTTGGAGATTCAGTGCACACACTCGTAAGGTCGATGTTCAGCTAAACTTCACTATGAGATTCATCACTGGCATCCTAAAAACTACACCTACAGAATGGCTCCCTGTTCTATCCAACATGGCATCGCCAGAGCTAAGGAGACGTGCGCTGCCACGCTGAGGTAATATAAAAAGGCCATGGGAAACGAATCCCTCCTAAACCGTATTCTACAGGAGTAAAACATACATGATAGGTTAAGGTCAAGAAATCCATTCTGGAAAGAAGCAACAGAATTACTTGACGGTAAAATTCCCGCATAAATTACTGCATCGATACGACGTCGAGGCGCAATTGGGATAGTGCACATAACAACCAACTGATATCCGACCCTGAAACGACGCGAATAGAGAATTATTAACCGAATTCGAACCGGGGTAGGCCGATGTGCCCAACTGATGCACCGCTGGGGTATACGATCGGACCCAATATGTGACTGTGGAGCGCCTGAACAAACAATAGCGGCATTGCTCAATTATCGGAATTGACTCCAGATGCAATATGTTGGCTGATCAATTTGGACATAGATTTTTGACGGTGCTAAATGTAATATGTTAGGTAATAAGTTTTAAGGAATGTTTATAGCCACCTTGTTATATGTACGTGCCATACAATAATAATAATAACGTCTTGACTTATATGTATAGACAGACAGACTTATATGTATATCCATTGCCAATATACAGTTTACTTACTTTCTTTATTTACCCTGTCTTGAATTATCATAAATACTCACATTGTCTATATCCAGTCTAGTTATATCTGTTTAGTCTTGTCTATCCAGTCATGTTTGTCATTGATGTTGATTGGTTTTTCTTATTGTAGAGGCATTCAGGAATTGCAGTCATCAGACTCAAACTCATTGAATTTTATGATTAAATATTTTGGAAACATGTGGATATTCTAAAACTCTGCAGTCTAGTTTTGAGCCAGATTTATGGAGCCTCATTTCTCTAGTCTTGTCAATCTAGTATTGTCTCTCTAGCCTTTTCAATTCTAATCATGTTTGGCTAGCCATTTTTGTTTAGTGATGTATGTTCAGTGTGGTCTGTCCAGTGTGGCCTATGTAGTGTTTGTCTAGTCTAGTGTTGTCTGTCGTGTGAGGCTCTCAATCACTAAACCCCCTTTTCCACTTGGCTTTAGTATGTGCCACCCCGGTATCGCTCGCACATTCCTTCTGGGTGTGCAGCCGGGACGTCTTAGTGCCGCCCTAGTTTTGTCATTTCATCAGAGATGAATCATTTGTGGTTTTAATCAATTATCTCTCCTTAGCATTTCTCTAGCACTTCCGCGATGTTTCCGCTTGTCAAGACGATGCCGCTAGTGTCTTTTACACGTTGTCTTTCTGCGTCCCATCTGGGGCAGTGGACCCAGATGGGACGCATAGTGTTTTCAGGCATCACTTTCCTCTGAACAGGTATGTGCCAAAAACGCCGTGTCATGTCATGGTTTGGGTTATGTAGTGGTCTACCTCGCACCAGGGTTTCAACGTGGCAACATTTTTTTATGAACGTTTTGGTCCAGCCGTCGTACTTTTCTCATTTCGAGGAGTTCGAATACGAGGAGTTTTATGGGAGGTCCCGGCGATAGCCAGCACGGCCTTAGAGACACTTCTGTATGCTGCCGTTATTCTTATGACCATTCTTCTGTTTACTTTTCTAGTTTGGCAACATAGTGTTTATATTTTAACGCGCTCGTGCACACTGAAGTTCCATAGAGGATGATGGAAGAAACTACGGATGCTAACATTCTTCGTTTATGTGTTGTGAGGCCATTAACATTTGGCATTATCCTGGCGAAAAAGTTGAGGGTGTTTGTGGCTTTCGTGCAGGTGTTCTTTATATGTTTGGTAATTCGAATATCCTTGTCTAAGTAGACGCCCAGATATTTTAACGAGTTTCTGGATTTTATTTTTGCTTTTTCTTTTAAATCTTCGGTGCTCCTTGCGGACACGACTAGTACAAGATCGTCCGCGTATGATACTGTGGTCACACCGCTTTCCAATTTTGCTCTCAAGATTTTATCGTAGAAAACGTTCCACAGTGTTGGTCCAAGTACCGATCTTTATGGTACCCCGCTGGATGTAGGGTTCTTGGTCTTCTTTGTCTAATGTTATCTGTTTACTCGTATCTGTCTAGTGTTATCTGTTTACAGTTTATCTTACTATACGATCTTTTACACTTAACCTTATTGTAAACAATCCAATTTGCACCATTACCCAGTTGAACAATAACTCTCAGATGGAGTTGCAGGCAATAATTAATCTCTATTAGAAATTGAAAACTCAATTTCTTTGAAAATTAAATTTATTCAGTAGAAATTGATTCTAAAATCTTAATTTCAGGTCTTGTTTGGCAAGATAATCCTTTTGGGTGTGCTCCACTTGGAGCATTTTCCCTACTCTGCACAGGACTGTACACAGCCTCGTGGCAATTTGATAACTGTGTTAAATATCAGGTAAAACTATACAACTACTATATAAAAAGGCACAAATTAATACTTTTATATGTTAAAAACAATGGTAATAAGGCAATTATTAATGACAAAATATGAAATTATATTATAAGGAAATATTTTACCGATCTTTAGTAAATGCACAATTTATTTATTTTTAAGGTTGAAAGGGATCCACATAGATTATCAAGGTTACCAGTATTGAGTGCAATGTCAGAAGCTTCACCCGTTGTATTAGTACGTAAAGATGATACCAAACGTAAGATCTTGCATTGGACAGTGTCATTAACAGCAGCTGCCCTTTGTGCGTTTAGAATTTACAGATCTTTAAAATAAAATCTCTTCCAAAAGTCCGCCCTACACCCCGTAATCCTTCTACTTAGTAATCAATGGAAATTAGCGAACGCATTTGCAAAAAAGGCATTTAAAAAGTAGAAAAAAAAGATGAGTGTGTGTATCTAGTGGAAAAATGTTTTTAGAATGTTGCATTGTATCTAGCTGAAAATATCAGTATAAAGTACAAAAGTAGATTTTTTGTGGCAAAGAAACTTGTAGAATGTAATGCAATGTTCAAAAAAAACCAAGGTTTGTTAGATGTAGTCAGAATTATTTTCTTCCTATTTAATATAAATATGTTTTTGCAGTTTAATATATTTTACATAAAAGGTTCAATTTCGAAGAATAAATTCACCTTTTTTGATTCCATCACAACATTACTATAATTTCTGTAACAAAACTTTTCATATGAAAAGTTTTTTTGACAAAAATTGTAATAATCGTCGAGTTTCTGAGATAATTCATGATTTTGAATTTAAAATATATTTTAACTGTACAGTTTTAAAATGCTATTGAAGATAGTTTTGCTCAAAAAATAATTAATTCTGTTATGCTTATAATTTTTGCCTTGAAATAATGAAACAGCCTTGAAGACTTTAAATATTTAATTGAGGAAATATTATGGCCAAGCTAATAGTGCGATAATTTGCCTCAAACATTTTAAAATTATGCAATTTATATTATTTAAAAATATAGACAAATGTTATAAAAGCAACCACTTTGTAAAATTATATGCTCACTATAAACTTAATTACATTTTAAAACAGAGAAATATTTTAAATCTAGACTTAAGTACATAAGTTTAAACTTAAATGGGTAGTGAATTATCTCAGCAACTTAAATAGTTTCATACACTAAGTGATATTTTCTTTTACTTATTTGTTGTTTTTGTTTGTTTAAAAACAGTTTATTTGTTTTTATGGTCTTAATATATTTTTTTTCTACAAAAAATGACATGGATATAGAAAACAGATTGTTGCAAATTTAATAGTCTATTGTTGTAAATATTCAAAATAAAAATTATTTAAAAGCTAATCCATCCAAAGGAACTCGTGTTTAACATCATTTTTTAATAATTACTCTTCAGTTCAAGTCTTAATCTTAATTTGAGCTAACTTTTGTTATCTGGATAAAAACAATAATTTTAAATTAAAATTTATTTTATTCTTTTTTTTATTCATTAAATGATGAATGTAAGAAAAATAAAACATTTCAAATATATTTTTAAGCAAAATAAATAATATTTTTGTCACAGCAGACATTACCTAACCCAACAATCATACAACAATACAATCTTACAATAAATTCAATAAATAAATTTAATAATAATTCCTATGGGAAACAATATTACGAAGGAAAAGCGTTAATCATTTAATCTTCTTAGCTCTCAGTGCCATAACATAAAAATACAAGCCCGGAAAATACTTTCTCAAAAATATAGCAGTCTTAGCCATAATTGAAGCCACAATTAATTCTTTTTTCCCTTGAACAACCGAATTTAAAATTCTGTTCGCCACGAATTCCGGACTGTAACCTTTTTCTGTGTTTTTGTCCATAATACCATATTTTTCCCCAGTTGCAGTAAGGGCATTAAGAGATAGTTGGGTTTTTATATAGCCTGGACTAACTACTGTTACGTGAATGTTGTGTTGGTGGATTTCTGCCCTTAAACTGTCCATAAAAGCTTGGAGGGCATGTTTGGATGCACTGTAGGAAGAACGATCTGGGATTGCTATTAATCCTTGTACAGAACTTATTGAGACTATATGTCCTTGTTTGCGTTTAATCATACTTGGTAGAATAGCTGAAAGAAAGAGAAAAAAAATTATTTACATATTATCACTTCATCCAAGAATTATGTTAGTATTAACCCTTTTAGTTGTAGTCCCGAATACAGTTCGGGTTTCGAATTTAATGCGTCAAATGGCAATTCCGAATTGGGTTCGTGGTTACCAAACAGCTGCATTTATTCTATTAAATTCGAATAGAGTTCGGGTATTACTGATAAAATAGTTATTTACATTAGAGTGCGGAAACATTGATTTTACAATGCAACAGCTCGTTTGGGAGGACCATTTGCTGGAGCATTGTAAAATCATTTCCACACGAAATTTGTAGAAGATTTTTTAGCCGACAATTATTGTTTAAGAAACAAATAGATTTAGAATATTTACAATATCGGAAATTATTTAATTTTTTAATGTTGGTACTCACAAACTTTGACATTTTTACTAATTCAAATTTATTAGGTACATAATATGACATTTTTCCACATATCACACGCACAGTACAATTTAAAAAATCACTCTTATTTTATACATTATCGTGACAAATATGGTGTAAAGCCCTGTACTGCTCACTTTACCGCATCGTAAGCGTACTTTGCAACATTGTGTGTAAAAATCTAGTTTCACTGGACGCATACATGATGTCAAAGCTAGCTTTACAATTCAGGAGGCCAAAAAATATATATTATTATGGTTATAGCGAACTGTGTTCGTCATAAAAATTTTATAAAATGTTAATTAACGAACTCGTATTGTATTTTTACGTTTCGTACATAATAGTAAGAATTAATTTTAATCTTAGATGTATACATAACTTGAATTACACTTGTAAAGTTATGTGTTGTTTCTCTTCCTAGAAAATAAGTCTCGGGGGGCGCAAACATATTTCAGAAGGAGAGTTTGTAAAAAGCGTAACAAGTGTTTTTAGAAAGAGATTAATTTTGAAGCGTATAAATGAGTTACCAATCAGTCGGGATACAATTGGTTTCATTCAATATCTTAAGCAAAATATTGCACATCCTCTAATTGAATTTCATTGTATAATACTTACATCAGGAAGTTTTATGTGCGAAATAAGGTTTGAAAATATTTTCCAATGTAATGCCAGTTTTAATAATTGTCATTAACTTCGTAAACGTAGGAGATCTTAATAAGCGTCAATTTTCACAATTATTAGAGGAAACTGAGTACCAATATTCAGGGATGTTAATGCACAACAAAGATCGATGGCTTAGTTGCATCAGAAATGGCTTAGATGGCTTAGAAAACGAAACACAGGGATTTTCGGATAGTTAAAGATTCATTTTCAAAACAACGCTCGGACACGTCAATTTTGTTTGTGAGGGGGACACCTTTTCCAAGAAAATTGGTAACCAAATCACGTAGCCCCTTCGCGCTGGGACCACAACCCCTATAATTTTAAATGGCTCGGTGGGGTAAATGATACCTCATTTGAAAGCCCTGAATACTAACCTAAACGGTTAACATTTTCCGAATTTATCGATTTGTGGTAGAGATGATTTAATTTCAAATGAAGGCGTCCTTCGTTTAAATTAAGTCCAATTGTTCAATTTGTCCTTACAAAAACTACAGTGAAGGAAGAAAAAACACAATTCGAAGTCAGAAAAGATTTTTATTAGTTTAACAAATGCTCAAATTGTGCGCCACCAAATTCAATACAAAAATACAAATTCCGCTCGAAACGTTCTCTTACATTTTGGAAGATCTATGGCGTAATTAACTCTTCCAGAGACTCTGGTTCGTTTGCATAAATCCTACTCTTTAGATGACCCTACAAGAAAAATTCCAGAGGACTTAAATCAGGTGAGCCATTCCATAGCACCTCTTCGTCCATTCCATTTTCCCGGAAAAACTTTCCAGAAATTCCCGAACAGCATGCGTATAATGTGGTGGCGCTCCATCTTGTTGAAATGGTCACATTGGTCAAATTAATGGTCAAATTAACGATCACCATTTTCTTTCAACGACATAAACTAAAAACGCCTTCGTAACTTGAAATCTCGAAAACAAATCGATAGATTTAGAAAATGTTAGCCGTTTAGTAGTCAGGGCTAAACGGGCTTTCAAACCAGGTATAACCACCGTGCACATTTAAAGATTTGTAAATTGATTTTTGAGGAAAGATTAATCAGTTTGGAAAATATGTTGCACTTTATTTTATATCCACTTAAAACAAATTTGAATCAATAGAGTTAACGGAATTTAAATGGCTAGGTATCCGTGATTTGAAAAGGGAAATAGTCGAATTTAAAAGCAGCATAGTGTGGGATATTAAATTGATTGATTTCCATAGTAGAAAAAAATGCATAAGATCAGTATATATGTAGATATTGTAGATCACGGGTCGGCAACCTTTTTCAGACGGCGGGCCATAAAAAAACATCAGATGTTTTCGAATGTATTATTTAAGTTGAATAGTTTTTATTAAATCGAATATAAATATTATTAGGAATCAATATAAAAAAGAAAAAAATAGGAACAATTTTATTTACATGCTATAATAACATTGGAGAACAAAAATTGAGTGACATTTTTTTATAAAAGAAAATAAAACTAAAACAAGTCTACAAAAAACAATTTATTTTATTCAAACAAAAATTAAATAAAAATTTAATGCGATTTTTGTTCTTGAATGTTCGATAATTCATTTTTATCTGGTTGGGTATGAGATACTGAGATTCTCAAAATGTTTTGCAAATTTTCACTGTTTGTCATTGTTAGTTATAAATGATTGCAAAGTAGGAAAATGAGAATATTTATTATTTTCAAGTAGAGAAATAGACTATTTTATTTTAAGCTCAAAACTAAATTAAGTATAAATAACTCTCATTGATTAACTTTCCTTTGCCTTGCAGTGTTATATTTAATTTATTGAGGTAAGTTGTAATGTCAACAAGAAAAGCTAACTTGCTTATCCATTTAAAATTCGATAACTCTGGTATATTATTTCCTTTTTCTGTCAAAAACATTTCAATATCGTCTTTCAACTCGAATTTTTTTTTTTTTTTCAAAACTCTCCCACGACTAAGCCATTACTTCAGAAAAGTACACACCTTCATATTCTGCATCTATTTCGTTTAAGATTTCTCGAAATTTTCGATGGTTCGTACCGAAAAATTATGTTGCTTGGTGGCCACCCAAAAATTTGCAATGGGCCGCATGGCCACATGGGAGTTGCCAACCTCTGCTGTAGATAACAATGATCCCATATTTAAATTTGAAAAAATTGTATTAAATGGGTATATTATGGGATTATTTACCAAATAATTTTACATCAATGAAGAAACTTGCTAATGATCTTTTAACCATGTTTGGGTTGACATATTCTTGTGAAAAATTGTTTTTCTTGATGAACTTTGTGAACTATAAAAAAAGAAATAAACTTCGAAATGAACTAACTGGGAAATGTTAAAATTAGTTAAATGTTTTAGATAAATGTTAAATTTGAACCAAATATAATGAACTATCTGATAATAACAAGGAAACTCCTTACTCATTTAAAGACTCAACAAACACGCAGGGTTGGCAGCAGAATGAGCATGTAATCATCTGGTACAGCAATTCATGGTATCACCTCACTGATATACATTTTTTAACTTTACGTTAATTTTTTTGCTCTTCACTTGCAAAAGTAGAAGTTGTAAAACAAGAAGGAAACTTAAATTTTGTTAACCTTTAAAAGTGAGATCAAAAAAAGTGGTTTTTCACCTCCCTTCTCTTTTCCAAGTGATGGCACTAACCTGGTGACCAACGAGCTAGTACGAAAAATATAATGAGCAAAATTTGACCCACTACTCAAAAAGGTTCGCCATAGCTGGCCTAGTGCATCGAAAAAATCCACTTACAAGTGGACATTACCATGCGCACACATTCCTCCAACAGAAAAGAAGGAAAAGCCCACAGGAAAAAAAAATTGTTGCTCTAAGAAGGATGACACAGGAAAAAAGATCGGCGAAAAGCTAAAGTGTATTGTGCGAAATGCAATGCTGAATTGTATGCTGTTGTGCCATGTTTCGGCATTTTTCACACAGTTAGAAAAATATAATTGTATAATAGATTTATAGTTATTATGAAAAATATATAAAGATGAAATTTTTTATATGCCCTACAAAATACACCTACTGACTTAACATCTTCTTTCGGTGCCTAACCGGTTCAGATGTTGGCGATCATAATGGCTATTCTTGTCTTATTGGTGGCGACGCGGAACAGTCAGCTAAAGACAAATTGAAACAACAATTAAGGTTGTCAAACCAAGATATTCGTCGTCTTCCAGGACCTCTTTTGCTGTTAATTTTCCCTTGAAGTATTTTTTGGAATAGGTCGTGTCTCTTTGTATTTCACATGATATATCCTAGATATTGATTGCAATTTTCGGCATTTCACTATCTTGATCAATTTAGGTGTTGTATTCATTGTTCTCATTACTACTATGTTTGTCACTCTCTGGATCCAAGATATTCGCAAGATCCGTCTATAAAGCCATAATTCAAAGGTCCCTAGCTTTTTCTCTGTGGTTTTATTTAAGGTCCATTTCGCTACACCATATAGGATGACAGAATATACATAGCTGTGAAAAAGTCTGATTTTTGATCTTAGAGTTAGGTTGTGGCTTTTGAAGACATTCATCATTTTCTGAAACTCATTTTTTGCTTTCCCGATACGAATCTTGATTTCTTGCGAGTTATCCCAATTTTCGTTTATTATAGTTCCAACGGATATTGTTTACCCTTTCTATATTTCTTTGGTTTATGACTAAGTTTACTCCTGTAATATTTCCCTGCAGTGGCGGTTCGCTCATAAGGGCTGCAGTGCTGCAGCCCTCCCGCCAAAATTAAAACATTTTTTTAAATTATTATAAACTGTTACATTATTCATTGGAAGAAGTTGGCCAGATCATTCAACTTCCTAAGAATAATAAGGCAGCTGGAGAGGACTCTATCGTTGCTGAACTGTGGAAAGGTGCTGGAAACAATGCCGTGCGCAAGCTAACCGAGATCATCCAGGACATCTGGGAAACAGAGCAATTACCACCCGATTGTAAATCTGCTCTGATCCATCCGCTTCACAAAAAGGGAGATTTTACGGATCTAAACAACTACCGTGGAATTTCTCTCGTCCCGGTAACATACAAGATTCTCTCGAAGGCGTTACAAACAAGGGCAGAAAATCAGTTGGATAGTCAACTGGGAGAATACCAGTGGGGCTTCAGGAAGACCCGATCCTGTGTTGAACAGATCCTCAACCTTAAAACAGTCCTTGCATACTCCAAGATGAGAAACCGCAAGGTAGTCGTCACCTTTGTTGATTTTAGGAAGGCCTACGATTCCACCGATAGAGAAACGCTTAACAAAGTACTCCAGGAACTAGCACTAGACAACAAAACCCGCAGACTAATCCTAGAAACTTTGACCAACACCCATTCCAAGGTTAAATTTAGAGGCGAGATTTCATAAAGCTTCGAAATAAAAACTGGAGTGAGACAAGGAGATGGACTTTCCCCACTTCTCTTCAACTGTGTCCTTGAAAAGGTTATGAGAGAATGGCGCAAGGAACTGAACAATTTGGGAGCTCAGAGTGGTATCTACCTGGGACGTAAGAACGATGGACTCGTTGTAGATTGCCTGGCCTTTGCAGATGACATGGCACTGTTTGCTGATTCTCTTGAGATGGCAACAATGCAGGTAAACTATCTCAGAAAACAGGCTGCCAAAGTGGGTCTGCAGGTGTCACTGGAGAAAACAGAATTCTTCACCAACATTAGCGAAGCAAACAGGGAGATGTTACTAGAACAGGGAAACATCAAAAGGACTGAGAAATTTAAGTATCTCGGCGAATGGATTGAAACCAACTTATCAGAAAGAGCATCATTATCCAAGAGAGTCAGCAAGTTAGAACTAGCCTATCGGCTGACTAAGAACACTTACAATAAGAAATGCCTGTCACGCAACCTGAAGCTTAAGCACTACACATCATTCTTACGACCAGAAGCAGTATATGCCATGGAGTGCCTTTCCTTGAACCGAAGGGGTCTAATAAATAGATTTAGAGACTAATAATAGAAATTGGAAATCAGAGAGAGAGGAGAATCCTCAGGAAGATCCTAGGCCCGGTAAAGGAAGATGGGGAATTCCGAAGACGGCATAACTCTGAGCTCTACGAACATATTGAGATGCTCTCTGACTGTGCAAGGAAAAGAAGGGTAGCTTTCTATGGCCATGTTGCAAGATTGCCTCCAAACCGACTAACCAACCGTCTGTTCACCTTCTGGCAAAACAAGAAGCTTCGTACCACTTGGTTGACAGAGACCGAGAAGGATATTAAAGAACTGGGAATAACATCTCAAAAACAGACAGTCTGTGAGACGCACCCTAAATGAAGTCCGTGGATTTCAGGAAAAACCTCGAAGGAAAGGTACCCCCTGGACAGAAGAGAGAAAGGAGTTACATCGGCAGAAGATGCGACAATACTGGGCAAAGGTCAAAGCCCAACAGTTGAACAAGCATGGTCCAAAGTAGGCCTATTCGAAAGAAGAAGAAGAAACTGTTACATTAGTATACAATTATTTTACAAAAACATATTTTTCGTTCGTTTTATATTTATTTTTTGATTTGTGGGTAATAAATACCTCGATAGGCGCTCTCTATGTGTGGTTGTATACTCATCCGGGCTGTAGTCAGTGCAGACCGAGTCTCGCCGCGTAGTTTATTGACCTGGTTACCTCCAACCGCGATATACGTTTTTGTAATACGTATATCGTGGGCTGCAAACATTGCAGTCCGCACTCTGTATTTTAGGCATTTTATGAGTTTGTTTCTAAGAACTCGAGTTTCGGCAACGGCAAAGAACCTTAAGTGGACAAGAATTTACTAAAATGATTAAAAAAATTAGAAATAACCTCCCTTCGGTCAATCACCAAGAGTATTTTCTATCTGCAAAAAGGCCAAGATTTTCAAAAGAAGCAACAAATTTGGCAACAAAAGAAGTTTGCGATTATATAATATTTCAAGCAAAAGAACGATTTGCTTTTACGAAACACTTATCTGCAGCTAAATTATTTTCCCCGTATATTTTTTCATATCATACGAATCAAATTCCTATCATCAAACTACGAGAAACTTAATACATATCCAAGTTTAGATAAAGAGAGGCTTAAGACAGAATTACTTGTTTTATATGATCGACCAGAATTTCAAAATTTAAAAAGACACAAAAATATTTATGATCTCGTGTATAACTCAGGAATTCATGAATCCTTTGTAGAAGTTTTTAATTTACTTGAAATAATAATTACCACACCTATGACAACAGCAGAACCTGAAAGATGTTTTTCCGCTCTTAAGAGAATAAAGACCTTTTTAAGAAATACAATGGAACAAAAACGACTAACAGTATTAGCTATGATTAGCATAGAGAAAAACATAATCTAAATATACCAAATTTTAATAAAAAGGTTATTATTGGTTTTGTTAATCTAGAGCAGGGGTTCCCAACCTGTGGTACGCGTACCACTGCTGTTACAGCGGGAACGTTTCAGGTGGTACGCGTGAGTGATGTGAGCAACATGCCATTAATAGCTTCTGAAGACAGCTGCTTGTCTCTGCAGGAGTGGAGGAGAGACGGCGCCGGGTTCGGGGCGACGAGAGCTGTCTTACCCCTCTCCCCCACGGCTCGCGCAATTAATAACTTCCCCTGCGCCTACATTCTTCCGCCTCACAATATTGCCAGATTGTGCAAGTTCATTGTTCGCAGTTCGTTGAGCATGTTGTGATTTCGTATATGAAAACTGAACTATGAAACGATTTCTGACGGCCTCTTCTACTTCAAAGGATTGTGCTAAAAAACCTAAATCTCCGGCCAATCGTAAATACGATGAAAGCTACTTACAGTACGGTTTTGTAGTAAAGCCAGGGACTGAAACCAGTGACATTCCTATTGACATTGAGGAATGTGTTATATGTCTTGAAACACTTTCGAACCAAGGCATGAAGCCTTCTTTACTGATGCGACACCAAAATACTAAGCAGTCCGATTTTATTTGGTAAGCCCATTGGATTTAAAAAAAAATCTATTTTTTCAAGAAAGAAACCCAATGTTTGACGAAGTTTGTCAATACTGATACTAAGTTGATAAAGGCGTTATACCTTGCTAGTTTAAGAATTGCAAAGATGGAAAGTCTCACACAATCGGTGAGACGCTTTTACTGCCGGCCGCTGTGGATATGGTCCAAGCCGTGTTAGGAGAAAAGGCAGCCAAAGAAATTAAAAAAATACCACTATCAAATAACAGAGTAAAGAGACGAATTGTCGATATATCTAATAATATTGAAGAACTACTGGCTTTAAAATTCCAAGAATGCACTTATTTTGCACTTCAAGTTGACAAAAGCACCGATGTTACAAACATGGTGCAGCTACTTATTTTCGTGCGTTTTGATTAAAATGAAGAGGTGGTAAAAGAGTTTTTGTTCTGCAAACCACTTGAATTAAATACCACAGCGGAACTCATTTTTAAGGTAATTGATGAATATGTGCTCCAAGTAGGCATTCCCTGGTCCAAGTGTATTGGCTTGTGTACAGATGTGGCAAAAGCTATGTCAGGATGATTGACAGGCCTAGCAGCAAAAATAAAGGAAGTTCCTCCT
The DNA here is from genome assembly GCA_944588485.1 of Phosphuga atrata. NCBI lineage: Eukaryota > Metazoa > Arthropoda > Insecta > Coleoptera > Silphidae > Phosphuga > Phosphuga atrata. Next base: position 43,424,552 of record OX155897.1, on the reverse strand, counting down.
GAATGCAAAAGTACGCATTGTGTCATCCATGGAGAAGCATTAGCTGCTAAAGGTATGCCGGAAAATCTTAACTCCGTTCTATCAGATGCTGTGAAAGTTATTAACTTAATAAAGGCTAGGGCTCTAAACACAAGATTATTCTCCTTGATGTGTGAAGAAATGGGTGGCAAGTTCAAGACTACTCCTGCATACAGAAGTGAGGTAGTTATCTCGGGGGAAAATTTTGAACCGTCTCTTTAAACTGATATCAGAAGTTTTCTGTTTTTAAGTGAAAAAATCATGACATGAAAAAATTGTTTGCTGATGAAGAATGGTTGTCAAGATTGGCTTATCTAGCCGATATTTTTGACAAACTCAACACACTGAACTTGGCACTTCAGGGACCAAACACAACAGCCTTCACAGCCAGTGAAAAAAAACTCCTTCAAGAGAAAGCTGGTCCTGTTTTTTCACAAATACAGGAGAAGAATTTATCTGCATCATCATTTTTTGAAGAAAATGAAATATCTCCAATACCAGATGTGGTTGCAGATATCATTGTTCACTTGGAAGGCCTTCAAAAAAGCTTTAAGAAGTATTTCTTTGAAGATTATTCAAAAGTGAATTGAATCAGAAATCCTTTTTCGGGAACCTCACCAAATGAATTAGAACTAAAAGAAAGTTTTATCGATCTTACAGAAGATAGTTCCATGAAAGATTATTTTAAAGAGAAATCTTTAATTAACTTCTGGATCGGATGTAAAACCGAGTACCCTTTGATCTTCCGGCAAGCTCTGCTATTTTTGATGCCATTTGTTACGAATTACTTGTGTGAGAGTGGATTTTCTGAACTCTTGTACATAAAAAATAAACATAGAAGCAGAATAAGTGTTGAAGATGATTTAAGAGGGAAGATAAGTTCCATTACTCCTAATGTTGATATTTTAATCACAGGCAAACAACAAGTTACGCACTAAAGACTATAAAAGTATAATTTGCATGATGATTCATGTTTTGTTGAGTTTGTACCAATTTTTTATTTGTATGTTTTTAGACCCAAATAGGGTAATTACCATTTTAATCTTTTTATTTCTCCTTTATTATAAGCATGTTATTATAAATAAACAAATATCTAACCATTAAATATGAAGTTTTTTCAGGAATTTAATTCAAAAGCCTTTGAACACTTTTAGAAGAGTAAATATTACACGTTTATTAAAATATTTAGGTCTGGTGGTACGCCAAAATTTCTCAAAAAGTCAAGTGGTACGCAGGTGCAAAAAGGTTGGGAACCCCTGATCTAGAGGAACGTAGAATGAAATTTAAATAAAAATAATAGTTACTGGTATTACACTGAATTAAAAAATTCAATATATTTCTGTATGTGTTAATAAAAATGCGTTTTTTTCAACTCGTACTGATTTTTTATTATAATTTTTTCCAGCCCTCCCACAAACATCATCCACGAGCCGCCACTGTTTTCCTTACTTATGACCATCAGTTTTGTCCTTGTGCTGTTTATTTCAAGCCAATATTGACTGCTGATTCTTACAATTCTATCCATTAATACTTATCAGCATACAATCAGCATGTCTGATGTTTAATCTCATTCCATTTATCAAAATTGCTTCTTTCAGGGCTTCTATATATATATATATATGAATTCTGAAAATATTGACTGCTTCGGTGTGTTCTTCATCACCACGCAATACCGCTGTTTGATTCCAATACAGGTGCTAGATGATTCGCAAATATCTTTCTTCCATTCCAATATTTCTCAAAATCTCCATCAATTTGTCGTGTTTTACGCTCAAAAGTCTTCTGATAGTCTATTAGGCAAGCAAATACATTTTTATTCACATCTCTAAAACAGTACCTGCACAATGAATAAGGCTGCTCTCGTACTCTCGTACCGATTAGGGGCTATCTGTTCTTCACATAGTCTATATATTCTCTATGCATCATCCTCAAAAACACTTTCAAGAGATGGCTCATTAAGCTTATCATACGATAATCTCCACATTGTTTTGCATTTGGCTTTTTGGGCAGGCTAATGAACTCTGAGTGTTCAGGCACTCCAATGGGAAAAACGTGTTCAATAAGTATCAAGAAAAAATTTAATTCACCACTAATGGAGTTAAATGTAATATAAAAAAAAACTGTAATTTGTTGTGAAAATTTATTTCAGAAATAAAATTAATTCGTTAAAAATAATTATGATAATTGGTTAAATACACTTTGTGTATGTTATGCCAAAATATGTTTTGGCAAGATTTTCAGAATGTTAAATAATTTGAATAAGAATTTTTGTTGGTCATAAAATATTGGATAGAGGTCAGGCACAATGGAATAGGTCACAGGTTTTAGGTGTGGTTTCAGACGAAGGAATAAAAAAGTTGTTTTAGTGACCATGAAATACAAAATCATTTTGTAAATTTGAATTTGATTTAAAATAAATTTGACACAAGTTATTCTCAATGTTTTAGTAATTACAAATATTGTTTATTTTAACTAACTATTGGATTTGCAACTATTGTTGAATGCCACAAAGGCTTAAATACATTATAATAAAATTAACTTAAAATTCATTTATAACATATTTATGATATTTGTAATAATTCATCATTTTATAAAGACAAAATGTACATGTAATGAAAAATAATTGCGATCAATATCATAGTTCAATATCTGTAATGATAGTTGACTTGCAACTTGAATGCAATTTTTTTTTTCTAAATATCCGAGTTTCTTATAAAAACTCGTATATTTTATGAGAGACATATCTAGTAGTTAGTAGGAGTTATTTCAGAATATACCTAACTATAACATTTTATTCAAATATATTTGTATCTTTTGTATTCTTATTAATTGATATGAAAATGATATTCATTATACATGATTTGAAATTCTATAAACCTAACCTAACCTAACTATAACATTTTATTCAAATTCTTATTAATTGATATTGTATTCTTATTAATTGATATGAAAATGATATTCATTATACATGATTTGAAATTCTATAAAAAATACCTTATTAACATATCACTGAAAAATAGATAGACAAAAAATCAAGATAAGATAACACTGAATTGAAAAATTCATTGTTTTAACCACACTTAATTTGTAAAAATTATTATTAACTTGTTATTCACACTTTTATTAAAATAATAATAATTAAAAAATAATACTTGAAACACTTAACACGACACGAGTATTGACTGGTGAAGGTTATTTTCAAGTGGATTACAAATTGATGATTGATTGGATATATAATAATGATTTTTGGCGAGGGAAGATAGCGTTCTGCAATTAGGGAATTACCTGGAGACGATTGTGAAGATTAAACAGTTGCGAAAAGATTTGTCGGTTTGCTCGTTAAGGAGTTTAACGACTGGTTTACAGCGCTGTTTGAAAATTTGTAATGACTCCAGAAGATTAAGTTTCGGGCCTTTGTTGAAATTATGCAAGATTTTGAGACAGTCTATTTCCGGGAATATATAATGGTATGAAAAAGAACTAGTGTCTTTTTTAAGATGAAAAGCGCAAGAATGATCTGAAAACCGACTTGAAAAACTTCGTTCTATCCGACCTACGTACACGCTATTGGACAGGTTCTTAAACTGGGGTACGCGGAGCCCTGGGGGTCCGCGTAGTCATCGCTGGGGCTCCGCGAGATAAAATAATGGTTGAAAACAGTTCAAGAAGACGATGATATATTGTACACTTTTTAGCTCTTTTTGCTACTATTTATATTCATGTTATGTTTTTCTTATCTCTATATTCTAAGAAAAATGTTTGTTGTGTCCTAATAAAAATAACATTACTTGTGGCTTGTGGTACCATTTAATAAAATTACTTGTGATACATTTTTAGCAATATTTATTATAACGTAGTGCCTATGTGTCTATATGAGATTATTGAGTCAGAAATTAAGTCTCAAGAAGGACTAAAATGCCTAAGGTTGGGATGGGATCCGCAAAAATAAAGTTGTTCAAGAGGGGTTCCGCAAATAAAAAATTGTTCAAAAGGGGGTCCTCGGACTACAGAAGTTTAAGAATCCCTGCGCTATTGCATTCGGGAAAATGAATTTCATATACGCTGGATTTTATGAGGGGGTCGATTTTGTCTTCAGCATTAAACAATATGTTGGACAACTTTATGGAGGGTTTAAATGCTACTTGAAGATTTTGCTTCCGAAGCAAATTGAAGCGAACGTTTGCTCGCCTGTTTAGCCAAATTATGTCAGGGAGATGAAAGTTTTATCTGAATTTGTGGTTTTTGAATATACATATTTGAGTAATTCGGATATACTATGATAATCCATACTTACACTATATTACTTACTATTTGAATTAGTTTGTCATTGATTAAATTTTGGATGAAAAGGCTGTATGTATCCTGGAATGATAGGCAGCTAATTTGTGTGTTATTTGGTGATGAGAAAGGGGTTGGTTGTACTGTTAACATTAGTTTATTTTATTTTTATTTATTATTTAGTTTATTTCGTTGTTGGTTTCTACCTCGATGGTGAATTTAATTTTGGGATGAACGTTGTTTATCAGATTTCGAAGTTGGTGTAATTGAAGTGCTGTTTTTTGCTTCGATAGTTAACATGAATAGATCGGCCAAAAGGAGACTTAAAGAAGTTACCATTAAATACAAGTTTGGAGTTTATTTTTGAGGATATTATTGATTTCAGGAGTTCTGAAAGGCGATAAGTCAATTGCTTTACAGTCAATTTTTACAGAACATTTTGGGGTAAATTTGGTGTATTGTATTTCGTGAAAAGAGTATTCAGTTTTATTTCTGAAACTCTTGCTATGCTATTTATATAACAGACAACTGGTTTAATGGGAAAATTTGGTTTGTGAGTTTTTATGAAACACAGAACCTAGGAGCTGTGGCATTCTGATTGATAGTTTTTAATTTTTCAAAATCTGAGAACAAAGTTGTAATATTCCTTAATAGACTTCTACTTTGGGTTTAGAAATTTGATGTGGGATTCTTATTCAAGAGAGTTAGTTTTTCCGTTGAAATGAAAGAGTTAATTTTATTAATGTACTGTTCTCTTTCCTGAACGACAGCCGAATTGGATTTAACGGCTTTTGTACGAACTAATGCTGGTTTTACGATGAACTTAACGTAACGGTAAGGTATGTGTGAAATTACGATCGCCGTATCGTGCCGCAAAATAGTGTGCTGTAGGACAATCGATGTCAATACAGCGATTTGACAGTGTGAAAAAATGATTTGACAGTGTTGGTAGTTCAAAATGAATTCTGTTGTGAGACGTTATCAATTATTCAATTTAATTTTGGCCGGATATTTGTCCCTTAAAGTGAGGAAGAGGAAACGAGTACGAACCGTTGGAGTGAAAGAGATTTCGGAGAAGAATCCAGTTTGGTGATACACATTCAACAAATAAAGTGTCGTTCATCGACATTTTCTTTTCTTTCTGTAGTTGTAGTCACTGGCCATAGCACAATATAAATGTCACAACACAATACCAAATGTTATTGTTGAATATGAGTGCATTCGCACAAGAATCGAGAGCGTTGATTGGTTGAAAGATTCACGTGAAACAGCCCGATTTAAAGGCCGGTCCAGACGCTCCGTTTTGCACAACGTTTTGTCTGCGCAGTTCAACACGTTGCAGATAAAACGTTGCGAGTGGACAGGAAAACTGCGCGGAGACGGTACAGTTGCAGCGATAACTGAGCTAAAGAGCATAGATATTCATGAACTCTGCAGACAAGTCGGCGCATGTAGACGGTAGCTCCGTTTTCCGATTCATTTTGTTCCTCAGTTTCTTTGTACGTGTTTATTTAATATATTATTAATAATATATTATATCTCTATAAAGAGCAACTTATATTATTCTTAATAAATTATATCTCCATGTTAAGAGCCAACAATTTTATTTTATTTGGTCTTAAAACCATTTTTAAAATTTTGTTTCTAAAAGTAGATAATATTAAATTACATTAAGATTATGCTAAACAGTTTCTTAACAACACAGCATGCCAAAATTGACCAGAGTAGTACCTCCTCCATGACGATGTCACTAAAACTATGCGAAATATACAGATATAACTGCACCGTGTGGACGCTCTACAAACAGCACCGTTTTCATTCCGTCTTAAGACTGCGCAGACAAAACGTTGTGCAAAACGGAGCGACTGGACCGGCATTAACGTAACGCGGCGCGAAGATGGACGCGACGAGACGTGCTTTAAACATTGTTTTATATGCGGCTGATTACGATCGACGTAATGTTAAGTATCCGAACTTAACGTAAAGGCCGGTCCAGACGCTCCGTTTTGCACAACGTTTTGTCTGCGCAGTCTTAAGACGGAATGAAAACGTTGCAATTTGTAGAGCGTCCACACGGTGCAGTTATGTTTCACGGTGCAGTTATGTATATTTCGCATAGTTTTAGTGACATCGTCACGGAGGAGGTACTACTATGGTCAATTTTGGCTTGCTGTGTTGTTAAGAAACTGTTAATTGAGAAACTGTTAGCATAATCTTAATGTAATTTAATTAATTACTTAATGTTATTATCTATTTTTAGAAACAAAATTTTAAAAATGGTTTTAAGACCAAATAAAATAAAATTGATGGGTCTTATATCTTAAGAGTCTTATCTTACATAGAGATATAATTTATTAATAATAATATAAGTTGCTCTTTATAGAGATATAATATATTAATAATAATATATTAAATAAACACGTACAAAGAAACTGAGGAACAAAATGCATCGGAAAATAGAGCTACCGTCCACATGCGCCGACTTGTCTGCACAGTTCATGGATATCTATGCTCTTTAGCTCAGTTATCGCTGCAACTGTACGTCTCTGCGTCTCCGCGCAGTTCTCAAAACTGCGCAGTTTCCCTGTCCACACGCAACGTTTTATCTGCAACTTGTTGAACTGCACAGACAAAACGTTGTCCAAAACGGAGCGTCTGGACCGGCCTTAATATGAAAGCTACCAATGTCCAAACTTTCACGTCGCGTTGCCCCAAGTCAACTCGATTCTTGCGTGCATGCACTGGGAAGAATGACATTTGTCATTGTGTTGTTACATCCATTGTGTTTACAGTTTATAATAAATAACATTGAAATATTGATAATGCCTCACAACAGAATTCATTTTCAAGTACCAACGCTGTCAAATGGTGGTCGAATGTCACTTTTCATACACATTGTTTTGCGTCACATTATGGCTATCGTAATATCACAAACATACCTTAACTAAAGATCACATCACATCACGTCGCGTCGCGTTACTGTAAGTTCATCGTAAACCCGCATGAACATTGGGAGCTACTGATACGTCACGTCGCACAGTGGCGAAAACTCCCAAAAAGCTGGCCATAATGCCAAAAACAAAATATTTTTTCGGTTTTTAAGATTAAAATAATTACATTGATATTTACCCCTAGCCTATTACCCCTAGCATCATTTGAGATCATTAGTTGAGAGCAGGTATGGGTGACCAGGGTGCTCTAAACACACCATTTTTCGTTCTCAATTATAGACATGAAATACGTCGACACGTTTGCGCATATCGACCAAAAATAGCAGCTTTTCAAAAGTGTATATTTTTTATATATATATACACTTTAACAAATAACTAATTATAAATATATATATATACATATATATATATATATATATATATATATATATATATATATATATCATAACTGTGGAAATTATAAATTGATAGACAATGGACTGCGGTTTTGAGATACTTAAATTATTTCACGCTGATAAAAATGAGTTAATATTATAATGCTGTTCTAAAAAAAGTTACGCTAGGTGTTGCTGCTTTAATAATCCATGAAAATTAGCTGCTGAAATTTGCCGGTTTGCCCTTTTCAACCCTCATTGTAGAATATATATAACAATGTATATATTTATTCGATGTTATATCAGTCCTGATCCACAAAAAAATCTATTCCTTAAATAATCGAAATGTTTTATTATTAACAAAATATTAAAACAAAAAACCTCGATTATCCGATTGCAGATTATTCGATTTTCGGATTATCCGGTTGCGGATTATTCGGTTTGCAGATTTTCCGTGCATTTTTTATTTCAATTTACATATCATAAATATCATATAACAATAGTATATTTTACAGCAAGAGATGAAAGTGGCGTTTTTTTGGTGAGGTGGGAGCTCACGAGCGCCAGCGAGTTAGCAATCACACCGAACCAACAAAAAAAAACACTCATCTCGAGTAGTAAATGCAATTTTTTCTACTGATTTCGGTTATAGAATCCATAATTCGACTTTAATAATTCCAATTCGAAGCGAACTGTCAGAACTGTCAATACAAATTTAATTATTGGTTTGCTCGCTTCCATGGTAACATATTGCATTCTCATAGAAGGTGATACATTTCAAGTCAAATGTCCTAATTTTATTTCGGTTTTTTAAATAGTTTCAGGCTCGTTTTACGTTTGTACATAAAATATTCCATTGAAATTGATGGAATTAATAAGAAAGTCCATGCAAATTTGGTTAGTTTAGTGTTTTAATCGATAAAATCATAAATTTAAAATGTGAAAATATTTTCATCTCTAGAATGAAAAAATGCCATTTTCACATATATCAGTAGAAAAATACTTTTTGCATAGAAATACACAAAATGTTTTATTTAATTAGAGTTTTATTTTTTAATAGCTTGGTAACTTGTGAAAGACATTAAAATTCAGAAATATCATTGGCCATTTTGTATCCGCCATTTTGTTTTTTGGAAAGCCAATATCAGATTCGTAATCGGCGACCCCAAAAACCCTGAATAATAAATTTTGTTTGAATGACATTAAAATTCATAAATATCATTTGCCATATTTTATCCGCCATTTTGTTTTTTGGAAAACCAATATCAGATTCGTAATGAGCGACCCCAAAAACCCCCGGGTTTAAAAATTTATTGCAAAATAATGATATTTCCGAATTATGTGCAAAATTGTATATGATCAACTATTTTTGCTCCAGGTATATGAGGTTCTGACACTTTTTTTAGGCGTGATTTCTGACTACAATTATTTTGAATTGGGATTTTGGGAAAGGCAAGATTGTTCAATGGAACTGAATGTAACTGATTTGAGAAACTGATGAATTTAGAAACTAGATTCAGTTTTGAAATTACTTTTCATGGTTCTGAATTTTGGTTATTTACGAGAACGAAATATTTTTTAATTTCAAAGAATAAATAACCATATTTTTACTGACCTTACCTACCTTACCTTACTTACTGACCTTACTAACATTTTCACGAACAAAATCATCAAATATGGTGAATTCTACTGAATGTAATTTATATGTTACCTCTGCATGTATTATCTTAAGATAATGTTAAATAACATCTCTCCTCTGATGAAGATTTGAAAATGAGTGCAGAAAACTGAATGTATTTTAATGATTATAGGAAAGTAAATATTATATCATGTCATATATCATTTAATCCGGCAAATTTTTAAACAAACTAAAAGAGCAAGATATTATTAAGATATAATTGTCTTGTAATTTTAGGTACAGTCTTAGTAGAAATCTAGTCCATTATTATCTATTATTATCTTACTCTATAATTATAGTCTAAGAAATAATGATTATTCATATTATGTTATAACAGATTACTATGTTATAACAGATACCAACATATTTTTTCTTGTATAAACAATAGTATAGATCAGGCCTGGGCAAATAGCGGCCCGTGGGCCGCATGTGGTCCCCGTTTACATTTTATGCGGCCCACGAAGCATTTTATAAATTACTTTAATTAAGAAAATATCTATTTCCAATAAAAACTAAAGTTGGTTTTCTGATTCACATTTTAAAATAAACCCAGCTATAAAAAATACAGAAAGTCTGTCTATAATATGTTTATTATGTTCACCAGGCCTGATGTTTTCTTCGTTATCTAGCTGGCACTATTACAGAGACACTGCACATTTATAGGCTCTAAAAATATATCGTTTAACAAGCAGTGTATATCAGGGCTGTACAAGTGGGCTGTAAAATTTTATAATGCAGCCCTCCAAACCGCTTTTTTTTCTTTAAAGCAGCGCTTGGGTCACTTGCAGTTGGATAACCCTGAATATATATATATATATATATATCATATGTTGAATATATAATATATATATATTTTTTTGTTTCTTTAAAGTGTAGTTTTTTTTTAAGTTTGAGTATTTGGGATATTTTTGGGTCGGGTTATTAGTTATGTTCTGTTTTTTTGTTCTTTTTTTTATTGTTTCCATGTGTTTTTTTTGTTTTGATATGTTGTATTGTTAGTCTTATATATATATATATATATATATATATATATATATATATATATATATATATATACTATATATATATATATATATATATATATACATATATTGTTCGCTTCTTTGAGAAGAACCTTATTGAAAAATAAGAAAAATATTATTGTGTCTAGGTTTGTATAGATGTAACGATCATGGTATACCAATAACTAAATAGAAAATTATTTAATGCAGCCCCACGGTCAAATTTTCATACATAGGCCCGAAAGCCAAAAGATTTGCCCATCCCTGGTATAGATGTTGAAATAATGAATCAAGTATTTTAGCCACTCAAATTTTTAAAATCAATACTATTTTATAATTTAAATTTGAAGTTATCCTTTTTGTATTGATATTAAGAAATTTTAAGATAATAATTTTCAAAGAAAAAAATAAGTAATAATTTCTATAACATACCTTTTGTTAAGCTAACTGTACCAAAATAATTAACTTTCATAACATCCATATCGACACAAATTTTGGTATCATTAACTGTCCCCCTTGTAGAAATCCCTCCATTATTTATCAAAATATCTATATGTCCAGTAATAGCTAATATCTTATATACATGATTCGGCAGTTCTTCAATGTCATTTAAATCTATTGGAACAATTATTGGATGAAGTGTAGGTACAGTGGAATGCATTTTAAGTAAATCCGCTCGAACTCTATCCAATTCTTGCCTACGCCTTGCACATAATACTATCTGACAACCATTTTTATAAAACTCGTGTGCTAAAGCTTCACCCAAACCTGAGCTTGCACCAGTAATAACAACAACCTAAAAAAAGCAAATAAGATTCATATGGGATTAATTTAATGTATTATTCTTACTTTTCCAGCTAAGCTTCCATAAACCCTTTTAATATAAACAGCTCTAAATACTTTGTAGAAAATGTAAGGGATGGTGAAAGCTAATCCAAGTGAACTGGCGATGTTCCAAAAATTTATTTTTCTTTCTTCAGTCATGTTTTGTCTCGAGTCTCTTCAAGAAGAGTGTCAGTCTGAGTGTGTCAAGACCATTGGGTTCATGATTTTTATTGATCAACTTTTTAGTAACCTTTGTATTACTTTGTATTTGGGTTAGGGATATGTCAGCACTGTCAAAATAAAACAAATGTCAAATATTTGAAGATGTCAAATCAAATATAAACAAGTTACAAGTTTTCCTTTGACGCCTGGTAATATCTCAATAATTAAAGTTTTCTAATGAATATTAATGTTTTAAATTATTTATTGATATAATTGACAGATAAATGGTTTTGGCTATTTTAAAATTCATTTGAATTAAAATAGATTAATTATGTTATGAATAAATTAATGCTACAGTTTATAGGCTACAGAATTAGCTATTTTCGTATAGTCCACACAATCTACACTTTTTGCGCATGCGCATCGAAATGATCTTGATTTAAAAAATATAGTAGTGAAAATATTATTTTTGTAATTATTAGAATAAATTGTAATAATTATTAATTGTTGATAGTTTAAACCAGCAGTCCTTGCAACTTTATCTTATCTTGGATCGAGATATAGTCTTGATTTTACTACCGCTGCGCGGTATGTCATCCAATCTAACCTAGGTTAATTGTAAATCAGTAGTTATTTACATTAGAGTGCGGAAACATCCTCCAGCAAATGGGGGAAAAACCCAAACGAGCTGTTGCATTGTAAAATCATTTCCGCACGAAATTTGTATAAGATTTTTTGGCCGACAATTATTATTTAAGAAACAAATAGATTTAGATTAATTACAATATTGGAAATTAATTATTTTTTTAATGTTGGTACTCACAAACTTTGACATTTTTACTAATTCAAATTTATTAGGTACATAATATGTCATTTTTCCAAATGTCAGACGCACAGTAAAATAAAAATAAATTACTTATTTTCTACATTATCGTGACAAATGTGGTTTAAAGTAGCGTTTTTTTATTTATATTTTATTGTCTTATACTTCATTTATTTTGTAAGTGTCCCTGAAAGGTTAAAATTTACTGGTCACTTTACCGCATCGTAGCCGTACTTTGCAACAATGTACGTAAAAATCTAGTTTCGCTGGACGTATACACGATGTCAAAGCTAGCTTTACAATTCAGGAGGCCAAAATATTTCTTTCCACTTTACTTCTTGTCGTCCGCGTTCATCCTAATCTTTAAAGGGGTCCTCTAGTTTCTCGGTTGTTTTTTTACGGCTTTTTCAATAATTTTTTACGGGCAAACCATCTAAATAATAAATCTCATTGTTTTTACATAATCTTTATTAACACTTAAATGAGCTTTACAAATTTTTTGAATACAAAATATATATTAGAATGAAAGTTATAGTGCCGACAAGTTTAAAAATTTATTTCTGCAATTTTTCGCACTAATCCTAAACTTTTACATACCTAACTTTGTGTTAGGTATGCCACTGGAGGTTTTCCGTTAGTTCTAAATTGTGAAACGGAGGCGCTGAACATAGGGTGTTTTTAAAGTCAGTGGATATACAAATTCAATGTTTGTAAAGGAGGACAGGTTGGCTAAAAACGCCTTTGTTTACGTTTTCGCCGAAAAAGTTAAAATCCCCTTCACTCGACCTCTGACGTCAAAAGGGGCAAGCTTCAATTGAAGACCATAGGAAAAAAGTACTAAAAGCTAAATTTCTCCTAAACTATTAATCCTATCGAAAAAATTTGTATTATAAAAAATGTGAGATTTTAAAATTAAAATACCTTTTCTAAAAGTCTTCAAACAAGAAAACACCTTGGTCGAAATGCGGGTAGCGATCTTTACCGCTATTTATCTCCTAAACCAGCGCTGTCCAACTGGCCGCCTTTTTTTCTTCTTTTTACGGCCCGCGAGTTATAGTAAACTTTACATTAAATTTTAAATAAATATATAATACATTTAAAATATAAAAAATATATGAGATTTCTAGATAATAGTTATAATTCAACCGTCTACAGTCTACAACAAGAATTATAAAAATGCTAATGAATTAATAAATATGGTTGTTTTATGGTTATTCGATAAAATTAATACACGCTCTATGCACGTGTATCTGTTTAAGGGCCCCATACACTAGCGACCTAGTCAACAACCTTGTCGTCAACTTGCTATGTTGACGACAAGGTTTAATAGTGTATGGGCTAGTTGAAGACAACATTTCAGGTTGAGTACAACGTTGAATAAAATCAAAGTAACTTTGATTTTTGGTGGGCGGAATCTGATGTTGGCAACTATGTTGGGGAGTGTGTGGGGAGGTTGAAGACTTGGTTATAAACATCAGTTGAAAATCGTTTGAAAGATGACCTCCACTGTAGGGTTTCATGATATTTTTTTGCAAAGGGAATGCATCTCCCACAAATACGAATGGCATTTTTTCTGGAAAATGGATTTTTTTGGAATTTCGAAAAAGGTTTAATAGCTCACTTATTGTGGAAAATTATGATGAATCTGTCCTGATTCAGGAATATTTAATTTATTTGTCTTAAACTTTTTATAAAATTTGCTGTTAGATAGTACTCCGCCATCTGATACATGGCCATTAGCGCCAGCTTTAACCACTAAGCACTCGTAGTTCGCATCAACAAAAGCAAGTAAAACAATGCTAAACTTTTGTTTATAATTAAAATAATAAGATGAATTGTCGGGTTTTTTGTTTGGAAAGTTTCATTTTCTTCTAAACTGTTCGGAAACTTTTTGTGTTCTTGGAGCTAGGGATGTTGATATTTTAAAATATATCGATATTTTTAATATCGATATTTTGAGAAACTATCGAAATATCGTTTTGATATATTTTAAAAAAATATCTATATATCGGTCAATTTTTCTAAATTCGAAAAAATAGACTTTTTTAATAAACCCAACAAAGACAACCCATTGTTTTTAATGTGTTAATTTGAATTTTTTTGATTACTTGTCGAGTTTTTGCTAAAATATATTTTTTAAGTTTTTAATCCCGAATAAAAGATTAAAAAATCTTTTGATTGTTAATTCAATATTATGGAATTGAAAATTAAATTAGAAATTTTACCCGAACACTATTATCAGATTGTTGAATAATTTTAACCGGAAAATATGTTTGAGGTTTATCGTCAAAAAAAAGGATTAAAAAATTACGATTACAAAATCTTATATATTTATTCAAACCAATAATTTTCAGACAATGATCTTAGTAATACACGGTATTTAATGTGTTCTGCTGACAATCTACTTCTATTATTTGGTACTACTATGTTTATTGTTGAAGCCATTCGTTCGGAAGATACAGACGACGCAGGAGGGATTAAATATTTTTGTGCAATATCCGACAACACGGGTGTAAAATGGCGACCTTCAAACCAGAATTTTAGAGGATCTGAATGTCTTGGTATATTTGGTTGATCAAAATATTGTTTAAATTCATTTCGGACAGAACCTGATCTAGGAATGTCGATATTTGAAGTATTTTGGGATACAATTCTATCATGTCTAGACCAAATTGATTTTCGTGCATCATTTGATGTGTTATTTCGTGGTTTTTGTGGTTCTGGTGAGATCTGTCCTCTTCGCCGGTGTTCCAAACGAATTTCCTCAGAAAGCTCCTCTACAGCTCGAGAACTATTTTTTGAGGATGTAAAATAAACTTTTTTAAATCTAAGCGCTATAACAGGCCGCCCGGCATCTTTCAAAGCTTTGAAAAACATGCCGCCGCCGATGCGTCTTTGAAAGGCCTTAGCATGCCGCTGCCGATGCGTTTTGAACGAACCTTCACAATATTGTAAGGGAGATACGATCACCAATCAGAACAAAATAATTTTTATGCGCTAAATTTATAGAATAATATCGTTTACAAAATAGCATAATTAGTATCGATATATCGCTATTAAAAATATCGTGCGAAAATTTCGATATATATTTAAAAAAATATCGATATTTTGATATATCGATATATTTTATACATCCCTACTTGGAACCTGAATATACTCTATCAAAACTTTGTTGATAGCTTTGCAAGTATCTATAATAATTCTCCCAAGACTTTGTGGCGATATAGCTGTAAGAAATTTTAGGTCCTCAAAGCTCTGTCCTCTCGCCAAAAACCGCAGAGTTGCAGATAGCCGTTCATTTGCAGTGATAGCACATCTCATTTTCGTGTCACTTTTTTCAATGAAGGCTCGCACTTTATCCAGCAATTGATCATACGTTTTAGAGTCCATTCTTAAAAAAAAAATTGAAATCCTCAGGTGCACTGATGCGTAGCTCACTCATTCTGGAATGCGAAAATTGGCTACGATTTTGGAACCACTCTTTCGCCCACATTTTTTTCATTTTCAAAGGACCCATATCGTCCTCACACAACTCGTTCAAAACTATATACATCATCATATCTTCATTCATTATTTTTAAATTTATCGTGAAGCTCTACTCCGACGAATAAACCGAACAAAAGCAACGTGCAACTGATACTAATGTTTTCAACTTGGTTGTCTAGTGTGTGGGCAACAACCTCAATCTTGTTGACGACAAGGTTGTTGACTAGGTTGTTTGTGTATGGGCCCCTTTACCCGCTCTCTACCACCACCAACTCGCCCGCCCTAGCACGCTTCTTCTTTGCGCATTGTCCGTTTTTTGTAGTCTCGAGTTTACGTTTGGCAGAAGGAACGGTTGGGATTGTAGCGGCGGCTGCATCAAATACAAGTATCTAAAGAGCTGCATTCTGGTATCACTGTTGCCGAGAGCCGCTTATCTTGTCCAAGAGTAGTTAACGGACTTTTATGTTTACATCTACTGGGTTATTTGCCATTCTGTGAAATGCAATAAAACACAATTAACTGAATTTCATATTTATTAGTTAATTGATACAATCCTTAATTATGAGCTTCTGATGCTTCTAAGATAAGAACGATTGATACTGAAAATGGAGAATTTCAAGAACGATGGGAGCTTGATTATTTATTTATTCTTAACAAGGGCAAGCCACAGTGTTTGCAATGTTTACAGACTGTAGCTGTGTGCAAAGAATACAAGTTCAAGCGCCATTACCAATCAATGCATGAAAAAAAGTATTATTCGTGCACGGGAGACTCGAGAATAACATAAGTAAAAAAATGAAAAAAACAGCAGAACTATCAAACGAATTATTTTACCCAAGTAACAAATTGTCAAGCATCAGTAGCTGCATCGTTTAAAGTTTGCTTAGAAATTGCAAAAGCAAACAAGCCTTTTACGGATGGAGAATTAATTAAAAAATGTGCCATAAAAATGGCTCAAGCTTTTAATAATAACGAAATGGCAAAAAAAAATTCAAACAGTTTCTCTTTCTCATCAAACTGTAAGCCGACGCGTAAACGAGATCAGTATACATGTCACTAATTAATTACAAAACCTAATCAATAATTGCTGCTATTTTTCCGTGGCATTGGACGAAAGTACAGACATTTCCGACACAATTCAAATAACGAATTAAAATGTGCTATAGCTCCGTATGGAGGATTTGACAAATGCACCGCTATTGTAACTGACGGCGCCAGAGCTATGGCGGGCAAAAATATTGGGCTCGCGGGACTTACAAAAGAAAGGAATAAATTGTTGAATGTTCCATTGTATTGTGCATCACGAAGCATTATGTGGTGTTTCACTAAAACTAAAAGACGTAATGGACAAGGTTTACAAAATAACAAATTTAATTCGTGGCGGAAATCGTTCTCTTACACATCGAAAATTTAAAACTTTTTTGGAAGAACTGCAAGCTGAGTATGGTGATTTGCTTTTACATAGTAATATTCGCTGGTTAAGTGCAGGAGAATGCATGAAGAGATTTTTTACACTTCGAAAAGAAATTCAATAGAAGTTGGAATCGATGAAGATTTGACAGCAAATTTAGGTGATAAAACTTTTCTTTGTTCACTTGCTTTCCTAACAAACATTACAAATTATTTAAATATTTTGAATAAATGCTTGCAAGCAAAAGATCAAGATGTGAGTTGTCTTTATAAACATGTAACAGGATTCAGAAATAAATTAAAATTGTTGTCAAAAAATGAAGGCCTGTAACATAGAAGTGAATTTTGAATTTTTTTTACCTAAATTAGATATGCTTATTGAAGATTTTAATAGAAGATTTTCTCAATTTGATGATTTAAAGATGAAAATTAATTTATTTAGTGATCCATTCAATATCGATATTACCTCCGTTGAACCTAAATATCAAATGGAATTATGCGACTTTCAGGCTGATCCATTCATTGCATCTAGTGGAGCATCTGGAATACAAGTGTTCAAACATTTGGATAGAGAAAAATATAAAAAAATGAGAGATTTTGGACTTCAAATCATTTCTATGTTCGGAAGTACATATATCTGCGAGCGTGCATTCTCTGACATGAAATATATAAAATCAGAATTTAGAAACAGCTTGAAAGACTCCACTCTTGAAAATATAATTAGAGTTGCCAACAAATATTGATATGGACATAAAAGAAATTGTTGCTCAACAACTGCGGCCACAATGCTCACATTAAATAGATTAGGCTTAATAATATTCTAATTTTATTGTGTTTTTATTATTTCCTGTAATGTATTATTTTTAAGAATAACATTATTTTGTCCGTTACTATGTGATATTTCATTTTAACAATAAATATAACGCAATATTTATTATGCAAAAATATAAACTTTATTGTCAATTTTTTTCGTATAAATAAAATAAAGTAAACTTAACAAAAATAAACTTTTGAGTTGATATGAACTGACTTTTCATTTACCTATCCTTTTCGGCTCGCGAAATATTTGCTAAAGTAAAAATGGCCCACTAGCTAAGAGCAGTTGGACAGCGCTGTCCAAAACCCTAAACCATATATCCTATCGAAAATCTTTTCTAAAAGTCCCAAAACAAGCTAAATTATTCGTTGGAATGTAGGTTTTCAAATCTTTAGGTGATTATCACCGAAACTATTAATTCTACTAAAATTTTGTGTTATATATAGGGTTGCCTATTTTTTTGAGAAAAATTATTTGGATCGGTGAAAATAAAGTATATGGAAGAAGAAAAAAGTATTTTGCAAATTAATTTTTTGTATTCCTTTAAAAATATATTTTTAGTACATGCTAAGATTTTTTTTTTTGATAACTGTATTGATCATATTAGTTGATTTTTCGCATTCGTGGTAATCTAATTTTTTATTCATAAGAAAAGTACTTTCTGTGCTCTAATTCGTTTCTTAAACTATCATTCTACGTTCTTTCCTTACGTTTTATTATTTTATTAAATATATGCAGCACGTGACTTGTAAAGTGTAGATAAATTTCAACAACTTCCCGATCCTGTTGGTCACTTTAATAATTCCCTTTGCAACGCCCATGCTATTTTTTATGCCAGAAATCAAGTAGCCTATAGGAAGTTTCACTGTATTATGGACAATATGTGCATAACAGTTACCTGCTATTAGATTTGGAGCTTCTTTTTGAATATTTGTAAACTATGAGTGGTGAATGCCAAAATTATCATTGCAATTGTCTGCACTGAGTCCTGGTGAAAGAAATGATAAGTTGTAAGAATCTATAGACTCCACCATAATAACTTCAAACATGGAATGGCAGGTTAGTTTCAATTATCGATACAAAAATATTTTAGATCCCATTATTTACTGAAATATATTGGATGAAAGGAAATAATTTATTCTTCCTTATATTTGTTGCATCTTTCTGAAGGCAGAAAAATACATCTTCATCATTTATGACACTTTTCACAGAATATGGACCTAATACATCTGTCACTAAAGCTTCCATTTTGGTTCTAGCCAAGCTAGAATCTCTATTAACTATCTTGGAATCTGGATACAAAAATTTACTTAATTTATTTGTGCAATCCAGGCTATTATAAGATATATGATACCTACGCTACTGTAATATTGTTATGACTACTAGATCCTGGGCACCTTGACTTAGTATTTGATGTAAGGAAATTTTGTAGTGCACCAGATGTTTTCTTCATTTCAGCTTTTTTGTGCTTCTGAGTTTCTTGGTGCTTAATCTGTAGAAATAAAGAAAAAGAAACTACCACCACAAATCAATTCTTTTATTCTGAATTTAAATAATAATTATTAAAGTATATAAAATTGTATGCAAATACTATATGCTAATTAAATGAGAATATAAATATTTCATTTTAATTCAGACAATTAGTATTGATAGAGTATTAGATCGATATAAAGTATTATAAGTATCGATAAATAGTTCAGTAAAATTACCCATATGAGTGTTTCGTTTTATACATCACAGCAAAGATTGAAAATAAAGTATTATCGTATACTTTATTTATATGCAAAAGTATAAAGTATATTTTTATCGAAAATAAAGTAGGATACGTTATTATAAAGTATGGTTGGCAACCCTAGCTGTTACCTCAGTGGATGTGCTCCACATCCTTTTCCATCGCTCCGATCCTTTTCCACCCAAAAAAATATTTTGAGTGATCGAAGACACAATCTTACTACCGACCATTTGGAACAGTACCTGGTTGTTAACGTTGACACGAATAACAAAATGTGAAATAATTATTAATTTTATAAAATTATCGTGGATATCGATAGTTTATGAATGAGTCATTGTTTCATTAAAAATAATGGTATAGTAAAGAACGAGTTCAATAAGCGCAATTTTTCAGCACGTTGCCATGTTTAGAAAACGACGGGCGTAGCGAGGAGTTTTCTAATGGACAAGTGTGAGAAACGCCTTATGAGCAAGTTTTTTATAGTATTTTTTCTATTTTGCGTCCTTTTATGCCATTTCTAAATAAAAAAATTGCCGATACTTATTGAGAAAATTGTATCGCCAAATGACGGCGAGCCAATGACGAACCCATATGTGTGCTTTAATGACTTCATCGTAGACGCAAAATAGAAAAATAGTCTAAAACTCACTTTTTATTTAATATTGCATATTTTGACAATTTTCATGCATATTTTAGTCATTTTTCAGGCATATATCATGCTTTTTATCTTGCATGTATTCCGGTCTTTAGTCATCAGATTTAGTATATCAAATATAGTTTTTGAGATACTCTTAGATAAAACTCGAATTTTTCTGCACTTTTGAGCCATTTTCAACTTTTTTCACGGTTACTCTGTTATAATTAAAAAGAATTCCTTACGCTTTTTTTAAGACGAATTATTAAAATCACTTGGCAGTTTCTTGAAAAATCACTTAAAATCTAAATGACCTTCAACGCACCCACGCAAATCTTGATATTTGGATATAGATGGACATTTTCCAGTAAATTTCGTGATGCTACTCCAAAAATATTGGGAAACACTTGGGATATAATGTTTAAAGTAAAAAATATAATGGAAAATGTAAATATAATTTTTATTCATATAATATTCTTACATTATCATTTTATCACTACCATTATCCCCAAATATCCCCTTTATTTACAATATATTTTATTATAATATACCTTAGTACTCCAAACAACTATCTAACCAACATAAAGACAAAAATAAAACAAATTGAAATCAAATTTAGATTTTCACCAATCTTAAACTTAAAAATGTGTTTCTTCAATATATAATAGAATTTTTCAATGAAATAAGAATATTACAAATAAAATGAATAAAGTGCTAATTATTAGTGTAATTTTAATATAAATAAATATTTTGTTTAAGTGTTGTAAAACTTCTAAAAGTATGTTATTTTAAAATAAATTGTAAATAATTATTTTATCACAGTAGATAAATTCATTTGCAAACCACATTTCTTTCAATCTATTCGCTCTTATGAATATATGTATAAAAAATAAATTGCTGAGACACAGGAAAAAATTTCTTACAAAAATTAAATTAATGCTTTCATTGTAATCATTTTTTTTTTTATGTACAAAGACAAAACTATTACTAAAGTGTATTCTTTTAATGAGATTTCCTGATTCGTGAATCACATATTACATGAAACATATTTCTTAAAATTTTTACAATTATATTTTTCTTAAAAAAATTAGCAAAAATTAACTTGTGCTTAAAATAAAATGATCACAATTATATTTTAGAACAATATGTAATTATTACCAGGGTTAGCAAATTATTAGGGTTAGCAAATTTCGTTTCTGAAAATAAAATATGTTCCAAACCAGGCCCGTAGCCAGGGGTAGACCAGTGCAAGCTTAGTAGTTACGGCCTTTTTGAATATACATTGCTTAAAGATAATAAACTCGCTGAATGTGTTAAATACATACAAGCTAATGCTGCATATTTATCTCCGGAGATACAAAATAATTTGACATAAATGGCAGAAATGGTCTTTCAAAGCATTTCAAACGAAATCCGCAAATGCTGGCGTTCCAAAGGTGACTCTCACTCACCATATGATTTAATGCCGCAACTCAAGAGGTGAGGTTTATCACAGTCACCACTTTGTTTGATGTGGAAATTCGATGCGCGGTAATAACTCTTTATGTTTTCTTATCTAGTGATATCTTGTTTATGTTTGTGATCTTGTTGCTTGATGTTCGTTCCTAAGCACTGCGTATATAATCTTACAAATATGATGTAATCTCCCTTTAAAACTACGTAATATTTTCCTATCTGAGATTAGACTGCATTTTCGGTTCTGTTCGAACTTTTGAGTCTTGAAGGAGTTGGAGGAACAGAAAAATTGAAATTTCTGATCCCCATTACGTTTGAAAGCTTGACGATAGAGAGAACACGAGCAGTGATGATAGTGATGAAGTAAGAAGTTTAAGAAGACGAAAGATTAGAATAATAGACAGTGAATATGGCGGCGAAAATGATACTGCAGAAGACCCACGATCTGATAGTTCTGAATGGATTAGTTGTACAGAATCCGAAGTAATACCCTCGAGACTACCGTATATAGCCGGAGGCACTACTGCAGGACCGAACATACACGCAAACAAGAAAGAACCGTTGGATTTTTTTCAAACTGTTTTTTACCAATGAACTCTTAAATGAAATCGTTATACTGAAACAAATAACTACGCTAGAACAAAGTTAGAGAACAACACGCTATTACCGTACTCGATATGGCGAACTTGGCACAGTGTGACTATCGAAGAAATGTGGGCATTTATTGGAGTCATAATAAATATGGGGCTAATGCCGTTGACGAATTTACAAAAGTACTGGTTACAAAATAATGTCAGTTACATTCATTTTTATTTAAACAAATTAACCAGAGACAGATTCAGCCAGATTGTTTGGATGCTTCATCTAAAAACAATCCCAACAAAAGATGCAGTTCCAAGAATACGTTTACAGCTAGTAAGCTGCTTACTTGACTACATAAATTCTAAAGATTTGAAGTATATTACCCCGGGAGAAGAAATTTGTGTGGATGAGTCCACTAACAAATTCAAAGGTCGAATTCTCTTTATTACTTGCAATCCGAAAAATTCACCAAAGCGCTACTAAACGCTTCGAGTTACTGATTAGTCCGCGCGCAAACGACCCCGAGTGCAAAGGATTAATATTTTGGAAGATGGGACACACGATAAAAATAATCGAGAAAATATTGCAATTGGACTTACAACTGGACTTGTTAGATACGTCGTAGGTGGGCAAGTGAAAGAGTGTATTTGAACGAGAAAAAAAAAGCACTCATTTAGATGCTGGAACATGTACAGACTTGAACTAAAAAGCGCTGAAAGATTATGGCTCAGATACTTCTAAAATTTTAAGTCAAAGAGCAGCTGTTATGAGTGGACAAAAATAAGGAATGGAGGTATTACTCCAAAAGCGCCTGAATAGAGTAAAATCTTAAGTGCATTGCTGCAGTCATCGATTGCACCTAGTACTTGTAAAAGCTATAAAAGTAATATTAGCAGTTAAGCAATATTTCAATCAATGCTCTATGATATACATGTTTCTTAAAAAAACAAGTTTTTGAAAATTTTACGAAGTTCTGTGCCGTCTTTTAGAACAACGTTGGAGCGGTAATTTGGACGTTACTCGCATAGTTTCAAATAACTATTGGAAATTTATCCAGGCCCTAGAAAAAATATCAATGAGCAGAGATATAGATGGCTACAACGTTTCTGAAATTCGTCAGATGAAAATCCCAGAATAAGACAAAGGAAGACAAACAACATGCTTGCGGGATATCTTATATGTGATAAAACTGGTGAAAGATCAGAAGACGTGGAAGAAAACGAAAAATATTTCAGAGCAATATTTGATGAAACACTGGATATCATCTAGAACGAAATGAAAATAAAATTTGTAGAAAAGGGTAAGATCGTATTTGCAGTTTCTAGTGCCCAAGAAGAAAATATTTATTTAGGGAAAGTAAATTATTTGCAACCTTTGGGTATACAACTTCCAAAACCAAAAGAGATTACTGTGGTTAACAGATTTATACAAACCCAAGAGAGCCCAGATTTATTTGTCTTTGATATAATTTTTCAACATAGAGCTGCAATTTCCGAAACGCATGATACTGGCGACAGCAAGAGTATTTCGCTGTAGCATAGCGACTTGCGAGTCAACTTTCTCGGTATTGACGAGGTTTAACCGTCCACAGCGACTCTCTATGTGCCACCAACGAATGGCCAATTTCATCCTTCTAGCACACGAAAACAAAAGAGGAACAAAAGCTTTAAGCATTGACCTACTATTGAGAAAATCAGCAGAAGAACCGAGGACTACAGATTTTCAAATTATCTTTTTACAACAATCATTAAAATATGTGCAAAAATTGTTTTTTACCTGCCCATATTTTTCCTGAGCCTACCCCGATTGCACAGCCTAGCTACGGCCCTGTTCCAAACCAATGTTTAAACTAATCTAATACGAATTAAATTAAAAATATCCTAAGCATATATCAAAATGCTTTTAAAATTATTGTAGAACATATGACAAAGACTAGAAATATCTAAATAGCAAAGATGAGAATGCATTCCAAGCCTGAACAACTAAATTAACCAATATAACTTACATTATAAATAAATTAAAAACTTGGGTTCCCAACATAAAAAAATAAAAGATTCCCTATAGAAATAGTATAGGCATTGGAATTAAAAACAAACTAAAATAGTACTTTAAATCTAAAATTATTTCTATCCCATAACAGAATCGCCTTTCTGATGCCGATGACAATAATCCCTACCAACTATAGCACTTAACTTACAAGGAGTTCCTTGTCTAGTATTAGCCAAACAGTTTGTCTTGCCCGACAAATTCAAACTCATAGGAGTTCTGCTTCTAGACCTATTCAAATAATATCCACTTCTAGACATTGGTGGAGTAGGTGAAACATATTTTTCCTCATCAGGAGAATTATTATATGAATTGTGAATGGATATATTTTCATTGCTGATAATCCTTTCTCGCAGAGTACTGAGTGGCGAACTATATTCATAACTAGTGTACTCAGTTCTTGTTTCATCTAGATTATCTTCATGAATTGGAGATAGTTTCGTAGGAGTTGCTTCAGAAGAATTGGGTTTTACTGCTAAAGGTTTTGGATTCCTTGTAGTTAGACTTATTATGGATAAAATAAATGTTTGCACTGAAAAATAATAGAATAGTTCAGATTATGCTAACAAAAAATATTAAAGTAGGTGATAAAATATTCCAGTACTATTTGAAAGCTTAACTAATCTGGATTTTTAAATAAAAATAGATCATTTGAATTCAACTTACCTAATATGTAAACTGCTAATGTTAATCCTAGAGTTAAGGCATCTTGAGCTTGTTCAAATTTGTAATAAGACAAAGCCAAATTTAATGGTACAATAGTGATGACAGCAATTCTTGTACTGATTCTGGTTCCCAAAAAGGCACAAGCAAGCATGCCAACAAGTAGAAATGCAATGTGCCAAAGGATGGTATACATTTTTTCAAGAGCATCATCAGTACCACCTAAATGTGCTGATATCCAAGAGAGTTGATCTTCCAAAGCCTTTTTTGTACCACTGACCATTGAAACTAACGAGTGGATTGTTGCATTTACTTCAGATAGTTGGTTAAGAGTTGATCTATATTGGTCTTGAGCCATCTCACTTTGCTTGATTAACAATTTTGAAGAATCTTCTAAAAAAGATATTAAAATTCGTCATAACAAAACTGAAAGACTTTATATAGTTAATATCTTTTTACCAATCTTTTCAAATATAAAATTAGCTTTCTCTTGAATTTTAAACAAATCTTCAATTAATGCTTTGTGGTTATTATCAGTTTCTGAAGCTTGGTCTTCCAATTGCTGTGCAGCTGCCTCCAACTTTTCTTTCACACTCATTGTCATCTGTGCTAACTGCTTTTGACTTTGAATTATCATTTTCTTCTCATCGCCCAATCGTTTAATATTGTTTTCAATTGCCATCTGTCCATAGAACTGCGCTTTTTGGAGATGTTTTTGTTGTTCCACCAACTCTGCCTGACCTAATAACACAAATAAATTAACAATAAAAATATTTTGGATACAATATGTTTGATAAAGAATCTAATAATCTTAAACTATAAAAGAATACATTAAATCTTGTATTACCTGCGGAAACACTGTGTAGAGTGTTCTGTGCTATAGTCTGAATATTCTCTTGATCTTGAGCAATCTTGCCTAAAGTATTAATCTGATCCTGTGCAGCATGCATCAATCTATTAACAGTGTGTTCTGTTAATCCTCTAAATTGACTCTGCCTAATGGAATAGCAAACAGCTCTAGCTCTGTTACTCATCAAATGGTAACTGTTCCAAGCATCAGCATCCATATTCTTTGTACAATCCTTGATGCTCATCTGATCAGAACAAGGATAAATCGTTCTGCCTTCAACGTAAGATTGGCAATTTAGGAGGGCCACAGCCAGTTTTGATATCATTTCGTCATTCATGCTTTGACAATCTGTCCTCAATTTTAATACAACCTACAACAATCAGTAGAAATTGTAACATTTATATCATATAAATCGAATCATTAAGTCATTAATAAGCATTCGTGTTTTGAGCTGTATTTGTAGTCAATATAATCTATGAAAATGAATCAAAATATCAACACAGATATATCAACTTAAATCAATGTGAATCACATGCCATAATTAATTTTTTAGAATTATGGATTGTTAAATGAACTATAGAAATTGAGCTCTATGAAGCTTTTGCGAATTCACCACTACAGAATGTACTATATCAATAAAATTGGTTTCATTGAAAGTAATGCCAGCCATACACACAACGGTACACCGGAGAGGTTAGGTTAGGTGATTTGTTTTTTTTATACAACGGTCCACCGTAGAGGTCTAACTGTGCAGGTATGCCTGCGCATAGACCGGAGCGTGTGTAGGAATGGACCTGTGCAGTTTTTTAAACCTGCCCAGGCGACCGGTGCAAGATCGAAAATCAATTCTTTCGACGGTGTACTTGTGTGTGTACTGTGCGTGTGCGCATGTACTCCGGTAGCCTGCGCAGGTCACGTCAGTTGTTTTGTAGTGTATGTCTTGAAATATAGTGGTATTGAATGTAGTGGTATAAGCTGTTTGGCTTAGATATGACATTGAATATTCTTATATTGATTATGCATTTTCCAGATTTTTTACTGCAAAACAATAAAGCATTTAAATATATTTCTGTTTTTATAAAAAAAAAAAAAAGCTATTTGAAAAATAAGTTCTGCCTAAAACACGTGGACGAATCTTAAAATCGAGTTTTTCGAAATTTTAAAATTTTTCATTTAAAAAATTCTAAGTTTCCAATTTTTCTTCATTTTATTGCAAGCAACATTTCATCAAATAATGTCTGTCTAAACCAGTGCCTGCCAAACTGGAGAGATTGCAGAAGTGCTGCGTAAGATTCCATAGTACAGTCGCCGCTCACTTAACGTACGTTCGATAATACGTACATTATTATTTACGTATATGATTATAGACAGTTGCGAGAAATGTCAAACTAATTGATAATCTTTCGTGCGTAGATATACTATTTCTCATAAATATATCTGTTTTTTTTATCATAGGAGTAATCATTTCAAGTAATTTCAGGTATGTTTTCTCTTCCATTCTGAGATTGTTTTTATAATCTTCAGATTCGAATTTTAATTCGTTCAATAGGGTGACATGACTACTAGATTTTCTTTTCAATAGCCAATGTTTACACCATTTTTTTTCGCTTCATTTTCTCTGTTTTCGTATTTTTTTTTCTTCGAAATGCGTCATCGTCCTCTATCGATCCCATCTTTTTTTTTGCAACTAATGTGGGTCAAGGGTTATTAGCCCTAAAAACACTGCGGCCTTGTGGCCTATTGTATTTTCCCACAATGTTCTGTTCATGCGAATAGATCCAGCCCCTGTATTAGTTCTAGGAGTCTATGCCAGTTTTCAACGGGGATCTCATTTGCTGTAATGCTAAGCTCGTGTCTTCTACATGCAATTGCTTCACAATGGGAGATTCTATGAGAGGCAGTTTCCTCCTCTTCATAGCATAGTCTGCACACTTGTTCATCTTTCCAGATCCCCATTTTGTGCAGATGTTTTCGTAGGGGGCAGTGGCCTGTAAGTAGGCCGGCCACAAGACCCGCTTCCTTTTCAGTTGCAGGAGTTCAGCAGTTAAAGAGTCCAATGGATTTTTTAGCATTCGTTTGATGTGTTTCTGCCCATTCGTTTTATCGATGCCATAGCAAAGAGAACTGAAGACCGCTCCGGTATACCTTAACTTAACCTGCGTAGGCAAACCTTCACAGGTATAAAATTTATGAAATAAGTATTATTTTACTAGACCGATTTTTAAAATATCACCTACGACAATGCTTCAAATATGTCGGGGAAGCATGTAAAAGCAATAATCAAGGAGCAATATGAATTTGCCACCTTTGTATCATGTGCAGGACATTCACTAAACTTGGTAGATGCCCATGCTAGTGGGTGTCTATCAAAGGCAACAAAGTTGTTTTAATGGTTCGGAAAGTGTACAACTTTTTTCGGACTCTACCCAACCAGTGCCGTCTTATGCTATGACGGAGCCCTTGGGCCCACAAGAATTTGGGGCCCTGTTGGAAAGTAAAAAAAGTGAATGACAAAAACATTTTTCTGCTATGATCTTATATTTATTATGGTTAATTGGTGCAAATCAAATATACATATGTTATTAATTAGATAAATATGCTGCTGGTTTGAAATAGTTACGATTGCGATAGTTTCTTTTGGGATTTCTGTAGTGCAAAATCTTCTATTAAATCTTCAAAGTCTATTTTTTTAAGGATTTCACTTTATATGCATATAATTGACAAATTAGTTAATCGTTGATTGTAGGGTAACTTGTAACATAGTTGTTCGTAATTCATTTTTTATTTTCTTTAGCTGTGAAAATGATCGCTCTCCACTACAATTGGTAACCATTAAGCAAAGGAACATTCTTGTAGCAACTTCAAAATATGGAAAAGATTCTTCTAATTTATCAGACTATTAATCTATGTAAGGTTGAAATACTCAAATCTTCTGATTCCTTTGCTATGTTCTTTAAATAGACCCTTCAATGAAACCATTCTGATTTGAGCTCATATGCATTAATGTCTTTGTGATAGAATACTTCAAATTCATTGCAATTTTTGTCCACTGGTCAGAATTGATTGTTATTAATTGACAAAGAAAACTAAAACGATTGTCTTGGTATGCTGCCGAACGATTTTTTAAATGTGCATATAATGTGTCGATTATAGGAATAAACGTATCTACATGACATTTTTTTCGTCATTCAATTGTACAGATTCTGATGATCCTTCAAAAAAAGTGACGCGTGTACTACAAATTCTTTTTCTTTCAGACTTATCTTTATCAGCATTTTTTTTATTTAGCAACTGACTCGTACTGAGAATTTATTGCGTGCGTTATTGACATAATCGATGAGAGATGCGTAAAGTTTCGTTTCAACGTCCATGGAAATAGTGTTATTCTGTAAACTTAAGCTTGTTTTATTCATAATTCCCAAAAGATCATTCCATCTCCGTTAAAAGAATAGTATTCAATTTTTTTAATTTTTTTGCTAGGCTTTGGGCTTCATTTCTTGTTTCTCCTGGTTGATTGATGTAAGAAATATTTAAATAACCATATATAAAGTAGTATTTTGATGATTTTATTTCGTTGCTGTCCCATTATATTAACAAACTCTATTAACAAATATTTGCAGACAAATATGATGTAATTCATTTTCAACGATTTCCGTAGTTTCGTATATGATTAACAAAAAAAGGATCACATTCAATAATCAGTTCTAAGCATGCCAAATAATTCCCGTTATTTTGAGACCCAATATCTCATTATCACCACGAAAAGGAAAACATCTAGAAGCTATAAATGTCACTAGTGCGACAATTCTTCTACATACATTCTTCCAATAATTGACTTCTGTATTAGGACAGCAAGTCACTGTCAACTCGTCCTGTAGTTTTGCTGCTTGCGACATAATTTATCATTAATTGCCGGTGCTGTTCTCATGCTCAAGTAACTGTTCTCATGATCAAGTAATATGAAGGATCGTAAGTTACTTAAATGCTACCAATCTTTAAATCCATTCGTAGAACTCAAATTATGTCTAGTAGTAGTATTAAATAGACGGCAGCAATAACAGTACACAGATTTATTCGACGGTGAATAAAGGAGCCATTTTCTTTCTAAGAACTCACCATTCGTCAACTTACGGGTGAAACTAATTTTAGTCAAGTATCAAGTTTTTGTTTTGCCGCCTAAATCTGGAAAACTTGTAGAAGTTTCGGAGAAGTCACAATTTTTATTTTGGAAAAACTCTGGGCCGTTTTCGAATCCAAATATCGCGTAATTCTTCTGTTACAATTTCGTAACAGTACGTACCAGGATCAGGTGATACATTTTCCAAGCTTGTAGTTATTAACTCACAGTAGCTGGAAGTAGAGGGTTCAGCATCTGATGTGTGTTGGTCATTTTTGTCTTGTTGATATTCAGAAGAATGTCGATCTTGAGGTGATGAAGGTGAAGAATTAGTCAGCCTATTTGCTTCTTCAACCGTAAAAAGTGAAGTGAGGTTTAGGAAGTTTCTTGGTTATTTCTTTTTGAGCTACAACTTTTTTTCTTTTTTGTGAACCACTTAAATATGTTCTTTTCGACATAATAAAAAAAATAAATAAACGAACACGTCAACACTTCTAACACTTCCATTACTTTCGTATCTTGGTGGCAACAAAGATGGATTTAAACTGAAGATAATTATATATTGTTAAGAGACTCCCCATTCCCCCGCTAGTAACAAAAGAATTCCAACCGCACGTAGTTGTTTCTATATTTAATATTTACAACTACAGAAAATAAATAATTCTAAAAATAAATAAATCTAAAATTTGTAAGTTTGAGTATTACATTGTTTACAAACGCATTTAAAACCATTAGTGGTCACAAACAGTTGCATGCACTTAGCGTTCATAAAACAGCCCCAAAACGCATTAAAAACCATTAGTGCGCCACGACCAGATGTACCTATTACCAGATAACCTATTGGTCGCTTTATCGTAATCTTAGTATAATATGTAAATATCTAATTTTAAGAACCTAGAGAAACTAAAAATTAAAATAATTTTAAGACATAATAAAAAAAGAATTGTTGGGTCAAAACAAAGTCACGCCACTTTCGGGAATTCTCCAACCATAAATAATGACTGAATAATGTCAAAATGCGTAACTACATACTTCCTACCTTTTGTCGGGTTATATCTACATAAAATAGAAAACAAAAGTTGTATAGCGTAAGCGAATATATCGGCCTTTCGCCCCCTCCCCCACCCCCTGCCGAGGGGGACCCTGGGCACGTGCCCCGTGTGCCCTTATGGTAAAAACGGTTATTTATCCACCTATGTAATATATTGCCACAAGATTTAGGTTAAAAAAAGTTGTTAAAGGACTTTCACAAACTAGATGGTCATCCCGAGCTGCAGCAGTAAGTGTCTTGCATGAAGGGCATACAAAAATTACAGAAGCTTTGATACCCAGCGGAAAAGATACAGAGCAGGCACAGAAACTAGAGACAAAGAAAAATGGTAAACCTAGAATTTATTATACTAATGGAAATTTGGAGCTCTATATAAGAATAAATAAAACAAGTAATTATCTTCAGAAAAAAAACAATAACGCTGGATCCTGAAACTAACTAGTTTACTTCAGTTGATGATTTTATTATTTGCCTCAGGGATAAATGTGATTACTTCGAATCGTCCGCCAAAGAAAGAACTCCGGAATCTGACTACAAGAACCTATCTCAAAAAACAAGACCTAGAAGCTCACGCCAGAGTATTTTTTATGGCTCTGCACCGTCAGTCCAACTGAATGGAAAAGAGAAATTCAAATTAGAAACCTTTCTTCTCATAATTTATACCCTGACCGTTCATCTAAAACAGTGTTTCTCAAACTTATTTGTCTCATCGCCCACCTGTGATATGCTAAAGTTAATAACGCCCCCCAAATCACGAAATTTTTATTATAAAATGACGAAAATACTTAAATATTCACTAGAAATCTAGCAAAGTTGAAAGTAAAATTTATATATCAAGAATACTCGCGCTAGTAAGGACAAACCGCAATTTCTTTTAACATCATCACTTAAAGAATCAATTAAAAAATATATAATGCAAAATGGTAAGTTTAGGTCTGACAATCTATTTAGATTAATAATAAATGAATTCTTAAATAATTAGCAACAATAATTGTGATAATTTTTGAAATATTTCAAATAAAAATTGACAGTTTCTTTAAGTTGGTAGATTTTTTTTCAAGGTAGTAGATTTGGGCCAGACACTAAAAGAAACACGGAACAATTTTGTCGAACGTATTTGTTTTAAATTAACAGAAATACCTACCGTGATACCTACCGCCCCATATATCGCCCCCCTGGCTACCTAACGCCACCTATATCGCCCCCTGGCTACCTAGCGACCCCCAAAACGACGTCATCGCCCACTGGGGGGCGATATCGCCCACTTTGAGAAACGCTGACCTAAAACAACGATTAAGTTCGTATAAGAACAGTAGTCAACGTTTTGTTTTTTTTTTTTCGCTTAAAAACTTTTGGTTCTCTGAATTCCGAAGATTTGTGACTAAGTTGCAAATTATTTGGTGTAATCTATTATGAAGTCGTTAACGAGAAAGATTTGGAAATTGAATGTCTGTATTTAACAAACTACTAATAGTATATTGGAAATATCACTTTTTGAAAGAAAACAAAATTGAAGACACATTTCCAAATGTAGAAATGGCATTGAGAATCTATTTAAGCATGATGGTAACTAGCTGATGTGGGAAAGTCTCCTCCAAATTGAAAAGAATAAAAAATTAATTAAAAAGTACAATGCTTCAAGAAAGATTAACCAGTTTATAGCTGATGTCCATAGAATGTGACATGCTCAAAAACATAGATTTTGAAGAGAACGATTTTGCCCACCTCAAATCTAGAAGGGTAATTCTTCAATCAACATAGATTTTTAAGCACTAACCTGTGAATGCTAAAAGAGTTACTTTTATGAACTATTACTTTCATTGCCTATTCTAACAAAATATTGCTCTGTGGGGCCACATTATCCCAATTGGGTTGCACATCGCGAAGCGGCAGATAAATCAAGACCACATACGCGCGATAACGCGAACTCCCAATTCAAAATAGGATAATATGGCAAGGACTGTTGGTTAATCTAGGTTAGATTGGGTTGCATACCGCGAAGCGGCAGATAAATCAAGGCCACATAAGCGCGCACTCTCGATCCAAAATAGGATAATGTGGCAAGGACTGTTGATATAACCTATACTCTGTCCCCCAAAAGGCCCCCAAAGAGCGCAATAATAAATGTGTAGGTAACTTTTAAAACACATTATTTAGCTCTTATTTTAGTTTTATTTTTATGTTTTAATAGTCTTATTGTAACTTTCAGATATAGATTTCTTATTGGTTGTGTCATTGTTAACCATTCTACCACAATTGCATGTTGGTACATCTCTAACAGGTTTTAGTCAAATACTGCGTTTTGAAAGTTACCTACTCAAAAACTGTAAATGATAAATAAATATTGTGTGTCTATTATATGCTGGCCGGTGGGAAATTTAATTTATGTTTGTATGAATTACTAATGCACAGTGCCACTGAAACTGGACCTTAATTATAGGTAATATTGCCGATTACTATAAATTACAACTTTTTTTTAACCCTTTCGCTACGGGAAGCGGATAAAGCCATACAATATTTTCAAAGCCGTAAAATATTTTCGTATACGCAAGCGTTTTTTCTGTACTTAATCAACTCATCCGCTGTATTATAATTATCATATACACTACTAAAAATGTTATAGACATATCAAAATTTGATTTCAGTGTAATCAATTTTTTCGGCCCAAACTACGGGAACCGTACAAACCCGCTTGCATCTTTTCACTGCAGCCCCTAAAAAAAACGCATCAACCAGGACTGTCCAGTCTTTCATTTATGCTAAGCCTACCAAGAACTGAATTGCGTATTATTTTGGTTACCCATTACGAAAATAAAATGAAACAAATAAAACTACTACAAACTGCGGGAACCGTATTTAAACGAAAAAAATAAGTACCTAACTACGAGAATCGTACTAATCCGCACTACCCTCAGCACCCCGTACACAGGGCACGAATTGTAGAAAAGGACCCCGTAGCGAAAAGGTTAATTATTATATTACAGAAACCGCAAAAATGTAACCTACTGGAAAGAAATATGAATCTGGCTACGAAAAAAGAAAAAAATCCCAAGCAAAAAAAAAAAAATTGCAAATCAACAAAAATGAAGTTTACTAAAGTTTATTCCAAATGCTTCAACTACGAGTAGTCAAACTGAATTAGATTTCAATATCAAAGAAAATGAATATGAAAAGAAATGAATTGGAGACCAAAAAACAAACCAAGCCCCAACCACTTCAATAAATGGAACTGAATCAATTAGCGGAGAAGGAGTAAACGTAGGTTACATGTGAAAATGTAGGTTCAGAGGATACAGATTCTGATTCAGAACAAAT
The DNA here is from genome assembly GCA_944588485.1 of Phosphuga atrata. Classification (NCBI taxonomy): domain Eukaryota; kingdom Metazoa; phylum Arthropoda; class Insecta; order Coleoptera; family Silphidae; genus Phosphuga; species Phosphuga atrata. Next base: position 43,390,284 of record OX155897.1, on the reverse strand, counting down.
TATTGATATGTTTGAGAGCGAAAAACAGAAGGGAAATTCTGAATCGGAATGCGTAAAAGAATTAGACGAAGAAGAAATAAATTTACTAGATGATCCGTTTGTGGCCTTCAAATCGTTCAGATAAGAAACGACTTTTTTTAATAAGAAATAATCACAAGCAAATTGTTGATTATGAATTTCCAATTGATTCAGAATACCGAAAAAATGTTCAGTTTTACACAAAACGGTTTCAAAGTGGCGAAAATATTTCTAGAGATTGGCTGTTATATTCTGCAAAGAAAAATAAATGTGTTATTATTGTGTTTTATTTAATTCAAATTGCCAGATCACCTTTATGCAATGAAAGTACCTTCGACTGGAAACATTTATCAACAAGAGTAAAAGAACATGAGGATTATGAAGGACATCGGAAATCACAAATTAAAATATTGACATTGAAAAAGGGATTAAGTAAAGAGCAAACAATTGACTGTATATAACAGAGACAAATAAACGCGGAAATACAACATTGGCGCGAAGTTTTGACTATTATTATACACTATATACAATATTTGAGCAAACATAACGATGCATTTCGTGGCAAAAGTTGTACAATATTTACGGGAAGCAATGGATTTTTTTTAGGTTTAGTTAAAATGATGTTCGAATGAGAGAACATCTGAAAAGAAAACAAAACAAGGAAATTCATGACTCATGACCATTATTTGGGACCTGAAATTCAAAATTAAATAATTAATTTGTTGGCCCAAAAAGTATAAGAAACTATAATCACAAAAATAAAAAATAGTAAATATTATTCAGTGCAATTAGATTGTACTTTAGACATTGGCTATGTTGAACAATTAACTTTTATAATTCGAACTGTTCAACTGTCTTATGAAAATGAAAATGATATCGAAATTATGAAATATTTTATTGGTTTTATACCAATTTATAAGAGAACTACGAGTTTTGATTTAACCGAAGTGTTAAAAACTCAATTTGGGTATTCCTCTTCAAGATTGTAGAGGGCAGTCCAATGACAATAGGTGGTGTACCAACGTAGTTGGTAAAAAACAAGGAGTTCAAGCAAGAATTCTGTAAGAAAATCCTTTGGCAGTTTTTGTGCCATGTAAAGCTCAAACTTTAAATTTATTATCAGAATTTATTATTGTTCCAATATCAATAAAATTTGTTGGTGTAATTCAAAGGTTCTATACAACTTTTTCTAGCTCAGCTACACGATAGAACATTTTAAAGAAACATCTAGACACTACTTTAAAACCACAATGCGACACTGGGTGGGAGTGTAAAATAAATCCTATAAAGGCTATTAGACATAATTTAGACAAATTAATGAACTCACTTATTGAATTAAGCGAAACAACAAATGATCCCAAAATAAAAAGCGAATCAATATCATTAGTACTAACACGAAATGAATTTTGAATTTGTGCTGTTAATTATCATCTCGTATGACATGACATTGTTGAACGTAAATACCGCCAGTAAAAGTTTACAAAACCCACTTTACCACCCTTTACTTCTTTTTCGATGAATAAGAGTCACGCCTGATATTGCACATAGTGTCTTCATTTCGGTGGTGCGCATTTGTTGTTTGAAACACATAGTATACACATTAGTTGGGTTGGTTTCTGCCCTCGTTTCGGCCGCGTATGTTAGAATGGGACGAACACATGTTTTGTAAATTCTGACTTTGCTGTGTGAGGACATATATTTGTTCTTCCAAATGATGTTATGTAGTCCTCCGGATATTTGTGCTGCTTTGGTTGTTGATCTTCTGACCTCCTCTTTAAGTCTTTTGATGTCCGTTTTGTCTACCCCAAGATACTTAAATGTGTTTACTTGTTTTATAATGTTGTTCGCGGACTGCAGCTTGCATCTTATTGGTGTTTTGCTGATGACCATGCATTTTGTTTTTTCGGCTGAAATCTGCAAGTTATACTTTGCTGTTGATTGGGAGAACTTATATAGTAGACGCTGGAGATCGTCCTCGTTTTCCGCTAAGAGCACTGCGTCATCAGCCTAACAGATGATGTTTGTAGTTCTGTCGCCCATGCTATAGCCGATGTTTAGTGCTTTGATGGTTTGAATAATTTCGTCCATGACTAAGTTGAATAATGTCGGGCTTAGACTATCGCCTTGGCAGATTCCATCGGCTACGGGTATGTTGCGTGTTGTACCAAGTGCCGTCTTGATCTGTGTCTGATTGTTTGTGTTCAAATTTTTAATAACTTGGCTATTTTTGTGTGAAATTCCTCTTCTTTGCAGCGTGAGGATGACATCTCGGATTCTGATCATATCGAAGGCCTTGCTTAGATCTACGAAGCACATGAAAAGCGGTTTGGCATATTCAATTGATTTTTCTACCATTTGCCTTAATATAAAGATGGCACCTGCCCCCCTCTAACCCTCGCTGGGTACGCCTTTGAAAATGTAATATTCCTCCAGAATTTAAGAAAAATAGAATTAGAAAAGGACAGCGCCATTTTGATTACGAAGGAGAAGATTCTCGAGTTAACGATTCTCAAATTAACTTTTATCGAGAATACTTTTTACAAATAGTAGACCAAGGTATAATTTCAATTCGTGAGAGATTTAAACAGCTAGAGAAACATAATGACTTATTGGGCTTCCTATATAATATACCAAATTTTAAATATGAAGAAAATGATAAATTAAAAAAGTTTTGTATGGATTTGCATCTAGCATTAAAATATGATGATGACAACAATTAAGACATTAACGGAAAAGATGTTCCTTTCTTGTACCTATGTATTATAAAAATGAAGGAATTTATTTGTTTATTCCCTTTTTTTATTTACTGGGGGGGGGGGGGCACCTTAATATTTATGCCCGGGCCCTTCAAATCCAAACGACGGCGCTGATTACATGTCACAGTATATCCCGTTAAGAATTTTTTTTTGAAGGCTTAAAATGCATACATTAAATAACTATTTTAAAATGTTAATGTATTAATTAAATGCAAAAATTAAACAATTATTAATATTGATTTTCTATTTAGACATATGTCCACTGTTTCAAAATATGAATTTACATTTTAAATTAATCGTTATCTATTAAAAACAACATATACCACATTTTTACAACTAAATATAACCGTCGCAATCTCATTATATCATTTTTTTACACTACCCCACTGCCCCTCTCATTCAATTGAACATGCACCCAATATTAATTAAAAAGGGGCGTGTTTTACATGCGTTATTCCAAGGTTTTACTAATGTAATTTTTATTCTGAAAAACATTTGTATTTACTTTCTTTTAATGAGAGGGATAAAAGTATTGTTAAATGAAAAAATTGTTAATCCCTACAAACCCAAATAAACACATTTTGTGTTGGATTGATGATGCTTGAATTACAGAAAAAGGTAGAGATTAATAAGGTGAAAATAAAAGTAAAAATAGTATTTTTACCCTGTGTTGGCATGTGTCCAGCTCAGACTTAACAATTCCTGTTAATTTAATGGCTTGTGAAATAAATTTTTCATCAGGCACAGAAACTTCATAAGGTATTTTGTTAACAAACCCTTCGGTGGCTTCATGACTCGCACTTTCTGCTGCCAGGAAATTTAAACTTTTAAAGTAATCTAATATTCCTCCATTAACTAAACTAATAGTCAAGAAGTAGATTAGTAGAATTTTTGATATAGTTTTCATTGATGAAAACATATTTTCTTCTGTTCGTTAACCTTAAACGTCGGTTGAAGCTTTATAACTGGCCCTGAGCAGGTGTGATCAAAGTTACATAAATAAAACCGTTGGGTTTTTGAATCGTTTTGCGCAGCTCGTGAGCTCGAGAGCCAACGGATATTTTAATTCTATGACATAACGACGCACAACTAAACTTCGCGTCTAAAACATGTGGCGCTAATACGTCTATAAAAAAAAGACAAAATGCACGTCGAAAATATTACAGAAAATAACACATCCTAATCATTATTATCACCACATATTTTAGCATGTGATATTTTCGGTGCGTATTATTTTCGTTGAGCGTTGTTATAAATCTGTGATATTTTCGCCGGGTTTTTTTGTTGCGCGTTGTTTTATGAGGACAACGATATTTTTTTTTAATTTTGTCAGTAAAATTAGAATTTACTCTTAATAATAAAATAATCCAAGTACAAAAATCAACTACAGAAATATTCAAATATTAGATTAACGTAAATCCTGAATATTGAAATGAACTAATTTAAATGAAAGTGGTTAATGTGTTCAGTGTTTGATATGGTACGGTAACACGACTAAACAACGCGTCCCAAATATCCCAGCGGCATAACAATACACTACGAAAACATCACATCTTAAAATAATACGGTCAAAAATAATAGACTTCAAAATACACTTTGAAAATATCACAGTAATCGTCGTCGAAAATGCGATTAGGAAGCGATATTATCGTGGCGTGTCGTTTTCATAGTGCGTTGTTATGTCGCTGTGATATTTTCGACGCGTTTTTAAACGCGCGTTTTATCAGGACATCGTATCAGGACACCGTTTGATAGATATATAACATCAGGACACCGTAACATTTTTGAAATTCTAATATTTATAATTAAAAAGTGATTGATATAAAAATATATTTTATTTGATCCACCAAAATCATTGAAAGTTTTATTTCTAATAAAACATTATTTAATATGCGCGATTTTCCACCAATCAATATTAATGCTAAATAAAACAATTTATACAAATATATAGAAATATAATTAATTTTATTTCTAATTTTGCTCAATTTAATACTTTTTGTTGAAATTGTAAATTATTGATTATTTTTAATTATTTCCTTTTATATTTTAGTTTTACTGTTGTGGTGATATGTGTTGTCATGATTCTGTCAAAGTTGAAATGAGAAACGTCAAAATGAAGTAAGATGTATGTGTTTCAAACACCAATATTAAATGTTGTATGTTAATACTAACGTTGGTGAATGTGACCTGTGTGCTTGTCAGTGTTATATTGGTGCTCGGTTATATTGTTTACATTATAAATAAAATTCTATCGAAAATGGATCCAGAGGATGCGAAGTTTATGAGAACGTAAGTTGCCCTATGTTGACTCATTGTAATACCAATTAATTTAAATGTTTCTGCATTTCTTTAATTACGTGATTATTTTTATCTAATTTAAAGCAGTTTTTTGTATATAAATCCATCTTATTAAATTAGGTCTTGCTATAGTTTTTCAACCTATTTTTAATATTGTACTCCCAATTTAGTTTCTGTGTCATGTTTTATCATAAAATACTATAAAATGTTATTATACATAACATCTGTATAATATTTGATATATTTTGCTTATTCATATTTGTGTGCAATTATATTGATGAATTTTATCATTAAAAATTAATCACAGTAAAATTACAACAAAACAAAGTCTTATAAAACTTATACAGTGGTACCTTGACATGCAAGTGTCAAACCTTACTAGTTTTTCAAGATACAAGTCATATCTACTGATTTTTTGCTTACAGTTACAAAAACATTACATTCAAGACCTAACAACTGTTATTTGTTAGGGTCCGAAATGTCATTTGTTAATAAAGTTTTAATTGTAAGTACATATCTTTCATTATTATTCATATTTTTCATATCTTAAGAAGAAATTTCTGTCACTAATTGACACTTAATAATTATGTTCGGAAAGTATTTGCAAAGTATATATATATATATATATATATATATATATATATATATATATATATATATATATATATATATATATATATATAAGCAAATGGGGGTGGGGGTTGAGCATTGGACAGGTTTTTATTGAGAATCCCTGTAGATCAAATTGAAGAAATGGCATAAATAAGTAAAAAAGATACACTTTTTCTATTCAGCCTTCTCCCATGTCTCCTGTCGTTATAATTTTATACTTAAACCAGTTTTTCTGATATATAATGCTTTTATGCAATATTTCTTATTTATGTACATCTCTTTATTTAAAAACATACAACAAAAAAAAGTTGTGTTTTGGGGGTCCAAAACAGATTAATAGTATTTGAATTCATTTTATTGGGGAAAATTGATTTGACAAACGAGTGAGTAGATTTATAAGCTATGTCATAGAACGAATTAATCTCATCAAGGTACCACTATAGTTTTCTTTCATTCATGATTTTTATTGATGATTTGTGGTTACAAAATATAGGAACTAATACTACTGTGTCATAAATACATGATGCAAAACTAAACACGAGGGGTCATCCACTCTTGCAATACATTTTAATATTTAGATGCATTACTCCACATTACTTTGCATTTCTTAGCAGTACGTAAATATAACACCACATTACACAAAGTACACTTGGTGGATTGCTTGAATTACTCTTGCATTTCCTGAATTACATTCACATTACATTCGCATTATGGCCATATTACGTCCCCACTACACCCACATGAGCCTCTCATTGCCCTCATCATGTGCCGTGTCCTGCAGTAAGACAGTGAGCTCCTACTAAACTCTTACTAGGGAAGCTCTAGAGGATGCTCTTAAAGACAATGATAATCCTGCCGAAAAAAATATAGTGCTTCAAAAACATGAAACAATTTCACGAAGTTGTCAAGTAAAAAATAATTTTGACGTTACACAATATAAAATAACTGACTTTCTTCAAATCTGTGAAACAATACAAAGCACAATTAAAAAAAAACTCAAGTACTTGCAGAATTTCAAGCTAATCTAAATATCGTTGGTGACACACAAATATTCAAATCATTTAGCAAAGAAAATACCACAGGATTTTTTTAAATGTTGAAGAACTCCGTCAAAAGAAACTCAAATGAAAAATCAAAATCAGGAAATCGATATCCAGATCAACTGAAAAAAATGGCCTTGTAACATTTCATTACTGTGAGCCGATTGGCATATGAAGCTTTGATGACAAATATGAATATGGAACTTTGGGCAATTTTTATTATTAGGCAAGACAGTCCTAAAATCAGTCCTAAGTTGGTTGTTCTGCACTAAATTTTAGGAAAACTATCATCAGATAGAATTCATCACGTAAAAGGAATTAGATCTCTAAAAGAGAATAAAAAGAAGAATGATGATCCAGAAGAAATTTGTACTTTGGAAGGCAAGGACTGTTATACAAGTGAATGTGAAATGAAAAGTGACAGTGAATTAGAAAATGCAATAGACTTTGCAATTTCAGCACAACAAAAAATAAAATTTGAGATAAAATTAGAACAAGAAAAATATTCCATCATATACTAGACAACACATATTATATTAGACGTATAATATAGTATATTTTGTAACTAGGGTGGTTGGTTGTCAATTTGGCACGAGAGCGAAATTGGCGAAGTGACGAAAAAAATTAAAGTTAATTTGATTCGAAGTTCGAAGGGATGATGAAGTGGTGAAAAAAAGTCATTTTTGTCAAGATCATAGCTTTGCGTTCTCAAGCCCATCAATGGCTTTTTAAATGGGAACATTATTTTGTTATTTTTTTATTAAGACGTTATAGCTGATATTCAGACGAATTCAATGACCTATGATATATCATACCTTGAAATGATTTGACCAGTGTAATTCCAAAGTAAGATATAATAACTGTGCCGAAAATAGTGTTGTACAGTGAAGCAGAGAGAGGAGGAATTATTCTGATTGGTGAGACCAGCAGAAACTCTTTGCAAGCGCAGGAACATTATGTTATCAGAAATCATCCTTCCCGTCGACATTTCGATAATATTCATTAAATTTCCTTCATTCAGGAAATATTCATTAATTACGGGAAACGGGCAGCGTCAATCCACCCAACGGGAAACGTTGCAAGACTAAAACAAACGAAGAAGCAGTGATTGCTGTTTGTAAATTAATGTAATTCAATGTGAGTCGTGGTGTTTGCCAGTGAAGTAGTTGTTTTTAAGAAATGTTTTTCATAGAAAGATTAGTTATACTAATGATGTCAACTTTGTTGACGACATTTTATGGCCTTTTATTGGCATATATACAAAACATTTTAAGTAAATACATTAGAATACTATACATCATATATTACAGATCACATATTACCGGAATAGGTTCTTCCTTGGTACCTATTTGCTCTTTCCACTTTTTCACCCTCCTTAACAATTCCAAACCATTTCCCCTTTCATCCATATACTCCTTCCATTCTTGTCCTAGCCTTTTCTCCTGTTCCTTCCATTCATTCCTTGTACAATCTTCCATCCAATGTTCCCATCTATCCTCTCCTGTCCCACATACTCTACACTTCTTATATTCTTCACTCATCCAATATTTCCTACCACACTCTTCACTTCCACACTTAAACCGTGCTAGTATGACTTGCGCGTCTGACTCTTTACTTAAGTTTAAGTAGGTTGGTAAACGACCATGCACCTGAATCCTTGCATATTCTTATCAGAAAAATCTACTATTGGCAATTTTGCTTTGGCGTTCCTGTAATTCTACCTCAACTAATTGCCCACCTATCATTTCCATCCAATTTGCACCTTCCCTCTTAAGTTTTTCTAGTCTCTCGCCAGATATCCCTCCTCTTTCATATCATTTCCTTTCCTATCTTATTCCTATCATTGACGATATGTACACAATGATTTCCTAGAAATGATAATCTTTGAAGAAAAGATACAAATGTTACTATTTAACCAAAATTTCTCGCTCCCTGGATTAAGAGAAGTTTAGTAATCCATTGGTTTGTTCGTTTGCCGAATTTAGCGCCAATTGATTTCTTCACATGAGGAGCTATAAATATGGAATGTTCATGCCTGCACCGCTATCGCTAAAGAAAATATTCGAATCTCAAGAGAATCGTTCATCCGACGTCTTCAAAAATGTATCGAGATTAACACTATACAAAAAAAAAATCTGCAAATTTGCAAGTTTTCTAGTTTAATATACTATTAGGGCTAGTTTTTTGGAAAGCAAATAACAAATGGCAAATTTTCTGAATTAAAATTCGTCCGAGGGTCTTTGTTGCGTCTTTCCGAGTATTTTTTCGAGGGATTTTCGGACATATCCCCCTCTGGTCAGGATTCAAATTTAAAATCCGACCGTTTTGGTTTCGCGCAATGCCAAATTTTTCGGAAAATTACTTAATTCTGCAAGGCTCGGTACAAAATGCTTGCTCTAGTTTTTCAAAAAATCAAGAAAAAATTTCCATATGATCCAATGTGGACAATTTCAAATGTGGCCGAATCCATGCAATTATATTATTAATAATATGTATACAACATCTATATTTCAATACTTTTTTTATAACAATTTGGGTTAAATCAATTTCTTATTCTATAGAGAAGAGAATCATATACATATTTGGCAAAATTATATAGCACCCCAACTGGATATATACCTTTAACAACTTTTCTAGAAAATCATGCGGATACTTCAAATCTTCCAACAACTTCTTCAGTTTCTAAAGGTTTATTCCATAATCTATATAACGGTATTTCTGAAAATTTAGTAAAAACTCCACTTCTTATACTCTGGTCCAAACTTCTTCGAACTGAAGAAGTTTGCACCAAGTTCCCCATTGTTTTGTTTCTCTACAGTTTCCCGAAAAATCAAGGAAAATCTCAATATTTTCAACAAAACCAAAGATGGTTTTCCCAAGATTTGCAAACCCTGATTTTCTCAAAACCGTAGGAAATTAAACCGATTTTCCAATTACGTTCCATCAAACGATTTACGGTCGATAAGGAAAACTGCCAAAAGTTCTGCAGTAGGCTTTCTTCGGGAAGGTTCAAAATAAAAAATAACGTACAGTTACGACAATGGCTCCTATGGCTTTATTATAAATTTACGTACGTCTACATCGTCACCTACCATATTTCAAATAAAGAAAACGTATTAGTATGTCAACGGACTGCAATGTGTTAATGGCCATCACTTCGAACATTTGTTGAATTTGTGTACAATAAATTTTCTGCACAAAAAGTTTAATGACATTATTAAGATATTCTTATTGGCAATATCATCACGATTTCCCATTTTTACTCGTGTATTTTGGTGAAAAATCATTTCATGGTCATATCATAGATATGGATTTTGCTATAGTTGGATTCGTCTGTTTATAGTTGGATTCGTTTTGCTATAGTTGAATTCGTCTACAGTTGGATTCGTAAAAAAAAACATTTGAAAAATCATCGAAGGCTTTCGGAACGCAAAAAGAAGAACCTTGACAAAAATGATTTTGTCACCATTGTCCTTACGAAATCAATCAAATTACCTCTGAACATTTTTTCTCACTCTACACGCAACGGAGATATTTAGGGTGGTCACGTTCAATCGTCCGCCCTGTATACTTTATTATATTATTAATAATATGTATACAACATCTATATTTTAATACTTTTTTTATAACAATTTGGGATAAATCAATTTCTTATTCTATAGAGCAGAGAATCATATACATATTTGGCAAAATTATATAGCACCCCAACTGGATATATACCTTTAACAACTTTACTTACATTTAAAAGTGAGCCCAATTATATTATAGTAAAATTATACAATAAAATATTTGTTATATCCTTTAATTGAAACAGCTCACAAATGGGACATTTTGAATCAAATTGGGATGTGAGTCATAATATAAATATAAAATTAAAAGAATTTCATTATATGAGCCATTAGTGTGAGTCAGAATAAATAACATAGCGGCTTATATTTGAGCTGATTTATAGCAAACGTGTTAAGGGGGGCATTTGTCTGTCAGAATAAATAACAAAGTGACATATATGAGCAATAGTTTGTCTGAATAAATAACAAGGTGTATATTTTGTTGAAAATGTCATTGTTGATTACAATTTCTGTAATCTTTCGTAGTATACCTTTTCATAGTTGAAATTTTTTTCTGCGCATCTGCCAATTTCCGCCATGTTTTTCGGGCATTTTTTGGCGTATAACCAGTAAAAATAACAAAATGTGCCCGAAACTTTGAAATTCCCGCCTTTTAAACATGACGGACGCGCATGCACTTAACTAACCGTAAAAAAGTCTATTGAGTCACTTTCAAAAATACAAAATAATTTTGACGTACGTGCACAAATTACTGTGATACAAAGAGCTAATAAATTAAAAATAACCTTTTTCTAGGCAATAAAATACTTTTTGCGTCCTATTAGTAGGACGCTAGCAGAATTTGATGAAGTGTAAATAAAATATTTACACATACAGTTCAATAAACCAAATTGAAATCTGCCTTGACTGCTAAATCTAAGCTTCTTGCCTATATTTTCTAATAACATCCAGTCTTGATCAAATTTACCTACTTTTTTTTTTCATCTACGAAGAAAACTAAGAAGCCGATAATTTATTAAGACCTATATAATATACTTACAAAATAAAAATGTTTTTTTTAATTTTAATTCAAATTTATCTAATTGATGTTGCTAATACTGGTGGTGGTGGCCTAGTAATCAAGGTGTCGGATTAGTAAGCCATAAGTCCCAGGTTCAAATCCCGGGGACACGACTATGGAAATAAGCCACTGTCCTCCTGTATATGGCTCTGGCAAGGCTGTCACAGTAATCTGCCAAGAAAAAAAACCTCCCCTACAATAGTGGCTCCACTCACGTTATAAACTGTAAGGGCTCCCTATACTTGTTTGTGTCTAAGATCTAGACACCAAGCACAAGTGTAGGCAAGTGGACGTCAAACTCCACTAGGACTGTAGCACAACAGGAAATGTTACTAATATGTAGTTTTTTAAATAAAGCGTTGAGGAAAGGCAATGGAGAAATCTTTCTATTTATCTATTTATATATTATTCTATTTATTCATCCAATTCGAGTGTTAAGGTAAGACATGAACCAAAAAATATGACAAAATGTCTATGCCTTGCAAACCCTACCTTAATAAAAATAATGCCCAAGACTTTATGTAGTAGATGAAACATGATTGTTATTAGCTTACATTAAATAGAGACAATAACAATATCATTTATTTTTGTAAATATTATTATAAATTGGTATATTAAATTTCCTTTATATGTATTTTGTTTTTTGTTTTGTTATCCAGCATTTGCATATGGGTAATATGTATGTGAAAGGTTATTTAAATAATATTCTCATTTAATATGTTTGGTTTTTGGTATAGTGCAAGCACTCCTTAGGCCTTGAGGCTCTCGAGGTCGTAGAGCCTAATATAGCTATTTGTTTGAAAGAATTTAAGATTACACAGTGACTAATTCTAAAAGCACATAGTAATATTGTATGTTATATAATATCAGTGAAGTTATATAAACTCATTTCAGAGAATTAGTTTAAGAAGTTAGAAATGGATGGGAAAATGTGAGTAATCGTTAGTATTATAACAGCAGTTTTTAATTTGTTACTTAGAAGTTAAATTAGTATTTTGACTTTTGGGGTTAGATTAAATAAGGGCTAGAATAATTGATTGTTTTATTTTAGTTCTATGGAAATCAATATCTAGATGGGTGAATTAAAATTCAGACACATTTATTGCATAATAATATTTATTTTAAATTGAAATATGTTATTGTAATGAGAATAAACAATAAGATAATTTGAAATATTTACTGAAAGGTTTTGTGTTATAAATTTAATTAAATAGTGAATAGGATGGTTGCGACCGTTACTACGTGGTAATCCATATTTACACTGAATTGATAAATTCACTTTGTTTTAACCACATTTATTAAATCTAACCACAATTTGTAAAAATATTGTATAACTTGTTATTCACAGTTATATAAATTTGAACACATAACACGATTCGAATTTCGACTGGTGAATGTCATTTTCAAGTGGTTTACAAATTGAGGATTGATTGTGTTTATACTGAGGGTTTTTTGGCAGAGTGAGGTGCCTTTCTGCAATGGGGAATATGCATAATTTTTTTTTATTTGCTTATTTCACTTGTTACTTTGTTTTAATATAGTAAAAAATATAAAATATAAATACTGAAAGTGTTTCAAATAATTTTCAAACTAATATATAAAATACGGATTAAATTTAAAAACCTGTTGAACGGTCCCATTTATCGCGCGCTTTGGATGACGTCGAAGAGCACATTGTCATTCAGTGTTGTTTGTTCATTGTTGTGTTGTTTGGATTTGCTATTTCGATCATGGAAAAAGCTAAAAAAACATTTTATAGATATTGTATAGTACCGGCATGCAAAAACACTATTATAAGTACACCTGAGAATGTGTTTGATAAAGTCCCAATCGAGGTGTATAGTCCACGCTACCTACATCTTTTGCGCATGCGATACAAAATATGCTGTCACAAATGCATCTATTTTTGGTAGATTGTCCGATTGCGCTTTAAAAAAACACTTTCAGTCATTGTTCTTGATAATTTCTAATGTCACTATATACCAAAATCGCCCTAGGTAATGGAAAACACTACAGAAATATTTCACAGAAATATTTCACAAAACAGAACAGTGAACATTGACGCCGATAAATATCATAACGTGCACGTCACAGAGCATATTTCGATTCGACCAATGGTGATGCGTTTCGCAAATTGAATTTCACTCTCACAATTTGGACTTGGTCCAAAAGGATTGGTTGATATAAGTTTTAGGACATTAAATACAAACCGCATAAAGTTTATTCATCCAATATTCGATTAGAAGTATACAAAACTCAACATACAATAAATGGATGAAGTTCTACAATAAATAGCTGGATAAATACAAAAATAAATTAATCAATCCAAAATTCGGTTACTTCGTACAAAATAAATTTCTTCATCCAAAAAAGGTTAATTCATCCAAATTAAAATGTAATCATCCAATAATTGATTTTTTCTTACAAACAATGATTTTTCCTTACAATAATTGATTGAATCGTTCAACATATTCGAAATTCACCCAAAAAAGGTTTTATATTTTACTTAATAAGTGCAAAATGCAAATTTACGAGTGTATTTAATAATCTTCACAATTTTATTATATGCATAAAAATACTGAAAGGAAAAAACTGTTCACCTTATTGATGAGTGGATTAGCTCGGAAATAAATTGCATTATTCTATCTGCTTATATATAGTATATATAGCTTCTTATATATAGTGCATCTATCTTCTTCTTCTTCTTTCCAATAGCCCTACTTTGGACCACGCTTGTTCAACTATTGGCTTTGATCTTTGCCCAGTACTGTCGCATCTTCTGCCGGTGTAGCTTCTTTCCCTCTTCTGTCCAGGGGGTACCTTTCCTTCGGGGTTTTTCCTGAAATCCACGGACTTCCTTCAGTGTTTTTCCTGAAATCCTCGGATCATCCTTTCCTGAAATCCTCGGATGAATCCTTCAGGATGCATCTCACAGAAGACTGTCTGTTTTGGAGATCTGTTATTCCCACTTCTTTAATATCCTTCTCGGTTTCTGTCAACCAAGTGGTACGAACCTTCTTGTTTTACCAGAATGTGAAGAGACTGTTGGTTAGTCGGTTTGGAGTCAATCTTGCAACGTGGCCATAGAAAGCTACCCTTCTTTTCCTTGCACAGTCAGAGAGCCTCTCAATATGTTCGTAGAGCTCAGAGTTATGTCGTCTTCGGAATTCCCCATCTTCCTTTACAGGGAATGCCTAGGATCTTCCTGATGATTCTCTTCTCTCTGATTTCCAATTTCTCTACCGGAGCTCTTCGGTTCAAGGAAAGACACTCCATGGCATACAGTGCTTCTGGTCGTAAGACTGATGTGTTTGCGCTCTCTCTTTCGTTACATGCGGCGTTAGTTAGAAATAACATTTGAAGGAATCAAGTCCTTGTTTGTAAAATTCGTTTATTGTGAAGATATAATTGTATTTTGTATAAAAAAATTGTTTGTAAAGAGCAATCAAATTTTGGATGGACCAACCTTTTTTGTACAGTTAAACCTTTTTTTGGGTAAATTGATTTTATTTTGTACAAATCTATCAATTATTGTACTAAACCATTATTATTTGTAAGCTTCAATCGATCATTGGGGGTTTATATTTTATTTTGGACGAAGTAACCTTTTTTGGATGAAGTAATCGTTTTTTGTATGAATAAACCGAATTTTGTATTTTTCCAGATATTATTTGTAAAAAAGCATCTATTTTATTGTACGCAAAAAATCCAAGCATTTTATTTTGGACGAAGTAACCTTTTTTTTGATGAAGTAATCTCTTTTTGTATGAATAAACCGAATTTTGTATTTTTGCAACTATTTTTTGTAAAAAAACATCTATTTATTGTACGCAAAAAATCCAAGCCAATACAAACTAAATGAGAAAATAATGGTTTTAGGTTAGGTTAGATCATAATCATAAACTTAAATCATAAACAAAAAAAAATCAATTAAATTTAAATCACTTGCATATTCCCTATTAGGGAATTAGGTTGTTAAATAAAAAAAAAAACGATTTTTTAAGTTTTTTAAAACCTTGAAACTTCATTCTAACATTCAAACATAAACATTCTTTATAAAATCGTCGTTTAAGGATTTTTTCCGCGCACTGTTTAAAACCATTGGTTTCGACATTTAACAATGTGGGACATTTAAAAACATTTTTTAAGGAGTTCTTTTTGTAATACTCCTACACGATGGTACCAAACAAACACGATAACTTTTAATATTTGACTTTTAATATTTGACATATTTGATATGTCTACAACAGCTACTGTATCAACAAAGTCAGGCGCGGGTAAAAATTATTACGTCATTTTACGTCACGACGCGACCGGCCTGTTTTCGGTACGAATGTTTAAAAATATATTTTCAATTTGTTATAACATTTAAATTACAACGAAAACAAGAAAACAAAATAGAGTTTTGTTATAAAACTTATACATGAGCTTTCGATTTATGACAAAAAAAATGATTCAAATACCCAATTACCTGGAGACGATTGTGCAAGATTAAAAAGTTGCGAAAAGATTAAGTCGGTTTGCTCGTTAAGGAGATTAACGGATGGGTTACGGCTCTGCTTGAAAATTTCTAAACATTCCAGAAGATTGAGTTTCCGGCCTTTGTTGCAAGATTTAGAGATTGTCTATTTTCGGGAATTTATGATCGCATTCGGAACAATTAATTATATATACGGCATGCCGGATTATTTGAGACAATTTTGAGGAGGGTTGAAAAGTACTTGAAGATTTTGCTTTCGAAGAACGTTTGCGATTTGTTCGGTTGTTTTGCCAAAATGTGTGAGCGGTTTTCGGATTTATTCGAGCCATTGTTATTTGAGTTCGTTTTAACTGAATAGAATTATAATTGAAAAAAAAGTACATGGCAGAAAGTCCTCGAGCGCAGTAGTCTTTGTCTATTAATTTCTATTTCCAAAGGACAAAATTTGGTTCTTTACATCATAGACCTAACTGTGGAGACTTCAAAGTAATCTTATAATAAAATTACTAGTTTTGTAATAATTTGTTTAGGTTTGAAACTTGCTTGAAATTTGGCATTAAATAAATAAATGACAGCTTTAAACACTGATTCATATACTTCTTCTGTGATTACTCAAAATTACCTTTCAATATGTTTCTTATAAAATTTCGTATGGTAAACATTAGTTAATTTGGATAAAATGGCTGCCTTGTTTTTTAGCTTTCTTTGTGGAGTTTTCTCTTTTTAAGAAGGGAACATAATAAGATAAGATTGGAATAAAGTAGAAACAAGTGAAGAATAAAACAAATATGTATGAAGTGTCACTATTTCTGTGTAATCAATACAGAAAATAAAACATGTACTCTTGAGCACTAATGGTGGTATTTTGTTACATATTGAATAAATATGAATGTGACAATTTTAATCTATAAATATGAAATGCACATTTTGTGTCATTGACTTAGGTATACAAAAAATATAAACCCCAATTATTTGCTAATTTATTAATTACTTTATAACTTTCACTTATATTAAAACATATTTTTATATTTATGAAATTTCTTTTTATATTTTCGAGGACACAGATTACTAAATTGCATTTATGAACTGACAAACATTGAATACAGGGGTCAGCAACCCATTTAGGAGTGACCTATTTGATAATTTCAAGTAACCCAATTTAGTTCCGAAAATAAAGTATTGTTCTTAATTTTATATAAGTTGTTGTCTAATATGTACTTCAATATTTCAATAGTATTGTATATACGATGGTAAGGTATATGTGATGGTAAGGTAAGCTATATAACTACAGGATAGTTTCACAACTTCAATAAATAGGCAAGTTAATTTGGAATATTGACAAACTTGAAAAACATATTTAGTTTCGGGGCGCCCGTGATAGATAGGCTTGCAATTATTATTAGATTTGAATCAATAAATAGTTCGAATAATTCAATGAAGAACTGTGCGTTCTTGCTTCAATGAATGACACTACCAAATATACTGATATTTTTGTTCAAAAAGTACAAAATTTTACAAATTTAAACAATGAGCAAGTATTGGATATAAGAAGTAAATTATGTTGCATAACTACTGATGGTGCTCCAAGTATGAGACGAAAAACTGTTTAGTTTGTAAAACTAATGGAAAATGAAATTGGCTGCTTACTTTAATCGTTTCATTGTATTACACATGAAGAAAATGTATTTGCAAATACATCTACGCAAAAACTTAAGGATGTAATGGAAAAGGTTGTTAAGATCTTAATTATGATAATAACGCGATCAGCATTAATACACAGGGGTTTGAAAGCTTTTTTGGAGGAAGTTGAATCGAAATATAGAGATTTGCTGATACATTCTGAAATACGATGGTTGAGGCAAAGTTCTTAATATTTTTGTAGAGTGTTTTGATGATATACAAATATTTCTTCTCGAAATCGGTGAAAATTATATCGAACTCGGTGATAAACAATGGTTTTTAAGATTTTGTTCTTTACAGACATAATGAACCATTATAATGATTTCAACCTACGACTCCTGGGAAATAATACCACACAATTTTGAAAATGTATGAGGAATGGAAGAGTTTTACTTCGAAATTAATATTATTTGAAACTGACTAAAACTGACTTTAAACTGATTGTTACAAAACTAAACAATTTCAATTCTTTCCCTTATTAAAAAGCGAACATGAAAAAGAAAATATCGATGAAACAAATGTACCAATATATTTTCGAAAGTTTAAAGGATTCATTAAGATTCATTTAATGTGAATATGAAAGTCGATTTCAAAGTTTTAAAAAGTATGGCGAAATGTTTTCTTTTATAAAAAAGCCTGACCAAATAGAAGAAAATGTTCTAAACGTGCAGTATTTTCAATATCTAAAATTGATAATTTTAGTTTAGAAATGATTGATTTGAAAAGTTCAACGTTATGGACGGATAAATTCAAGAAATTGCGGAAAGATATGGAAAAAACAGAATCAGAAAACAGATGAGCTTCTCATATCAACGTGTTGGGCATCTAGCCTAACCTAACCTACGAAGTTTTCATCTTTGAAAAAATGGCTTTGCCATTTTGTCATTTGCCTTTGACATTTGGATCAACTTATATATGTGAGCAAATATTTTTACAAACGAAATTTATTTTAAGCAAGAACAGAAACAGTTTAACTACCGAAACTAACTAACTATAAAGCAGACTTGACTAAATTAACGTCACAAGTTCTATATTGAAGGATCCATAGATTCGGCAGTTCGTTCAAGTTTGTTTATATAATATTAGAATTATACTTTCGAGTTTATCTTGTTATTCAATAAAAGACTGATTTAAAATTAAAATATCACTGACCCAAACGTTTCCTTATAGCTTACATTTTGATCCGCAGCCCAAAAAGGGTGCCGATCCCTGATTTAACATTTAATATAAAGTATTAAATATCTTATTAATTTGTTTTCATTAAATTGTAATTTTCTAAGAGAAAAATTTGACAAGATTAGACAAGACCAGACAAGACCACGTAAGACAAGGCAAGACTAGACAAGACTAGACAAGACTAGACATGACTAGACAAGACTAGACAAGACTAGACAAGACTAGACAAGACTAGACAAGACTAGACAAGACTAGACAAGACTAGACAAGACTAGACAAGACAAGACTAGACAAGACTAGACAAGACTAGACAAGACTAGACAAGACTAGACAAGACTAGACAAGAACTAGACAAGACTAGACAAGACTAGACAAGACTAGACAAGACTAGACAAGACTAGACAAGACTAGACAAGACTAGACAAGACTAGACAAGACTAGACAAGACTAGACTAGACAAGACTAGACAAGACTAGACAAGACTAGACAAGACTAGACAAGACTAGACAAGACTAGACAAGACTAGACAAGACTAGACAAGACTAGACAAGACTAGACAAGACTAGACAAGACTAGACAAGACAAGACTAGACAAGACTAGACAAGACTAGACAAGACTAGACAAGACTAGACAAGACTAGACAAGACTAGACAAGACTAGACAAGACTAGACCAGACTAGACGAGACTAGACAAGACTAGACAAGACTTGACAATACTAGACAAGACTAGACAAGACTAGACAAGACTAGACAAGACTAGACAAGACTAGACTAGACTAGACTAGACTAGACTAGACTAGACAAGACAAGACCAGACAAGACCAGACAAGACCGGACAAGACCGGACAACACTAGACAACACTAGACAAGACTAGACAAGACTAGACAAGACTAGACAAGACTAGACAAGACTAGACAAGACTAGACTAGACAAGACTAGACAGAACCACTAGAAGAACTGTGGGTATTAACAGACCAATTGAATAAAATATTCGAAAAAGTACAAGAAGCTTCAGATATTAAAGAGGCGCCCATTGGGAGACAGAAGTCGAGAGAGCAGAAGAAGTTTCGGAAAAGAACGGGCCAAAGACTAGACAAGACTAGACAAGACTAGACTAGACAAGACTAGACAGAACCACTAGAAGAACTGTGGGTATTAACAGACCAATTGAATAAAATATTCGAAAAAGTACAAGAAGCTTCAGATATTAAAGAGGCGCCCATTGGGAGACAGAAGTCGAGAGAGCAGAAGAAGTTTCGGAAAAGAACGGGCCCCTGGCAGCTTTTGATGGGGTTAATTTGGGAAAAGGATACATGCTTTTAGCTCCGCTCGATTGGGACCTGGCCTGGTGTGTGGCAGACAACATGAATCCCGAGTACCCAAAATGCTATGTAACATATACACGAGATCAATTGTTAGAATCACAGATCAAGACGCTTGGCAAAGTGGTATACGTAAGACAATCCATGGGATCTCCAACCGAAAACGGAGACATTAAAAAAGCGGGCGAGGAAAGTTGACAAAACCACCAGCTTCCAACAGTTATTTGATAGCTTGCAAAAGCTGAAGGATCTATCAGTAACTCGCCGCACGAAGAAATTGACTTTCGCCAAACCTAAGGTGGTAGAATGTCAAAATTCATCAGTCAAATTTATCTTCAGCACAAAAGTAGAAGACGAGAAAAAATGGCACAAAAGATATGAACTCTAGAAAATATAGTATAGATGCTACGAATAGTGATTTTGCCGAATACCGAATATCCGGCCACACTCTTGACCGAAGCGCCGAATATTCGGCGCGGCTTTTGGGTAAACTTTCGAAAAATGAGCGCGAGGCAGTGAGTGCGCGGCAGCGCAGCGCTACGCAGTACCATACTCGCAGTACCAAGTGCGTCAGAAAAGAAACAGTTAACACTGAAGGAAACATTTGAAAGGAAATTGTGGGGTTTTAATGGTCGAAAATCATGAAAATATCACTATTTAATCGGTGATATGATTGCCTTAGACAATGAACCATTATCACTTGTTGAAAGAGCTGGCTTTAAAATGCTTATGGAAAAAGCAGTACCTCAATACAAAATACCTGGCCGCACTCATATGACTCATATGATACTCATATGAGAAAATTATTCCCCATATATATCGTATATAATAGAATCTACTCTAAAATTGAAGCTAGTATTTCGCAAGCAACAGCAATATCAGTAACATCTGATATGTGGACATGTCAGCACAATAATCAAAGTTTTTTGAGTTTCACTGCGCATTCGTTATCTTCTAATTTTATTCTTGAACATGGCGTTTTAGCAATGAAGCCATTTGCAACCAGTTTCCTGAGATTAGTTCAAACACCAAGAGCAATGTTTTTAAACCTTTTTTCAAATGTGACCTCAAAATCTCTTCTCGACTGGATTAGACTGGACCCATATTGGAAAGACTGGACAAAACTATACCGAAATGAAACACATTTAAATAAAGTGGAGCTAGGTTTAAAATTGCTTAACTTGAGCTACCTCGAACTAGTTTAATGTCTATCTTATATTAGTCTGGATTTGAGTAGATGATAGGATTCACCTGGATTAGATAGAATTCAGTTACTTGATTTTACATGGATTAATTTTGTGTCAGATTAAATTAATTTAATCCCATTTAAACTCGGCGAGACAAGGCTGGGTTAAACCTTGAAACAAAATTTGACTAGACTGGATTAGAATAAATATTTAACTATATAACTATATAACACACTATATTTAACTACACAAAACATAAAAATAGACCATGTTAGCCTATGCAGAACTAACATTTAATTTTGGACAGCTCTAGGCCAGACTAGAATAGATGGATTTCGATTCGAGTCTAATCCAATCCAGCTCTAGTCACTGGACTTCACTTCACTTGTTCTGCTGTCTCTAGTTTTATATATTTTCTTTTGAAGTAGCTTTCAAAGTATTTTTGTATATCTCAAATTGGTTTAAAATGATTTTTGTATTATTATTTAGATGCACATTTTATCTAAGATGCAAATATTTTAGTTTATTTAAGTTTTGTCCTAATCTTATTGTTCTTCTTAATGTTTTAAGTGATCGACGACCTGGGACTCTGGATGTTCATCCTACCTTAAATGCAATTGTCTTAAATTATGAACTGGAAGTACAAATTCTGGGTCAGAATGACAGCGTTTTGTATGGAGAAAAACAGGTAATGACTAATGTAGAAAGAAATTACAATTGATTCACAATACACAAATGGTTACTTTATTGAGTAGAATAAATGCTGTCAGAAATTCGTGTCTCAGATACGTGAAAATGAAATGAATTGTCAAAATTAACAAAAATATCAACAAAAGGGCTTCTGTGGAGAAAATTCTGTGGAGTATTACAATAGGCAATATGCATGGAATTTAAATTCAGTTCAAATATTTTTTTTTCGAATCTTTATTGACCGGACATTTGAAATAAACCGTTATTTTTGTAATTAATATATTTTTAAATACTTAAAATTAATAAAGAAAGTGCAAATTAAGCGATGGAAATTGAAATTTGTAAAACGCAACACCATTGGTTAAAACGAAAGTGACGTAACATACCATATAAACAAGTCCGTATTTTTTACATTTATATGTCATTGCAGTCTTTTGGTTAGTAAACAAACGTCAAAAACGTCATGTTAAAAATGAAAACAGCTGTAGTAAACAATGGACTGAACTGTCAGTGGTAATTGACGTCATCAACAGATCGCGCGAAAATGGCGGCGTTTAAACAGCTCAAAATTTTTCTCAATTTTAAATATTTTTTAAAACTTAATTACAGCATTTTTAAGCAGAATTTATATTTTTTACTATGTTATAACGGTGTAAACAGTGAAATAAAAATGTAAAAAACATACATATATTCCCTATTCTATTATGTATTCTCATGTAAATATTTTTCCATAGAATTTAAGGAAGATAATTGAATTACCTATGCTAAACACTAGATCTGATTGCAACAGTCTTGCACGGGAAGTTTTATCACACTGTGACCTAATTCATCCATCAAGACTAGTCGAACTGGAACAGACAATATTCTATTTGAAGAAACGCAAAATACACAACTCAGTTAAAGGTAAAAATTTGCGCGAAAATAGCAGAATTATCCTATGAATAATAAATTTGCAGATGTCGACAGTGGAAGAATTAGTTTGCATGAACAAGACGGTGCAAACATAAATAATTTAAATGAGTATATTGAGTTGCTCTACGAGGGCATTCCAGAAAAAATTAGAGCTTCCATGTTGATATTGCAACTCGCAAGAGATTCGGAGAATTTGGAATCACTTTCAAAAAATGGTAAAATATTAAGAATTTAGCAACATTGTATTCTAATTTAACATTTGTAATTATAGAAACGATCCTCAGTGCCCTTACAAGAGTTTTAAGAGAAGATTGGAAGAAGAGTATTGTTTTAAGCACAAACTTAATCTTTATCTTCTTTTGTTTTTCCACATATTCTTGCTTTCATCATGTTATTCTGCATTATAAGGTAATTATTTTTGATTGATAGAAAACCATTGTTAGTAAATAATAGTGTGACCATCAATGTCATCAAATAATTGACTTTTTTTGTTTAGATTGGTTCATTATGTATGAATGTGATTGGTTACGAATTGACCCGTTTCGAAGAATGGAAGAACGATCTGGAAGCAAACAAACTCCCTGAATCAAATCTGCGACGATCTTGTTCCAACAGCATTAGTATGTCCGAAATACCCCGTAGTCGAATCCCCGAAAAAGTCCGCCCAAAATCAGGAAACTTCAGCGACGTAAATATGAAATCCGTTATGGAAGGCAGCGTTTACGAAGATCTCAGCCAATCCATCGAAAGCATCGACGATAAAAAGCAACTATCCGAAGCCGAGAAAGCCAAGAGATACAGAACGTTGATTAAAAAACAGGAGCAGCTTTTAAGGGTTGCTTTCTTTTTGTTGCTGAATATAGCTGAAGATGAAAATGTCGAGGAAAAAATGACGAAGAAAAGCATTGTGGAATTGTTGGCAAGGGCTTTAGAAAGGGATAACGAGGAGTTGCTAGTGTTAGTTTTGACTTTTTTGAAGAAGTTGTCTATTATGCAGATTAACAAGGATGATATGGCTGAGTTCCAAGTTATTGATCAGTTGCCCAAAATGTTACAAAGTAGTAACGTTGATGTTATCCATTTAAGTTTGAAGTTACTTTACAATTTATCTTTTGATGAAGATTCCAGACAAAAGATGGTCAACTTGGGTTTCTTACCCAAATTTGTTAGCCTTCTATGTAAGTATTGCCACGTAATAATTGTTTCTACGCCCTACAAAACTACTCTATTAAAATAAAAAATCTACTTTATATTCAGTTACTTCATAAAATTAAAAAATTCATGTGTTAGTGTACCTTAAGATAGCGGCCATAAAACTTTTATAGTGCAATTATTAATGTATTATTTATAGCTGATGATAGACATCAAGATATAGTACTAAAACTTCTTTACCATCTAAGTTATGATGATGAAGTTAAAGCCCAATTTGCTTACACAGACTGTGTTTCATTAGTAAGTTCCCAATCATTTGTTTTTGCAAAAATCTAATTATTGAATGGTTTTCTTTAAGATTGCTGATATGTTATTATTAAGTGTAGATGATCAAGTAGATCAAGTGATGGTGGCTCTTTGTATTAACTTAGCTATAAATACTAGCAATGCACAACAGATGGCTGATAGTAGTAGACTACATAGTTTAATGACGAGGGCTATTTCGCACGAGGACTGTCTACTTATGAAAATGATTCATAATATTGCAGAACATAATTGTACTAGAGCCAGCTTTATAGTAAGTTTAAATTTAATCTTATAGCATGGGTATTTACAAAGTTTGAACATAAATATACTCTGTGAAATAAAAAATGCAACACTAAGAAGGGGTAGGAATTTTAGGGGTAGGGTTACAAATTTAAATTTAATTTAAAATAATCCAGTAGGCATGGCAAATTTGATATTGTACTTGTTGTTAAAATCGAAATTATCTGGTGTATTTCTTGCGAGATTAAGTCGATTTTGATATTGTTTTTGGTGACAATTCTTTTCTTTTTGAGATCTTCTTTGCGTTTTCAGGTGGCGATTATGCCTACAGTACGGCAACGTGAAAATTATCGACAGCTGAGTTAATTCGACAGCGGTCGTATTATTTACTTAAGTAAAGGTGGTTTTTAATTCAGGAAAATTGCTAATCGTTTTAACTCGGTATATAGTACGGTATTATAGTACAAGCATGTTTTATAGAAAATCAAGAACGTCGTAGAAAATGAAGTGGACGGCGAAGACAAACAAATGTAGCCCAGGATCGCATTAAAATACTGATTCTCGAGTACAAGATCAATAGCCGATCTATGGTTTGGAAACGAAGGACCTCTTGTAACCCTTCGTACAGTTTACCGACGAATTAGAGCTTTTGGCTTGCAGTCCTATCGACCGCATCTTGCGCTTCCGCTGACGACTCCTCATCGACAGCAACGTTTGAAGTGGTGTACCTTGTGACTGGATTGGGACGTAGAATGGCATAGAGTGGTCTTCAATGACGAATCCTCATTCTGCATGGGAATGTACGATGGTCATATTAGCGTCAGACGCAGATGTGGAAAACGTCGCCATGTGCAGTTTTCTGTTGAGCGGCATGTGCACCACACAGTGGGGGTTATGGTATGGGGTGTATTGTTTATGGAAGCAGGTCTCGGTATTCATCCGAGGCAATATGAATGCCCACCGATATGTTGATGAAACGGTAGAACCCAATATCCTTCGATTTCTCCAGGAGCTGGAGGACCCGATTTTTGGTCCTAAGTTTGGTCCAAGAATTCTTACCCTTTCTTGATTCTCCATTTCTTATGTCACAGAGTATATTTGAAAATAATATGATTCTATGCTTTATTTAAATGTATATAGTTTGAATGTATATAGTTTAAATGTATATCATGAAATGGAACTTTCTATTAAAAAATATTTTCTTAGGAATTCGTTGGAGACTTAGCAAAAGCGGCCACCGAATCAAAAAAGGAAGATTTTGTCTTAGAATGCATTGGCGTGCTCTCCAACCTCCACTTACCAGACTTAGATTGGGCAGAAATATTTAAACACTTCAATATGACCAGCTGGGTGCGAGACATTCTAAAATCAAATAGTGCTGAACCAGACCTAATACTAGCAGTAAGTACAATAGACAACAAAACTTTTTTCACCACATACTATAAATTATATACAAAATTGCTTCAATAATTTGCATTAACTATTAATAAATATTATTTTTCTAGGTAATTGTATTGTTGGGTACATCAGTATCAGACGAAGGTTGCTCCGTCCTCCTATGCAAATCGGACATAATTTCCTGCTTAATAGACCTTCTAAAAATGCATCAGGAAGATGACGAAATGGTACTCCAAATAATCTACGTCTTCATGGTCTCGCTATCGCACTCGCAAAGTATTGACTACGTTGTAAACGACACCGAAGCCCCCGCTTACTTAATCGATCTTCTGCAAGACAACAACAAGGCCATTCGAAAAACTTGTAACATATGTTTAGACATGATAGCAGAGCGTAGTCCAGTTTGGGGTGAAAGGATTAAGATTGAAAGATTTAGGAATCATAATGCGCAGTGGCTTCAGATGGTGGATTCGCATCAATTAGAGCCTGAAGTCGAGGAGGAGGATTCTGAGTTGCCTCCATATCTCAATACTGACTTTTTGAGTATTTCTGTTGTTCCACCATTAAAAGGTAAACCATTAAACAAATGTTTTGCTCCCAAGGCTTATGTTTGTTGCAATATTGTGATTACTTAGATATGATAGGGTATTGTTAGCTAGGGAATGTTTCTGTAACTAAAATCTGTGGTGGTTATAGGGTTTTTTGAACAAATATACCAATCACGGTTTGTTGTCGTAGAGAGATTTTATTTACAATCTAATATATAGGTACACAACGTTACGGCAATGAATCGAAACTCACTATATTACTTCACGTGGCTTGGAACTACTCTTCGGCGTGTCTTGCTTGAAGTAACTGATGTAACTCAAACTAGAACTTCTACTGACTTGTCTGAACTCGGTGGCAACTCGAACTGAAACTTCTACTGACATGTCTGAACTCGGTGGCGTTCGTGTCTTCTAGCTTCATAAGCTCCTTGAACAGGTGGGATTCAAATTGTCTTCCTTGGTTGGATGTAATTTTCCGCGGAACTCCGAAGCATGAAATCCAGCTTTCCACTAGGGATCTTGCAACGGTCTCGGTAATTATGGCTGACAATAGGTATAGCTTACGGTCAACATGTGATTATCGCGATGGGTCTAGCATAGAACGAATGCCTATTTGTAAGGATTTAATGTGAACGGCCCATTGTCGCTACATCACCCCCTTGCCAGTGACAACGCTACATATTCTTTGTTGCTGTTCTTGATGTTGTTGTTGAATTTGTTGATGTTGGCTTCCTCATAGACGGTTGAATGCGTCATCATAGGCGTTGTTGTTGCAAGGCATCTTTGTATACGTCGTATGTTGATAGGCGGCTTCCTATGCAAAACCAGCCTGCCCCTATCAGTATGAGTCGATTAGCAAGGTTAACAAGTCGATAGCGGTCTTGTAGACGGTAGAAGTCGTCCTTGTAGTCACTTGACGTAGTTGTTGCGTTTGCTAGGTTCTGTTTACCGTATCCCGCTTGCAGGCGATCGAGGAATCGTACTCGTCTGCCTGACCTTGTGTTGCAACTAGGTTGTACTGTTGGCGTAGGTACATTTCCTGTTATGCTCTCATTTCGGTATTGCTCTCATCGGTCGGTACATTCCCTGTTATGCTTCCTTCGGTGGTCGGAATCTTCCTCTTCTCTGTTCGTGGACGTTGTTTATGAGTTTCCTTCTCCCGTGCCTGTCACGTGTGCCGGTTTCGAACGGTCAACTCGGACGTTGTGTCCATTTTCGTCGATCGTGGAATTTTTTTTACCTCTTTTGATCCTTGAAGGGACCGTCGTATGGTGATTGGAGCGGTTCTTTGACTGCGCCGTTTCTTAGGAACATGTAAGGTGTTGTGGCCAGATTCTTGAACATAAACGTTTTCTTGTTTCCGTAACGTGACGCTGAATTATCTCCCGTATGTTGCGTAAGGAAACTCGCGTTGTTTTCTGGCTGCGCTGACTTGCTTGTTTGAAAGAAATCTCCCGGCAGACGTACGGTTGTACCATATATTAACTCTGCTGGTGCCGCTGAATGCCTAATAATACCATGGGAAATACATCTGTCCACCTGTTCGTTTCGTGGCATTTTATTATTGCTCTTAGCTGACGGTGGAATCTCTCTATCATGCCATTAGCTGCTGGGTGCAAGGCTGTCGTTCAAAGGTGCGTCGTACTTGTTAGCTTCATAAGCTCCTTGAGCAGGTGGAATTTTTTCCCTTGGTCGGATGTAATTTTCCGCGGAACTCCGAAGCGTGAAATCCAGCCTTCACTAGGGATCTCGGCAGTTAGGTCAGCTATAGGTATAGCTTCCGGCCAACGTGTGATTATCGTGATGGCCCTAATCATAAAAGTAAAACCTATTTGTAAGGATTTACTGTGAACGGCCCATAGTCGCTACAAACTTTTTATTGGAATTAAAGAATTTTAATTATTTAGAATTTGCCTTTGGCATAGATTATTAGACTAAATTCTAAGCAAAGCGTTTAACGTCTTAAGTAAATATTAATTTAGTATAATTAGTTGCAGAAATGAATAATACCCAAGAATCTGAAATACTCTCAAATAAAGATATGGATTATGAATATTTTGATAAACCAGAGAGCAAGTAAGTATTAATTGAACCAAGGTTTATTGCATTTCTATGACTAAATAATTGTGTTTTTAGTTTACTCCAAGATTTTGAAATGGAATCTATGTAGGTATTAAAAACAAAGAATTTTAATGCAGGTTTACTTGTTTCTAGTCGTAACTAGTTACCAATTAGCTTAAACTAAACAAAAACCGTTAATGTAGCCTTATTTATTATCGTGTATGCTTTGACAAGGAAAATAAGAAAAAAAAACATTGTTTTGAACCTTTTATCATTCCCATTGATGAAGACAAAACGTAATATTGATTATTTGTGATGTAGTTGCAGTATTTATTGTAGCATATTCAGGTTTGTGTTTTGTTTTAATTAATTTATTTTTTATTATTGTTTCTCTAGTCTTTTCATGTGTTCCTGCTGTTTTACGATCTCGTCCTGTTTTTTTTATATATAAAAATATATAGCAAATAATATTTAAAGCAGTGTATTTTTAAAATAAAAATATTTAATACGGTTTATTTTCTTTTTTAGAGAGAGTAAGAAAAATCCCTAAGCCCCCAATCCTGAACTAAACAGTTTTCTTCCAGAGTAATATGGTGTTGTGTCTTTTCCATCCAGAGATCTCGGTAAGAACAGTAGTAAGTTTACAGAGACTGACAAAATTAGACAGACAAGACTAGATCTTATAATGAATTATGCTACAGGAAGTTTAAAATTTGTGAAGAATTTTTTTTAGATTACTTTTTACACGCTACGAAAATATCGCATCCTAAAATATGTGAAGATAATGATTAGTACGTGATATTTTCGACGTGAATTTTGCCGTCTAGAATATTAAAATTTAAACTGGAGCTAGTTTACTAATTTATTTATTAGACTAGTTTTAAAAGATTAAAAAATTCTCACCAACTTGAAAAATAAACAAGTTAGAATGCTGAAATTCGAACTAGACCTAGTTTACTCATTTATATTTATTTGTCAATTTTTGGTCTATAATGAACTCATTAAAGCACTCATATGGGTTCGTTTATGGATCGCGGAGTGCGATACAATTTTCTTAAAATGTATCGCCGATTTTTTAATTTAGAAATGGCATAAAAGGGCGCATAATAGATAAAATAGTATAAAAAACTCGTTCATAAGGCGTTCTTCGCACTTGTCCATTAAAAATCCTCCTCGCTTCACTTGTCGTTTTCTAAACATGGACGCGTGATGAAAAACCGCGAATATTGAACTCGTTCTTATACTATTATGTCTACTTTCATAAAACAATTTTTTAGGTTTGTCAAAATTTTACGTGAAAATCAAGATTTCCAACTAAAAACTTATTCTAAGGCTGCTTCCACACACTTCGAATACAAAGTGGAATAGAATTATCAAATTTGCACTGAAGCTATTTTACTAAATTATCTATTAGGCTACATACTTTAAAATCGCCTAAAATTTCAGAATGTTTCGTAATTTTCGATGAAAACCAACGTTGAGTGCATTACAAACATCTTGTTTTGAGTCCAATAACTCGAGCCTTAATAACTCGAAAATTAAATGAGTTACCCGTTTGAAATTCAATTAAATTCAGTTAAAAGCAATGCAATTTTACAAAATCATCTAAAAACCGCTCTTATAAATTATTTTTTATTTCTCCAAATTGTCTCAATGATCAATATTTTCAAAACATAAAACTTATTTAAAGATTTTTTTTTCACAATAGGTGATTCAATATTTGAATATTTTTTAGTGAAAATATATTTCTTTATAGTTCATTTATTTAACCAGATAGTCAAGACTGGACAGACAACTCTGGACAGACAAGACTGAGCTAACAGGACTAGACCGACAGGGCTAGACAAGCACCAATAGACCAATAAGACTTTGAGAGGGTATACGGACAAGACTATTCAGACAGTACTAGTCAAACACAACTGGACAGTCAAGACTAAACCGACAGGACTAATGAGAAAATACTAGACAGATAAGAATAGAGAGATAAGACTAGATAGACAAGTCTAAGCAGACAGGGATAGACAGACAAGCGTAGATAGACAAGACTGGACAGACAAGACTAAACGAGCAAGACTAGACAAACTGACTTAATGGACAAAACTAGACAAGACATGACTAGACAGACAAGACTTGACAGAGAAAGTTAGACAGTCAAAGGTAGTCAGGCAATGCTAGATAGACAAGACTTAACCCGGATAAAACAACGTGCAACTATATAAACAACTCGTCGAAAATATCACAGCTACATAACAACGCACTACGAAAACAAAACACTATGAAAATATCACATCCTATAATATGTGATGATAATCATAATTATTAGGATGTGATATTATCCTAGGGTCATATTTTCGACGTGGTATTATGTAGCTGTGATATTTTCTACGTGTATTTTGACGATATGAAATAAAAACACTTGATCTTGTCTTCATAATTATATTTTTAGAAAATAAATATATACATTTATTTCATATATATCAACTAAGTTTACATCAGCAGTATAACTGAGTTATACTGAAGTCCAAAGTGTTTTTATTTCTTATCATCAAAATCTTCTAACTCAACAATACATTTGTGGTTCAAAGCTAAAGTGGTGAAATCATATTTTTGGAAATTTATTGTAACAACTCTATGATTATCCAAATGTTACATATTTTCATTGTTTGAGTGGTGAAAGTCATTAATTACCATTTAAAATCATAATTGGCGAAACTTTACTTTAGCTTTAACAGTTTCACTTGAAATATTCTGAGCAATAGTGTGTAAGTTGTATTTTACAGAGATTAACTATAAACTAACTAATGATGAGTTGTAGCGAAAACGAATAGTTTTTACATTTTTCAAACTAATTGTAAAGGGGATTAGCAGGGAAGAAGAATAGAAAAAAAGAAGCAGCAAAGCAAGTAACGAGGGGCAGAAAGAAAACTATGAGTTATGAATATTGGAAAAGAAATGTAAGAAAACAGAATAGAAATTCAGCAAAGGAATATATCTCAGTAAAAGGTCAATTCATTTCAGAAAAAGTATTTACGATCAACGAATGTGGGTGTAAAAGGAAATGTAGTACTAAAATAACAGAAAAATGTAGGAGAATGTTACCCGAATCTCTGGAAATTGGGAGACTTCTCAAAACAAAATTCTTTAATTTACAGTATTGTTAAATTCACAACAATACAGCATAGGCGTCCACGCAACATGTTAAAGGCTTCCAGGAAAGTATCAAAGTTTGTAAGCAATACTTTTTAGAAACCTTTTGCATAAAGCCGGGGTTATATTAGAGCAGTGGATCTCAAACTTTTTTTTGCTTTTGCTGTGGCTGCCTCTTATCGAGCTAAAAAAATCTCGCGGCACCCTTGTCGGTCTACAAACATTTCGCGGCACAGCTACCCTAAAAACGGTTTGAAAACTTAGGAAAATAAAAAAAAATACAAATTTAATGCTCAATTATCTTTAATGGGATGAATAAAATTGTTTGGAAGATTCTTCTTTGAAAGTTTCTTTAAGTTTGGTTAATTTCACCCTCAAATTACTTGATACAGAGAGTTTGCTCATGTACCTGTTTTTAATGTAAACGTATGTTGAGAATGCAACATTGAGAGAAGTGGCGGTCTCATTTGGTTTTTCAAAGATGTCGGAAAGGTATCCTAATTTAAGCAATCAATCGACATCAGTGAATTGTTTGATAAAAGGCTGTTCTGTAAATGTGAGTACAAATGTGGGTGACTCTTAACATGATTAATTATCTTCACAGCACCATCCAATACGACTTCATCTTCTCTTCTTGCGGCATCATTCTAGTTGCCAGAGAATGTCGATGGATGGGTCAGTGGCTGCTGGTGGCATTGTCTGCCACTTTCTTCATTCTAGAAACGGCTCCCTTTACTTTTCCAACCATTGCAGCCGATCCATCGCAAATATCACATTTGTTCCATTTCAAATTATTTTTCTGTATATATTAAAATTTCCTCGTCAGTGGTGTAAGTTTGAAGCAATTCACTCGTCAAAAGTTCTTCTTCTATTTGCATTTCGAATGGACACCTTACAAACACATCAAAAACAGCAATTCCGTCAACGTCAGTACTTTCATGAAGCTGTAAACTAAAAAAAAATACAAATTTTCAACCTTCTTTTATAAGAAAATAGAAGAGCTTATGCTCGTTCTCCCCAGACTCTGAAATTGTGTAAATTCGCTTGCTTATAGTGCTATTTGACAGCTGCACAGTATCAATCTTGTGCATGTCTGGACCTAAAATGCAACTTTCAACATCCTTCGCGCCAGGTTTAATCAGTGTCTCGGCAATAGTATGGGGCTTTCCAGATTTTGCTATGTGTGAACTGACAATAAATGCAAAAAGCTTCAGTTGCATTTTCATTTTTAAAAATTCACTACACTATGGATGACCCTGCCTGAAGAGATAATCTTGAGAGATGTCTTTTTAATTCCATGGAATTAAATGGAACCAAGGCTGGAAGCCTTGCTTTTCCATGCCAAAGGATGGAACCAAGCAGTTGTAAGAAGACAGAATTTGTTAGAACTAGAAACAATTTTGTGACAGATAACGCATTGCCCTTCCGGTGCTCATTCGTTCCCACAGAAACAAAGCCAAACATTGTAACTAGGATAATATATCCTTATTTTTCTCGGATTATCATTTGGTCGTGAGTTGCGTTTTCGCGAACTGAGGCAGACGAACTTGAATGATTTAGACTCGCGTGTCTGTTGGGATATTTCGTCTTCTCCGACGATGCTGGTTGTCATTGAATCAATCGCTTATGAAGCTTGTCAGTGAGTTCGTCACCTTTCCGTTTCAAAGACCCAAATTTTAGCCAATTGTCCATAATTCAGCAATAAAAGTACCTCGTATAATTTTCTTTTAACACCTTCAACATTGAACATTTTTTGTCATTTCTTGATTATTGCTGCTGCACCCCAGGGTGCCGCGGCACCCAATTTGAGAACCACTGTATTAGAGCCATGTGTCGCAACGCTGCCTGACGCTGCCCGGCTGGTGATTATACTACAGTGTCGCGTCGCCGCGCGTGCTGATTAATTTCAGTTCAGTGGCGACCTCGTAAACGTCCTCACCTATTTGCAATGTTCTCTTCCGACTATTTTATAGCAAATTTTATAAATTCGTTAAAATAATTGTTTAAAATATCTTAGCCTGTTGCCAATTGGGTGTAAAGCTCTTATTTCCTCAATTTTCTTCATGAAATATTTGCCTACAGAAAATATTAATGTCATTGCTACAAAGTCCAGAGCTTAGGGCTTCAGGTAATATTATTTCCGAGCTTTAGGGCATAATTATTGCGGCTTTTCACTATTACGGATTTCAGCAAAGTTTACTTAAGAAAAACGTTACAAATAGAGGGTTTAATGATTATTCCGGAGCGTAATTACCATCTACAATAAGACAAGAGTTGACAGGATCAGAGAAGAGCAATTTATACTCTCTTACTAGCTCTGAAATGTGGTAGACGACTGCTTGCTTGCTCGTCAACACACTGTGCCGGAATGAGCGTGGCCACGTGGTGACTATACTAGCGCGGAGCGAGCCATCGCGGTACCCCACAAGCGATGCCACGCCGATCGAAATTGAGTGGTCTGAGTGGCGTCAGCTCGCTCGGCGACACGCGGGACTGAGCTAATGTAACGTTCATACAGCCGTGGTTATATTAGAGGCACGCCGCGTGCTCAACGCGTGGGATTGCAATCGGTTACATATATTTAGTATGAACGTGATTACATTAGCTCAGTCCTGCGTGTTGCCGAGCGAGCTGACTCCACGCAGACCACACGATTTCGATCGGCGTGGCATCGCTGGTGAGGGAAGTAACGCGTTGGTTGGGTTTTTGGTTGGCTCTAGTATTATCACCAAGTGGCTACGCGCATTCCGGCGCGGTGTGTTGACAAACAAGCAAGCACAAACGTCTAGACAAACGTCTACCACATTTCAGTACGCGCGCAAAATGTCCGCCGACGAAATTATTGAGTTAGTAAGAGAAAAATCCGAAAAATAAGTATTAAGGAATTTTTATAATATCTTTTTCAATCAAAGAATGTACGTAATTAAATTGTGTTTTTGTCATCCTGATATATTGGTGAATTTCCTCTTAATGCATACCGATTGCAATCCCACGCGTTGCGACACGCGGCGTGGCTTTAATATAACCCCGGCTTAAGCGTTGGAATACGTTACAGACTTCTTGCAAAACATAACTTGCACAAGTAGCTGATAAATGAAGAGAACACATTCCAATAAAAAGTGATGATAATGATGATGTATTGGACTATATTCGAAAATGTCTACCAAAGCCATTAGAGTAGGAAGGATAACCCTGAAAAGAAGTTCAATTTTGATTTAAACATCCATAAAATGTACGAAATGAACAAAGAAAAATGTAGCCGAGATAGTAAAGTTGCAGTAAAAGAGAAATTTTACTATAAAGTTTTTTCAACTAAGTCCAATTTACAAATTAAACCGCCTCACCTGGGCCGGATTTCAAATTTACGGCGACAAAAATATAATTTTACAATGTCTCAAAACCACTTTAAAACCACATTAATCAAAACCACTTTAAAATGTATTGATTGATAACCCATTCGCAATAATACAAACAATTTAATATTAATGCAAGAAACAAATGCCATTGGTTGTGGGAACGTGCCAAACATCTCTCTTGTCCCTTCGGTACCAAGAAGGAATTAATGCGCTCGATATTTCAGGAAGTAATTACGCCTATTGTGTTTGCGCTCAATTTGTGAACTTTTTAAATTGTGAACTTTTTATAAGTATAATATAATATCAAAATTGTAGAAAGTTTTAATCAATCGCGTTTTAAAATAAGTTTTGTTAACGACTAATGTAAATTCAAAAAATCTTGTAATATACTGAATACATTGATTTTTAAAGAAGGTTCTACATAGTTCCGTTCAATTAAATAGTTTATGTTATATGTTCAAAGTGGACTAGGTTAGATGCGTTACCAAAGACGGTTTAGCGTAGACTCAATTTATTAAATCGAAACATAATATTATTGATATACATATCATAGGCAACCCAATATATATTAGATTGCATATATAATATCTCCCATCTTGACACATCTTACAATAAAATATTACATTTCATAATCATTGTATCTTTTGGGGGGATGTCGGATTCTTGTTCGTACATTTAACTTAGGTGATACAGGTACAGGGTTTGTATTATTTACAACATTTGAGTTACATGCATTGTTAATATTATCTTCAGGTACATGTACATATTTATTATAAGAATATGGAAGATTTGCACTTACATATTTCTTTAAATATGTTTTGTTTCTAATTAGAAATCTTCCTTTACAATTTTGTATGATCTAGTTCCTATCTTTTCTACAATTTGACCCTTTTTCCAATTGCTTTTTGGCATTTCTTGATACCAGATATCTTGATACCAAAGTCATTAATTTCAAAGCCAGGTCTATCTTTTGTTCCTTTCTTATCATAATAATGTTTTGATCTTACTTGTTAATTTTCAAGCATGTTATTTAACTTTTTTTTTATTACTAATTTTGAATTTAGTTTTTTATTTTGAATTGGTTTTATTATTATGTTTTTTATTTTGAATTGTTATCTCTTAGTCGTCAAGACTTTTGTAAATTAGTATTTGAGAAGGTGTGGAAGATGAATTATAAATTGGTGTATTACGATGAGCTAATAAACTTAAGTATACGTCTTCTCCTTCAATTGATTTTTTATTATCTTTTTAATAGTTTGTATTGTTCTTTCTGCTAAGCCATAAGATTGTTGGAGATGTGGTGAAGCCAGTCTAATTGTAAGTTGAAAATCATTTTTCTTCTTTTATTTTATCTCTAAGCGGTTTACTTTTTTCAGATAAGTTTTCTATGAATTTACCAACATAGGTTATGAATCCTAGAAACCTTTGTACGTCTTTTTTGCATTTTGGTGTGGACATGTTGGTTATCGCTTTAACTTTTTCTTCATCTATAATAATACCATCTTTTGTAAATTTGTGTCCTAAATAAGTTACTTCACTTAAACCTAAAACCTAATTTTGATTTTTTTAAGTTAAATTTTATTTTTATTAGTTATGTTCTCTTGCCATTTGACAAACTTTCTAATGTTTGATCGTGTTGTTCTACTGTTTTACCATGAATTAGAAAATCATCAATGTACTACGTTATCAATTTGAAATATTTCTCCTAAATATTCTTGAAAAACGATGTTTCTTTTGTTTGACCGTGTTATTTTAAGATGTTTTCGTACTGCGTTATTATGTTGCTGTGATATTTTCAACGCGTTGTTTAATCGCGCGTTGTTATGTCTTAGGAAATTTTAAAATTGTGTATTGTAGGTTGCATAGCTATCAACTGTCAGCATTCTAGAATGTTTATTTGATGTTTATGCCAACATTTTTCTTGATCTGACAAAATTCACAATATTATTGTGCAATCATGGATTTCTACAATTTCTTTAAGAGTTTTTTAGGCATTCCCAATTCTGTGCCCCCGCACGATTTCGACAGCAACAGGTATTGTCGTTTTATAATTTCATTTCAAAATATTTTCCATTCCGAAATATAATTCTAAAAGGAGAAAATCTTGTTGATCTAGGTATAATAACTATGAACAAAATGGACATGATAATCTGTTCAGGTGAGTTTTTAATAGTCCTAAAATTTTATAATTTCAGTTCCTATAACTTCTCATTTCTGTATATTAATGATAATGTGATCAGACATGCCAGATTATGCGGAATTATCATAGAATTAATTTTTTTTGTTAGTTCAAGAAAACTTTCTTACAGAGTTTCTTGAATTGTTGGATATTTAACATTGTAATATTGGTGCTCGGGCACAAAATAACAAAAATGTTTTTGCTTAACAAATGTTTTTTTTTCAAAAAGTAAATTTAAATCCAAATAAAATGTTGGCAATTGTTAGGTTTTTACTATAACTTATCATGATTTATGTTGATCAACCAATTTCACATTCAAACTTATTTATTCACAACAAAACCCCATCAAATGTTCCTATCAAAATTTTCATTTTGATTCATTTAATTGTTGTATATAAGTGCTGTATTACATTGATCTGTTTCATTAATCTAACCAAATAGATATCCTTCATATTTGATGCAACCATGTTTTATTGTTAGGTTTATTAACTGATTAAACCATTTTTATAATTAAAATAAGACACTCAATTTTAATACAATAATAATAAACTTTATTTCCCCTATGGGGTTGCTGGATTCCTGCCTGTACATTCAATCCATATTCAAATACATATAATATGTGACATAAAAATAAAACTCAAAATATCTTCTGCAATATATCATAACAATGTCAGAAAATTACTCAAACAAGCTTCACTTGTCCTGCTCTTTCTTTCCCCAATCTAACTTCCCTTATTTTCCATACTTCTTTCATCCACTGTATCTCTCTTCCATCTTCATTCAGTACTTCTTTCTTTCTTTCATTTCTACACATTCGAACCTGTCCTCTCTCTCCTTGTAGCACATCCTACCTACACATTCTTTTATCTTCTTCCATTCAATATCTATTTTCTCTCTCATTGTCATTTCTACACTTCCTCTTCACATATTCACACTTCGCATATTCACACTTCCTCTTCACAGGTACTTCGGAATCCCTTCTATCACACAGCTCTCATACTTCATATTGTATCTGAATTCCCTTATTCTTTCTCTTCCATCCTGCATGTCTACTTCCTTGTCCCTTTTGTTCATCTCCTCATTCATCCACTTGTCTCCTGCTCTTATCCTCTCTATTTCCGTCCTTGCATATCCATTTTTCAGTAATATTCCTCTCTTTCATTCATTTCTATATATATATTTTTCTTTCTTTCCAGAAGTCAGTTAGTAACCTGCAGTCTTCCCTTCTGTTCATTCTATCTTCAAACTTAGTTGCTTTCTTCTCAGCTTTCACTCTCAGTTCACCCTCTTACATTCCTCTCTCACTAGGTATCCTGGAGAAGGATATTTTTCTGTCTACCCCTAACACCTGAGCTATTTCTCTTGCATTCTCTCAACTTCTTCCTGTTCTTTCCATCCCCAGATTTCTGCTTCATATATTAATATACCATCTATCAAAGTTTCAAACATCATTCTCATCGTTTCTCCATTTTCTTTCTCCTATCCTCCAAATAAACCCCAATTCCTTGTTTACTTTCCTGGCTAACTCTCTCACATGCGTAAACTCTTACTCGTTGTTCCCTCTTCCCACTTCCATTCCTTCTCCTTGTCCTTCCTCTTTCTCTTACTAAACGCCATCATTTTCGTTTTCTCCACATTCACTTCTATGTTTTTCTTCCCCACATACGTCCCTAGACTTTTCATCATTTGTTTCATCTCCTCTTCACTCTTTGCCACCACTGCCACATCATTCGCGAACGCCAGGCTCCATATTTTCTCTCTACCTATCAGACACCCTCCCGCTTGCGGCCTCTTAAACATTCTTTCCATATCTGGCACATATATCGTAAATAATAAGAGACAACCTTGTCTAACTCCTTTTGTCGTCTCGAACCAATCGCTCTCTTTCTCTCCTAGTCTCACTTTGCTTATTGTTCTTGCATATATCTCTTCCACCCTCACAATCAACTACTTGTTTACTCCGCATTCTCTAATGCATTCAAACATTTTCGCTCTGTCCAATCTCTCAAACGCCGCCTTGAAATATATGAATAATGCATACACCCTTCCTCCTTTCTTTTTTAGTTCATTTTTCGTTAAATGGTCCAGGATGTATATATTATCCATAGTTCCTCTTCCCTCTCTAAATCCTGCCTGAACATCTGGGATTATTCTCCTTTTCTCTATCTCATTCTTCAGCCTCTCATTCAAAATTGCTGCATACAACTTGTACCCTGTGTTGAGCAGAGTTATTCCCCAGTAGTTTTATACTTTTATTTTTCCTCTCCTTTTTTTTAAATCAGTCATCTCTCCCCTCCCCACACCTCATTCATTATCTCCACCAGCCTCTCTATCACTCTCTTTGTCCCATACATCCACACTTCGTTCTCAATTCCATCTCTCCTTGGTGCTCTTTTCTTTTTCAGCTTCTTCACGTGCTTCTCTACCTCTTCTAATGTGATTTCTGTACCCTCTGGAGCTGCCTGCTCAATAAAGAAACTCAATTTTTATGCTTTGATAATTATTGCTACAACAACAATTATTAATAATTTACCCTTAAATGTCTTTAATTTTTTTTAATAATATATTTCTCTTCTAGAGGTGATTCTGAAGAAGAGGAAGGTATGGGTTTCCACATCTTCTCTAGTCCCCTAGAAATGCAGAGATTCTTTGAACAACAAATTAATGAAGTCATCCGATCATTTGGAATGAATGAAGAAGGATCATTCTTTGGTTTTTACACAAAATTTATGCTATAATTCAGCAAACTAATTCCACTATTTCCAGGTGATTTTTTTAATGGAAGGAACACACCCACAATAGAACCTCACACCCCATCCAAAAACCTTAGAGATCAATATCTCAAACCAGGATTCGAAACCCCAACAACTAGTAAAAATAAATCAGATACTGATGTTGATGGAAAGTGAGAAAATTTAATAAGAAAACTAGAATAATATATTTATCATAAAATAAGAAACATTATATACTCGGGCCGACGAGAGAATCTCGTCTCGACGAATTTAGCATTGTTCTGCGCATACCCACACATTATTCCGAGCGCGCAGTGTTTAGTTGTCCGTGTTTGAAAAATTGACGCATGTTTCTTAACTCAAACTAACCTGCGCGTACCTCGGCGCGTCCCTCGCCTCCTCTTACCACGGCGCAGTACAGCTGTATTTTCTCGCCGGCCCGAGTATAGAAGATTTGCACTTTAAAAGCTATAATTAAAATATGGAGAGATCTGTATTAATATATAATTTTTGTTTAAGGGTTACTATGAGTGATTTAGATACAGTCTTAAAAGGTGAAAATAATATAACTCCATACCAAAGACCTAGTCAGAGACAAAGATCTTCTTTCTTTGGACAAAGTGTGACTTCAAGGACTGTTGTAAAACCTGATGGAACTGTAGAAACACATCGAACTGTTAAAGATAATGCTGGAAATGAAGAAACTACATCTACTTGTAAGAGGGGTGACCAAGAATATACAGTAATAATCAGGACTGATAAGGATGGAAAGCAGGAGAGGGAAGAAAAGATGGTTAATATTGATGAGAATGAAGTTGGGGCTTTAAAGCCTAGCGAACCTACACAAGGGTCTGGATTACTGTTTTTTGATTTTAATCAATTTTTTAAGTGAGGTTGGTTATGGTTGAGTAATAAAATTGTATTTAGAGTTAAGTATTTATAAAGAGTTTTATTTTCTATTATTTTGGTTTAGAATTGTTGTATAGTTTTTAATGATTTTGTAGTTAATATTCTTATTTTAATGAATTTTGTTTTAATAACCCATTCAATTTCAACTTTTTATTATTATCCCTATGGAGTTTTAGATATTTGATGAACAACATTTTTAAAAGATAGTAATATTTTTTTGTTAAGACTAGAACTGAGACAATTGCAAATTAAGTA
Source organism: Phosphuga atrata (assembly GCA_944588485.1). Classification (NCBI taxonomy): domain Eukaryota; kingdom Metazoa; phylum Arthropoda; class Insecta; order Coleoptera; family Silphidae; genus Phosphuga; species Phosphuga atrata. Next base: position 43,349,199 of record OX155897.1, on the reverse strand, counting down.
TTGAAAATTTTGTTAAAACAATTTAACTAAACTTAGACACTTGTTTCTTTAGTAAGAAACTTTAGTTTTTTATTGCTATTTGAAGAATTTATACCTTCATAATAAACATGTTAAACTTCTTACTTTAAAATTATGATTTAAAACGAAACGTATTTTTGTTTTTTAAGATTTTTAATTTCATCATTTTTAATTCTTTTCTTTGAAATAAATCTAGCATTTTCATGCATCGTGTAAAATAATACATTAAGGGCCTCTTTCACCATCTCTAAGTAAAGCGTTGATTAGTTACTTAGGGGAATTGTCAGTCTGGACAATATGTTTTGCGAATTGGCCGAGGACTGTTTTAACCGTATAATACTGGTATAGAAATATATTCAGAAAAAAAAGAACAGGAGTTAGAATAAGTAAGAATGAAATAAACAGCATAGAGTCGTATTTTCATTGACTGGATTGGCTGCCGACGAACTGCATCCGCTTGCGGACCGTCAATTCCCAGAAATGTACCTAGTTTGGCTGGAATGCATTTGTAATACGGCTCAGGCTTTTTCTTCTGCATTTGCATTTTACGCAATATTATTTGATTTTGACTTGATGGTTCTTATCCTTTGTATGAAATCTATTATATCCTGCTGAGACCCAACTTCCATTAAAATGGACATATAAGTTTTGAGACATTTTAGAGTCAAATTCGTTTCTGTCGGACTAAAACCAGGCAGTCCTTTGAAATAGACATACATATGATGTGATCTATCGGTGTATTGACCAAGTGGGGTTACTTGCACTGAAATATATACTAACTGGAACGATCGCTGTCTTCTAAGCTTGTGCAGGTAGAGAGAGAGAGGTCCAGTGTTGCAAACTTTATTTTTCAGGGGATCGTACCATGCACTTGGAAAAATCGTATTTTGCTACGAATTTTCGAAAAAAAAATAGTACGCCTAAAATTTTCAATAAAACAATAAATGATTTAGATCAAATAAAAGAGTAAATGATTTAAATACGTAATATTTCTATAGCTTTAAATCAATATTTAGGGTACAACGTTTTAATTTTTGCTATTTCGATACGAACAAAGAATGTTTTTCTGGACCTTGGTTACCAGAACTAGGACATTAATTTGTCCACTAAGAAGTTTATATATTCAACGCTCAAAACAATTACCGGGTCACTAATTTGTGCCTCCATATGGAAAATGGCGAAAGCCTTCGACAAGTTTCAAGAAACTTCACGTAAGCCAGACGCGGTGGCCAAGATCGCAAAAGAAAAACAACTCAAAATCAAGACCAATTTTTACTGATTTAATAACCATCAGGCTTCAGACCTGAAAAATCATGCACTGGTCAGGTACTAAATCTCACAATAACAGGAGCTGTGTTCATCGAACTCACTGCCGCCTACGATACAAGAAACCATAAAACCCTGCTTATCAAAGTCTACAAAACCAAAAAATACTACAGACTAATGAAAGCAATGAAATCAATACTCTGAAACAGAAGGTTTTATGTAGAACTTCAAAGAAACGGTCTCCCACAAGGTAATGTGCTGGCACCCACTCTATTTAATATATACATCAATGACCAGCCTTTAACAGAAACGCCAAACACCACGTGTACGTTGACGACCTACTTGTCACAGTTCAAGGTAAGACATTCGGTGAGATAGAGGTAATGCTTGAGGTCTAAATACTATCGAAAAAACTTGCTAAAACCGAACCCATTAAAAACCGTGCTTTCCATTTGAATACCCACAAGGCTCACAACAAACTAAACGTCCTGGGACGGCAAAGAACTAGAATACGCCGAAACATCAAAGAATCTGGGTATAATCTTCGATAGAACACTAACTTACAAAGAGCACTGTCACAAAACCAGACAAAAAGTAGTTGCTAGAAATAGCCTTGTACAAAAACGAGCCGGAAGCAAATAGGGTGCAAAACATCCACGCAAGCCCTCTGTTTTTCAACTGCACAATATGCCTGTCTGGTGCAGATCTTAAACCACACTTGCAGGATTTACTGCTGGCTGCATGAAACCAACACCAATCAACCAATTATACAAAGCAGCGGGCTTCACAGAACACAGAAAGAAGAATGGCTATAAAGCACGTAGAAAATTTTAAGCAAACCTTCGACGATCGCCATGTCATTTATGGCCAAGAACACCAACGGAAAAGGCTCAAATCAAGGAAAAATTTTCTTCAATGTGTCGTGGCACCGCCTGACAACTTCCCTATCAACGAAAGCCCATGTGCATGGTCAAATTTGCACTGGAAGACATGGAGAACGCTAAACAGAATACGAACCGGCGTGGCACCCGTAAAAACAAACAAACTAAAGTGGGAAATTAAGGAAGACCAAGAATGCCTCTGTGAATGTGGAGAGATACAAAACACAGGCCACCTGCTGGGATGCACATTATGCCCTGCAATGTGCTCCATCGATGAGATCCCACAGAGCACAGGGTCATCCTGAGAATATCCTATGGATATCGTATTGAACTTAAAAAGATATCCTGGGATTATCCCGAGATGTCTATGGGACCTCTCTGGGATATCCCTAGGATACAAAAATGTCCGCCCACACAATATCTATAGGATATCCCGCATGGGATATTGTAGATCACCTGAGGATATTGTAGGATATCCCTTATGGGACATTCCGCGACCTCTCTGGTGGCAATACCGCCCAAAAAAAGGTGAATAAATAAAACAAATTCTTAATTTTTAATTAATATATTATGTACAAAAATTTCATGCTGCTTCATCTTCCCTTCCTTTATTTCCCTGATTTCCATTTCCATGCCCTATATCTGCTAATAGCCTGTGCCTGAAAAAAAATCTAGATTTTAAACTGGCTGATTCCCTAAAATAAATTATATAGTAATTCTTACGATTTCTCCCGATTCAATCTTTCTTTAGCGCGTCTCAGCCAGTTCTTAATATGTAGGGAAATTGTGTGATCTGTCACCTCTGGTTCATGTATTCTGACCACATCTAAAAAAAAATTGCAATTAAATATGAAATGAAAACGATTATAAGAATACACCCATTTCATATAAAGTTACAACTTAATTGAAATGTATGAGAAATGTTAAATTAAAATTCAATTATACATTTTTAAACGCACCTAGAATAACACTCGATATAAGTAAGTTGGAGAATATTAATTTTTTTTTTGCCGTATATAATATATCATATTACTTCCAGTCTGAATAATTAGAAAAATTTGTAAAGTAAATCTACTAATACGTACCAGGTCTTTCTTGAATTGGTCATCACACAAAAGTATAAATAATAAAGGAAAAGTTTCCATAATATTAGTTCGATGTTCTGGAACAATATTAGCAGCAGTGGTCTTTTCATAGGAGCTTGATTTTTCGGTCAACTGTTCCGGAACTTCTCTCATGCTCATCTTTAAACTTGTTAAAGATTTTACCACAAAGTGTTGGAAACTGTGCCAATCTGAAATGAAAACTATATAACCATATTGTTGTTGCATGAATTATTTTTATGCTCAGTATAAAATAAACTAAAAAAATGTAGAATAAATGGTATGAATAGTCGAAAACTAAAAATCCTGAGATCTTGTATTTAAATAATTTATCATTACCTGATGAATCATTAGAGAAAGAAGTTGATGGACCATCAACTTGTCTATCACAGTGTGTTGCTGAAATTGAAGGGTGCAGCAATTCACATTCATTATTTGTTTTTTGACTTTTAAAAGCTGAGGTTTTGGATTAGATGATGTTTTTTTTTCTGTTCGCTGGAGTGGTAGGAAAAGGTGGTAATATGCATGGTCCATTATTTTCGGAATCAGATTCATCATCACTACTCGAATTTATAACACATGCTCGTTTTCTTCTGTTTTTCTTTAATTTTGCCTCATCCACATCACAATTATTTATGTCAGAAAACATTTCTGCTTCTTTTAACTTTTTTTCCATTTTCATAAGTTAAAATGAGAATATTTTTGTTAAAAAACTGTACCAGATATAAAACAGCCAAATAAGGAAAATGAGGTGTGATCTATGAAAATTTATCACAAAAAATATTCAAGGCGATTTTTCTAATAAATTAAAAGTTAGTAAACATTAATTGTTTTATGAAAATAAAAATAACTTACTTGCTGTTGTAAGTATTTTAACAATTGGAAAGAGTTGCCATGAAGTTTAGACAGCTTCTTTTTCTTTAAAAGCTTTGTCAAACTTTTTGTTGTTTGTAAATGTTGGCCAATAAGCTTCTGTTTTTTGATTTGCCATCCTCTGGTACTAATTGTCCTTTCGAATGGTCCAAGTTATATGTATGTTTATAAATAACGATTTATTCTGAGGGATTTTAGGGTGGGTTCAATGAGGGTTTAACACTTTACACAAATAATATATTGATTTACTCAAAACTTCGTTACATGCTTTCGTCTTGTTGCAGAGGAGAGTGTCTTGTTACACATGCGCACTCACACAAGCCACGTTGCCACTTCTATTCCCAACACTCCTCCTCGATTTTTACATATTAACCCTTTTTTAACATTACAAAACATAAAAATCGTTTCTCTTACAATCTAGTTCATAATACAAATAAAACCTTTTTTTTTTTTTTTTTAACAAATATTTAGGATATTTCTGTAGTAACTGAATTGTTCATAACTTAGTGCTTTAGTAAACATATCCGCCAGGTTCTCAGTAGAACTTACATATTTTATATCTATCTCCTTTGAGTTTACTTTGTCTTTAATAAAGTGATATCTAATATCAATGTGCTTTGATCGTTTACTATTTTCGTAACTATTCGCCATATCAATCGCACCCTTATTATCTACATACAATACAGTTTTTACATTTTCGTTCAAATCTTCGCTTAATCGTTTAATATTTATTTGTTCACATGCGCTGACAGTGGCAGCTATATATTCTGCTTCTGCAGTTGATAAAGAAACACATCCTTGTTTTCTGGATAACCATGATATAGCATTTTTACAATACATTGTTACTGATCCACTTATGCTCCTCCTATCTTTTTTGTCGTTTGCATAATCTGCATCTGAGTAAGTTTCAATTGACATTTGATTTGACTTTACATATGTTAATGACAAATCTATAGTAGTGTATAAATATTTTAACACTCTTTTTGCTTCTAACCATGCTGATTGCGTTGGTTTATCTAGACATTGACTCAAATAGCTTGTTGCATAGGATATATCTGGCCTAGTGCCTGTACTTATATACATTAATCCTCCGATTAATTCCCTATATGGAACATTAACAATCTCTTCGCTTGAATCTATTTGATAACCTTTTGTTATTGGAATCTTTGCTCCTTTACTCTCTATCATTCTAAATCTTTCAACCATTTTTCTTATGTGTTTACTTTGAGATAACTTTAATTTTTCTTTTGATCTTTCTATTTCCATACCTAAGAAGTTTTTTACATTGCCTAAATCTTTCGCATTATATTCTTTCTTTAGTTCAGATATAATAAACTTTACATTCTCGTCACTTCCAGTTATAAGTATATCGTCTACAAACACAATTAACCATACATTCTCGCCAATATAAAAACAACAATCATTTTTAGATCTTTTTAACTTGATACTACTTGCAAAACTATTAAATGTTTCGTTCCAACATTTTGGGCTTTCCTTTAGTCCGTACAAACCTTTATTCATTTTAAAAACTTTATTCCTTTCAATATTTATTCCTTGTGGTGGATTTACATAAATTTCAGATTTTAAGTTACTGTTCAAAAATGCCGTTGGGATATCCAACTGCTTCAATTGCCACCCTTTTTGAATAGCCTGAGAAATTAACAATCTAATTGTTTGCAATCTAGCCACTGGGGCATAGTTATTTGCGCTATAATTTACATTTTCTTGAAAACCTCTTGCGACAATTCTCGCTTTCTTTACACCGTCATCTTTGGTTTTAAAAATCCATTTAGAGTCTATAATTTTCTTATCTTTTGGTTTAGGAACTACTGTCCATGTGTTCATATTTGTATGAGCATTTATTTCTTTATTTATAGCTTCTTGCCACCCATCATTTAAGTTTATTGCTTCATCATATGTTATTGGATCTTTTCTTAAAAATAAACAATATGCAGTATGCAATTCGTATTCAAAATCTTTTTTATATCTTTCCGGTACTTTAATTGTTCGTGTTCTAGTCTTTCGTTCTTCATTAATAACATTTCTTTCATCAATACTACTATCATCACTACTATTCTCGTTTTCTACTTCACTATCACTTGATTCATTACTTTTTTCGGTTTCACTATTATTTTCGTTATTTACTTCGTTCTCACTTGACTTATTATTTTCGCTTAATACATCGCTTTCATTTAATATGAATTGCTCTGATAACTCATTTCTATTTTTATCGTTTACAAACTTATAATCACTTTCATCAAATTCTACATCTCTGGAGATTATTATCTCTTCTGTTTGAGGGTTCCACAAACGATACCCATTGCTACTATAACCTACCATTCGAGTTTCAATACTTCTTTCGTCAAGTTTAAATTTACGTGGTAAAATTACCGCCCACGCTTTTGAACCAAATACTCTTAACCTTTTTAAATCTAATTTTCCGTAATACATTTCGGCTGGAATTTTAAAATTTATTGCTGCAGATGGACATCTGTTTAACTGATAAGCTGCGCACATAAATGCTTCTGTCCATAAGTATTTTGGTAACCCTGTTTCATTTATCATTGTTCTAGCTTTATTGTACAAAGTTCTATTAAGTCTTTCTGCTACACCGTTTTGTTGTGGTGAATAAGGTCTAGTATACTGAATAATAATTCCGTTTTCGTAACAAAATTTTCTGAATAAATTTGAAATGAATTCGCCGCCATTGTCACATCTTATCCTTTTTACATTTACATCTTTTTGCGTTTGAATTTCTTTAATATAATGTATAAGGTTATTTTCAGCTTCACTCTTATTTTTAAGTACATACAGTTTTACAAAATGAGAATAATCGTCCGTTATAGTTTGAAAATATTTTTGACCTTCATTTGACATAGGTGTCACCGGACCAGCTATGTCTGTGTGTATTAACTCACCAATTTGTCTGCTTCTTGGTAGTTCTTGTTTAATAAATGGCTTCCTTACGCTTTTGTTTTTCATGCATGAATTACATTTTTTGTCGGACATGGGTAGTTTCATTGTTGATAACCCCTTTTTATTTAAATGACCCAATCTCAAATGCCATATATTATTGTTTGAGCATACATTTGCTTCTTCAAACTTAGAATTATCTTTAAGTAATCCATTCAAATAAAATAAACCGCACCTTTCTTTGCAATGCCACACTGCATCATTTTTAATTAACGTTACCTTTAATGGTTTAAATATAACTTCAATACCTTTATCTATTAACCCTTTTACTGACAAAATATTATGAAATAAACCCGGAACAATTAATGCATCAATAGTTACTTCCCTTCCGCATGATAACATACAAATTTTACCTTGTTTCTTTGCAATTAATGCATCGCCGCTTGCGATTTTTATTCTTGTACACGTTTCCATGACAATAACATTGGTCATGTATTTTTCATATTCTTGTTGTATTAAGTGTTCTGTTGCACCTGAATCAATTATCCAATCAATATTGTCTGTGTTCACTGTTGCCTGATAACATTCTAGCTGCGTCGTTGCTACGAAATTGTAGTTTTCTTCTGTCTTGCTCATGTGTGTCTGATTTTGATTTGAATTTCCTCTATGCTGTCCTCGACCTCGATTATACTGGAATCTTCCACGACTGAAGTTGGATTGTGCACGTCCACGACCACGAAAATTTCCTCTCTGTTTGCCATTATTTGTGTTGCTAAAACACTCTGACTCTATATGTCCAGTACGCCCACATTTGAAACATTCGTATCTTGCACTAAATGCTGCTTCACTTCTATTTGTTGATGTCTTTTCACCTCTCTTTAATTCGTCGTCTAACAAACACGTTTTTACAAAATCAACAGTCAAGTCTTTTTCCGCACTCATTGTTTCTATGGCAGTAACTACATTATCATACGACGATGGTAATGTTAGTAATAGATGACACACTTTATCAGACTCATCCATTTTAGTGCCTGATGATTCTATGCTATTTATTAATGCATCATATTTTAGGAAATGATCTTGTAATTTGTCACTTACTTTGCATTTTAGCGTTAAAAGTTGTCTTTTCAGATGTAATTTGTTTACTGCGCTTTTTCTTTCGAAAATGTTTTCTAAGCAAGTCAACATTTCTTTAGCATTTCTTGCTTTCTGCACATATGAGATGTATTTGTCGGTTATACATTTTACAATAGTTGATCTAGCTTTAGCATCTTTTTCTTTGTTCAGTTCCTTTCCAGGTTGTAAAGGTTCGATTGCTTCTTTTACTCCTTTTTCTTCTAGTATAAGATATACTCTGAATTTCCAATGTGTAAAATTTGTTCCCTCTTTCAGTTGCGGGTACACCACGATCCCTTCACCGGTCGCTGTCGCCATTTTTCTTTGTTCTGCTAAACACGTTTTTTGCACTTTTTTAAATTTACCCTTATTTTATCAAATAAAGCGATTTTTCAAAAAACTTTTTGTCTCTCCCCTGGGCCCATAACCTCTGAGGGATTTTAGGGTGGGTTCAATGAGGGTTTAACACTTTACACAAATAATATATTGATTTACTCAAAACTTCGTTACATGCTTTCGTCTTGTTGCAGAGGAGAGTGTCTTGTTACACATGCGCACTCACACAAGCCACGTTGCCACTTCTATTCCCAACATTTATAACCTCGAATACTTAAAAATAGTCTGTATAATAATAACTAATATTTACATATGTAATAACAAAGAGTAAAACTTACTAGCACTGGAACTTTGAATTGTCACCGACAATTAATCTGAGAGTTTTTACACTAGTACACTATTACTAATTTTACACTATTACTTAAAACTATTACTTAAACTATACTCGGACCGGCGAGAGAATAAACTACGAAACATAGAGAATAAACACTTAAAATACGAAACTTTTTGTGGTCGAAGACGAAAAAAATAAACGAAATTAACTGGAAGTTTGAAAAGTAAATACTATGCTCCCAAGAACCAATTCAAAATTGTCCCTTTTCCTCCTTTGCAATACGGAAATTTTGATTTAATTTCAAATATCCTACTTAAGATATCCCTAGGATATACACAAATGTCATATCCCGCGATCTGTCTGGGATATCCTGAAATTAAAATGTCCAACGGGATATCCATAGATATGTCCATAGGATATACTGGATATCTGTAGGCAATTTGGGATATAATCAGGATATCCCTGAAATATCCTGTGCTGTGTGGGATGTGGATTGCAAATGAAAATGCCATAGACGTAGCCCGGTACTGGGCAGAAAAACTTTGAATGGAATGATTTTGGTCTCGAAAAACTAAAAGTAAAGTAAGCAGAGATGAATTTTGCTCGTGAACATGTCGCATGGCAACTTCGACAAAGGAAGCCTGTGCTCTTCGCGGATGAATCAAAGTTCCGTATTACTCGTTGCGATGGTGTTTACAGACGCCTAAGAGAACGGTACGCAGCAGCTAGTATCCAGGAAGTTGAAAGTTTTGGAGGTGGTTCAGTTATATGGTTTGGGGTGGGATTAGTATCGAGAGTAGAACCGACCTTGTTGTAATCCCAGGAAATCTTAACGCTAATCTCTATGTTGACATTGTGTTAGGAGAACATGTTGTCTCTGTGGCATATGGAAAAGGTCAAAATTGCGTGTTAATACAGAATAACGCAAGACCACATACTGCTTCGATTGCGGCAAATCGATTACGCGGGGAATCGTCGTATAGGCGACGAATTGACAGGATAGTACGCTGCGTACTTCTAAAGCGCGAGTGGTACAGAGGATTTAAAAAATTATTCTATGCTTTCATTGAAAAAACCAAAGAAGAAGTTTATGGCCCGTTCAAGTCTGTTGTTTTTCTGTTATTTTTTTAAATTTTGTTCTGGAGATTGAAAGATTTGGAAAAATCGTATATTTTGCGTACGATTTCGAATACATCATCGTACATCGTGTCAGCTCCAAAAAAGTCGTATAAATACGATTTAAATCGTACGGTTGGAGAGGTGAAACACTGGAGTGGTCCCAAAAGGGGAGCCCTCCCTCTTTGTGTTTGAGAGAGAAAGGTTGACTTGAATTTGAGAGTGGGAGGATGTGATACAGTCAGAGCGAAAAGCTAGTTGTATCAAACCAAATCAAGTATTTATCCACACTATGTAAATACAAAATATTAAAACTAATAATATTTTGTCATGTGCTACATGTATTAAATATATATAATAATTTTCTTTTTGTAATATATATTATATGTATAAAATAATATATCTATACTATACAATAGGTTTTTTACTAAGACTGTACTAGACGAAGACAGAGCGATACGAGGGCACCCCTTGGGACCTCTATATCTACCCGTAAAAACTTAGAAGCTAGCGCTCGTTACAGTTGGTATAAATTTCAGTGATTACTTGTAACCAGGGTGACCGCTTCGGCTCACGGCGTGACGTTTTCTAAGCAGACATCCGTTAAATTTCACATTTGACAGGTGTCAACTGTCAGTGCAAAACAAGTTTCGACAGTCGTCAACACTGGATAGACAGATTCGATAGTTGTTAAAAAAAATAACAAAACAAAAAAAATGTAAATAATTAAAAAAAATAAAATAATAAATTAAAAAAAAATTAATTAAACCTCGGGAGGAAAAAAAAATAAAGAAGGAAAAATAAATCATATCTCAGGTAACAGCCACGTCGTTGATGAAATACCGGTTGTGCAATGACTTTTTCTTTTTTCTTTGTAGATTGTCAATCACCCGAGAAAAGCGTGGAAAGTTAAACACGCATGTTCGAGGATAGCGCTCGAATGTTTCGACCGCTCCGGATCACGGCGTGACGTTTTCTAAGCAGACATACTTCAAATTTGACATTTGACAGGTGTCAACTGTCAAACCACCGAGATAAACATGGAAAGTTGAGCACGCATGTTCGAGGACAAAGTTGGAATGGGTGACCGCTTTGCATCAAGGCGTGAAGTTTTCTAAGCAGGCATACGAAAAATTTGACATTTGACAGGTGTCAACTGTCAGTGCAAAACTATTTTCGACAGTTTTCGACACTGTAGAGACAGATTCGATAGTTGTAAAAAAAAATAACAAAAGAAAAAAAAAGTAAACAAAAAAAAAATTAAAAAAATTAATTATACCGCGGGAGAAAAAAAAAAGAAAGAAGGAAAAATGAATTTTATCTCAGGTAACTGCCACGTCATTGAAGAAATAGCGGTTGTGCAATGACTTTTTTTTGTGTCGACTGTCAATCAACCGAGAAAAACTTGGAAAGTTAAGCACGCATGTTCGAGGACAGCGCTCGAATGTTTGACCGCTCCGGATCACGGCGTGACGTTTTCTAAACGGACAGTCAAATTTTACATTTGACATGTCTCAATTGTCAAACAACCGAGAAAAACATCGAAAATTTAGCACGCATGTTCGAGGACAAAGCTGGAATGGGTGACCGCTTCGGATCACGGCGTGACGTGTTCTAAGCAGACATACGTCAAATTTGACATATGACAGGTGTCAACTGTCAGTGCAAAACCAGTTTCGACAGTCGTCGACACTGAACAGACAGATTCGGTAGTTGTTAGAAAAACATTAAAAAAAAATAATTATACCGCAGGAGAAAAAAACAAGAAAGAATGAAAAATAAATCTTATCTCAGGTAACTGCCACATCGTTGATGAAATACCGGTTGTGCAATAACTTTTTTTTTTAAGTGTTGACTGTCAATCAACCGAGAAAAACATGGAAAGTTGATCAGCATGTTCGAGGACAAAGCTGGTATGGTTCACCGCTTCGGATCACGGCGTGACGTTTTCTAAGCAGACATACGTCAAATTTGACATTTGACAGTTGTCAACTGTCAGTGCAAAACGTGTTTTGACAGTCGTCGACACTGAACAGACAGATTTGGTAGTTGTTAAAAAAATAACAAAACAGAAAAAAAAGTAAAAATTAAAAAAAAAAAAAAATTAATTTAAAAACATTAATTATACCGCAGGAGAAAAAAACAAGAAACAAGGAAAAATAAATCTTATCTCAGGTAACTGCCACATCTTTGATGAAATACCGGTTGTGCAATAAATTTTTTTTTTAAGTGTCGACTGTCAATCAACCGAGAAAACCATGGAAAGTTGATCAGCATGTTCGAAGACAAAGCCGGTATGGTTGACCGCTTCGGTTCACGGCGTGACGTTTTCTAAGCAGACATACGTCAAATTTGACAGTTGACAACTGTCAGTGCAAAACAAGTTTTGACAGTCGTCGACACTGGACAGACAGATTCGATAGTTGTTAAAAAAATAACAAAAAGTAAATAATTAAAAAAAAAAAAATAATAAATTAAAAAAAATTAATTAAACCTCAGGAGAAAAAAAAGCAAAGAAGGAAAAATAAATCATATCTCAGGTAACAGCCACGTCGTTGATGAAATACAGTTTGTGCAATGACTTTTTTTTTGTCGACTGTCAATCACCCGAGAAAAACTTGGAAAGTTAAGCACGCATGTTCACGCACGACATTTGACAGGTGTCAACTGTCAAACAACCGAGAAAAACAGGAAAAGTTGAGTACGCATGTTCGAGGACAAAGCTGGAATGGGTGACCGCTTCGGATCACGGCGTGACGTTTTCTAAGCAGACATACGTCAAATTTGACATTTGACAGGTGTCAACTGTCAGTGCAAAACAAGTTTCGACATTCGTCGACACTGGACAGACAGATTCGATAGTTGTTAAAAAAAATAAGAAAAGAAAAAAAAAGTAAAAAAAATAAATAAAATGATAAATTAAAAAAAAATAATTATACCGCGGGAGAAAAAAAAAGAAAGAAGGAAAAATAAATCTTATCTCAGGTAACTACCACGTCGTTGATGAAATACTGGTTGTTCAATGACTTTTTTTTTGCGTCGACTCAATCAACCGAGAAAAACTTGGAAAGTTAAGCACGCATGTTCGAGGACAGCGCTCGAATGTTTGACCGCTCCGGATCTCGGCGTGACGTTTTCTAAGCAGACATACGTCAAATTTTACATTTGACAGGTGTCAACTGTCAAACAACCGAGAAAAACATGGAAAGTTGAGCACGCATGTTCGAGGACAAAGCTGGAATGGGTGAGCGCTTCGGATCACGGCGTGACGTTTTCTAAGCAGACACGTCAAATTTGACATTTGACAGGTGTCAACTGTCAGTGCAAAACAAGTTTCGACAGTCATCGACACTGGACAGACAGATTCGATAGTTGTTAAAAAAAATAACAAAAAAAAAAAGTAAATAATATAAAAAAAAAAAAATTATTTTATTATTTAATTAAAAATTATTGAATTATTTATTTTACCGCGGGAAAAAAAAATTAGGAAAAATAAATCTTACCTCAGGTAACTGCCACGTTGTTGATGAAATACCGGTTGTGCACTGACTTTTTTTTTTGTCGATAGTCAATCAACCGAGAAAAACTTGGAAAGCTAAGCACGCATGTTCGAGGACAGCGCTCGAAAGTTTGACCGCTCCGTATCAAGGCGTGACGTTTTCTTAGCAGACATACGTCAAATTTAAATTTGACAGGTGTCAACTTTCAACCAACCGAGAAAAACATGGAAAGTTGAGTACGCATGTTCGAAGACAAAGCTGGAATGGGTGACCGCTTCGGATCACGGCGTGACGTTACCTAAGCAGACATTCGTAAAATTTTACATTTGACAGGTGTCAACTGTCAGTGCAAAACATGTTTCGACAGTCGTCGACAATGGACAGACAGATTCGATAGTTGTTAAGAAAATAAAAAAAAATGTAAAAAATTAGAAAAAAAAAAAAATTATGCCGCAGGAGAAAAAAACAAGAAAGAAGGAAAAATAAATCTTATCTCAGGTAACTTCCACATCGTTGATGAAATACCGGTTGTGCAATAACTTTTTTTTTAAGTGTTGACTGTCAATCAACCGAGAAAATCATGGAAAGTTGATCAGCATGTTCGAGGACAAAGCTGGTATGGGTGACCGCTTCGGATCACGGCTTGACGTTTTCTAAGCAGACATACGTTAAATTTGACATTTGACAGTTGTCAACACTGGACAGACAGATTCGATAGTTGTTAAAAAAATAACAAAACACAAAAAAAGTAAATAATTAAATAAAAAAAAAAAAAAAAATTAAAAAAAATTAATTAAACCTCAGGAGAAAAAAAAAAACAAAGAAGGAAAAATAAATCATCTCAGGTAACAGCCTCGTCGTTAATGAAATACAGTTTGTGCAATGACTTTTTTTTTTGTCGACTGTCAATCACCCGAGAAAAACTTGGAAAGTTAAGCACGCATGTTCGAGGATAGCGCTCGAATGCTTGACCGCTCCGGAACACGGCGTGACGTTTTCTAAGCAGACATACATCGAATTTGACATTTGAGAGGTGTCAACTGTCAAACAACCGAGAAAGACAGGAAAAGTTGAGTACGCATGTTCGAGGACAAAGCTGGAATGGGTGACCGCTTCGGATCACGGCGTGACGTTTTCTAAGCAGACATACGTCAAATTTGACATTTTACAGGTGTCAACTGTCAAACAACCGAGAAAAACATGGAAAGTTAAGCACGCATGCTGGAGGACAGCGCGCAAATGTTTGACCGCTCCGGATCACGGCGTGACGCTTTCTAAGCAGACATACGTCAAATTTGACAATTGACAGGTGTCAACCGTCAGTGCAAAACAAGTTTTGACAGTCGTCGACACTGGACAGACAGATTCGATAGTAGTTAAAAAAATAACAAAACAAAAAAAGAGTAAATAATTAAAAAAAAAAAAATAATAAAATTAAAAAAATTAATTTTACCGCGGGAGAAAGAATTAGAAAGTAAGAAACATAAATCTTATCTCAGGTAACTGCCACGTAGTTGATGAAATACCTGTTGTGCAATAAAAATTTTTTTTTAAGTGTCGACTGTCAATCAACCGAGAAAACCATTGAAAGTTGATCAGCATGTTCGAAGACAAAGCTGGTATGGGTGACCGCTTCGGTTCACGGCGTGACGTTTTCTAAGCAGACATACGTCAAATTTGACATTTGACAGGTGTCAACTGTCAAACAACCGAGAAAAACATCGAAAATTGAGCACGCATGTTCGAGGACAAAGCTGGAATGGGTGACAGCTTCGGATCACGGCGTGACGTTTTCTAAGCAGACATACGTCAAATTTGACAGGTGTCAACTGTCAAACAACCGAGAAAAACATGGAAAGTTGAGCACGCATGTTCGAGGACAGCGCTCGAATGTTTGACCGGTCCGGATCACGGCCTGACGTTTTCTAAGCAGACATACGTCAAATTTGACATATGACAGGTGGCAACTATCAGTGCAAAACCAGTTTCGACAGTCGTCAACACTGAACAGACAGATTCGGTAGTTAGAAAAAAAAAATGTATACAATTAAAAAAAACAAAACATTTAAAAAAATTAATTATACCGCAGGAGAAAAAAACAAGAAAGAATGAAAAATAAATCTTATCTCAGCTAACTGCCACATCGTTGATGAAATACCGGTTGTGCAATAACTTTTTTTTAAGTGTTGACTGTCAATCAACCGAGAAAAACATGGAAAGTTGATCAGCATGTTCGAGGACAAAGCTGGTATGGGTCACCGCTTCGTATCACGGCGTGACGTTTTCTAAGCAGACATACGTCAAATTTGACATTTGACAGTTGTCAACTGTCAGTGCAAAACGTGTTTTGACAGTCGTCGACACTGAACAGACAGATTCGGTAGTTGTTAAAAAAATAAAAAAAAAAAAAAAAGTAAAAATTAAAAAAAAAAAAAAATATTTAAAAAAAATTATTTATACCGCAGGAGAAACAAACAGGAAACAAGGAAAAATAAATCTTATCTTAGGTAACTGCCACATCGTTGATGAAATACCGGTTTTGCAATAATTTTTTTTTTCAAGTGTCGACTGTCAATCAACCGAGAAAACCATTGAAAGTTGATCAGCATGTTCGAAGACAAAGCTGGTATGGGTGACCGCTTCGGTTCACGGCGTGACGTTTTCTAAGCAGACATACGTCAAATTTGACATTTGATAGTTGTCAACTGTCAGTGCAAACAAAGTTTTCACAGTCGTCGACACTGGACAGACAGATTCGATAGTTGTTAAAAAAATAACAAAACAAAAAAAAAGTAAATAATTAAAAAAAAAAAAAAATAAAAAAAAAAAATTAAACCTCAGGAGAAAAAAAAGCAAAGAAGGAAAAATAAATCATATCTCAGGTAACAGCCACGTCGTTGATGAAATACAGTTTGTGCAATGACTTTTTTTTTGTCGACTGTCAATCACCCGAGAAAAACTTGGAAAGTTAAGCACGCATGTTCACGCGCGACATTTGACAGGTGTCAACTGTCAAACAACCGAGAAAAACAGGAAAAGTTGAGTACGCATGTTCGAGGACAAAGCTGGAATGGGTGACCGCTTCGGATCACGGCGTGACGTTTTCTAAGCAGACATACGTCAAATTTGACATTTGACAGGTGTCAACTGTCAGTGCAAAACAAGTTTCGACATTCGTCGACACTGGACAGACAGATTCGATAGTTGTTAAAAAAAATAAGAAAAGAAAAAAAATTAAAAAAAATAAATAAAATGATAAATTTAAAAAAAATAATTATACCGCGGGAGAAAAAAAAAGAAAGAAGGAAAAATAAATCTTATCTCAGGTAACTACCACGTCGTTGATGAAATATCGGTTGTGCAATGACTTTTTTTTGCGTCGACTCAATCAACCGAGAAAAACTTGGAAAGTTGAGAACGCATGTTCGAGGACAGCGCTCGAATGTTTGACCTCTGCGGATCACGGCGTGACGTTTTCTAAGCAGACATACGTCAAGTTTAAATTTGACAGGTGTCAATTGTCAAACAACCGAGAAAAACATGGAAAGTTGAGCACGCATGTTCGAGGAGAAAGCTGGAATTGGTGACCGCTCCGGATCATTACGTGACGTTTTCTAAGCAGACATACGTCAAATTTTACATTTGACAGGTGTCAACTGTCAAACAACCGAGAAAAACATCGAAAATTGAGCACGCATGTTCGAGGGCAAAGCTGGAATGGGTGACAGCTTCGGATCACGGCGTGACGTTTTCTAAGCAGACATACGTCAAATTAGACATATGACACAATTAGACGTCGACACTGAACAGACAGATTCGGTAGTTGTTAAAAAAATAACAAAACAAAAAAAAGTAAATAATTAAAAAAAAAATTAGAAAAATTAATTAAACGTCGCGAGAAAAAAAACAGAAGGAAAAATAAATCTTACAGGATTTGTTGGAACAAATGCTGGAAACAGGAAAAGTTGAGTACGCTTGTTCGAGTACAAAGCTGGAATGGGTGACCGTCTCGTATCATTGCGTGACGTTTTCTAAGCAGACATACGTCAAATTTGACATTTGACAGGTGTCTACTGTGAAACAACCGAGAAAAACATGGAAAGTTGAGCACGCGTGTTCGAAGACAAAGCTGGAATGGGTGACCGCTTCGGATCATGGCGTGACGTTTTCTAAGCAGACATACGTCAAATTTGTGTCGACTGTCAAACAACCGAGAAAAACTTGGAAAGTTAAGCACGCATGTTCGAGGACAGCGCTCGAATGTTTGACCGCTGCGGATCACGGCGTGACGTTTTCTAAGCAGACATACGTTAAATTTGACAGGTGTCAACTGTCAAACAATCGAGAAAAACATGGAAAGTTAAGCACGCATGTTCGAGGACAAAGCTGGAATGGGTGACCGCTTCGGATCACGGCGTGACGTTTTCTAAGCAGACATACGTCAAATTTGACATTTGGCAGGTGTCAACTGTCAGAGCAAAGCAAGTTTCGACAGTCGTCGACACTGGACAAATAGATTCGAAAGTTGCTAAAAAAAATAACAAAACAAAAAAAAGTAAAAAATTAAAAAAAAATAAAATAATAAATTAAAAAAAAAAAATTATACAGCGGGAGAAAAAAAAAAGAAAGAAGGAAAAACCAATCTTATCTCAGGTAACTGTCACGTCGTTGATGAAATACCGGTTGTGCAATGACATTTTTTTGCGTCGACTCAATCAACCGAGAAAAATTTGGAAATTTAAGCACGCATGTTCGAGGGCAGCGCTCGAATGTTTGACCGCTCCGGATCACGGCGTGACATTTTCTAAGCAGATATACGTCAAATTTGACAGGTGTCAACTGTCAAACAATCGAGAAAAACATGGAAAGTCGAGCACGCA
Organism: Phosphuga atrata; assembly: GCA_944588485.1. Classification (NCBI taxonomy): domain Eukaryota; kingdom Metazoa; phylum Arthropoda; class Insecta; order Coleoptera; family Silphidae; genus Phosphuga; species Phosphuga atrata. Next base: position 43,330,863 of record OX155897.1, on the reverse strand, counting down.
TGTTCGAGGACAAAGCTGGGATAGGTGACCGCTTCGGATCACGGCGTGACGTTTTCTAAGCAGACATACGTCAAATTTGACATTTGACAGGTGACTACTGTCAGTGCAAAACAAGTTTCGACAGTCGTCGACACTGGACAGACAAATGCGATATTTGTTAAAATAATAAGTAAATAATTAAAAAAAAAATTAAATAATAAATATATCTTACCTCAGGTAACTGCCACGTCGTCGATGAAATACCGGTTGTGCAATGACTTTTTTTTTTTGTGTAGACTGTCAATCAACCGAGAAAAACTTGGTAACTTAAGCACGCATATTCGAGGACAGCGCTCGAATGTTTGACCGTTCCGGATCTCGGCGTGACGTTTTCTAAGCAGACATACGTCAATTTTTACATTTGACAGGTGTCAACTGTCAAACAACCGAGAAAAACATGGAAAGTTGAGATTTGACAGGTGTCAACTGTCACTGCAAAACAAGTTTCGACAGTCGTCGACACTGGATAGACAGATTCGATAGTTGTTAAAAAAATAACAAAACAGAAAAAATGTAAAAAAAAAAAAAAAAAATTAAAAAAAATTAATTTTACCGCGGGAAAAAAAAGAAACTAGGAAAAATAAATCTTACCTCAGGTAACTGCCACGTCGTCGATAAAATACCGGTTGTGCAATGACTTTTTTTTTGTGTCGACTGTCAATCAACCGAGAAAAACTTGGAAACTTCCAAGGACGCATGTTTGAGGACAGCGCTCGAATCTTTGACCGGTCCGGATCACGGCGTGACCTTTTCTAAGCACACATACGTCAAATTTGACATTTGACAGGTGTCAACTGTCAAACAACTCAGAAAAACATGGAAAGTTGAGCACGCATGTTCGAGGACAAAGCTGGAATGGGTGACCGCTTCGGATCACGGCGTGACGTTTTCTAAGCAGACATACGTAAAATTTGACATTTGACAGGTGTCAACTGTCAGTGCGAAACAAGTTTCGACAGTCGTCGACACTGGATAGACAGATTCGATAGTTGTTAAAAAAAATAACAATCCGCTCCGGATCACGGCGTGACGTTTTCTAAGCAGACATACGTCAAATTTGACATTTGACAAGTGTCAACTGTCAAACAAACGAGAAAAACAAAGAAAATTGATCACGCAAGTTCGAGGACAAAGTTGGAATGGGTGACCGCTTCGGATCACAGCGTGACGTTTTATAAGCAGACCTACGTAAAATTTGAAATTTGACAGGTGTGAACTGTCAGTGCAAAACAAGTTTCGACAGTCGTCAACACTGGATAGACAGATTCAATAGTAGTTAAAAAAATAACAATCCGCTCCGGACCACGGCGTGACGTTTTCTAAGCAGACATACGTGAAATTTGACATTTGACAGGTGTCAACTGTCAAACAAACCAGAAAAACAACGAAAATTGAGCACGCATGTTCGAGGACAAAGCTGGAATGGGTGACCGCTTCGGATCACGGCGTGACGTTTTCTAAGCAGACATACGTAAAATTTGACATTTGATAGGTGTCAACTGTCAGTGCGAAACAAGTTTCGACAGTCGTCGACACTGGATAGACAGATTCGATAGTTGTTAAAAAAAAAGAAAAATATATATATATAATTTAAAAAAAGTTAATTATTTAAAAAAATTAAAAAAAATAATTTTACCGCGGGAGAAAAAAAAAGAAGTAGGAAAAATAAAACTTACCTCAGGTAACTGCCACGTCGTCGATTAAATACCGGTTGTGCAATGACTTTTTTTTTGTGTCGACAGTCAATCAACCGAGAAAAACTTGGAAACTTCCAAGGACGCATGTTCGAGGACAGCGCTCGAATGTTTGATCGGCCCGGATCACGGCGTGACGTTTTCTAAGCAGACATACGTCAAATTGGACATTTGACAGGTGTCAACTGTCAGTTCAAAACAAGTTTCGACAGTCGTCGAAACTGGATTGACAGATTCGATAGTTGTTAAAAAAATAACAAAACAAAAAAAAGTAAAAAATAGAAAAATAAAAATATAACAATTTAAGAAAAAATAATTATTTAAAAAAATTGAAAATTAAAAAAATTAATTTTACCCCGGGAGAAAAAAAAGTAGGAAAAATAAATCTTACCTCAGGTAACTGCCACGTCGTTGATGAAATAGCGGTTGTGCAATGAATTTTTGTTAGGTGTCAACTGTCAAACAACCGAGAAAAACATGGAAAGTTGAGCACGCATGTTCGAGGACAAAGCTGGAATGGGTGACCGCTTCGGACCACGGCGTGATGCTTTCTAAGCAGACATACGTCAAATTTGACATTTGACAGGTGTCAACTGTCAAACAACCGAGAACAGCGCTCGAATGTTGGACCGCTCCGGATCACGGCGTGACGTTTTCTAAGCAGACATACGTCAAATTTGACATTTGACAGGTTTCAACTGTCAGTGCAAAACAAGTTTCGACAGTCGTCAACACTGGATAGACAGATTCTATGGTTGTTAAAAAAAATAACAATCCGATCCGGTTCACGGCGTGACGTTTTCTAAGCAGACATACGTCAAATTTGACATTTGACAGGTGTCAACTGTCAAACAACCGAGAAAAACATGGAAAGTTGAGCACGCATGTTCGAGGACAAAGCTGGAATGGGTGACCGCTTCGGATCACGGCGTGACGTTTTCTGAGCAGACACACGTCAAATTTGACATTTGACAGGTGTCAAATTAAGTCAAATTAAGTCAGTGCAAAATAAGTTTCGACAGTCGTCGATACTGGACAGACAGATTCGATAGTTGTTAAAAAAAAGTAAATAATTTAGAAAAAAAATAAAATAATAAATTAAAAAAAAATAATTTTCAAGATAAATGTTACCTCAGGTAACTGCCACGTCGTTAATGAAATAGTGGTTGTGCAATGACTTTTTGTCTTTATGTTAGGTGTCAACTGTCAAACAACCGAGAAAAACATGGAAAGTTGAGCACGCATGTTCGAGGACAAATCTGGAATGGGTGACCGCTTCGGATCACGGCGTAACGTTTTCTAAGCAGACATACGTCAAATTTGACATTTGACAGGTGTCAACTGTCACTGCAAAACAAGTATCGACAGTCGTCGACACTGGATAGACAGATTCGATAGTTGTTAAAAAAATAACAAAACAGAAAAAATGTAAAAAAAAAAAAAAAAAAATTAAAAAAAAATTAATTTTACCGCGGAAAAAAAAAAATAAAGTAGGAAAAATAAATCTTACCTCAGGTAACTGCCACGTCGTCGATAAAATACCGGTTGTGCAATGACTTTTTTTTGTGTCGACTGTCAATCAACCGAGAAAAAATTGGAAACTTCCAAGGACGCATGTTTGAGGACAGCGCTCGAATCTTTGACCGGTCCGGATCACGGCGTGACCTTTTCTAAGCAGACATACGTCAAATTTGACATTTGACAGGTGTCAACTGTCAGTGAAAAACATGTATCGACAGTCGTCGATACTGGACAGACAGATTCGATACTTGTTAAAAAAAATAACAAAACTAAAAAAAAAGTAAATAATTACAAACAAAACAAAAAAAATTTAAAAAAATTAATTTTACTGCGGGAAAAAAAAAGAAAGTGGGAAAAATAAATCTTACTCAGGTAACTGCTACGTCGTCGATAAAATACCGGTTGTGCAATGACTTTTTTTTTTAAATGTCGACTGTCAATCAACCGAGAAAAACTTGGAAAATTAAGCACGCATGTTCGTGGACGGTGCTCGAATGTTTGACCGGTCCGGGTCACTGCGTGACGTTTTCTAAGCAGACATACGTCAAATTTGACAATTGACAGGTGTCAACTGTCAAACAACTCAGAAAAACATGGAAAGTTGAGCACGCATGTTCGAGGACAAAGCTGGAATGGGTGACCGCTTCGGATCACGGCGTGACGTTTTCTAAGCAGACATACGTAAAATTTGACATTTGACAGGTGTCAACTGTCAGTGCGAAACAAGTTTCGACAGTCGTCGACACTGGATAGACAGATTCGATAGTTGTTAAAAAAAATAACAATCCGCTACGGATCACTGCGTGACGTTTTCTAAGCAGACATATGTCAAATTTGACATTTGACAAGTGTCAACTGTCAAACAAACGAGAAAAACAAAGAAAATTGAGCACGCATGTTCGAGGACAAAGTTGGAATTGGTGACCGCTTCGGATCACAGCGTGACGTTTTATAAGCAGACATACGTAAAATTTGACATTTGACAGGTGTGAACTGTCAGTGCAAAACAAGTTTTGACAGTCGTCAACACTGGATAGACAGATTCAATAGTTGTTAAAAAAATAACAATCCGCTCCGGACCACGGCATGACGTTTTCTAAGCAGACATACGTCAAATTTGACATTTGACAGGTGTCAACTGTCAAACAAACGAGAAAAACAACGAAAATTGAGCACGCATGTTCGAGGACAAAGCTGGAATGGGTGACCGCTTCGGATCACGGCGTGACGTTTTCTAAGCAGACATACGTAAAATTTGACATTTGACAGGTGTCAACTGTCAGTGCGAAACAAGTTTCGACAGTCGTCGACACTGGATAGACAGATTCGATAGTTGTTAAAAAAAAAGAAAAAAAAAATATATAATTTAAAAAAAGTTAATTATTTAAAAAAATTAAAAAAAAAAATTTTACCGCGGGAGAAAAAAAAAAGAAGTAGGAAAAATAAAACTTACCTCAGGTAACTGCCACGTCGTCGATAAAATACCGGTTGTGCAATGACTTTTTTTTTGTGTCGACCGTCAATCAACCGAGAAAAACTTGGAAACTTCCAAGGACGCATGTTCGAGGACAGCGCTCGATATTTGATCGGCCCGGATCACGGCGTGACGTTTTCTAAGCAGACATACGTCAATTTTGACATTTGACAGGTTTCAACTGTTAAACAACAGAGTAAAACATGGAAAGTTGAGCACGCATGTTCGAGGACAAAGCTGGAATGGGTGACCGCTTCGGATCACGTCGTGACGTTTTCTAAGCAGACATACGTCAAATTTGACATTTGACAGGTGTCAACTGTCACTGCAAAACAAGTTTCGACAGTCGTCGACACTGGATAGACAGCCTTGATAGTTGTTAAAAAACAACAAAACAAAGAAAATGTAAAAAATTTAAAAAAAATATAAAATAATATTTTAAAGAAAATTAATTATTTAAAAAAATTTAAAATTTTATAAAATTTATTTTACCGCAGAAGAAAAAAAAGAAGTAGGAAAAATAAATCTCACCTCAGGTAACTGCCACGTCGTCGATAAAATACCGGTTGTGCAATGACTTTTTTTTGTGTCGACAGTCAATCAACCGAGAAAAACTTGGAAACTTCCAAGGACGCATGTTCGAGGGCAGCGCTCGAATGTTTGACCGGTCCAGATCACGGCGTGACGATTTCTAAGAAGCCATACGTCAAATTTGACATTTGACAGGGGTCAACTGTCAGTGCAAAACAAGTTTTGACAGTCGTCGATACTGGATAGACAGATTCGATAGTTGTTCAAAAAAATAACAAAACAAAAAAAAGTAAATAATTACAAAAAAAAAAAAAAAAAAAAAAAAATTAATTTTACCGCTGGAAAAAAAAAGAAAGTAGGAAAAATAAATCTTACCTCAGGTAACTGCCACGTCGTCGATAAAATACAGGTTGTGCAATGACTTTTTTTTTATTTAAATGTCGACTGTCAATCAACCGAGAAAAACTTGGAAAGTTAAGCACGCTTGTTCGAGGACAGCGCGCAAATGTTTGACCGGTCCGGATCACGGCGTGACGTTTTCTAAGCAGACATACGTCAAATTTGACATTTGACAAGTGTCAACTGTTAAACAAACGAGAAAAACAACGAAAATTGAGCACGCATGTTGGATGACAAAGCTGGAATGGGTGACCGCTTCGGATCACAGCGTGACGTTTTCTAAGCAGACATACGTAAAATTTGACATTTGACAGGTGTCAACTAACAGTGCGAAACAAGTTTCGACAGTCGTCGACACTGGATAGACAGATTCGATAGTTGTTAAAAAAAAAGAAAAAAAATATATATAATTTAAAAAAAATTAATTATTTAAAAAAATTTAAAAAAATAATTTTACCGCGGGAGAAAAAAAAAGAAGTAGGAAAAATAAAACTTACCTCAGGTAACTGCCACGTCGTCGATGAAATACCAGTTGTGCAATGGCTTTTTTTTTTCGTCGACTGTCAATCTACCGAGAAAAACTTGGAAACTAAAGCACGCATGTTCGAGGACAGTGCTCGAATGTTTGACCGGTCCAGATCACGGCGTTACGATTTCCAAGCAGAAATACGTCAAATTTGACATTCGACAGGTATCAACTGTCACTGCAAAACAAGTTTCGACAGTCGTCGACACTGGATAGACAGACTTGATAGTTGTTAAAAAAACAACAAAACAAAGAAAATGTAAAAAATTAAAAAAATATATAAAATAATAATTTAAAGAAAATTAATTATTTAAAAAAATTTAAAATTTTATAAAATTCATTTTACCGCGGGAGAAAAAAAGGAAGTAGGAAAAATAAATCTTACCTCAGGTAATTGCCACGTCGTCGATAAAATACCGGTTGTGCAATGACTTTTTTTTTGTGTCGACTGTCAATCAACCGAGAAAAACTTGGAAACTTCCAAGGACACATGTTCGAGGACAGCGCTCGAATGTTTGACCGGTCCAGATCACGGCGTGATGATTTCTAAGCAGAAATACGTCAAATTTGACATTTGGCAGGTGTCAACTGTCAAACAACCGAGAAAAACATGGAAAGTTGAGCACGCTTGTTCGAGGACAAATCTGGAATGAGTGACCGCTTCAGATCACGGCGTAACGTTTTCTAAGCAGACATACGTAAAATTTGACATTTGACAGGTGTCAACCGTCAGTGCAAAACAATTTTCGACTGTCGTCGACACTGGATAGACAGATTCGATAGTTGTTAAAAAAATAACAAATCAAAGAGAATGTAAAAAATTAAAAAAATATATAAAAAAATAATTTAAAGAAAATTAATTATTTAAACAAATTTAAAATTTAATAAAATTAAAGAGAAAAAAAAAAGAAGTAGGAAAAATAAATCTTACCTCAGGTAACTGCCACGTCGTCGATAAAATACCGGTTGTGCAATGACTTTTTTTTTGCGTCAATCAAACGAGAAAAACTTGGAAACTTGCAAGGACGCATGTTCGAGGACAGTACGCAAATGTTTAACCGCTCCGGATCACGGCGTGACGTTTTCTAAGCAGTCATACGTCAAATTTGACATTTGACAGGTGTGAACTGTCAGTGCAAAACAAGTTTCGACAGTCGTCGACACTGCACAGACAGATTCGATAGTTGTTAAAAAAAATAACAAAACAAAAAAAAAGTAAAAAATAAAAAAGTAAAAATATAACAATTTATAAAAAAATAATTATTTAAAAACAATAAAAATTAAAAAAATTAATTTTACCACGGGAGAAAAAAAAGTAGGAAAAATAAATCTTACCTCAGGTAACTGCCACGTCGTTAATGAAATAGCGGTTGTGCAGTGACTTTTTGTCGTTATGTTAGGTGTCAACTGTCAAACAACCGAGAAAAACTTGGAAAGTTAAGCACGCATGTTCGAGGACAGCGCGCAAATGTTTGACCGCTCCGGATCACGGCGTGACGTTTTCTAAGCAGACATACGTAAAATTTGACATTTGACAGGTGTCAACCGTCAGTGCAAAACAATTTTCGACTGTCGTCGACACTGGACAGACAGATTCGATAGTTGTTTTAAAAATTAAAAAAAAAAAGTAAATAATTAAAAAAAAAATAAAATAATAAATTTAAAAAAATTAATTTTACCGCGGAAAAAAAATAGTAGGAAAAATAAATCTTACCTCAGGTAAATGCCACGTCGTTGATGAAATAGCGGTTGTGCAATTTCTTTTTGTTAGGTGTCAACTGTCAAACAACCGAGAAAAACATGGAAAGTTGAGCACGCATGTTCGAGGACAAAGCTGGAATGGGTGACCGCTTCGGACCACGGCGTGACGCTTTCTAAGCAGACATACGTCAAATTTGACATTTGACAGGTGTCAACTGTCAAACAACCGAGAAAAACATGGAAAATTATGCACGCTTATTCGAGGACAGCGCTAGAATGTTGGACCGCTCCGGATCACGGCGTGACGTTTTCTAAGCAGACATACGTAAAGTTTGACATTTGACAGGTGTCAACTGTCAGTGCAAAACAAGTTTCGACAGTCGTCAACACTGGATAGACAGATTCAATGGTTGTTAAAAAAAATAACAATCCGATCCGGTTCACGGCGAGACGTTTTCTAAGCAGACATACGTCAAATTTGGCATTTGACAGGTGTCAACTGTCAAGCAACCGAGAAAAACATGGAAAGTTGAGCACGCATGTTCGAGGACAAAGCTGGAATGGGTGACCGCTTCGGATCACGGAGTGACGTTTTCTGAGCAGACACACGTCAAATTTGACATTTGACAGGTGTCAAATTAAGTCAAATTAAGTCAGTGCAAAATAAGTTTCGACAGTCGTCGATACTGGACAGATAGATTGGATGGTTGTTAAAAAAAAAGTAAATAATTTAGAAAAAAAATAAAATAATAAATTAAAAAAAATTAATTTTCAAAATAAATGTTACCTCAGGTAACTGCTACATCGTCGATAAAATACCGGTTGTGCAATGACTTTTTTTTTAAATGTCGACTGTCAATCAACCGAGAAAAACTTGGAAACTTAAGCACGCATGTTCGAGGACGGCGCTCGAATGTTTGACCGGTCCGGGTCACGGCGTGACGTTTTCTAAGCAGACATACGTCAAATTTGACATTTGACAGGTGTCAACTGTCAAACAACACAGAAAAACATGGAAAGTTGAGCACGCATGTTCGAGGACAAAGCTGGAACGGGTGACCGCTTCGTATCACGGCGTGACGTTTTCTGAGCAGACATACGTCAAATTTAACATTTGACAGGTGTCAACAGTCAGTGCAAAACAAGTTTCGACAGTCGTCGACACTGGACAGACAGATTCGATAGTTCTTAAAAAAAAAGTAAATAATTTAGAAAAAAATAAAATAATAAATTAAAAAAAATAATTTTACCGCGGCAGAAAAAAGAAAAGTAGGAAAAATAAATGTTACCTCAGGTAACTGCCACGTCGTTAATGAAATAGCGGTTGTGCAATGACTTTTTATCTTTATGTTAGGTGTCAACTGTCAAACAACCGAGAAAAACATGGAAAGTTGAGCACGCATGTTCGAGGACAAATCTGGAATGGGTGACCGCTTCGGAGCACGGCGTAACGTTTTCTAAGCAGACATACGTCAAATTTGACATTTGACAGGTGTCCACTGTCAGTGCAAAACAAGTTTCGACAGTCGTCGACTTTGGATAGACAGATTCGATAGTTATTTTTTTAATAACAAGACAGAAAAAATGTAAAAAATAAAAAAAAATAATAAATTAAAAAAATTAATTTTTCCGCGGAAAAAAAAAGAAAGGAAAAATAAATCTTATCTCAGGTAACTGTCACGTCGTCGATTAAATACCGGTAGTGCAATGACTTTTTTTTTGTGTCGACTGTCAATAAACCGAGAAAAACTTGGAAACTTCCAAGGACACATGTTCAAAGACAGCGCTCGAATGTTTGATCGGTCCGGATCACGGCGTGACCTTTTCTAAGCAGACGTACGTCAAATTTGTCATTTGACAGGTGTCAACTGTCAGTGCAAAACAAGTTTCGACAGTCGTCGATACTGGACAGACAGATTCGATAGTTGTTAAAAAAAATAACAAAACAAAAAAAAAGTTAAAAAAAAAAAAAAAATTTAAATTAATTTTACCGCGGAAAAAAAAGAAAGTAGGAAAAATAAATCTTACCTCAGGTAACTGCCACGTCGTCGATAATTAAATGTCGACTGTCAATCAACTGAGAAAAACTTGGAAAGTTAAGTACGCATGTTCGAGGACAGCGCGCAAATGTTTGACCACTCCGGATCACGGCGTGACGTTTTCTAAGCAGACATACTTCAAATTTGACATTTGACAGATGTCAACTGTCTGTGCAAAACAAGTTTCGACAGTCGTCGACACTGGATAGACAGATTCGATAGTTGTTAAAAAAAAAAAAAAAAAAAAAGTAAATAATTAAAAAAAAAAAATAATAATTTAAGAAAAATTAATTATTTAAAAAAATTTAAACAAAAAAATTAATTTTACCACGGGAGAAAAAAAAAAAGAAGTAGAAAAAATAGAACTTACCTCAGGTAACTGCCACGTCGTCGATGAAATACCGGTTGTGCAATGATTTTTTTTTGTCGACTGTCAATCAACCGAGAAAAACTTGGAAACTTAAGCACGCATGTTCGAGGACAGCGCTCGAATGTTTGACCGGTCCGGATCACGGCGTGACGTTTTCTAAGCAGACATACGTCAATTTTTACATTTGACAGGTTTTAACAGTCAGACAACAGAGAAAAACATGGAAAGTTGAGCACGCATGTTCGAGGACAAAGCTGGAATGGGTGACCGCTTCGGATCACGTCGTGACGTTTCCTAAGCAGACATACGTCAAATTTGACATTTGACAGGTGTCAACTGTCAATTCAAAACAAGTTTCGACAGTCGTCAACACTGGATAGACAGATTCGATAGTTGTTAAAAAAATAACAAAACAGAAAAAATTTAAAAAATTTAAAAAAAAAAAAATAATTTAAAAAAAATTAATTATTTAAAAAAATTTAATAAAATTAATTTTACCGCGGGAGAAAAAATAAAGAAGTAGGAAAAATAAATCTTACCTCACGTAACTGCCACGTCGTCGATAAAATACCGGTTGTGCAATGACTTTTTTTTTGTGTCGACTGTCAATCAACCGAGAAAAACTTGAAAAGTTAAGCACGCATGTTCGAGGACAAAGCTGGTGACCGCTTCGGATTACGGCGTGACGTTTTGTAAGCAGACATACTTCAAATTTGACATTTGACAGGTGTCAACTGTCAGTGCAAAACAAGTTTCGACAGTCGTCGACACTGGATAGACAGATTCGATAGTTGTTAAAAAAAATAACAAAACAAAAAAAAGTAAAAAATTAAAAAAAAAAAAAATAATAATTTAAGAAAAATTAATTATTTAAAAAAAATTAAAAAAGTTTGAAAAATTTATTTTACCGCGGGAGAAGAAAAAAGTAGGTAAACTAGAACTTACCTCAGGTAACTGCCACGTCGTCGATTAAATACCGGTTGTGCAATGACTTTTTTTTTGTCGACTGTCAATCAACCTAGAAAAACTTGGAAACTTAAGCACGCATGTTCGAGGACAGCGCTCGAATGTTTGACCGGTCCGGAGCACGGCGTGACGTTTTCTAAGCAGACATACGTCAATTTTGACATTTGACAGGTGTCAACTGTCAGTTCAAAACAATTTTCGACAGTCGTCGACACTGGATAGACAGATTCGATAGTTGTTAAAAAAATAACAAAACAAAAAAGAAGTAATAAATAAAAAAAAAAAAATATAACAATTTAAAAAAAAATAATTATTAAAAAAAAATTAATAAAATTAATTTTACCGCGGGAGAAAAAAAAAAGAGGTAGGAAAAATAAATCTTACCTCAGCTAACTTCCACGTCGTCGATAAAATACCGGTTGTGCAATTTAATTTTTTTTTGTGTCGACTGTCAATCAACCGAGAAAAATTTGGAAACTTCCAAGGACGCATGTTCGAGGACAGCGTTTGAATGTTTAACCGGGCCGGATCACGGCGTGACGTTTTTTAAACAGACATACGTCAAATTTGATATCTGACAGGTGTCAACTGTCAGTGCAAAACAAGTTTCGACAGTCGTCGACACTGGATAGACAGATTCGATAGTTGTTAACAAAATAACAAAACAGAAAAAATGTAAAAAATTAAAAAAAAAAAAAAAAAAATTTAAAAAAAATAATTTTGCCGCGGGAAAAAAAAAATGAAAGTAGGAAAAATAAATCTTACCTCAGGTAACTGCCGGTCGTCGATAAAATACCGGTTGTGCAATGACTTTTTTTTTTAAATGTCGACTGTCAATCAACCGAGAAAAACTTGGAAAGTTAAGCACGCATGTTCGAGGACAGCGCGCAAATGTTTGATCGCTCCGGATCACGGCGTAACGTTTTCTAAGCAGACATACGTCAAACTTGACAGGTGTCAACCGTCAGTGCAAAACAAGTTTCAACAGTCGTCGACACTGGACAGACAGATTCGATAGTTGTTAAAAAAAATAACAAAAAAAAAAGTAAATAATTTAAAAAAAAATAAAATAATATATTTCAAAAAATTAATTTTTCCGCGGGAGAAAAAAAAGGTAGGAAAAATAAATCTTACCTCAGGTAACTACCACGTCGTTGATGAAATAGCGGTTGTGCAATGACTTTTTGTCTTTTGTTATGTGTCAACTGTCAAACAACCGAGAAAAACATAGAAAGTTGAGCTCGCATGTTCGAGGACAAAGCTGGAATGGGTGACCGCTTCGGATCAAGGCGTGACGTTTTCTAAGCAGACATACGTCAAATTTGACATTTGACAGGTGTCAACTGTCAGTGCAAAACAAGTTTCAACAATCGTCGACCCTGGATAGATAGATTCCATAGTTGTTAAAAAAATAACAAAACAAAAAAAAAGTAATAAATAAAAAAAAATATATATATAACAATTTAAAAAAAAATAATTATTAAAAAAAAATTTTAAAAATTAAATTTCCGGGAGAAAAAAAAAGTAGGAAAAATAAATCTTACCGACGTGGCAGGTAGCTGCCACGTCGTTAATGAAATAGCGGGCGTGCTGTGACTTTTTGTCTTTACGTTAGGTGTCAACTGTCAAATAACCGCGAAAAACATGGAAAGTTGAGCACGAATGTTCGAGGACAAATCTGGAATGAGTGACCGCTTCGGATCACGGCGTAACGTTTTCTAAGCAGACATACGTCAATTTTGACAATTGACAGGTGTCAACAGTCAGACAACAGAGAAAAACATGGAAAGTTGAGCACGCATGTTCGAGGACAAAGCTGGAATGGGTGACCGCTTCGGATCACGTCGTGACGTTTCCTAAGCAGACATACGTCCAATTTGACATTTGACAGGTGTCAACTGTCAGTTGGAAACAAGTTTCGACAGTCGTCGACACTGGATAGACAGATTCGATAGTTGTTAAAAAAATAACAATTTAAAAATATAACAATTTAAAAAAAAATAATTATTTAAAAAAATTTAAAATTGAAGGAAAAAGTAAGGAAAAAAAAATAGGAAAAATAAGTCTTACCTCGGGTAACTGCGACGTGGTTAATGAAATAGCGGTTGTGCTGTAACTTTTTGTCTTTATGTTAGTTGTCAACTGTCAAACAACCGAGAAAAACATGGAAAGTTGAGCACGAATGTTCGAAGACAAATCTGGAATGAGTGACCGCTTCGGATCACGGCGTAACGTATTCTAAGCAGACATACGTCAAATTTGACATTTGTCAGGTGTTAACTGTCAGTGCAAAACAAGTTTCGACAGTCGTTGACACTAGATAGACAGATACGATAGTTGTTAAAAAAAATAACAACAAAAAAAAAAAAAAAAAAAAAAAATAATTTTAAAAAAATTAATTATTTAAAAAATTTTTAAATTTAAAAAAATAATTTTACCGCGGGAGAAAAAAAAAGAATTAGGAAAAATAAAACTTACCTCAGGTTACTGCCACGTCGTCGATGAAATACCGACTTTTTTTTGTGTCAATCAAACGAGAAAAACTTGGAAACTTCCAAGGACGCATGTTCGAGGATAGCGCTCGAATGTTTGACGGCTCCGGATCACGGCGTGACGTTTTCTAAGCAGACATACGTCAAATTAGACATTTGACAGGTGTCAACTGTCAAACAACCGAGAAAAACATGGAAAGTTGAGCACGCATGTTCGAGGACAAAGCTGGAATGGGTGACCGCTTCGGACCACGGCGTGACGCTTTCTAAGCAGACATACGTCAAATTTGACATTTGACAGGTGTCAACTGTCAGTGCAAAACAAGTTTCGACAGTCGTCAACACTGGATAGACAGATTCAATGGTTGTTAAAAAAAATATCGATCCGCTCCGGATCACGCCGTGACGTTTTCTAAGCAGACATACGTCAAATTTGTCATTTGACAGGTGTCAACTGTCAAACATCCGAGAAAAACAACGAAAATTGAGCACGCATGTTCGAGGACAAAGCTGGAATGGGTGACCGCTTCGGATCACGGCGTGACGTTTTCTAAGCAGACATACGTCAAATTTGACATTTGACAGGTGTGAACTGTCAGTGCAAAACAAGTTTCGACAGTCGTTGACACTGGATAGACAGATTCGATAGAACTTACCTCAGGTAACTGCCACGTCGTCGATGAAATACCGGTTGTGCAATGAATTTTTTTTTGTCGACAGTCAATCAACCGAGAAAAACTTGGAAACTTAAGCACGCATGTTCGAGGACAACGCTCGAATGTTTGACCGGTCCGGATCACGGCGTGACGTTTTCTAAGCAGACATACGTCAATTTTGACATTTGACAGGTGTCAACAGTCAGACAACAGAGAAAAACATGGAAAGTTGAGCACGCATGTTCGAGGACAAAGCTGGAATAGGTGACCGCTTCGGATCACGTCGTGACGTTTCCTAAGCAGACATACGTCAAATTTGACATTTGACAGGTGTCAACTGTCAGTTCAAAACAAGTTTCGACAGTCGTCGACACTGGATAGACAGATTCGATAGTTGTTAAAAAAATAACAAAACAAAAAAAAAGTAATAAATAAAAAAAAATATATATACCAATTTAAAAAAAAAAATTATTTAAAAAAATTTAAAATTTAAAAAAATAATTTAACCGCGGGTGAAAAAAAAAAGTAGGAAAAATGAATCTTACAACAGGTAACTGCCACGTCGTTAATGAAATAGCGGTTGTGCTGTGACTTTTTGTCTTTATGTTAGGTGTCAACTTTCAAACAACCGAGAAAAACAAGGAAAGTTGAGCGCGAATGTTCGAGGACAAATCTGGAATAAGTGACCGCTTCGGATCACGGCGTAACGTTTTCTAAGCAGACATACGTCAAATTTGACATTTGACAGGTGTTAACTGTCAGTGCAAAACAAGTTTCGACAGTCGTTGACACCGAATAGACAGATTCGATAGTTGTTAACAAAATAACAAAACAGAAAAAATGTAAAAAATAAAAAAAAAAAAATAATAATTTAAAAAAATTAGTTATTTAAATTTAAAATAATAATTTAAAAAATTTAGTAAAATTAATTTTACCGCGGGAGAAAAAAAAAAGAAGTAGGAATAATAAATCTTACCTCAGGTAACTTCCACGTCGTCGATAAAATACCGGTTGTGCAATTTAATTTTTTTTTTGTGTCGACTGTCAATCAACCGAGAAAAATTTGGAAACTTCCAAGGACGCATGTTCAAGGACAGCGCTCGAATGCTTAACCAGTCCGGATCACGGCGTGACGGTTTTTAAACAGATATACGTCAAATTTGACATCTGATAGGTGTTAACTGTCAGTGCAAAATAAGTTTCGACAGTCGTCGACACTGGATAGACAGATTCGATAGTTGTTAACAAAATAACAAAACAGAAAAATGTAAAAAATTAAAAAAAAAAAAAAATAATTTAAAAAAATTAATTATTTAAAAGAATTTAATAAAATTAATTTTACCGCGGGAAAAAAAAATGAAAGTAGGAAAAATAAATCTTACCTCAGGTAACTGCCACGTCGTCGATAAAATACCGGTTTTGCAATGACTTTTTTTTTAAATGTCGACTGTCAATCAACCGAGAAAAACTTGCAAAGTTAAGCACGCATGTTCGAGGACAGCGCGCAAATGTTTGATCGCTCCGGATCACGGCGTAACGTTTCCTAAGCAGACATACGTCACATTTGACAGGTGTCAACCGTCAGTGCAAAACAAGTTTCGACAGTCGTCGACACTGGATAGACAGATTCGATAGTTGTTAAAAAAAATAACAAAAAAAAGTAAATAATTTAAAAAAAATAAAAATAATAAATTTCAAAAAATTAATTTTTCCACGGGAGAAAAAAAAGGTAGGAAAAATAAATCTTACCTCAGGTAACTGTCACGTCGTTAATGAAATAGCGGTTGTGCTGTGACTTTTTGTCTTTATGTTAGGTGTCAACTGTCAAACAACCGCGAAAAACATGGAAAGTTTTGCACGCTTGTTCGAGGACAGCGCTCCAATGTTTGACCGCTCTGGCTCACGGCGTGACGTTTTCTAAGTAGACATACGTCAAATTTGACATTTGACAGGTGTCAACTGTCAAACAACCGAGAAAAACATGGAAAGTTATGCACGCTTGTTCGAGGACAGCGCTCCAATGTTTGACCGCTCTGGCTCACGGCGTGACGTTTTCTAAGTAGACATACGTCAAATTTGACATTTGACAGGTGTCAACTGTCAGTGCAAAACAAGTTTCGACAGTCGTCAACACTGGATAGACAGATTCAATAGTTGTTAAAAAAAATAACAAAAAAAAGTAAATAATTACAAAAAAAAAAAAAAAAAAATAAAAAAAATTTTACCGCTGGAAAAAAAAAGAAAGTAGGAAAAATAAATCTTACCTCAGGTAACTGCCACGTCGTCGATAAAATACAGGTTGTGCAATGACTTTTTTTTAATTTAAATGTCGACTATCAATCAACCGAGAAAAACTTGGAAAGTTAAGCACGCTTGTTCGAGGACAGCGCGCAAATGTTTGACCGGTCCGGATCACGGCGTGACGTTTTCTAAGCAGACATACGTCAAATTTGACATTTGACAAGTGTCAACTGTCAAACAAACGAGAAAAACAACGAAAATTGAGCACGCATGTTGGATGACAAAGCTGGAATGGGTGACCGCTTCGGATCACAGCGTGACGTTTTCTAAGCAGACATACGTAAAATTTGACATTTGACAGGTGTCAACTAACAGTGCGAAACAAGTTTCGACAGTCGTCGACACTGGATAGACAGATTCGATAGTTGTTAAAAAAAAAAGAAAAAAAAATATATATAATTTAAAAAAAATTAATTATTTAAAAAAATTAAAGTAATAAATTTAAAAAAAATAATTTTACCGCGGAAAAAAAATAGTAGGAAAAATAAATCTTACCTCAGGTAAATGCCACGTCGTTGATGAAATAGCGGTTGTGCAATTTCTTTTTGTTAGGTGTCAACTGTCAAACAACCGAGAAAAACATGGAAAGTTGAGCACGCATGTTCGAGGACAAAGCTGGAATGGGTGACCGCTTCGGACCACGGCGTGACGCTTTCTAAGCAGACATACGTCAAATTTGACATTTGACAGGTGTCAACTGTCAAACAACCGAGAAAAACATGGAAAATTATGCACGCTTATTCGAGGACAGCGCTAGAATGTTGGACCGCTCCGGATCACGGCGTGACGTTTTCTAAGCAGACATACGTAAAATTTGACATTTGACAGGTGTCAACTGTCAGTGCAAAACAAGTTTCGACAGTCGTCAACACTGGATAGACAGATTCAATGGTTGTTAAAAAAAATAACAATCCGATCCGGTTCACGGCGAGACGTTTTCTAAGCAGACATACGTCAAATTTGGCATTTGACAGGTGTCAACTGTCAAGCAACCGAGAAAAACATGGAAAGTTGAGCACGCATGTTCGAGGACAAAGCTGGAATGGGTGACCGCTTCGGATCACGGAGTGACGTTTTCTGAGCAGACACACGTCAAATTTGACATTTGACAGGTGTCAAATTAAGTCAAATTAAGTCAGTGCAAAATAAGTTTCGACAGTCGTCGATACTGGACAGACAGATTCGATGGTTGTTAAAAAAAAAGTAAATAATTTAGAAAAAAAATAAAATAATAAATTAAAAAAAATTAATTTTCAAAATAAATGTTACCTCAGGTAACTGCTACATCGTCGATAAAATACCGGTTGTGCAATGACTTTTTTTTTAAATGTCGACTGTCAATCAACCGAGAAAAACTTGGAAACTTAAGCACGCATGTTCGAGGACGGCGCTCGAATGTTTGACCGGTCCGGGTCACGGCGTGACGTTTTCTAAGCAGACATACGTCAAATTTGACATTTGACAGGTGTCAACTGTCAAACAAAACAGAAAAACATGGAAAGTTGAGCACGCATGTTCGAGGACAAAGCTGGAACGGGTGACCGCTTCGTATCACGGCGTGACGTTTTCTGAGCAGACATACGTCAAATTTAACATTTGACAGGTGTCAACAGTCAGTGCAAAACAAGTTTCGACAGTCGTCGACACTGGACAGACAGATTCGATAGTTGTTAAAAAAAAGTAAATAATTTAGAAAAAAATAAAATAATAAATTAAAAAAAATAATTTTACCGCGGCAGAAAAAAGAAAAGTAGGAAAAATAAATGTTACCTCAGGTAACTGCCACGTCGTTAATGAAATAGCGGTTGTGCAATGACTTTTTGTCTTTTTGTTAGGTGTCGACTGTCAAACAACCGAGAAAAACATGGAAAGTTGAGCACGCATGTTTGAGGGCAAAGCTGGAATGGGTGGCCGCTTCGGATCACGGCGTGACGTTTTCTAAGCAGACATACGTCACATTTAACATTTGACACGTGTCAACCGTCAGTGCAAAACAAGTTTCTACAGTCGTCGACACTGGACAGACAGATTCGATAGTTGTTAAAAAAAATAACAAAAAGAATAAGTAAATAATTTAAAAAAAAAAAAAAAAATTAAAAAAAATTAATTTTACCGCGGAAAAAAAAAGAAAGTAGGAAAAATAAATCTTACCTCAGGTATCTGCCACGTCGTCGATAAAATACCGGTTGTGCAATGACTTGTTTTTTTAAATGTCGACTGTCAATCAACCGAGAAAAATTTGGAAAGTTAGCACGCATGTTCGAGGGCAAAGCTGGAATGGGTGGCCGCTTCTGATCACGAAGTGACGTTTTCTAAGCAGACATACGTCACATTTGACATTTGACAGGTGTCAACCGTTAGTGCAAAACAAGTTTCGACAGTCGTCGACACTGGATAGACAGATTCGATAGTTGTTAAAAAAATAGCAAGAAAAAAAAGTAAATAATTAAAAAAAAATAATAATAATAAATTTAAAACAATTAATTTTACCGCGGGAGAAAAAAAAAGTAGGAAAAATAAATCTTACCTCAGGTAACTGCCACGTCGTTGATGAAATAGCGGTTGTGCAATGGCTTTTTGTTAGGTGTCAACTGTCAAACAACCGAGAAAAACATGGAAAGTTGAGCACGCATGTTCGAGGACAAAGCTGGAATGGGTGACCGCTTCCGATCACGGCGTGACGTTTTCTAAGCAGACATACGTCAAATTTGATATTTGACAGGTGTCAACAGTCAGTGCAAAACAAGTTTCGACAGTCGTCGACACTGGACAGACAGATGCGATCGTCATTAAAAAAAATAACAAAAAAAAAAAATAGTAATTAATTAAAAAAAAAATAATAATAAATTTAAAAAAAATAATTTTACCGCGGGAGAAAAAAAAAGTAGGAAAAATAAATCTTACCTCAGGTAACTGTCACGTCGTTAATGAAATAGCGGTCGTGCAATGACGTTTTGCCTTTTTGTTAGGTGTCAACTATCAAACAACCGAGAAAAACATGGAAAGTTGAGCACGCATGTTCGAGGACAAAGCTGGAATGGGTGACCGCTTCGGATCACGGCGTGACGTTTTCTAAGCAGACATACGTCAAATTTGACATTTGACAGGTGTCAACTGTCAGTGCATTACAAGTTTCGACAGTCGTCGACACTGGATAGTCGATAGTTGTTAAAAAAAATCCAAAACAAAAAAAGAGTAAAAAATTTAAAAAAAAAAATAATTTAAAAAAAATTAATTATTTAAAAAAATTTATAATTAAAAAAATTAATTTACCGCGGAAGACAAAAAAAAAGAAGTAGGAAAAATCAATGTTACCTCAGGTAACTGCTACGTTGTCGATAAAATACCGGTTGTGCAATGACTTTTTTTTTGTGTCAACTGTCAATCAATCGAGAAAAACTTGGAAAATTAAGCACGCATGTTAGAGGACAGCGCTCGAATATTTGACCGGTCCGGATCACGGCGTGACGTTTTCTAAGCAGACATACGTCAAATTTGACATTTGCCAGGTGTCAACTGTCAAACAACCGAAAAAAACATGGAAAGTTTAGCACGCACGTTCGAGGACAAAGCTGGAATAAGTGACTGCTTCGGATCACGGCGTGACGTTTTCTAAGCAGACATACGTCACATTTGACATTTGACAGGTGTCAACCGTCAGTGGAAAACAAGTTTCGACAGTCGTCGACACTGGATAGACAGATTCGATAGTTGTTAAAAAATTAACAAAACAAAAAAAGTAAAAAATTTAAAAAAATATGAATTATTTAAAAAAAATTAAAATTTAAAAAAATAATTTTACCGCGGGAGAAAAAAAAAATAAGTAGGAAAAATAAAACTTACCTCAGGTAACTGCCACGTCGTCGATGAAATACCGGTTGTGCAATGGCTTTTTTTTTGTCGACTGTCAATCAACCGAGAAAAACTTGGAAACTTAAGCACGCATGTTGGAGGAAAGCGCTCGAATGTTTGACCGGTCCGGATAACGGCGTGACGTTTTCTAAGCAGACATACGTCAAATTTGACATTTGACAGGTGTCAACTGTCAAACAACAGAGAAAAACATGGAAAGTTAAGCACGCATGTTCGAGGACAAAGCTGGAATGGGTGACCGCTTCGGATCACAGCGTGACGTTTTCTAAGCAGACATACGTCAAATTTGACATTTGACAGGTGTCAACTGTCAGTGCAAAACAAGTTCTGACACTCGTCGACACTGGATAGACAGATTTGATAGTTTTAAAAAAAAAGCAAAAAAAAGGAAAAAATAAAAAAAAAAAATTTTTTTTTAAAAAAATTAATTTAAAAAAATTTAAAATTTAAAAAATTAATTTTACCCCAGGAAAAAAAAAGTAGGAAAAATAAAACTAACCTCAAGGTAACTGCCACGTCGTCGATGAAATACCGGTTGTGCAATGACTTTTTTTTTTGTCGACTGTCAATCAACCGAGAAAAACTTGGAAACCTAAGCACGCATGTTCGAGGACAGCGCTCGAATGTTTGACCGGTCCGGATCACGGCGTGACGTTTCCAAGGAGACATACGCCAAATTTGACATTTGACAGGTGTCAACTGTCTGTGCAATATAAGTTTCGGCAGTCGTCGACACTGGATAGTCGATAGTTGTTAAAAAAAATCCAAAACAAAAAAGAGTAAAAAATTTAAAAAAATAACAATTTAAAAAAAATTAATTATTTAAAAAAATTTAAAATTAAAAAAATTAATTTTACCGTGGGAGAGAAAAAAAAAAGAAGTAGGAAAATAAATCTTACCTCAGGTAACTGCCACGTCGTCGATGAAATACCGGTTGTGCAATGACTTTTTTTTTGTGTCGACTGTCAATCAACCGAGAAAAACTTGGAAACTTAAGCACGATAGTTCGAGAAGAGCGATCGAATATTTTACCGGTCCGGATCACGGCGTAACGTTTTCTAAGCAGACATACGTCAAATTAGACATTTGAAAGTGTCAATTGTCAAACAACCGAGAAAATTATGGAAAGTTGAGCACGCATGTTCGAGGACAAAGCTAGAATGAGTGACCGCTTCGGATCGAAAAGTGACGATTTCTAAGCAGACATACGTCAAATGTGACATTTGACAGGTGTCAACTGTCAGTGCAAAACAAGTTTCGACAGTCGTCGACACTGGACAGACAGATTCGACAGTTGTTAAAAAAATAACAAAACAAAAAAAATGTAAATAATTAAAAAAAAAAAAAAAAAAATTATACCGCGGGAGAAAAAAAAAAAGAAAGTAGGAAAAATAAATCTTATCTCAGGTAACTGCCACGTCCTTGATGAAATACCGGTTGTGCAATGACTTTTTTTAAGTGTCAACTGTCAATCAACCGAGAAAAACATGGAAAGTTGAGCACACATGTTTGAGAACAAAGCTGGAATGAGTGACCGCTTCAGATCGAAAAGTGACGATTTCTAAGCAGACACACGTCAAATTTGTCATTTGACAGGTGTCAACTGTCAGTGCAAAACAAGTTTCGACAGTCGGCGAAACTGGACAGACAGATTCGATAGTTGTTAAAAAAAAAACAAAAAAAAAATAAAAAATTAAAAAAAAAAAAAAAATTTAAAAAAATTAATTTTAACGCGGGAGAAAAAAAAAGTAGGAAAAATAAATCTTACCTCAGGTAAAAGATTTTTTGTCTTTATGTTAGGTGTCAACTGGCAAACAACGGAGAAAAACATGGAAAGTTGAGCACGCATGTTCGTGGACATACGACATACGTCAAATTTGACATTTGACACGTATCAACAGTCCGTGCAATACAAGTTTCGACAGTCGTGGACACTGGATAGTCGATAGTTGTTAAAAAAAAGAAAAAAAAAAAATAACAATTAAAAAGAATTTATTTAAAAAAATTAAAAAAAAAAAATTACCGCGGGAAAAAAAAAAGAAGTAGGTAAAATAAATCTTACCTCAGGTAACTGCTATGTTGTCGATGAAATACCGGTTGTGCAATGACTTTTTTTTTGTGTCAACTGTCAATCAATCGAGAAAAACTTGGAAACTTAAGCACGCATGTTCGAGGACAGCGCTCGAATATTTCACCGGTCCGGATCACGGCGTGACGTTTTCTAAGCAGACATACGTCAAATTTGACATTTGACAGGTGTCAACTCTCAAACAACCGAGAAAAACATGGAAAGTTTAGCACACATGTTCGAGGACAAAGCTGGAATGGGTGACCGCTTCGGATCACGGCGTGACGTTTTCTAAGCAGACATACGTCACATTTGACATTTGGCAGGTGTCAACCGTCAGTGCAATACAAGTTTCGACAGTCGTCGACACTGGATAGACAGATTCAATAGTAGTTAAAAAAAAATAACAAAACAAAAAAAAAGTAAATAATTTAAAATAAAAATAAAAAAATAAATTAAACAAAATTAATTTTACCGCGGGAGAGAAAAAAAAAGAAGTAGGAAAAATAAATCTTATCTCAGGTAACTGCCACGTCCTTGATGAAATACCGGTTTTGCAATGACTTTTTTCATTGTCAACTGAAAAGTGTCGACTGTCAATCAACCGAAAAAAAATTGGAAAGTTAAGCACGCATGTGCGAGGACAGCGCTCGAATGTTTGACTGCTCCGGATCAAGGCGTGACGTTTTCGAAGCAGAAATCAAATTTCACATTTGACAGGTGTCAACTGTCAGTGCAAAACGAGTTTGGACAGTCGGCGAAACTGGACAGACAGATTCGATAGTTGTTAAAAAAAACAAAAAAAAGTAAATAATTTAAAAAAAAAAAAAATTAAAAAAAAATTAATTTTACCGCGGGAGAAAAAAAAAGTAGGAAAAATAAATCTTACCTCAGGTAACTGCCACGTCGTTGATGAAATAGCGGTCGTGCAATGATGTTTTGTCTTTTTGTTAGGTGTCAACTGTCAAACAACCGAGAAAAACATGGAAAGTTGAGCACGCATGTTCGAGGACAAATCTGGAATGGGTGACCGCTTCGGATCACGGCGTGACGTTTTCTAAGCAGACATACGTCATATTTGACATTTGACAGGTGTTAACTCTCAAACAACCGAGAAAAACATGGAAAGTTTAGCTCGCATTTTCGAGGACAAAGCTGGAATGGGTGACCGCTTCGGATCACGGCGTGACGTTTTCTAAGCAGACATACGTCACATTTGACATTTGCCAGGTGTCAACCGTCAGTGCAATACAAGTTTCGACAGTCGTCGACACTGGATAGACAGATTCAATAGTAGTTAAAAAAAAAATAACAAAACAAAAAAAAAAGTAAATAATTTAAAATAAAAATAAAAAAATAAATTAAAAAAAATTAATTTTAATGCGGGAGAGAAAAAAAAGAAGTAGGAAAAATAAATCTTATCTCAGGTAACAGCCACGTCCTTGATGAAATACCGGTTTTGCAATGACTTTTTTTTTAAGTGTCGACTGTCAATCAATCGAAAAAAACTTGGAAAGTTAAGCACGCATGTGCGAGGACAGCGCTCGAATGTTTGACTGCTCCGGATCAAGGCGTGACGTTTTCGAAGCAGAAATCAAATTTTACATTTGACAGGTGTCAACTGTCAGTGCAAAACGAGTTTCAACAGTCGGCGAAACTGGACAGACAGATTCGATAGTTGTTAAAAAAAACAAAAAAAAGTTAATAATTTAAAAAAAAAAAAAAATTAAAAAAAAAATAATTTTACCGCGGGAGAAAAAAAAAGTAGGAAAAATAAATCTTACCTCAGGTAACTGCCACGTCGTTGATGAAATAGCGGTCGTGCAATGATGTTTTGTCTTTTTGTTAGGTGTCAACTGTCAAACAACCGAGAAAAACATGGAAAGTTGAGCACGCATGTTCGAGGACAAATCTGGAATGGGTGACCGCTTCGGATCACGGCGTGACGTTTTCTAAGCAGACATACGTCATATTTGACATTTGACAGGTGTCAACTCTCAAACAATCGAGAAAAACATGGAAAGTTTAGCTCGCATTTTCGAGGACAAAGCTGGAATGGGTGACCGCTTCGGATCACGGCGTGACGTTTTCTAAGCAGACAAACGTCACATTTGACATTTGACAGGGTTCAACTGTCAGTGCAAAACAAGTTTCGACAGACGTCGACACTGGACAGACAGATTCAATAGTAGTTAAAAAAAATTACAAAACAAAAAAAAAGTAAATAATTTAAAATAAAAATAAAAAAAAAAAATTAAAAAAAATTAATTTTACCGCGGGAGAGAAAATAAGAAGTAGGAAAAATAAATCTTATCTCAAGTAACTGCCACGTCCTTGATGAAATACCGGTTGTGCAATGACTTTTTTTTTAAGTGTCGACTGTCGATCAACCGAAAAAAACTTGGAAAGTTAAGCACGCATGGTCGAGGACAGCGCTCGAATGTTTGACTGCTCCGGATCAAGGCGTGACGTTTTCTAAGCAGAAATCAAATTTCACATTTGACAGGTGTCAACTGTCAGTGCAAAACAAGTTTCGACAGTCGTCGACACTGGACAGACAGATTCGATAGTTGTTAAAAAAAAACAAAAAAAAAAGTAAATAATTTAAAAAAAAAAATTTAAAAATTAATTTTACCGCGGGAGAAAAAAAAGTAGGAAAAATAAACCTTACCTCAGGTAACTGCCACGTCGTTGATGAAATAGCGGTCGTGCAATGATGTTTTGTCTTTTTGTTAGGTGTCAACTGTCAAACAACCGAGAAAAACATGGAAAGTTGAGCACGCATGTTCGAGGACAAAGCTGGAATGGGTGACCGCTTCGGATCACGGCGTGACGTTTTCTAAGCAGACATACGTTAAATTTGACATTTGACAGTCAACAACATACAGGTGTCAACAGTCAGTGCAAAATAAGTTACGACAGTCGTCGACACTGGACAGACAGATTCGATAGTTGTTAAAAAAAATAACAAAAAAAAAAGTAAATAATTTAAAAAAAAACTAATAATAAATTAAAAAAATTAATTTTACCGCGGGAGAAAAAAAAAAAGGAAAAATAAATCTTACCTTATAGCGGTAGTGCAACGACTTTTTATCTTTTTGTTAGGTGTCGACTGTCAAACAACCGACAAAAACTTGGAAAGTTGAGCACGCATGTTCGAGGGCAAAGTTGGAATGGGTGGCCGCTTCGGATCACGGCGTGACGTTTTCTAAGCAGACATACGTCACATTTGACATTTGACAGGTGTCAACCGTCAGTGCAAAACAAGTTTCTACAGTCGTCGACACTGGACAGACAGATTCCATAGTTATTAAAAAGTTGTTAAAAAAAAAATTATAAATTTAAAAAAATTAATTTTACCGCGGGAAAAAAAAAGAAAGTAGGAAAAATAAATCTTACCTCAGGTAACTGCCACGTCGTCGATAAAATAACGGTTGTGCAATGACTTTTTTTTTAAATGTCGACTGTCAATCAACCGAGAAAAAACTTGGAAAGTTAGCACGGATGTTCGAGGGCAAAGCTGGAATGGGTGGCCGCTTCTGATCACGAAGTGACGTTTTCTAAGCAGACATACGTCACATTTGACATTTGACAGGTGTCAACCGTCAGTGCAAAACAAGTTTCGACAGTCGTCGACACTGGTCAGACAGTTTCGATAGTTGTTAAAAAAATAACAAGAAAAAAAAGTAAATAATTAAAAAAAAAAAATAATAAATTTAAAAAAATTAATTTTACCGCGGGAAAAAAAAAGTAGGAAAAATAAATCTTACCTCATGTAACTGCCACGTCGTCGATGAAATACCGGTTGTGCAATGGCTTTTTTTTTGTCGACTGTCAATCAACCGAGAAAAACTTGGAAACTTGTTCGAGGACAGCGTGACAGCGTGACAGCTCGCATGTTCGAGGACAGCGCTCGAATGTTTGACCGCTCCGGAACACGGCGTGACGTTTTCTAAACAGACATACGTCAAATTTGACATTTGACAGGTGTCAACTGTCAGTGCAAAACAAGTTTCGACCGTCGTCGACACTGGACAGACAGATTCAATAGTAGTTAAAAAAATAGCAAAACAAAAAAAAAGTAAAAAATTAAAAAAAAAAAAAAAAAATTTAAAAAAATTAATTTTACCGCGGGAGAAAAAAAAAGAAGTAGGAAAAATAAATCATACCTCAGGTAACTGCCACGTCGTTGATGAAATGGCGGTCGTGCAATAACGTTTTGTCTTTTTGTTAGGTGTCAACTGTCAATCAACCGAAAAAAACTTGGAAAGTTAAGCACGCATGTTTGAGGACAGCGCTCGAATGTTTGACTGCTCCGGATCACGGCGTGACGTTTTCTAAGCAGACATACGTCAAATTTCACATTTGACAGGTGTCAACTGTCAGTGCAAAACAAGTTTCGACAATCGTCGACACTGGACAGACAGATTCGATAGTTGTTGAAAAAAAACAAAAAAAAAGTAAATAATTTAATAAAAAAAATAAATTTAAAAAAATTAATTTTACCGCGGGAAAAAAAAAGTAGGAAAAATAAATCTTACCTCAGGTAACTGTCACGTCGTTGATGAAATAGCGGTCGTGCAATGACGTTTTGTCTTTTTGTTAGGTGTGAACTGTCAAACAACCGAGAAAAACATGGAAAGTTGAGCACGCCTGTTCGAGGACAAAGCTGGAATGGGTGACCGCTTCAGATCACGGCGAGACGTTTTCTAAGCAGACATACGTCACATTTGACATTTGACAGGTGTAAACCGTCAGTGCAATACAAGTTTCGACAGTCGTCGACACTGGATAGACAGATTCGATAGTTGTTAAAAAAATAACAAAAAAAAAAAAGTAAAAAATTAAAAAAAAAATTAAATAATAATTTAAAAAATATGAATTATTAAAAAAAAATTAAAATTTAAAAAAATAATTTTACCGCGGGGAAGAAAAATGAGAGAAAAATAAAACTTACCTCAGGTAACTGCCACTTCGTCGATGAAATACCGGTTGTGCAATGGCTTTTTTTTTTGTCGACTGTCAATCAACCTAAAAAAATTTGGAAACTTAAGCACGCATGTTGGAGGACAGCGCTCGAATGTTTGACCGGTCCGGATCACGGCGTGACCTTTTCTAAGCAGACAGACGTCAAATTTGACATTTGACAGGTGTCAACTGTCAAACAACCGAGAAAAACATGGAAAGTTGAGCACGCATGTTCGAGGGCAAAGTTGGAATGGGTGGCCGCTTCGGATCACGGCGTGACGTTTTCTAAGCAGACATACGTCACATTTGACATTTGACAGGTGTCAACCGTCAGTGCAAAACAAGTTTCGACAGTCGTCGACACTGGTCAGACAGTTTCGATAGTTGTTAAAAAAATAACAAGAAAAAAAAGTAAATAATTAAAAAAAAAATAATTAATTTAAAAAAATTAATTTTACCGCGGGGAAAAAAAAAGTAGGAAAAATAAATCTTACCTCATGTAACTGCTACGTCGTTGATGAAATAGCGGTTGTGCAATGACTTTTTGTTAGGTATCAACTGTCAAACAACCGAGAAAAACATGGAAAGTTGAGCACGCATGTTTTAGCACAAAGCTGGATTGGGTGACTGCTTCGGATCACGGCGTGACGTTTTCTAAGCAGACATACGTCAAATTTGACATTTGACAGGTGTCAACTGTCAGTACAAAATAAGTTTTGGCAGTCGTCGACACTGGATAGACAGATTCGATAGTTGTTAAAAAAAATAACAAAACAAAAAGAAGTAAAAAATTAAAAAAATAATAAAATAATAATTTAAAAAAACTTATTATTTAAAAAAATTTAAAATTTAAAAAAATAATTTTACCGCAGGAGAAAAAAAAGAAGTAGGAAAAATAAAACTTACCTCAGGTAACTGCCACGTCGTCGATGAAATACCGGTTGTGCAATGGCTTTTTTTTTGTCGACTGTCAATCAACCGAGAAAAACTTGGAAACTTAAGCACGCATGTTCGAGGACAGCGCTCGAATGTTTGACCTCTCCGGAACACGGCGTGACGTTTTCTAAACAGACATACGTCAAATTTGACATTTGACAGGTGTCAACTGTCAGTGCAAAACAAGTTTCGACCGTCGTCGACACTGGACAGACAGATTCAATAGTAGTTAAAAAAAATAACAAAACAAAAAAAAAGTAAATAATTTAAAATAAAAATAAAATAATAAATTAAAAAAAAATAATTTTACCGCGGGAGAGAAAAAAAAAAGAAGTAGGAAAAATAAATCTTATCTCAGGTAACTACCACGACGTTGATGAAATACCGGTTGTGCAATGACTTTTTTTTTAAGTGTCGACTGTCAATCAACCGAAAAAAACTTGGAAAGTTAAGCACACATGTTCGAGGAGAGCGCTCGAATGTTTGACTGCTCCGGATCACGGCGTGACGTTTTCTAAGCAGACATACGTCAAATTTCACATTTGACATGCGGCAACTGTCAGTGCAAAACAAGTTTCGACAGTCGGCGATACTAGACAGACAAATTCGATAGTTAAAAAAAAACAAAAGAAAAGTTAATAATTAAAAAAAAAAAAAATTATAAAATTAATTTTACCGCGGGAGAAAAAAAAGAAGTAGGAAAAATAAATCATACCTCAGGTAACTGCCACGTCGTTGATGAAAAGGCGGTCGTGCAATAACGTTTTGTCTTTTTGTTAGGTGTCAACTGTCAAACAACCGAGAAAAACATGGAAAGTTGTGCACTCATGTTCGAGGACAAAGCTGGAATGGGTGACCGCTTCGGATCACGGCGTGACGTTTTCTAAGCAGACATACGTCAAATTTGACATTTGACAGGTGTCAACTGTCAGTGCAATACAAGTTTCGACAGTCGTCGACACTGGATAGTCGATAGTTGTTAAAAAAAAATCCAAAACAAAAAAAGAGTACAAAATTAAAAAAAAAAAATTAACAATTTAAAAAAAAAATAATTATTTAAAAAAATTTTAAATTTAAAAAAATAATTTTACCGCGGGAGAAAAAAAAAAGAAGTAGGAAAAATAAATCTTACCTCAGGTAACTGCTACGTTGTCGATGAAATACCGGTTGTACAATAACTTTTTTTTTGTGTCAACTGTCAATCAATCGAGAAAAAACGGCGTGACGTTTTCTAAGCAGACATACGTCAAATTTGACATTTGACGTATGTCATTTTATTGGTGTACATTTTATATGTCATTAATTTTTAAAAAAATAACAAAAAAAAAAAGTAAATAATTTAAAAAAAAAAAAAATAATAAATTTAAAAAAATTAATTTTACCGCGCGAGAAAAAAAAAGTAGGAATAATAAATCTTAACTTATAGCGGTCGTGCAATGACTTTTTTTTAAATGTCGACTGTCAATCAACCGAGAAAAACTTTGAAAGTTGAGCACGCATGTTCTAGCACAAAGCTGGAATGGGTGACTGCTTCGGAACACGGCGTGACGTTTTCTAACACATTATCAATTTGTTATCAATTTCACATTTGACAGGTGTCAACCGTCAGTGCAAAACAAGTTTCGACAGTCGTGTACACTGGACAGGCAGATTCGATAGTTGTTAAAAAAAATAACAAGAAAAAAAGTAAATAATTAAAAAAAAAAAAAAATTAAAAAAAATTAATTTTACAGCGGGAGAAAAAAAAAGTAGGAACAATAAATCTTACCTCAGGTAACTGCCACGTCGTTGATGAAATAGCGGTTGTGCAATGACTTTTTGTTAGGTGTCAACTGTCAAACAACCGAGATAAACATGGAAAGTTGAGCACGCATGTTCTAGCACAAAGCTGGAATGGGTGACTACTTCGAAACACGGCGTGACGTTTTCTAAGCAGACATACGTCAAATTTGACATTTGACAGGTGTCAACTGTCAGTACAAAACAAGTTTCGGCAGTCGTCGACACTGGATAGACAGATTCGATAGTTGTTAAAAAAGATAACAAAACAAAAAAAAAGTAAAAAATTAAAAAAAAAAACTAAGAAATTAAAAAAAAATAATTTTACCGCGGAAAAAAAAAGAAAGTAGGAAAAATAAATCTTACCTCAGGTAACTGCCACGTCGTCCATAAAATACCGGTTGTGCAATGACTTTTTTTTTAAATGTCGGGTGCAATCAACCGAGAAAAACTTTCAAACCGAGGAAAGTTAAGCACGCATGTTCGAGGACAACGCGCAAATGTTTGACCGCTCCGGATCACGGCGTGACGTTTTCTAAGCAGACATACGTCAAATTTGACATTTGACAGGTGTCAACTGTCAAACAACCGAGAAAAAACATGGAAAGTTGAGCACGCATGTTCGAGGACAAAGCTGGAGTGCTGACCGCTTTCGATCACGGCGTGCCGATTTCTAAGCAGACATACGTCAAATTTGACATTTGACAGGTGTCAACAGTCAGCGCAAAACAAGTTTCGACAGTCGTCGACAGTGGACAGACAGATTCGATGGTTGTTAAAAAAATAACAAGAAAAAAAAGTAAAATAAAAAAAAGTAAATAATTAAAAAAAAAAAATAATAAATTTAAAAAAATTAATTTTACCGCGGAAGAAAAAAAAAAGTAGGAAAAATAAATCTTACCACAGGTAACTGCCACGTCGTTGATGAAATAGCGGTTGTACCATGAATTTTTGTAAGGTGTCAACTGTCAAACAACCGAGAAAAACATGGAAAGTTGCGCACGCATGTTCTAGCACAAAGCTTCGGATCACGGCGTGACGTTTTCTAAGCAGACATACGTCAAATTTGACATTAGACAGGTGTCAACTGTCAGTACAAAACAAGTTTCGGCAGTCGTAGACACTGGATAGACAGATTTGATAGTTGTTAAAAAAAATAACAAAACAAAAAAAAGTAAAAAATTAAAAAAATAATAAAATAATAATTAAAATAAAATTAATTATTTAACAAAATTTAAAATTAAAAAAATTAATTTTACCGCAGGAGAAAAAAAAAAGAAGTAGGAAAAATAAAACTTACCTCTGGTAGCTGCCACGTCGTCGATGAAATACCGGTTGTGCAATGGCTTTTTTTTGTCAACTGTCAATCAACCGAGAAAAACTTGGAAACTTAAGCACGCATGTTCGAGGACAGCGCTCGAATGTTTGACCGGTCCGGATCACGGCGTGACGTTTTCTAAACAGACATACGTCAAATTTGACATTTGACAGGTGTCAACAGTCAATGCAAAACAAGTTTCGACATTCGTCGACACTGGACAGACAGATTCGATAGTTGCTAAAAAAAAAAAAATAATTCAATTTTTTCTAAGCAGACATATGTCAAATTTGACAATTGACAGGTGTCAACCGTCAGTGCAAAACAAGTTTCGACAGTCGTCGACACTGGACAGAAAGATTCGATAGTTGTTAAAAAAGATAACAAAACAAAAAAAAAAGTAAAAAAATAATAAAATAATAATTTAAAAAAAATTAATTATTTAAAACAATTTAAAATTTAAAAAAATGTTGGAGAAAAGCGCTCGAATTTTTGACCGGTCCGGATCACGGCAAGTCAGTACAAAACAAGTTTCGGCAGTCGTCGACACTGGATAGACAGATTCGATAGTTGTTAAAAAAGATAACAAAACAAAAAAAAAGTACAAAATTAAAAAAAAAACTAATAAATTAAAAAAAAAATAATTTTAACGCGGAAAAAAAAAGAAAGTAGGAAAAATAAATCTTACCTCAGGTAACTGCCACATCGTCAATAAAATACCGGTTGTGCAATGACTTTTTTTTTAAATGTCGAGTGTCAATCAACCGAGAAAAACTTGGAAACTTAAGCACGCATTTTCGAGGACAGCGCTCGATTGTTTGACCGGTCCGGATCACGGCGTGACGTTTTCTAAGCAGACATACGTCAAATTTGACATTTGACAGGTGTAAACCGTCAGTGCAAAACAAGTTTCTACAGTCGTCGACACTGGACAGACAGATTCGATAGTTGTTAAAAAAAAATAACAAAAAAAAAGTGAATAATTAAAAAAAAAAAAAAAATTTTAAAAATTAATTTTACCGCGGGAGAAATAAAAGTAGGAAAAATAAATCTTACCTCAGGTAACTGCCACGTCGTTGATGAAACAGCGGTTGTGCAATGACTTGTCAAACAACCCAGAAAAACATGGAAAGTTGAGCACGCATGTTCGAGGACAAAGCTGGAATGGGTGACCGCTTCGGATCACAGCGTGACGTTGTCTAAGCAGACATCGGTCAAATTTGACATTTGACAGGTGTCAACTGTCAGTGCAAAACAAGCTTCGACAGTCGTCGACACTGGATAGACAGATTCAATAGTTGTTAAAAAAAGTAAGAAAACAAAAAAAAGTACAAAATTAAAAAAAAAATAATAATTATTTAAAAAAATTTAAAATTTAAAAAATAATTTTACCGCGGGAGAAAAAAAAAAGAAGTAGGAAAAATAAAACTTACCTCAGGTGACTGCCACGTCGTTGATGAAAAACCTGTTGTGCAATGACTTTTTTTTGTCGACTGTCAATCAACCGAGAAAAACTTGGAAACTTAAGCGCGCATGTTCGAGGACAGCGTTCGAATGTTTCACCGGTCCGGATCACGGCGTGACGTTGTCTAAGCAGACATCGGTCAAATTTGACATTTGACAGGTGTCAACAGTCAGTGCAAAACAAGTTTCGACAGTCGTCGACACTGGAGAGACAGATTCGATAGTTGCTAAAAAAAAAATAATATTTAAAAAAAAAAAAAAAATAATAAATTAAAAAAAAAAAATTTTACCGCGGGAGAAAAAAAAAGTAGTAAAAATAAATCTTACCTCAGGTAACTGCCACGTCGTTGATGAAATAGCGGTTGTGCAATGACTTTTTTTTTAAATGTCGACTGTCACTCAACCTGGAAAAACTTGGAAACTTCCAAAGACGCATGTTCGAGGACAGCGCTCGAATTTTTGACCGGTCCGGATCACGGCGTGACGCTTTCTAAGCAGACATACGTCAAATTTGACATTTGACAGGTGTCAACTGTCAGTACAAAACAAGTTTCGGCAGTCGTCGACACTGGATAGACAGATTCGATAGTTGTTAAAAAAGATAACAAAACAAAAAAAAAGTAAAAAATTAAAAAAATAATAAAATAATAATTTAAAAAAATTGATTATTTAAAAAAAATTAAAATAAAAAAAAAATAATTTTACCGCGGGAGAAAAAAAATGTAGGAAAAATGAATCTTACCTCATGTAACTGCCACGTCGTTGATGAAATAGCGGTTGAGCAATGACTTTTTTTTTAAATGTCGACTCAATCAACCGAGAAAAACTTGGAAGCTTCCAAAGACGCATGTTCGAGGACAGCGCTCGAATTTTTGACCGGTCCGGATCGCGGCGTGACGTTTTCTAAGCAGACATACGTCAAATTTGACATTTGACAGGTGTCAACTGTCAGTGCAAAACAAGTTTCGAGAGTCGTCGATACTGGACAGACAGATTCGATAGTTGTTAAAAAAAATAACAAAACAAAGAAAATAGTAAATAATTAAAAAAAAAACCGGCCAAGTGCGAGTTGTGATTCGCGCACCGAGGGTTCCGTACAAACTTGTATAGTATAGTATTATTATGTAGATTATCAACATATTATGTAGATTATAAAGAAAAATTAGACGAAATATAATATATACAGGATGTTACGGGACTTGAGTATGTCGCATGTCGGTTATAAAAAAGCAAAATTTAGACATAATATATACCCTGTATATATTATGTATATAAAGCGTACGTGATGAAATGCATAACGAATATAAACAAAGAAAATTCAGAATAAACCTAGAATAGGACCTAACTGTATGCAACCCATACGCTTCTGGAGCCTGACAATACCACTACGACAACATTAGTGAATTTTCATAAGTTTCAAATAGTAAATTCGCATTTTTCTTGTAATTAAACTAGATATTTACGGTTTTCAGATTTTTCCCTTGACATGTGCTGTAAGACACCGCTTCTTGCCAAATTTCATGATTCTAGGTCAACGGGAAGTACCCTATAGGTTTTGATTCCCTCGTGAAATCGCAAAATATGCGACATAAACGGACATATCTTTTGATCGCGTTGACTTGCAAGTTTGATTTTTTCACAGCTGAAAGAGACCGCAGACTCGAGTATTTGATACAAATTTCAACTTGTTACCTCTACGCGTTCCTGAGAAAAAGGTCTTGACAGACAGACAGACGGACAGACAGACAGACAGACAGACAGACAGACAGACAGACAGACAGACAGACAGACAGACAGACAGACAGACAGACGGACAACAAAGTGATCCTATAAGGGTTCCGTTTTCGGTACGGAACCCTAAAAACTAATAAATTAAAAAAAAATAATTTTACCGCGGAAAAAAAAGAAAGTAGGAAAAATAAATCTTACCTCAGGTAACTGCCACGTCGTCCATAAAATACCGGTTGTGCAATGACTTTTTTTTTTAAATGTCGGGTGCATTCAACCGAGAAAACTTTAAAACCGAGGAAAGTTAAGAACGCATGTTCGAGGACAACGCGCAAATGTTTGACCGCTCCGGATCACGGCGTGACGTTTTCTAAGCAGACATACGTCAAATTTGACATTTGACAGGTGTCAACTGTCAAACAACCGAGAAAAAACATGGAAAGTTGAGCACGCATGTTCGAGGTCAAAGCTGGAGTGGCTGACCGCTTCCGATCACGGCGTGACGATTTCTAAGCAGACATACGTCAAATTTGACATTTGAAAGGTGTCAACAGTCAGCGCAAAACAAGTTTCGACAGTCGTCGACACTGGATAGACAGATTTGATAGTTAAAGTAGGAAAAATAAATCTTACCTCAGGTAACTGCCACGTCGTTGATGAAATAGCGGTTGTACAATGAATTTTTGTAAGGTGTCAACTGTCAAACAACCGAGAAAAACATGGAAAGTTGAGCACGCATGTTCTAGCACAAAGCTGAAATGGGTGACTGCTTCGGATCACGGCGTGACGTTTTCTAAGCAGACATACGTCAAATTTGACATTTGACAGGTGTCAACTGTCAGTACAAAACAAGTTTCGGCAGTCGTAGACACTGTATAGACAGATTTGATAGTTAAAGTAGGAAAAATAAATCTTACCTCAGGTAACTGCCACGTCGTTGATAAAATAGCGATTGTGCAATGACTTTTTGTTGTGTGTGAACTGTCAAACAACCCAGAAAAACATGGAAAGTTGAGCACGCATGTTCGAGGACAAAGCTGGAATGGGTGACCGCTTCGGATCACAGCGTGACGTTGTCTAAGCAGACATAGGTCAAATTTGACATTTGACAGTGTCAACTGTCAGTGCAAAACAAGTTTCGACAGTCGTCGACACTGGATAGACAGATTCAATAGTTGTTAGAAAAAGTAACAAAACAAAAAAAAAGTAAAAAATTTAAAAAAAAATAATAATTATTTAAAAAAATTTAAAATTTAAAAAATTAATTTTACCGCGGGAGAAAAAAAAAGAAGTAGGAAAAATAAAACTTACCTCAGGTGACTGCCACGTCGTTGATAAAATACCAGTTGTGCAATGACTTTCTTTTTGTCGACTGTCAATCAACCGAGAAAAACTTGGAAACTTAAGCACGCATGTTCGAGGACAGTGCTCGATTGTTTGACCGGTCCGGATCACGGCGTGACGTTTTCTAAGCAGACATACGTCAAATTTGACAATTGACAGGTGTCAACTGTCAGTGCAAAACAAGTCGATACTGGACAGACAGATTCGATAGTTGTTAAAAAAAATAACAAAACAAAAAAAAAGTAAATAATTAAAAAAAAAAAAAAAAATTAAAAAAAATTAATTTTACCGCGGGAGAAAAAAAGTAGGAAAAATAAATCTTACCTCAGGTAACTGCCACGTCGTTGATGAAATAGCCGTTGTGCAATGACTTTTGGTTAGGTGTCAACTGTCAAACAACCGAGAAAAACATGGAAAGTTGAGCACGCATGTTCTAGCACAAAGCTGGAATGGGTGACTGCTTCGGATCACGGCGTGACGTTTTCTTAGCAGACATACGTCAAATTTGACATTTGACAGGTGTCAACTGTCAGTACAAAACAAGTTTCGACAGTCGTAGACACTGGATAGACAGATTCGATAGTTGTTAAAAAAAATAACAAAACAAAAAAAAAGTAAAAAATTAAAAAAATAATAATTAAAAAAAAATTAATTATTTAAAAAAATTTAAAATTAAAAAAAATAATTTTACCGCAGGAGAAAAAAAAAAGAAGTAGGAAAAATAAAACTTACCTCTGGTAACTGCCACGTCGTCAATGAAATACCGGTTGTGCAATGGCTTTTTTTTTGTCGACTGTCAATTAACCGAGAAAAACTTGGAAACTTAAGCACGCATGTTCGAGGACAGCGTTCGAATGTTTGACCGGTCCGGATCACGGCGTGACATTTTCTAAGGAGACATACGTCAAATTTGACACTTGATAGGTGTCAACAGTCAGTGCAAAACAAGTTTCGACAGTCGTCGACACTGGACAGGCAGATTCGATAGTTGCTAAAAAAAAAAAATAAATACAAAAAAATTAATTTTAGCGCAGGAGAAAAAAAAAGTAGGAAAAATAAATCTTACCTCAGGTAACTGCCACGTCGGTGATGAAATAGCGGTTGTGCAATGACTTTTTTTTTAAATGTCGACTGTCAATCAACCGAGAAAAACTTGGAAACTTCCAAAGACGCATGTTCGAGGACAGCGCTCGAATTTTTGACCGGTCCGGATCACGGCGTGACGTTTTCTAAGCAGACATACTTCAAATTTGACATTTGACAGGTGTCAACTGTCAGGGCAAAACAAGTTTCGACAGTCGTCGATACTGGACAGACAGATTCGATGTTTGTTAAAAAAATAACAAAAAAAAAAAATAGTAAATAATTAAAAAAAATAATAATAATAAATTTAAAAAAATTCACTTTACCGCGGGAAAAAAAAAGAAAGTAGGAAAAATAAATCTTACCTCAGGTAACTGCCACGTCGTCGATGAAATACCGGTTGTGCAATGACTTTTTTTTTTGTCGAGTGTTAATCAACCGAGAAAAACTTGGAAAGTTAGCACGCATGTTCGAGGGCAAAGCTGGAATGTTTGACCGGGCCGGATCACAGCGTGACGTTTTCTAAGCAGACATACGTCAAATTTGACAATTGACAGGTGTCAACTGTCAGTGCAAAATAAGTTTCGACAGTCGTCGATACTGGTCAGACAGATTCGATAGTTGTTAAAAAAAATACCAAAACAAAAAAATAGTAAATAATTAAAAAAAAAAAAAAAAAAATTAATTTTACCGCGGGAGAAAAAAAGTAGGAAAAATAAATCTTACCTCAGGTAACTGCCACGTCGTTGATGAAATAGCGGTTGTGCAATGACTTTTGGTTAAGTGTCAATTGTCAAACAACCGAGAAAAACATGGAAAGTTGAGCACGCATGTTCTAGCACAAAGTTAGAATGGGTGATTGCTTTGGATCACGGCGTGACGTTTTCTTAGCAGACATACGTCAAATTTGACATTTGACAGGTGTCAACTGTCAGTACAAAACAAGTTTCGGCAGTCATAGACACTGGATAGACAGATTCGATAGTTGTTAAAAAAAATAACAAAACAAAAAAAAAGTAAAAAATTAAAAAAATAATAATTAAAAAAAAATTAATTATTTAAAAAAATTTAAATTTAAAAAAAATCATTTTACCGCAGGAGAAAAAAAAAGAAGTAGGAAAAATAAAACTTACCTCAGGTAACTGCCA
Source organism: Phosphuga atrata (assembly GCA_944588485.1). Classification (NCBI taxonomy): domain Eukaryota; kingdom Metazoa; phylum Arthropoda; class Insecta; order Coleoptera; family Silphidae; genus Phosphuga; species Phosphuga atrata. The sequence goes on along the minus strand of OX155897.1, from coordinate 43,292,445 downwards.
CGTCGTCGATGAAATACCGGTTGTGCAATGGCTTTTTTTTTTGTCGACTGTCAATCAACCGACAAAAACTTGGAAACTTAAGCACGCATGTTCGAGGACAGCGTTCGAATGTTTGACCGGTCCGGATCACGGCGTGACATTTTCTAAGGAGACATACGTCAAATTTGACATTTGATAGGTGTCAACAGTCAGTGCAAAACAAGTTTCGACAGTCGTCGACACTGGACAGGCAGATTCGATAGTTGCTAAAAAAAAAAAATTAAAAAAAAAATCATTTTAGCGCGGGAGAAAAAAAAAGTAGGAAAAATAAATCTTACCTCAGGTAACTGCCACGTCGGTGATGAAATAGCGGTTGTGCAATGACTTTTTTTTTTAAATGTCGACTGTCAATCAACCGAGAAAAACTTGGAAACTTCCAAAGACGCATGTTCGAGTACAGCGCTCGAATTTTTGACCGGTCCGGATCACGGCGTGACGTTTTCTAAGCAGACATAAGTCAAATTTGACATTTGACAGGTGTCAACTGTCAGTGCAAAACAAGTTTCGACAGTCGTCGATGCTGGACAGACAGATTCGATATTTGTTAAAAAAAATAACAAAACAAAAAAAATAGTAAATAATTAAAAAATAATAAATTTAAAAAAAATCATTTTACCGCGGGAAAAAAAAAAGAAAGTAGGAAAAATAAATCTTACTTCAGGTAACTGTCACGTCGTCGATGAAATACCGGTTGTGCAATGGCTTTTTTTTTCAAGTGTTAATCAAACGAGAAAAACTTGGAAAGTTAAGCACGCATGTTCGAGGACAGCGCGAAAATGTTTGACCGCTCCGGATCACGGCGTGACGTTTTCTAAGCAGACATACGTCACATTTGACATTTGACATTTGACAGGTGTCAACCGTCAGTGCAAAACAAGTTTCGACAGTCGTCGACACTGGACAGACAGATTCGATAGTTGTTAAAAAAATAACAAGAAAAAAAGTATATAATTAAAAAAAAAAAAAAAGTAGAAAAAATATATCTTACCTCAGGTAACTGCCACGTCGTTGATGAAATAGCAGTTGTGCAATGACTTTTTGTTAGGTGTCAACTGTCAAACAACCGAGAAAAACATGGAAAGTTAAGCACGCATGTTCTAGCACAAAGCTGGAATGGGTGACTGCTTCGGATCACGGCGTGCCGTTGTCTAAGCAGACATACGTCAAATTTGACATTTGACAGGTGTCAACTGTCAGTGCAAAACAAGTTTCGACAGTCGTCGACACTGGATAGGGAGATTCGATAGTTGTTAAAAAAATAACAAAATAAAAAAATGTAAAAAATTGAAAAAAATAAAAAATTAATTTAAAAAAATTAATTATTTAAAAAAATTTAATAAAATTAATTTTACCGCGGGAGAAAAAAAAAAGAAGTAGGAGAAATAAAACTTACCGCAGGTGGCTGCCACGTTGTTGATGAAATAGCGGTTGTGTAATGACTTTTTGTTAGGTGTCAACTGTCAAACAACCGAGAAAAACATGGAAAGTTGAGCACGCTTGTTCTAGCACAAAGCTGGAATGGGTGACTACTTCGAAACACGGCGTGACGTTTTCTAAGCAGACATACGTCAAATTAGACATTTGACAGTTGTCAACTGTCAGTACAAAACAAGTTTCGGCAGGCGTCGACACTGGATAGACAGATTCGATAGTTGTTAAAACAAATAACAAAACAAAAAAAATGTAAAAAATAAAATATTAATTTAAAAAAAAATAATTATTTAAAAAAATTTAAAATTTAAAAAAATAATTTTACCGCAGGAGAGAAAAAAAGAAGTAGGAAAAATAAAACTAACCTCAGGTAACTGCCACGTCGTCGGTGAAATACCGGTTGTGCAATGGCTTTTTAGGGTTCCGTACCGAAAACGGAACCCTTATAGGATCACTTTGTTGTCCGTCTGTCTGTCTGTCTGTCTGTCTGTCTGTCTGTCTGTCTGTCTGTCTGTCTGTCTGTCTGTCTGTCCGTCTGTCTGTCTGTCAAGACCATTTTCTCAGGAACGCGTAGAGGTAACAAGTTGAAATTTTCAACAAATACTCGGGTCTACGGTCTCTTTCGGCTGCGAAAAATTTGACGTATGTCTGCTTAGAAAACGCCACGCCGTGATCTGGACCGGTCAAACATTCGAGCGCTGTCCTCGAACATGCGTGCTTAAGTTTCCAAGGTTTTCTCAGTTGATTGACAGTCGACACGAAAAAAAGTCATTGCACAACCGGTATTTCATCGAGGACGTAGCAGTTACCTGAGGTAAGATTTATTTTTGCTACTTTCTTTTTTTTTCTCCGGCGTTAAAATTAATTTTTTTAAATTTTTTGTTGTAATTATTTACTTTTTTTTGTTTTGTTATTTTTTTTAACAACTATCGATTCTGTCTGTCCAGTGTCGACGACTGTCGAAACTTGTTTTGCACTGACGGTTGACACCTGTCAAATGTCAAATTTGACGTATGTCTGCATAGAAAACGTCACGCCGTGACCCGGAGCGGTCAAACATTTGCGCGCTGTCCTCGAACATGCGTGCTTAACTTTCCAAGTTTTTCTCGGTTGATTGGCAGTCGACATTTAAAAAAGAAACAAAGTCATTGCACAACCGATATTTCATCAACGACGTGGCAGTTACCTGAGATAAGATTTATTTTTCCTACTTTTTTTTTTCTCCTGCGGTAAAATTAATTTTATTAAATTTTTTTAAATAATTAATTTTTTTTAAATTATTATTTTATTTATTTTTAATTTTTTTAATTTTTTTTGTTTTGTTATTTTTTTTAACAACTATCGAATCTGTCTATCCAGTGTCGACGACTGTCGAAACTTGTTTTGCACTGACAGTTGACACCTGTCGAATGTCAAATTTGACGTATGTCTGCTTAGAACACATCACGCCGTGATCCGAAGCGGTCACGAATTCCAGCTTTGTCCTCGAACATGCGTGCTCAACTTTCCATGTTTTTCTCTGTTGTTTGACAGTTGTTACCTGTCAAATGTCAAATTTGACGTATGTCTGCTGTCAAATTCGACGTATGTCTGCTTAGAAAACGTCATGTCGTGATCCGGACCGGTCAAACATTCGAGCGCTGTCCTCGAACATGCGTGCTTAAGTTTCCAAGTTTTTCTCGGTTGATTGACAGTCGACAAAAAAAAGTAATTGCACAACCGGTATTTCATCAAGAACGTGACAGTTACCTGAGATAAGATTTATTTTTCCTACTTTGTTTTTTTTTTCCCCGGGGTAAAATTAATTTTTTAAATTTTAAATTTTTTTAGATAATTAATTTTTTTTTTAATTATTTAATTTTTTTTTATTTTTTACTTTTTTTTTTTTTGTTAATTTTTTTAACAACTATCGAATCTGTCTATTCAGTGTCGACGACTGTCGAAACTTGTTTTGCACTGACAGTTGACACCTGTCAAATGTCAAATTTGACGTATGTCTGCTTAGAAATATTCACGCCGCGATCTGAAGCGGTCACTCATTCCAGCTTTGTCCTCGAACATGCGTGCTCAACTTTCCATATTTTTCTCGGTTGTTTGACAGTTGACACTTTCAATTGTCAAATTTGACGTATGTCTGCTTAGAAAACGTTACGCCGTTTATCTAGACCGGTCAAACATTCGAGCGCTGTCCTCGAACATGCGTGCTTAAGTTTCCAAGGTTTTCTCAGTTGATTGACAGTCGACACAAGAAAAAGTCATTGCACAACCGGTATTTCATCGACGACGTAGCAGTTACCTGAGGTAAGATTTATTTTTCCTAGTTATTTTTTTTTTCTCCCGCGATAAAATTAATTTTTTTAAATATAAATTTTTTTAAATAATTAATTTTTTTTTAATTATTTTTTTATTTTTTTTATTTTTTACTTTTTTTTTTGTTTGGTTATTTTTTTTAACAACTATCGAATCTGTCTATCCAGTGTCGACGACTGTCGATACTTGTTTTGCACTGACAGTTGACACCTATCAAATGTCAAATTTGACGTATGTCTGCTTAGAAAACGTTACGCCGTGATCCGGAGCGGTCAAAAATTTGCGCGCTGTCTTCGAACATGCGTGCTTAACTTTCCAAGTTTGCCTCGGTTGATTGACAGTCGACATTTAAAAAAAGTCATTGCACAACCGATATTTCATCAACGACGTGGTAGTTACCTGAGATAAGATTTATTTTTCCTACTTTCTTTTTTTTCTCCCGCGGTAAAATTAATTAAAATTTTTTTTTTTTTTAATTATTTACTTTTTTTTTTGTTTTGTTATTTTTTTAACAACTATCGAATCTGTCTGTCCAGTGTCGACGACTGTCGAAACTTGTTTTGCACTGACAGTTGACACCTGTCAAATGTCAAATTTGACGTATGTCTGCTTAGAAAACGCCACGCCGTGATCCGGACCGCTCAAACATTCGAGCGCTGTCCTCGAACTTGCGTGCTTAACTTTCCAAGTTTTTCTCGGTTGATTGACAGTCGACATTTAAAAAAAAAAGTCATTGCATAACCGGCAATTTATCGACGACGTGGCAGTTACCCGAGGTAAGATTTATTTTTTCAACTTCTTTTTTTTTCTCCCGCGGTAAAATTATTTTTTTTAAATTTTAAATTTTTTTAGATAATTAATTTTTTTTTAAATTTTTTAATTTTTTTTTTTTACTTTTTTTTTGTTTTGTTAATTTTTTTAACAACTATCGAATCTGTCTATTCAGTGTCGACGACTGTCGAAACTTGTTTTGCACTGACAGTTGACACCTGTCAAATGTCAAATTTGACGTATGTCTGCTTAGAAATATTCACGCCGCGATCTGAAGCGGTCACTCATTCCAGCTTTGTCCTCGAACATGCGTGCTCAACTTTTCATGTTTTTCTCGGTTGTTTGACAGTTGACACTTTCAAATGTCAAATTTGACGTATGTCTGCTTAGAAAACGTCACGCCGTTTATCTAGACCGGTCAAACATTCGAGCGCTGTCCTCGAACATGCGTGCTTAAGTTTCCAAGGTTTTCTCAGTTGATTGACAGTCGAAACAAAAAAAAGTCATTGCACAACTGGTATTTCATCGAGGACGTAGCAGTTACCTGAGGTAAGATTTATTTTTCCTACTTCTTTTTTTTTCTCTCCCACGGTAAAATTAATTTAATTTTTTTTTTTTTTTAATTATTTACTTTTTTCTTTGTTTTGTTATTTTTTTTAACTACTATCTGTCTGTCCAGTGTCGACGACCGTCGAAACTTGTTTTGCACTGACAGTTGACACCTGTCAAATGTCAAATTTGACGTATGTCTGCTTAGAAAACGTCACGCCGTGATCCGAAGCGGTCACCCATTCCAGCTTTGTCCTCGAACATGCGTGCTCAACTTTCCATGTTTTTCTCTGTTGTTTGACAGTTGACACCTGTCAAATGTTAAATTTGACGTATGTCTGCTTAGAATACGTCACGCTGTGATCCGGACCGGTCAAACATTCGAGCGCTGTCCTCGAACATGCGTGCTTAAGTTTTCAAGTTTTTCTCGGTTGATTGACAGTCGACCAGAAAAAAAGTCATTGCACAGCCGGTTATTCATTGACGACGTGGCGGTAAAATTAATTTTTTAAATTTAAAATTTTTTTAAATTAATTTAAAAAAATTTTTTTTTTTTTTTAATTTTTTACTTTTTTTTTGTTGTATTTTTTTTAACAACTATCGAATCTGTCTCTCCAGTGTCGACGACTGTCGAAACTTGTTTTGCACTGACAGTTGACCCCTGTCAAATGTCAAATTTTACGTCGTTTTTGTCGTTGACAAGTTTTTCTCGGTTGATTGACAGTCGACATTAAAAAAAAAATCATTGCTCAACCGATATTTCATCAAGGACGTGGCAGTTACCTGAGATAAGATTTATTTTTCCTACTTTCTTTTTTTTTTCTCCGGCGTTAAAATTAATTTTTTTAAATTTTTTGTTGTAATTATTTACTTTTTTTTTGTTTTGTTATTTTTTTTAACAACTATCGAATCTGTCTGTCCAGTGTCGACGTTTGTCGAAACTTGTTTTGCACTGACAGTTGACACCTGTCAAATGTCAAATTTGACATATGTCTGCTTAGAAAACGTCACGCCGTGATCCGAGGCGGTCACCCATTCTAGCTTTGTCCTCGAACATTGAGCATACATGAGCACTTTCCATGTTTTTCTCAGTTGTTTGACAGTTGACACAAAAGACAAAAAGTCATTGCACAACCGCTATTTCATCAACGACGTGGCAGTTACCTGAGGTAGGATTTATTTTTCCTTTTTTCTTTCTCCCGCGGTAAAATTAATTTTTTTAAATTTATTATTTTATTTTTTTTTAAATTATTTACTTTTTTTTTGTTATTTTTTTTAACAACTATCGATTCTGTCCGTCCAGTGTCGACGACTGTCGAAACTTGTTTTGCACTGACGGTTGACACCTGTCAAATGTCAAATTTGACGTATGTCTGCTTAGAAAACGTCACGCCGTGACCCGGAGCGGTCAAACATTTGCGCGCTGTCCTCGAACATGCGTGCTTAACTTTCCAAGTTTTTCTCGGTTGATTGGCAGTCGACATTTAAAAAAGAAACAAAGTCATTGCACAACCGATATTTCATCAACGACGTGGCAGTTACCTGAGATAAGATTTATTTTTCCTACATTTTTTTTCTCCTGCGGTAAATTTAATTTTATTAAATTTTTTTAAATAATTAATTTTTTTTAAATTATTATTTTTTTTTTTTAAATTTTTTACATTTTTTTTGTTTTGTTATTTTTTTTAACAACTATCGAATCTGTCTATCCAGTGTCGACGACTGTCGAAACTTGTTTTGCACTGACAGTTGACACCTGTCGAATGTCAAATTTGACGTATGTCTGGTTAGAAAACGTCACGCCGTGATCCGAAGCGGTCACGAATTCCAGCTTTGTCCTCGAACATGCGTGCTCAACTTTCCATGTTTTTCTCTGTTGTTTGACAGTTGATACCTGTCAAATGTCAAATTTGACGTATGTCTGCTGTCAAATTTGACGTATGTCTGCTTAGAAAACGTCATGTCGTGATCCGGACCGGTCAAACATTCGAGCGCTGTCTTCGAACATGCGTGCTTAAGTTTCCAAGTTTTTCTCGGTTGATTGACAGTCGACAAAAAAAAAGTCATTGCACAACCGGTATTTCATCAACGACGTGGCAGTCACCTGAGGTAAGTTTTATTTTTCCTACTTTTTTTTTCTCCTGCGGTAAAATTAATCTTTTTAAATTTTTTATTTTTTTTTAATTATTAACTTTTTTTTCTTGTTATTTTTTTTAATAACTATCGAATCTGTCTGTCCAGTGTCGACGACTGTCGAAACTTGTTTTGCACTGACAGTTGACACCTGTCAAATGTCAAATTTGACGTATGTCTGCTTAGAGAACGCCACGCCGTGATCCGGACCGCTCAAACATTCGAGCGCTGTCCTCGAACTTGCGTGCTTAACTTTCCAAGTTTTTCTCGGTTGATTGACAGTCGACATTTAAAAAAAAAGTCATTGCATAACCGGTAATTTATCGACGACGTGGCAGTTACCCGAGGTAAGATTTATTTTTTCTACTTTTTTTTTTCTCCCGCGGTAAAATTAATTTTTTTAAATTTTAAATTTTTTTAGGAAATTAATTTTTTTTTAAATTGTTTAATTTTTTTTAATTTTTCACTTTTTTTTTGTTTTGTTAATTTTTTTAACAACTATCGAATCTGTCTATTCAGTGTCGACGACTGTCGAAACTTGTTTTGCACTGACATTTGACACCTGTCAAATGTCAAATTTGACGTATGTCTGCTTAGAAATATTCACGCCGCGATCTGAAGCGGTCACTCATTCCAGCTTTGTCCTCGAACATGCGTGCTCAACTTTCCATGTTTTTCTCGGTTGTTTGACAGTTGACACTTTCAAATGTCAAATTTGACGTATGTCTGCTTAGAAAACGTCACGCCGTTTATCTAGACCGGTCAAACATTCGAGCGCTGTCCTCGAACATGCGTGCTTAAGTTTCCAAGGTTTTCTCAGTTGATTGACAGTCGACACAAAAAAAAGTCATTGAACAACTGGTATTTCATCGAGGACGTAGCAGTTACCTGAGGTAAGATTTATTTTTCCTACTTCTTTTTTTTCTCTCCCACGGTAAAATTAATTTAATTTTTTTTTTTTAATTATTTACTTTTTTCTTTGTTTTGTTATTTTTTTTAACTACTATTGAATCTGTCTGTCCAGTGTCGACGACCGTCGAAACTTGTTTTGCACTGACAGTTGACACCTGTCAAATGTCAAATTTGATGTATGTCTGCTTAGAAAACGTCACGCCGTGTTCCGAAGCGGTCACCCATTCCAGCTTTGTCCTCGAACATGCGTGCTCAACTTTCCATGTTTTTCTCTGTTGTTAGACAGTTGACACCTGTCAAATGTCAAATTTGACGTAAGTCTGCTTAGAAAACGTCACGCCGTGATCCGGACCGGTCAAACATTCGAGCACTGTCCTCGAACATGCGTGCTTAAGTTTCCAAGTTTTTCTCGGTTGATTGACAGTCGACAAGAATAAAAAGTCATTGCACAACCGGTATTTCATTGACGACGTGGCGGTAAAATTAATTTTTTTAATTTTAAATTTTTTTAAATTAATTTTTTTTTTAATTAATTTTTTTAAAAATTTTTTACTTTTTTTTTGTTTTATTTGTTTTAACAACTATCGAATCTGTCTCTCCAGTGTCGACGACTGTCAAAACTTGTTTTGCACTGACAGTTGACACCTGTCAAATGTCAAATTTGACGTCGTTTTTGTCGTTGACAAGTTTTTCTCGGTTGATTGACAGTCGACATTAAAAAAAAAATCATTGCTCAACCGATATTTCATCAACGACGTGGCAGTTACCTGAGATAAGATTTATTTTTCCTATTTTCTTTTTCTTTCTCCGGCGATAAAATTAATTTTTTAACATTTTTTTTTGTTGTAATTATTTACTTTTCTTTTGTTTTGTTTTTTTTTAACAACTATCGAATCTGTCTGTCCAGTGTCGACGACTGTCGAAACTTGTTTTGCACTGACAATTGACACCTGTCAAATGTCAAATTTGACGTATGTCTGCTTAGAAAACGTCACGCCGTGACCCGGACCGGTCAAACATTCGAGCGCTGTCCTCGAACATGCGTGCTTAAGTTTCTAAGTTTATCTCGGTTGATTGACAGTCGACACAAAAAAAAAGTCATTGCACAACCGGCATTTCAACGACGACGTGGCAGTTACCTGAGGTAAGTTTTATTTTTCCTACTTTTTTTTTCTTCCGCGGTAAATTAATTTTTTAAATTTTTTTAAATATTTTTTTTTTTTTAAATTATTTCTTTTTTTTAATTTTTTACTCTTTTTTGTTTTCTTAATTTTTTTTATCAACTATCGTATCTGTCTATCCAGTGTCGACGACTGTCGAAACTTGTTTTGCACTTTGTCCTCGAACATGCGTGCTCAACTTTCCATGTTTTTCTCGGTTGTTTGACAGTTGACACTTTCAAATGTCAAATTTGACGTATGTCTGCTTAGAAATATTCACGCCGCGATCTGAAGCGGTCACTCATTCCAGCTTTGTCCTCGAACATGCGTGCTCAACTTTCCATGTTTTTCTCGGTTGTTTGACAGTTGACACTTTCAAATGTCAAATTTGACGTATGTCTGCTTAGAAAACGTCATGAAGTTTATCTAGACCGGTCAAACATTCGAGCGCTGTCCTCGAACATGCGTGCTTAAGTTTCCAAGGTTTTCTCAGTTGATTGACAGTCGACATTTAAAAAGTCATTGCACAACCGATATTTCATCAACGACGTGGCAGTTACCTGAGATAAGATTTATTTTTCCTACTTTCTTTTTTTTTCTCCCGTGGTAAAATTAATTTAAATTTTTTTTTTTTTGTAATTAATTACTTTTTTTTTGCTTTGTTATTTTTTTAACAACTATCGAATCTGTCTGTCCAGTGTTGACGACTGTCGAAACTTGTTTTGCACTGACAGTTGACACCTGTTAAATGTCAAATTTGACGTATGTCTGCTTAGAAAACGTCAAGCCGTGATCCGAAGCGGTCACCCATTCCACCTTTGTCCTCGAACATGCGTGCTCAACTTTCCATGTTTTTCTCGGTTGCTTGAAACAAAAAGACAAAAAGTCATTGCACAACCGGCATTTCATCGACGACGTGGCAGTTACCTGAGGTAAGTTTTATTTTTCCTACTTTTTTTTTCTCCCGCGGTAAAATTATTTTTTTTAAATTTATTATTTTATTTTTTTTAAATTATTTACTTTTTTTTCTTGTTATTTTTTTTAACAACTATTGATTCTGTCTGTCCAGTGTTGACGACTGTCGAAACTTGTTTTGCACTGATCGTTGACACCTGTCAAATGTCAAATTTAACGTATGTCTGCTTAGAAAACGTCACGCCGTGATCCGAAGCGGTCACCCATTTAAGCTTTGTCCTCGAACATGCGTGCTCAACTTTCCATGTTTTTCTCGGTTGTTTGACAGTTGACACCTGTCAAATGTCAAATTTGACGTATGTCTGCTTAAAAAACGTCACGCCGTGATCCGGAGCGGTCAAACATTCGAGCGCTGTCCTCGAACATGCGTGCTTAACTTTCCAAGTTTTTCTCGGTTGATTGACTGTCTACACAAAAAAAAAGTCATTGCACAACCGCTATTTCTTCAATGACGTGGCAGTTACCTGAGATAAGATTTATTTTTCCTTCTTTCTTTTTTTTTCTCCCGCGGTATTATTATTATTTTTAAATTAATTTTTTTTTAATTAATTTTTTTAAAAATTTTTTACTTTTTTTTTGTTTTATTTGTTTTAACAACTATCGAATCTGTCTCTCCAGTGTCGACGACTGTCAAAACTTGTTTTGCACTGACAGTTGACACCTGTCAAATGTCAAATTTGACGTAGTTTTTGTCGTTGACAAGTTTTTCTCGGTTGATTGACAGTCGACATTAAAAAAAAAATCATTGCTCAACCGATATTTCATCAACGACGTGGCAGTTACCTGAGATAAGATTTATTTTTCCTATTTTCTTTTTCTTTCTCCGGCGATAAAATTAATTTTTTAACATTTTTTTTTGTTGTAATTATTTACTTTTCTTTTGTTTTTTTTTTTTTTAACAACTATCGAATCTGTCTGTCCAGTGTCGACGACTGTCGAAACTTGTTTTGCACTGACAATTGACACCTGTCAAATGTCAAATTTGACGTATGTCTGCTTAGAAAACGTCACGCCGTGACCCGGACCGGTCAAACATTCGAGCGCTGTCCTCGAACATGCGTGCTTAAGTTTCTAAGTTTATCTCGGTTGATTGACAGTCGACACAAAAAAAAAGTCATTGCACAACCGGCATTTCAACGACGACGTGGCAGTTACCTGAGGTAAGTTTTATTTTTCCTACTTTTTTTTTCTTCCGCGGTAAATTAATTTTTTAAATTTTTTTAAATAATTTTTTTTTTTTTAATTATTTCTTTTTTTTAATTTTTTACTCTTTTTTTGTTTTCTTAATTTTTTTTATCAACTATCGTATCTGTCTATCCAGTGTCGACGACTGTCGAAACTTGTTTTGCACTTACTTTGTCCTCGAACATGCGTGCTCAACTTTCCATGTTTTTCTCGGTTGTTTGACAGTTGACACTTTCAAATGTCAAATTTGACGTATGTCTGCTTAGAAATATTCACGCCGCGATCTGAAGCGGTCACTCATTCCAGCTTTGTCCTCGAACATGCGTGCTCAACTTTCCATGTTTTTCTCGGTTGTTTGACAGTTGACACTTTCAAATGTCAAATTTGACGTATGTCTGCTTAGAAAACGTCACGAAGTTTATCTAGACCGGTCAAACATTCGAGCGCTGTCCTCGAACATGCGTGCTTAAGTTTCCAAGGTTTTCTCAGTTGATTGACAGTCGACATTTAAAAAGTCATTGCACAACCGATATTTCATCAACGACGTGGCAGTTACCTGAGATAAGATTTATTTTTCCTACTTTCTTTTTTTTTCTCCCGCGGTAAAATTAATTTAAATTTTTTTTTTTTTTTAATTAATTACTTTTTTTTTGCTTTGTTATTTTTAGGGTTCCGTACCGAAAACGGAACCCTTATAGGATCACTTTGTTGTCCGTCTGTCTGTCTGTCTGTCTGTCTGTCTGTCTGTCTGTCTGTCTGTCTGTCTGTCTGTCTGTCTGTCCGTCTGTCTGTCTGTCAAGACCATTTTCTCAGGAACGCGTAGAGGTAACAAGTTGAAATTTTCAACAAATACTCGGGTCTACGGTCTCTTTCGGCTGCGAAAAAATCAAACTTGTAAGTCAACGCGATCAAAAGATATGACCGTTTATGTAGCATATTTTGCGATTTCACAAGGGAATCAAAACCTATAGGGTACTTCCCGTTGACCTAGAATCATGAAATTTGGCAAGAAGCGGTGTCTTACAGCACATGTAAAGGGAAAAATCTGAAAACCGTAAATATGTAGTTTAATTACAAGAAAAATGCGAATTTACTATTAGAAACTTATGACAATACACTAATGTTGTCGAATTGGTATTGTCAGGCTCCAGAAGCATATGGGTTGCATACAGTTAGGTCCTAAGGTTAAAAAGTATGTGTTGGCACCAAGCTGTTTATACTGAAATTTCTTTGTTTATATTCGTTATGCATTTCATCACCTACGCTCTATATCAGGGATGTTATGGAGATCCGTAACCGTAACCGAATCCGATATAAAAGTTTCGAATAATTTCGGATAATTTTTACTGATATGTTGTAATAATTCCTATAAATATATTTCAATATCTAATAGAAAATATATAATAGACAAAAAGGAATAATGTTGTTTTTGTTTATTATAATTATGATTTTGCATTTTTATGTAGATAAAACTTATAAATATTAATAACTTATATATCTTATATGACATATAATTGTAGTACCTACTTATATTGTTGTACTTAGTTTTATGACATATGATTGTAGGTAGTACAAATAATAACATAGAAATAAAATCAATTTTTTTACAAATTAGCATTCTACTTTTATTATTCCTTAGAAATCTGATATCCGTAACCGAAACTATCCGAAACTAACGGATTATCCGAAAAAAATTCTTATCCGTAACCGTATCCGAAACCGGTATAACATTATTCCTATATCCGTATCCGCATCCAGATCCGAAATTTCATATCCATAACATCTCTGCTCTATATACATAATATATACAGGGTATATACTATGTCTAAATTTTGCTTGTTTATAACCGACATGCGACATACTCAAGTCCCGTAACATCCTGTATATATTATATTTCGTCTAATTTTTCTTTATAATCTACATAATATGTTGATAATCTACATAATAATACTATACTATAATCTACATAATCTACATAACATGTTGTAGATAATATGATTTAAGTATATTATACTTAAATCACGTTCGCCCTATATTTTTTGGTAGTCAATTGCCCAAAAAGCAGTCAATTCAACAACTGAATGTTAAGAGTATCGAAATAGATCTAGAAATAGTTAATATATTACTTTATATTAGATCTAGAAATAGTTACATCTTAATATAAGTTAGTGTATAAGTCTAATACTAAAATAAAGTTTTCTTTTTATAAGTTTAAAAATATTCGCGTTATTAAAAAAAAATACCCTGTATACCTTTATACAGGGTATATAGGTATACAAGCAAAATTGAGCAGTAAAAACAAATAGTGAAGTTCCAGAACCCCTAAACACTCAGAGTGAATGGAGGATGTATGGTAATAAAATAGAGGGTAGAATTCCATCGTACGACAACGACATGTTGAGGTTATGCTTGCAGCGGTACTAAGATGGTCGTGATTTTATGAGAGCCACTTGTCAAGTTAACTGAATGTGCTTGTAACGTCCTCCACAAAAAAAGATACCTTACTTACAAGTTTGTACGGAACCCTCGGTGCGCGAGTTACAACTCGCACTTGGCCGGTTTTTTTTTTGTAGACTGTCAATCAACCGAGAAAAACTTGGATACTTAAGCACGCATGTTCGAGGACAGCGCTCGAATGTTTGACCGGTCCGGATCACGGCGTGACGTTTTCTAAGCAGACATACGTCAAATTTGACATTTGACAGGTGTCAACAGTCAGTGCAAAACAAGTTTTGACAGATTCGATAGTTGCTAAAAAAAAAGTAAATAATTAAAAAAAAAATAAAATAATAAATTAAAAAAAAATAATTTTACCGCTGGAGAAAAAAAAGTGTGAAAATTAAATCTTACCTCAGGTAACTGCCACGTCGTTGATGAAATAGCGGTTGTGCAATGACTTTTTTTTTTAATGTCGACTGTCAATCAACCGAGAAAAACTTGGAAACTTCCAAAGACGCATATTCGAGGACAGCGCTCAAATTTTTGACCGGTCCGGATCACGGCGTGACGTTTTCTAAGCAGACATACGTCAAATTTGACATTTGACAGGTGTCAACTGTCAGTACAAAACAAGTTTCGGCAGTCGTCGACACTGGATAGACAGATACGATAGTTGTTAAAAAAGATAACAAAACAAAAAAAAAGTAAAAAATTAAAAAAATAATAAAATAATAATTTAAAAAAAATTAATTATTTAAAAAAATTTAAAAAAATAATTTTACCGCAGGAGAGAAAAAAAGAAGTAGGAAAAATAAAACTAACCTCAGGTAACTGCCACGTCGTCGATGAAATACCGGTTGTGCAATGGCTTTTTTTTGTAGACTGTCAATCAACCGAGAAAAACTTGGATACTTAAGCACGCATGTTCGAGGACAGCGCTCGAATGTTTGACCGGTCCGGATCACGGCGTGACGTTTTCTAAGCAGACATACGTCAAATTTGACATTTGACAGGTGTCAACTTTCAGTGCAAATCAAGTTTCGACAGTCGTCGATACTGGACAGACAGATTCGATAGTTGTTAAAAAAATAACAAAACAAAAAAAATAGTAAATAATTAAAAAAGAAAAAATAATAAATTTAACAAATTCAGTTTTATCGCAGGGAAAAAAAAGTAGGAAAAATAAATCTTACCTTAGGTAACTGCCACGTCGTCAATAAAATACCGGTTGTGCAATGACTTTTTTTTAAATGTCGAGTGTCAATCAACCGAGAAAAACTTAAGTTTAAGGAAAGTTAAGCACGCATGTTCGAGGACAGCGCGCAATTGTTTGACCGCTCCGGATCACGGCTTGACGTTTTTTAAGCAGACATACGTCAAATTTGACATTTGACAGGAGTCAGCCGTCAGTGCAAAACAAGTTTCGACAGTCGTCGACACTGGACAGACAGATTCGATTGTAGTTAAAAAAAATAACAAAAAAAGTAAATAATTAAAAAAAAAAAAAAAATTAAAAAAAAATAATTTTATTGCGGGAGAAAAAAAAGTAGAAAAAAAAATTTTTACCTCAGGTAACTGCCACGTCGTTGATGAAATATCGGTTGTGCAATGACTTTTTGTTATGTGTCAACTGTCAAACAACCGAGAAAAACATGGAAAGTTGAGCACGCATGTTCGAGGACAAAGCTGGAATCGGTGACCGCTTCGGATCACGGCGTGACGTTGTCTAAGCAGACATACGTCAAATTTGACATTTGACAGGTGTCAACTGTCAGTGCAAAACAAGGTTCGACAGTCGTCGACACTGGATAGACAGATTTGATAGTTGTTAAAAAACATAACAAAACAAAAAAAAAGTAAAAAATTAAAGAAAAATAATAATTATTTAAAAAAATTTAAAATTTAAAAAATTAATTTTACCGCGGGAGAAAAAAAAAAGAAGTAGGAAAAATAAAACATACCGCAGGTAACTGCCACGTCGTTGATGAAATACCGGTTGTGCAATGACTTTTTTTTGTCGACTGTCAATCAACCGAGAAAAACTAGGAAACTTAAGCACGCATGTTCGAGGACAGCGCGCAATTGTTTGACCGCTCCAGATGACGGCGTGACGTTTTCTAAGCAGACATACGTCAAATTTGACATTTGACAGGTGTCAACCGTCAGTGCAAAACAAGTTTCGACAGTCGTCGACACTGGACAGACAGATTCGATAGTAGTTAAAAAAAAATAACAAAAAAAAGTAAATAATTAAAAAAAAAAAAAAATAATAAATTAAAAAAAAATAATTTTACTGCGGGAGAAAAAAAGTGGGAAAAATAAATCTTACCTCAGGTAACTGACACGTCGTTGATGAAATAGCGGTTGTGCAATGACTTTTTGTTATGTGTCAACTGTCAAACAACCGAGAAAAACATGGAAAGTTGAGCACGCATGTTCGAGGACAAAGCTGGAATCGGTGACCGCTTCGGATCACGGCGTGACGTTGTCTAAGCAGACATACGTCAAATTTGACATTTGACAGGTGTCAACTGTCAGTGCAAAACAAGTTTCGACAGTCGTCGACACTGGATAGACAGATTTGATAGTTGTTAAAAAAAATAACAAAACAAAAAAAAAGTAAAAAATTAAAAAAAAATAATTATTTAAAAAAATTTTAAATTTAAAAAATTAATTTTACCGCGGGAGAAAAAAAAAGAAGTAGGAAAAATAAAACTTACCGCAGGTAACTGCCACGTCGTTGATGAAATACCGGTTGTGCAATAACTTTTTTTTGTCGACTGTCAATCAACCGAGAAAAACTTGGAAACTTAAGCACGCAAGTTCGAGGACAGCGCTCGAATGTTTGACCGGTCCGGATCACGGCGTGACGTTTTCTAAGCAGACATACGTTAACTTTGACATTTGACAGGTGTCAACTGTCAAACAACAGAGAAAAACATGGAAAGTTGAGCACGCATGTTCGAGGACAAAGCTGGAATGGGTGACCGCTTCGGATCACGGCGTGACGTTTTCTAAGCAGACATACGTCAAATTTGACATTTGACAGGTGTCAACTGTCAAACAACAGAGAAAAACATGGAAAGTTGAGCACGCATGTTCGAGGACAAAGCATGTTCTGGAATTCGTGACCGCTTCGGATCACGGCGTGACGTTTTCTAAGCAGACATACGTCAAATTTGACATTTCACAGGTGTCAACTGTCAGTGCAAAACAAGTTTGGAAAGTCGTCGACACTGGCTAGACAGATTCGATAGTTGTTAAAAAAAAATAACAAAACAAAAAAAGTGTAAAAAATAAATTAAACATTAATTTAAAAAAAAATAATTATTTAAAAAATTTAAAATTTAAAAAAATAATTTTACCGCAGGAGAAAAAAAAGTAGGTAAAATAAAACTTACCTCAGGTAACTGCCACGTCGTTGATGAAATAGCGGTTGTTCAATGACTTTTTTTTAAATGTCGACTGTCAATCAACCGAGAAAAACTTGGAAACTTCCAAAGACGCATGTTCGAGGACAGCGCTCAAATGTTTGAGCGGTACGGATCACGGCGTGACGTTTTCTAAGCAGACATAGTCAAATTTGACATTTGACAGGTTTCAACTGTCAGTACAAAACAAGTTTCGACAGTCGTCGATACTGGACAGACAGATTCGATAATTGTTAAAAAAAATAACAAAACAAAAAAAATAGTAAATAATTTAAAAAAAAAAATAATAAATTAAAAAAAATGAATTTTATCGCGGGAAAAAAAAAAGAGAGTAGGAAAAATAAACCTTACCTCAGGTAACTGCCACGTCGTTGATGAAATAGCGGTTGTGCAATGACTTTTTGTTAGGTGTCAACTGTCAAACAACCGAGAAAAACATGGAAAGTTGAGCACGCATGTTCTAGCACAAAGCTGGAATGGGTGACTGCTTCGGATCACGGCGTGACGTTTTCTAAGCAGACATACGTCAAATTTGACATTTGACAGGTGTAAACTGTCAAACAACAGAGAAAAACATGGAAAGTTGAGCACGCATGTTCGAGGACAAAGCTGGAATGGGTGACCGCTTCGGATCACGGCGTGACGTTTTCTAAGCAGACATACGTCAAATTTGACATTTGACAGGCGTCAACTGCCAGTGCAAAACAAGTTTCGACAGTCGTCGACACTGGATAGACAGATTTGATAGTTGTTAAAAAATATAACAAAACAAAAAAAAATTAAAAAATTAAAAAAAAATAAAATTTTTAATTTAAAAAAATTAATTATTTAAAAAAGTTTAATAAAATTAATTTTACCGCGGGAAGAAAAAAATTAGGAAAAATAAATCTTACCTCAGGTAACTGCCAAGTCGTCGATAAATTACCCGTTGTGCAATGACGTTTTTTTGTGTCGACCGTCAATCAACCGAGAAAAACTTGGAAACTTCCAAGGACGCATGTTCGAGGACAGCGCTCGAATGTTTGACCGGTCTGGATCACGGCGTGACGTTTTCTAAGCAGACATACGTCAAATTTGACATTTGACAGGTGTCTACTGTCAGTGCAAAACAAGTATCGACAGACGTCGATACTGGACAGATAGATTCGATACTTGTTAAAAAAAAAACAAAACAAAAAAAAGTAAATAATTACAAAAAAAAAATTTTTAAAAATTAATTTTACCGCGGGAGAAAAAAAAAGAAAGTAGGAAAAATAAATCTTATCTCAGTTAACTGCCACGTCGTTGATGAAATATCGGTTGTGCAATGCATTTGTTTCTTTTTTAAATGTCGACTGTCAATCAACCGAGAAAAACTTGGAAACTTAAGCACGCATGTTCGAGGACAGCGCTCAAATGTTTGACCGTTTCGGATCTCGGCGTGACGTTTTCTAAGCAGACATATGTCAAATTTGATATTTGACAGGTGTCAACTGTCAAACAACAGAGAAACACATGGAAAGTTGAGCACGCATGTTCGAGGACAAAGCTGGAATGGGTGACCGCTTCGGATCTCGGCGTGACGTTTTCTAAGCAGACATACGTCAAATTTGACATTTGACATGTGTCAACAGTCAGTGCAAAACAAGTTTCGACAGTCGTCGACACTGGACAGACAGATTCGATATTTGCTGAAAAAAAAAAAAATAATTAAAAAAAAAAAAAAATAATAAATTTAAAAAAAATAATTTTACATAAATAAATCTTACCTCAGGTAACTGCCAGGTCGTTGATGAAATAGCGGTTGTGCAATAACTTTTTTTTTTAAATGTCGACTGTTAATCAACCGAGAAAAACTTGGAAACTTCCAAAGACGCATATTTGAGGACAGCGCTCAAATTTTTGACCGGTCCGGATCACGGCGTGACGTTTTCTAAGCAGACATAAGTCAAATTTGACATTTGACAGGTGTAAACTGTCAAACAACAGAGAAAAACATGGAAAGTTGAGCACGCATGTTCGAGGACAAAGCTGGAATGGGTGACCGCTTCGGATCACTGCGTGACGTTTTCTAAGCAGACATACGTTAAATTTGACATTTGATAGGTGTCAACTGTCAAACAACAGAGAAAAACATGGAAAGTTGAGCACGCATGTTCGAGGACAAAGCTGGAATGGGTGACTGCTTCGGATCACGGCGTGACGTTTTCTAAGCAGACATAGTCAAATTTGACATTTGACAGGTGTCAACTGTCAGTACAAAACAAGTTTCTACAGTCGTAGATACTGGACAGACAGATTCGAGAGTTGTTAAAAAAAGTAGAAAAAAAAAAAAATAGTAAATAATTAAAAAAAAAAAAAATTAAAAAAATTAATTTTATCGCGGAGAAAAAAAAGAGAGTAGGAAAAATAAATCTTACTTCAGGTAACTGCCACGTCGTTGATGAAATAGCGGTTGTGCAATAACTTTTTGTTAGGTGTCAACTGTCAAACAACCGAGAAAAACATGGAAACTTGAGCACGCATGTTCTAGCACAAAGCTGGAATGGGTGACTGCTTCGGATCACGGCGTGACGTTTTCTAAGCAGTTATACGTCAAATTTGACATTTGACAGGTGTCAACTGTCAGTACAAAACAAGTTTCGGCAGTCGTCGACACTAGATAGAAAGATTCGATAGTTGTTAAAAAACTAACTAAACAAAAAAAAAGTAGAAAATTAAAAAAAAAAAAACCGGCCAAGTGCGAGTTGTGACTCGCGCACCGAGGGTTCCGTACAAACTTGTAAGTAAGGTATCTTTTTTTGTGGAGGACGTTACAAGCACATTCAGTTAACTTGACAAGTGGCTCTCATAAAATCACGACCATCTTAGTACCGCTGCAAGCATAACCTCAACATGTCGTTGTCGTACGATGGAATTCTACCCTCTATTTTATTACCATACATCCTCCATTCACTATGAGTGTTTAGGGGTTCTGTAACTTCACTATTTGTTTTTACTGCTCAATTTTGCTTGTATACCTATATACCCTGTATAAAGGTATACAGGGTATTTTTTTTTAATAACGCGAATATTTTTAAACTTATAAAAAGAAAACTTTATTTTAGTATTAGACTTATACACTAACTTATATTAAGATGTAACTATTTCTAGATCTAATATAAACTAATATATTAACTATTCCTAGATCTATTTCGATACTCTTAACATTCAGTTGTTGAATTGACTGCTTTTTGGGCAATTGACTACCAAAAAATATAGGGCGAACGTGATTTAAGTATAATATACTTAAATCATATTATCTACAACATGTTATGTAGATTATGTAGATTATAGTATAGTATTATTATGTAGATTATCAACATATTATGTAGATTATAAAGAAAAATTAGACGAAATATAATATATACAGGATGTTACTGGACTTGAGTATGTCGCATGTCGGTTAGAAACAAGCAAAATTTAGACATAATATATACCCTGTATATATTATGTATATAGAGCAGAGATGTTATGGATATGAAATTTCGGATCTGGATGCGGATACGGATATAGGAATAATGTTATACCGGTTTCGGATACGGTTACGGATAAGAATTTTTTTCGGATAATCCGTTAGTTTCGGATAGTTTCGGTTACGGATATCAGATTTCTAAGGAATAATAAAAGTAGAATGCTAATTTGTAAAAAAAATGATTTTATTTCTATGTTATTATTTGTACTACCTACAATCATATGTCATACAACTAAGTACAACAATATAAGTAGGTACTACAATTATATGTCATATAAGATATATAAGTTATTAATATTTATAAGTTTTATCTACATAAAAATGCAAAATCATAATTATAATAAACAAAAACAACATTATTCCTTTTTCTCTATTATATATTTTCTATTAGATATTGAAATATATTTATAGGAATTATTACAACATATCAGTAAAAATTATCCGAAATTATTCGAAACTTTTATATCGGATTCGGTTACGGTTACGGATCTCCATAACATCCCTGATATAGAGCGTACGTGATGAAATGCATAACGAATATAAACAAATAAATTTCAGTATAAACAGCTTGGTGCCAACACATACTTTTTAACCTTAGGACCTAACTGTATGCAACCCATATGCTTCTGGAGCCTGACAATACCACTACGACAACATTAGTGTATTGTTATAAGTTTCTAATAGTAAATTCGCATTTTTCTTGTAATTAAACTACATATTTACGGTTTTCAGATTTTTCCCTTTACATGTGCTGTAAGACACCGCTTCTTGCCAAATTTCATGATTCTAGGTCAACGAGAAGTACCCTATAGGTTTTGATTCCCTTGTGAAATCGCAAAATATGCTACATAAACGGTCATATCTTTTGATCGCGTTGACTTACAAGTTTGATTTTTTCGCAGCCGAAAGAGACCGTAGACCCGAGTATTTGTTGAAAATTTCAACTTGTTACCTCTACGCGTTCCTGAGAAAATGGTCTTGACAGACAGACAGACGGACAGACAGACAGACAGACAGACAGACAACAAAGTGATCCTATAAGGGTTCCGTTTTCGGTACGGAACCCTAATAATAAAATTAAAATTTAAAAAAATTAATTATTTAAAAAAATTAAAAATTTAAAAAAATTATTTTACTGCAGGAGAAAAAAAAAGAAATAGGAAAAATAAAACTTACCTCAGGTAACTGCCACGTCGTCGATGAAATGCCGGTTGTGCAATGGCTTTTTTTTGTCGACTGTCAATCAGCCGAGAAAAACTTGGAAACTTAAGCACGCATGTTCGAGGACAGCGCTCGAATGTTTGACCGGTCCGGATCACGGCGTGACGTTTTCTAAGCAGACATACGTCAAATTTGACATTTGACAGGTGTCAACAGTCAGTGCAAAACAAGTTTCGACAGTTGTCGACACTGGACAGACAGAGTCGATATTTGCTAAAAAAAAAATAATAATTAAAAAAAAAAAAAAATAATAAATTTAAAAAAAATTATTTTACCGCGGAAAAAAAAATAAGTAGGAAAAATAAATCTTACCTCAGGTAACTGCCACGTCGTCGATGAAATGCCGGTTGTGCAATGGCTTTTTTTTGTCGACTGTCAATCAACCGAGAAAAACTTGGAAACTTCCAAAGACGCATGTTCGAGGACAGCGCTCGAATTTTTGACCGGTCCGGATCACGGCGTGATGTTTTCTAAGCAGACATACATCAAATTTGACATTTGACAGGTGTCAACTGTCAGTGCAAAACAAGTTTCGATAGTCGTCGATACTGGACAGACAGATTCGATAGTTGTTAAAAAAAATAACAAAAAGAAGTAAATAATTAAAAAACAAAAAAATAATTTAAAAATTAATTTTACCGCGGTAGAAAAAAAAGTAGGAAAAATAAATCTTACTTCAGGTAACTGCCACGTCGTTGATGAAATAGCGGTTGTGCAATGACTTTTTGTTATGTGTCAACTGTCAAACAACCGAGAAAAACATGGAAAGTTGAGCAACCATGTTCGAGGACAAAGCTGGAATGGGTGACCGCTTCGGATCACGGCGTGACGTTTTCTAAGCAGACATACGTCAAATTTGACATTTGACAGGTGTCAACAGTCAGTGTAAAACAAGTTTCGACAGTCGTCGACACTAGACAGACAGATTCGATATTTGCTAAAAAACATAATAATTAAAAAAAAAAAATAATAATAAATTTAAAAAAATTAATTTTACCGCGGGAGAAAAAAAATGTAGGAAAAATAAATCTTACCCCAGGTAACTGCCACGTCGTTGATGAAATAGCGGTTGTGCAATGACTATTTTTTTAAATGTCGACGATCAATATACCGAGAAAAACTTGGAAACTTCCAAAGACGCATGTTCGAGGACAGCGCTCGAATTTTTGACCGGTTCGGATCACGGCGTGACGTTTTCTAAGCAGACAGACGTCAAATTTGACATTTGACAGGTGTCAACTGTCAGTGCAAAACAAGTTTCGATAATCGTCGATACTGGACAGACATATTCGATAGTTGTTAAAAAAAATAACAAAAAAAAGTAAATAATTAAAAAAAATAAAAAAATTAAAAAAAAATTAATTTTACCGCGCGAGAAAAAAAAGTAGGAAAAATAAATCTTACCTCAGGTAACTACCACGTCGTTGATGAAATAGCGGTTGTGCAATGACTTTTTGTTATGTGTCAACTGTCAAACAACCGAGAAAAACATGGAAAGTGGAGCACGCATGTTCGAGGACAAAGCTGGAATGAGTGACCGCTTTGGATCACGGCGTGACGTTGTCTAAGCAGACATACGTCAAATTTGAAATTTGACAGGTGTCAACTGTCAGTGCAAAACAAGTTTCAACAGTCGTCGACACTGGATAGACAGATTCGATAGTTGTTAAAAAAAATAACAAAAAAAAGGAAAAAAAAAAATAATAATAATTATTTGAAAAAATTTAAAATTTAAAAAATTAATTTTACCGCGGGAGAAAAAAAAAAGAAGTAGGAAAAATAAAACTTACCGCAGGTGACTGCCACGTCGTTGATGAAATACGGGTTGTGCAATGACTTTTTTTTTGTCGACTGTCAATCAACCGAGAAAAACTTGGAAACTTAAGCACGCAAGTTCGAGGACAGCGCTCGAATGTTTGACCGGTCCGGATCACGGCGTGACGTTTTCTAAGCAGACATACGTCAAATTTGACATTTGACAGGTGTCAACTGTCAAACAACAGAGAAAAACATGGAAAGTTAAGCACGCATGTTCAAGGACAAAGTTAGAATGGGAGATTGCTTCGGATCACGGCCTGACGTTTTCTATGCAGACATACGTCAACTTTGACATTTGACAGGTGTCAACTGTCAAACAACAGAAAAAAAACATGGAAAGTTGAGCACGCATGTTCGAGGACAAAGCTGGAATTTGTGACCGCTTCGGATCACGGCGTGACGTTTTCTAAGCAGACATACGTCAAATTTGACATTTGACAGGTGTCAACTGTCAGTGCAAAACCAGTTTCGACAGTCGTCGACACTGGATAGACAGATTCGATAGTTGTTAAAAAAAATAACAAAACAAAAAAATGTAAAAAATAAAAAAAATAATAAAATTTTAATTTAAAAAAATTAATTATTTAAAAAAAATTAATAAAATTAATTTTACCGCGGGAGGAAAAAAGGAGGAAAAATAAATCTTACCTCAGGTAACTGCTAAGTCGTCGATAAAATACCGGTTGTGCAATGACTTTTTTTTTGTGTCGACTGTCAATCAACCGAGAAAAACTTGGCAACTTCCAAGGACGCATGTTCTAGGACAGCGCTCGAATGTTTGACCGGTCTGGATCACGGCGTGACGTTTTCTAAGCAGACATTCGTCAAATTTGACATTTGACAGGTGTCAACTGTCAGTGCAAAACAAGTTTCGACAGTCGTCGACACTGGATAGACAGATTCGATAGTTGTTAAAAAAAATAACAAAATAAAAAAAAATTAAATATTAATTAAAAAAAAATTAATTATTTAAAAAAATTAAAAATTTAAAAAAATAATTTTACCGCAGGAGAAAAAAAAAGTAGGAAAAATAAAACTTACCTCAGGTAACTGCCACGTCGTCGATGAAATACCGGTTGTGCAATGGCTTTTTTTTTGTCGACTGTCAATCAACCGAGAAAAACTTGGGAACTTAAACACGCATGTTCGAGGACAGCGCTTGAATGTTTGACCTGTCCGGATCACGGCGTGACGTTTTCTAAGCAGACATACGTCAAATTTACCATTTGACAGGTGTCAACAGTCAGTGCAAAACAAGTTTCGACAGTCGTCGACACTGGACAGACAGATTCGATAGTTGCTAAAACAAAAAAAAATAATTTAAAAAAAAATAAAATAATAAATTTAAAAAAAAAAAATTTACCGCTGGAGAAAAAAAAAGTGTGAAAAATAAATCTTACCTCAGGTAACTGCCACGTCGTTGATGAAATAGCGGTTGTGCAAAGACTTTTTTTTAAATGTCGACTGTCAATCAACCGAGAAAAACTTGGAAACTTCCAAAGACGCATGTTCGAGGACAGCGCTCGAATGTTTGACCGGTCCGGATCACGGCGTGACGTTTTCTAAGCAGACATAGTCAAATTTGACATTTGACAGGTGTCAACTGTCAGTGCAAAACAAGTTTCGACAGTCGTCGATACTGGACAGACAGATTCAATAGTTGTTAAAAAAATAACAAGACAAAAGAAATAGTAAATAATTAAAAAAAAAAAAAAAAAAAATTTAAAAAAATTAATTTTACCGCGGGGAAAAAAAAAGTAGGAAAAATAAATCTTACCTCAGGTAACTGCCACGTCGTTGATGAAATAGCAGTTGTGCAATGACTTTTTGTTAGGTGTCAACTGTCAAACAACCGAGAAAAACATGGAAAGTTGAGCACGCATGTTCTAGCACAAAGCTGGAATAGGTGACTGCTTCGGATCACGGCGTGACGATTTCTAAGCAGACATACGTCAAATTTGACATTTGACAGGTGTTCAACTGTTAGTACAAAACACGTTTAGGCAGTCGTCGACACTGGATAGACAGATTCGATAGTAGTAAAAAAAAAATAACAAAAAAAAAGTAAATAATTAAAAAAAATAAATAAATAAAAAAAAAATTAATTTTACCGCGGGAGAAAAAAAAGTAGGAAAAATAAATCTTACCTCAGGTAACTGCCACGTCGTTGATGAAATAGCGGTTGTGCAATGACTTTTTGTTATGTGTCAACTGTCAAACAACCGAGAAAAACATGGAAAGTGGAGCACGCATGTTCGAGGACAAAGCTGGAATGAGTGACCGCTTCGGATCACGGCGTGACGTTTTCTAAGCAGACATACGTCAACTGTCAGTGCAAAACAAGTTTCGACAGTCGTCGACACTGGATAGACAGATTCGATAGTTGTTAAAAAAAATAACAAAATAAAAAAAAATTAAATATTAATTTAAAAAAAATTAATTATTTAAAAAAATTTAAAATTTTAAAAAATAATTTTACCGCAGGAGAAAAAAAAAGTAGGAAAAATAAAACTTACCTCAGGTAACTGCCACGTCGTCGATGAAATACCGGTTGTGCAATGGCTTTTTTTTGTCGACTGTCAATCAACCGAGAAAAACTTGGGAACTTAAACAAGCATGTTCGAGGACAGCGCTCGAATGTTTGACCGGTCCGGATCACGGCGTGACGTTTTCTAAGCAGACATACGTCAAATTTGCCCTTTGACAGGTGTCAACAGTCAGTGCAAAACAAGTTTCGACAGTCGTCGACACTGGACAGACAGATTCGATAGTTGCTAAAAAAAAAAGTAAATAATTAAAAAAAAAAAAAAAATAATAAATTTAAAAAAAATAATTTTACTGCTGGAGAAAAAAAAAGTGTGAAAAATAAATCTTACCTCAGGTAACTGCCACGTCGTTGATGAAATAGCGGTTGTGCAATGACTTTTTTTTAAATGTCGACTATCAATCAACCGAGAAAAACTTGGAAACTTCCAAAGACGCATGTTCGAGGACAGCGCTCGAATGTTTGACCGGTCCGGCTCACGGCGTGACGTTTTCTATGCAGACATAGTCAAATTTGACATTTGACAGGTGTCAACTGTCAGTTCAAAACAAGTTTCGACAGTCGTCGATACTGGACAGACAGATTCGATAGTTGTTAAAAAAAATAACAAAACAAAAAAAATAGTAAATAATTAAAAAAAAAAAAAAAAAATTTAAAAAAATAAATTTTACCGCGGGGAAAAGAAAAGAGACTGGGAAAAATAAATCTTACCTCAAGTAACTGCCACGTCGTTGATAAAACAGCGGTTGTGAAATGACTTTTTGTTAGGTGTCAACTGTCAAACAACCGAAAAAAATAGGGAAAGTTGAGCACGCATGTTCGAGGACAAAGCTGGAATCGGTGACCGCTTCGGATCACGGCGTGACGTTGTATAAGCAGAAATACGTCAAATTTGACATTTGACATCATTTCGTCGACACTGGACAGACAGATTCGATAGTTGTTAAAAAAAATAACAAAACAGAAAAAATGTAAAAAAAAAAAAAAAATTAAATATTAATTTAAAAAAAATTAAGTATTTAAAAAAATTTAAAATTTAAAAAATATAATTTTACCGCAGGAGAAAAAAAAAGTAGGAAAAATAAAACTTACCTCAGGTAACTGCCACGTCGTCGATGAAATACCGGTTGTGCAATGGCTTTTTTTTTTGTCGACTGTCAATCAACTGAGAAAAACTTGGGAACTTAAACACGCATGTTCGAGTCAGCGCTGGAATGTTTGACCGATTCGGCTCACGGCGTGACGTTTTCTAAGCAGACATACGTCAAATTTACCATTTGACAGGTGTCAACAATCAGTGCAAAACAAGTTTCGACAGTCGTCGACACTGGACAGACAAATTCGATAGTTGCTAAAAAAAAAGTAAACAATTAAAAAAAAAAAAAAAAAATAAAAAAAAAAAAAATTTACCGCTGGAGAAAAAAAAAGTGTGAAAAATAAATCTTACCTCAGGTAACTGCCACGTCGTTGATGAAATAGCGGTTGTGCAATGACTTTTTTTTAAATGTCGACTGTCAATCAACCGAGAAAAACTTGGAAACTTCCAAGGACGCATGTTCGAGGACAGCGCTCGAATGTTTGACCGGTCCGGATCACGGCGTGACGTTTTCTAAGCAGACATAGTCAAATTTGACATTTGACAGGTGTCAGTGCAAAACAAGTTTCGACAGTCGCCGATACTGGACAGACAGATTCGATAGTTGTCAAAAAAAATAACAAAACAGAAAAAATGTAAAAAAAAATAATTAAATATTAATTTAAAAAAAATTAATTATTTAAAAAAATTTAAAATTTAAAAAAAATAATTTTACCGCAGGAGAAAAAAAATGTAGGAAAAATAATACTTACTTCAGGTAACTGCCACGTCGTCGATGAAATACCGGTTGCGCAATGGCATTTTTTTTGTCGACTGTCAATCAACCGAGAAAAACTTGGGAACTTAAACACGCATGTTCGAGGTCAGCGCTGGAATGTTTGACCGGTCCGGATCACGGCGTGACGTTTTCTAAGCAGACATACGTCAAATTTACCATTTGACAGGTGTTAACAGTCAGTGCAAATCAAGTTTCGATAGTCGTAGACACTGGACAGACAGATTCGATAGTTGCTAAAAAAAAAGTAAATAATTAAAAAAAATAATAATAATAAATTTAAAAATAATAATTTTGGCGCTGGAGAAAAAAAAAGTGTGAAAAATAAATCTTACCTCAGGTAACTGCCACGTCGTTGATGAAATAGCGTTGTGCACTGACTTTTTTTTAAATGTCGACTGTCAATCAACCGAGAAAAACTTGGAAACTTCCAAAGACGCATGTTCGAGGACAGCGCTCGAATGTTTGACCGGTCCGGATCATGGCGTGACGTTTTCTAAGCAGACATATGTCAAATTTGACATTTGACAGGTGTCAACTGTCAGTGCAAAACAAGTTTCGACAGTCGTCGATACTGGACAGACAGATTCGATAGTTGTTTAAAAAAATAACAAAACAAAAAAAAGTAAATAATTCCAAAAAAAAAATTTTTTTAAATTAATTTCATTGCGGGAGAAAAAAAAAGAAAGTAGGAAAAATAAATCTTCTCTCAGGTAACTGCCACGTCGTTGATGAAATATCGGTTGTGCAATGACTTTGTTTCTTTTTTAAATGTCAACTGTCAATCAACCGAGAAAAACTTGGAAAGTTAAGCACGCATGTTCGAGGACAGCGCGCAAATGTTTGACCGCTCCGGGTCACGGCGTGACGTTTTCTAAGCAGACATACGTCAAATTTTACATTTGACAGGTGTCAACCGTCAGTGCAAAACAAGTTTCGACAGTCGTCGACACTGGACAGACAGAATCGATAGTTGTTAGAAAAAATT
This sequence comes from Phosphuga atrata, assembly GCA_944588485.1. Classification (NCBI taxonomy): domain Eukaryota; kingdom Metazoa; phylum Arthropoda; class Insecta; order Coleoptera; family Silphidae; genus Phosphuga; species Phosphuga atrata. The sequence continues at coordinate 43,263,174 of OX155897.1, read as the reverse complement.
AAAAAAAAAATTAAAAATTATTTAAAAAAAAAATAAAATAATAAATTTAAAAAAAAAATTTTTACCGCAGGTGAAAAAAAAAGTAGGAAAAATAAATCTTACCTCAGGTAACTACCACGTCGTTAATGAAATAGCGGTTGTGCAATGACTTTTTGTCTTTTTGTGTCAACTGTCAAACAACCGAGAAAGTAATGGAAAGTTGAGCACACATGTTCCAGGACAAAGCTGGAATGGCTGACCGCCTCGGATTACGGCGTGACGTTTTCTAAGCAGACATACGTCAAATTTACCATTTGACAGGTGTCAACAGTCAGTGCAAAACAAGTTTCGACAGTCGTCGACACTGGACAGACAGATTCGATAGTTGCTAAAAAAAAAAAGTAAATAATTTAAAAAAAAATAAAATAATAAATTTAAAAAAAATAATTTTACCGCTGGAGAAAAAAAAGTGTGAAAAATAAATCTTACCTCAGGTAACTGCCACGTCGTTGATGAAATAGCGGTTGTGCAAAGACTTTTTTTTAAATGTCGACTGTCAATCAACCGAGAAAAACTTGGAAACTTCCAAAGACGCATGTTCGAGGACAGCGCTCGAATGTTTGACCGGTCCGGATCACGGCGTGACGTTTTCTAAGCAGAAATAGTCAAATTTGACATTTGACAGATGTCAACTGTCAGTGCAAAACAAGTTTCGACAGTCGTCGATACTGGACAGACAGATTCAATAGTTGTTAAAAAAATAACAAGACAAAAAAAATAGTAAATAATTAAAAAAAAAAAATAATAAATTTAAAAAAATTAATTTTACCGCGGGGGAAAAAAAAGTAGGAAAAATAAATCTTACCTCAGGTAACTGCCACGTCGTTGATGAAATAGCAGTTGTGCAATGACTTTTTGTTAGGTGTCAACTGTCAAACAACCGAGAAAAACATGGAAAGTTGAGCACGCATGTTCTAGCACAAAGCTGGAATAGGTGACTGCTTCGGATCACGGCGTGACGATTTCTAAGCAGACATACGTCAAATTTGACATTTGACAGGTGTTCAACTGTTAGTACAAAACACGTTTAGGCAGTCGTCGACACTGGATAGACAGATTCGATAGTAGTTAAAAAAAATAACAAAAAAAAAGTAAGTAATTAAAAACAATAAATAAATAAAAAAAAAATAATTTTACCGCGGGAGAAAAAAAAGTAGGAAAAATAAATCTTACCTCAGGTAACTGCCACGTCGTTGATGAAATAGCGGTTGTGCAATAACTTTTTGTTATGTGTCAACTGTCAAACAACCGAGAAAAACATGGAAAGTGGAGCACGCATGTTCGAGGACAAAGCTGGAATAAGTGACCGCTTAGGATCACGGCGTGACGTTGTCTAAGCAGACATACGTCAAATTTGAAATTTGACAGGTGTCAACTGTCATTGCAAAACAAGTTTCGACAGTCTTCGACACTGGATAGACATATTCGATAGTTGTTAAAAAACTAACAAAAAAAAAGGAAAAAAAAAATAATAATAATTATTTGAAAAAATTTAAAATTTAAAAAATTAATTTTACCGCGGGGGAAAAACAAAGAAGTAGGAAAAATAAAACTTACCTTAGGTGACTGCCACGTTGTTGATGAAATACCGGTTGTGCAATGACTTTTTTTGTCGACTGTCAATCAACCGAGAAAAACTTGGAAACTTAAGCACGCATGTTCGAGGACAGCGCTCGAATGTTTGACCGATCCGGATCACGGCGTGACTTTTTCTAAGCAGACATACGTCAAATTGGACATTTGACAGGTATCAACTGTCAAACAACAGAGAAAAACATGGAAAGTTGAGCACGCATGTTCGAGGACAGACATAATGGGTGACCGCTTCGGATCACGGCGTGACGTTTTCTAAGCAGACATACGTCAAATTTGACATTTGACAGGTGTCAACTGTCAAACAACAGAGAAAAACATGGAAAGTTGAGCACGCAAGTTCGAGAACAAAGCATGTTCTGGAATCCGTGACCGCTTCGGATCACAGCGTGACGTTTTCTAAGCAGACATACGTCAAATTTGACATTTGATAGGTGTCAACTGTCAGTGCAAAACAAGTTTCGACAGTCGTCGACACTGGATAGACAGATTCGATAGTTGTTAAAAAAAATAACAAAATAAAAAAAAATTAAATATTAATTTAAAAAAAATTATTTATTTAAAAAAATTTAAAATTTTAAAAAATAATTTTACCGCAGGAGAAAAAAAAAGTAGGAAAAATAAAACTTACCTCAGGTAACTGCCACGTCGTCGATGAAATACCGGTTGTGCAATGGCTTTTTTTTTGTCGACTGTCAATCAACCGAGAAAAACTTGGGAACTTAAACACGCATGTTCGAGGACAGCGCTCGAATGTTTGACCGGTCCGGATCACGGCGTGACGTTTTCTAAGCAGACATACGTCAAATTTACCCTTTGACAGGTGTCAACAGTCAGTGCAAAACAAGTTTCGACAGTCGTCGACACTGGACAGACAGATTCGATAGTTGCTAAAAAAAAAAGTAAATAATTTAAAAAAAAAAAAAATAATAAATTTAAAAAAAATAATTTTACCGCTGGAGAAAAAAAAAGTGTGAAAAATAAATCTTACCTCAGGTAACTGCCACGTCGTTGATGAAATAGCGGTTGTGCAATGACTTTTTTTTAAATGTCGACTGTCAATCAACCGAGAAAAACTTGGAAACTTCCAAAGACGCATGTTCGAGGACAGCGCTCGAATATTTGACCGGTCCGGCTCACGGTGTGACGTTTTCTAAGCAGACATAGTCAAATTTGACATTTGACAGGTGTCAACTGTCAGTGCAAAACAAGTTTCGACAGTCGTCGATACTGGACAGACAGATTCGATAGTTGTTAAAAAAAATAACAAAACAAAAAAAATAGTAAATAATTAAAAAAATTTAAAAAAATTAATTTTACCGCGGGGAAAAAAAAGAGACTGGGAAAAATAAATCTTACCTCAAGTAACTGCCACGTCGTTGATAAAACAGCGGTTGTGAAATGACTTTTTGTTAGGTGTCAACTGTCAAACAAACGAGAAAAACATGGAAAGTTGAGCACGCATGTTCTAGCACAAAGCTGGAATGGGTGACTGCTTCGGATCACGGCGTGACGTTTTCTAAGCAGACATACGTCAAATTTGACATTTGACAGGTGTCAACTGTTAGTACAAAACAAGTTTCGGCAGTAGTCGACACTGGATAGACAGATTTAATAGTAGTTAAAAAAAATAACAAAAAAAAAGTAAATAATTAAAAAAAAAAAAAATAATAAATTTAAAAAAAATAATTTTACTGTGGGAGAAAAAAAAGTAGGAAAAATAAATCTTACCTCAGGTAACTGCCACGTCGTTGATGAAATAGCGGTTATGCAATGACTTTTTGTTATGTGTCAACTGTCAAACAACCGAGAAAAACATGGAAAGTTGAGCACGCATGTTCGAGGACAAAGCTGGAATCGGTGACCGCTTCGGATCACGGCGTAACGTTGTATAAGCAGAAATACGTCAAATTTGACATTTGACATCATTTCGTCGACACTGGATAGACAGATTCAATAGTTGTTAAAAAAAATAACAAAACAAAAAAATGTAAAAAATAAAAAAAATAATGAAATTTTAATTTAAAAAAATTAATTATTTAAAAAAATTTATAAAATGAATTTTACCGCGGGAGGAAAAAAAGGAGGAAAAATAGATCTTACCTCAGGTAACTGCTAAGTTGTCGATAAAATACCGGTTGTGCAATGACTTTTTTTTTGTGTCGACTGTCAATCAACCGAGAAAAACTTGGCAACTTCCAAGGACGCATGTTCGAGGACAGCGCTCGAATGTTTGACCGGTCTGGATCACGGCGTGACGTTTTCTAAGCAGACATTCGTCAAATTTGACATTTGACAGGTGTCTACTGTCAGTGCAAAACAAGTATCGACAGACTTCGATACTGGACAGAAATATTCGATAGTTGTTAAAAAAAATAACAAAACAAAAAAAAAGTAAATAATTACAAAAAAAAAAAATTAAAAAAATTAATTTTACCGCGGGAGAAAAAAAAAAGAAAGTAGGAAAAATAAATCTTATCTCAGTTAACTGCCACGTCGTTGATGAAATATCGGTTGTGCAATGCCTTTGTTTCTTTTTTAAATGTCGACTGTCAATCAACCGAGAAAAACTTGGAAAGGTAAGCACGCATGTTCGAGGACAGCGCGCAAATGTTTGACCGCTCCGGGTCACGGCGTGGCGTTTTCTAAGCAGACATACGTCAAATTTGACATTTGACAGGTGTCAACTGTCAGTACAAAACAAGTTTCGGCAGTCGTCGACACTGGATAGACAGATTCGATAGTTGTTAGAAAAGATAACAAAACAAAAAAAAAGTAAAAAATTAAAAAAATAATATTTAAAAAAATTAATTTACAAAAATTTAAAATTTAAAAAAATAATTTTACCGCAGGAGAAAAAAAAAGAAGTAGGAAAAATAAAACTTACCTCAGGTAACTGCCACGTCGTCGATGAAATACCGGTTGTGCAATGGCTTTTTTTTTTGTCGACTGTCAATCAACCGAGAAAAACTTGGAAACTTAAGCACGCATGTTCGAGGACAGCGCTCGAATGTTTGGCCGGTCCGGATCACGGCGTGACGTTTTCTAAGCAGACATACGTCAAATTTGACATTTGACAGGTGTCAACTGTCAGTACAAAACAAGTTTCGGCTGTCGTCGACACTGGATAGACAGATTCGATAGTTGTTAAAAAAGATAACAAAACAAAAAAAAAGTACAAAATTAAAAAAATAATTTAAAAAAAAAATTAATTTAAAAAAATTTAAAATTAAAAAAAATAATTTTACCGCAGGAGAAAAAAAAAGAAGTAGGAAAAATAAAACTTACCACAGGTAACTGCCACATCGTCGATGAAATACCGGTTGTGCAATGGCTTTTTTTTTGTCGACTGTCCATCAACCGAGAAAAACTTGGAAACTTAAGCACGCATGTTCGAGGACAGCGCCAGAATGTTTGACCGGTCCGGATCACGGCGTGACGTTTTCTAAGCAGACATACGTCAAATTTGACATTTGACAGGTGTCAACTGTCAGTGCAAAACAAGTTTCGATAGTCGTTGATACTGTACAGACAGATTCGATAGTTGTTAAAGAAAATAACAAAAAAAAAGGAAATAAAAAAAAAAAAAAATTTAAAGAAATTAATTTTACCGCTGGAGAAAAAAAAGTAGGAAAAATAAACCTTACCTTAGGTAACTGCCACGTCGTTGATGAAATAGCGGTTGTGCAATGACTATTTTTTGTCGACTGTCAATCAACCGAGAAAAACTTGGAAACTTAAGCACGCATGTTCGAGGACAGCGCCAGAATGTTTGACCGGTCCGGATCACGGCGTGACGTTTTCTAAGCAGACATACGTCAAATTTGACATTTGACGGGTGTCAACTCTCAGTGCAAAACAAGTTTCGACAGTCGTCGATACTGGACAGACAGATTCGATAGTTATTAAAAATAATAACAAAACAAAAAAAAATAGTAAATAATTTAAAAAAAAAAGAAAAAAAAATTAAAAAAAATTAGTTTTACCACGGGAAAAAAAAAAGAAAGTAGGAAAAATAAATCTTACCTCAGGTAACTGCCACGTCGTCAATAAAATACCGGTTGTGGAATGACTGTTTTTTTTTTAAATGTCGGGTGTCACTCAACCGAGAAAAACTTGGAAAGTTAAGCACGCATGTTCGAGGACAAAGCATGTTCTGGAATTCGTGACCGCTTCGGATTACGGCGTGACGTTTTCTAAGCAGACATACGTCAAATTTGACATTTGACAGGTGTCAACTGTCAGTGCAAAACAAGTTTCCACAGTCGTCGACACTGGATAGACAGATTCGATAGTTGTTAAAGAAATTAACAAAAAAAAGTAAATGATAAAAAAATAAAAAAAAATTAAAAAAAAATAATTTTACCGCGGGAGAAAAAAAAAGTAGGAAAAATAAATCTTACCTCAGGTAACTGCCACGTCGTTGATGAAATAGCGGTTGTGCAATGACTTTTTTTTTAAATGTCGACTGTCAATCAACCGAGAAAAACTTGGAAACTTCCAAAGACGCATATTCGAGGACAGCGCTCAAATTTTTGACCGCTCCGGATCAGGGCGTGACGTTTTCTAAGCAGACATACGTCAAATTGGACATTTGACAGGTGTCAACTGTCAAACAACAGGGAAAAACATGGAAAGTTGAGCACGCATGTTCGAAGACAAAGCTGGAATGGGTGACCGCTTTGGATCACGGCGTGACGTTTTCTAAGCAGACATACGTCAAATTTGACATTTGACAGGTGTCAACTGTCAAACAACAGAGAAAAACATGGACAGTTGAGCACGCATGTTCGAGGACAAAGCATGTTCTGGAATTCGTGGCCGCTTCGGATTACGGCGTGACGTTTTCTAAGCAGACATACGTCAAATTTGACATTTGACAGTTGTCAACTGTCAGTGCAAAACAAGTTTCGACAGTCGTCGACACTGGATAGACAGATTCGATAGTTGTTAAAAAAAATAACAAAACAGAAAAAATGTAAAAAAAAAAAATTAAATATTAATTTAAAAAAAATTAATTATTTAAAAAAATTTAAAATTTAAAGAAATAATTTTACCGCTGGAGAAAAAAAAAGTGTGAAAAATAAACCTTACCTCAGGTAACTGCCACGTCGTTTATGAAATAGCGGTTGTGCAATGACTTTTTTTTAAATGTCGACTGTCAATCAACCGAGAAAAACTTGGAAACTTCCAAAGACGCATGTTCGAGGACAGCGCTCGAATGTTTGACCGGTCCGGATCACGGCGTGACGTTTTCTAAGCAGACATAGTCAAATTTGACATTTGACAGGTGTCAGTGCAAAACAAGTTTCGACAGTCGTCGATACTGGACAGACAGATTCGATAGTTGTTAAAAAAAATAACAAAACAGAAAAAATGTAAAAAAAAAAAATTAAATATTAATTTAAAAAAAATTAATTATTTAAAAAAATTTAAAATTTAAAAAAAATAATTTTACCGCAGGAGAAAAAAAATGTAGGAAAAATAATACTTACCTCAGGTAACTGCCACGTCGTCGATGAAATACCGGTTGCGCAATGGCATTTTTTTTTGTCGACTGTCAATCAACCGAGAATTACTTGGGAACTTAAACACGCATGTTCGAGGTCAGCGCTGGAATGTTTGACCGGTCCGGATCACGGCGTGACGTTTTCTAAGCAGACATACGTCAAATTTACCATTTGACAGGTGTCAACAGTCAGTGCAAATCAAGTTTCGACAGTCGTAGACACTGGATAGACAGATTCGATAGTTGCTAAAAAAAAAAAAGTAAATAATTAAAAAAAAAAAAAATAATAAATTTAAAAATAATAATTTTAGCGCTGGAGAAAAAAAAAGTGTGAAAAATAAATCTTACCTCAGGTAACTGCCACGTCGTTGATGAAATAGTGTTGTGCACTGACTTTTTTTTAAATGTCGACTGTCAATCAACCGAGAAAAACTTGGAAACTTCCAAAGACGCATGTTCGAGGACAGCGCTCGAATGTTTGACCGGTCCGGATCATGGCGTGACGTTTTCTAAGCAGACATATGTCAAATTTGACATTTGATAGGTGTCAACTGTCAGTGCAAAACAAGTTTCGACAGTCGTCGATACTGGACAGACAGATTCGATAGTTGTTTAAAAAAATAACAAAACAAAAAAAAAGTAAATAATTCAAAAAAAAAAATTTTTTTAAATTAATTTCATTGCGGGAGAAAAAAAAGAAAGTAGGAAAAAAAATCTTATCTCAGGTAACTGCCACGTCGTTGATGAAATATCGGTTGTGCAATGACTTTGTTTCTTTTTTAAATGTTAACTGTCAATCAACCGAGAAAAACTTGGAAAGTTAAGCACGCATGTTCGAGGTCAAACATTTGCGCGCTAAATGTTTGACCGCTCCGGGTCACGGCGTGACGTTTTCTAAGCAGACATACGTCAAATTTGACATTTGACAGGTGTCAACCGTCAGTGCAAAACAAGTTTCGACAGTCGTCGACACTGGACAGACAGAATCGATAGTTGTTAGAAAAAATAAAAAAAAAAAAAAAAAATTATTTAAAAAAAAATAAAATAATAAATTTAAAAAAAAATTTTTTACCGCGGGTGAAAAAAAAAGTAGGAAAAATAAATCTTACCTCAGGTAACTACCACGTCGTTGATGAAATAGCGGTTGTGCAATGACTTTTTGTCTTTTTGTGTCAACTGTCAAACAACCGAGAAAGTAATGGAAAGTTGAGCACACATGTTCCAGGACAAAGCTGGAATGAGTGACCGCTTCGGATCACGGCGTGACGTTGTCTAAGCAGACATAAGTCAAATTTGACATTTGACAGGTGTCAACTGTCAGTGCAAAACAAGTTTCGACAGTCGTCGATACTGGACAGACAGATTCGATAGTTATTAAAAAAAATAACAAAACAAAAAAAATAGTAAATAATTAAATAAAAAAAAATAAATAAAAAAAAAAATTTTACCGTGGGAGAGCAAAAAAAAGAAGTAGGAAAAATAAATATTACCTCAGGTAACTGCCACGTCGTTGATGAAATAGCGGTTGTGCAATGACTTTTTGTTATGTGTCAACTCTCAAACAACAGAGAAAAACATGGAAAGTTAAGCACGCATGTTCGAGTACAAAGCTGGAATGGGTGACCGCTTCGGATCACGCCGTGACGTTTTTTAAGCAGACATGCGTCAAATTTGACATTTGACAGGTGTCAACTGTCAGTGCAAAACAAGTTTCGACAGTCGTCCACACTGGACAGACAGATTCGATAGTTGTTAAAAAAAATAACAAAAAAAAGTAAATAATTAAAAAAAAAATAATAATAAATTGTCAGAAAAGAGAAAAAAAAAGTGGGAAAAATAAATCTTACCTCAGGTAACTGCCACGTCGTTGATGAAATAACGGTTGTGCAATGACTTTTTGTCTTTTTGTTAGGTGTCAACTGTCAAACAACCGAGAAAAACATGGAAAGTTGAGTACGCATGTTCGAGGACAAAGGTGGAATGGGTGACCGCGTTGGATAACGGCGTGACGTTTTCTAAGCAGACGTCAAATTTGACATTTGACAGGTGTCAACTGTCAGTGCAAAACAAGTTTCGACAGTCGTCAACACTGGAGAGACAGATTCGATTGGTAAAAAAAATAAAACAAAAAAAAGTAAAAAATTAAAAAAAAAAAAATAATTAAAAAAAATTAATTATTAAAAAAAATTTAAAATTAAAAAAAATTAATTTTACCGCCGCGTCGTCAATGAAATACCGGTTGTGCAATGACTTTTTTTCTTGTCGACTGTCAATCAACCGAGAAAAACTTGGAAACTTAAGCACGCATGTTCGAGGACAGCGCTCGAATGTTTGACCGGTCCGGATCAGGGCGTGACGTTTTCTAAGCGGACATACGTCAAATTTGACATTTGACAGGTGTCAACTGTCAAACAACAGAGAAAAACATGGAAAGTTGAGCACGCATGTTCGAGGACAAAGCTGGAATAAGTGACCGCTTCGGATCACGGCGTGACGTTTTCTAAGCAGACATACGCCAAATTTGACATTTGACAGGTGTCAACTGTCAGTGCAAAACAAGTTTCGACAGTCGTCCACACTGAATAGACAGATTCGATAGTTGTTAATAAAAATAACAAAAAAAAAGTAAATAATTTAAAAAAAAATAAAGTAATAAATTTAAAAAAAATTAATTTTACCGCGGGAGAAAAAAAAGTAGGAAAAATAAATCTTACCTCAGGTAACTGCCACGTCATTGATGAAATACGCGGTTGTGCAATGACTTTTTGCCTTTTTGTTAGGTGTCAACTGTCAAACAACCGAAAAAAACATGGAAAGTTCAGCACGCATGTTCGAGGACAAAGGTCGAATGTGTGACCGTTTCGGATGACGGCGTGACGTTTTCTAAGCAGACATACGTCAAATTTGACATTGGACAGGTGTCAACTGTCAGTGCAAAACAAGTTTCCACAGTCGTCGACAGTGGACAGACAGATTCGATTGTTAAAAAAAATAACAAAACAAAAAAAAGTAAAAAATTAAAAAAAAATAATAATAATTTAAGAAAAATTAATTATTTAAAAAAATTTTAAATTAAAAAAATAATTTTACCGCGGGAAAAAAAAAAAAAAGAAGTAGGAAGGAAAAATAATACTGACCACAGGTAACTGCCTCGTCGTCGATGAAATACCGGTTGTGCAATGACTTTTTTTTTGTCGACTGTCAATCAACCGAGAAAAACTTGGAAACTTAAGCACGCATGTTCGAGGACAGCGCTCGAATGTTTGACCGGTCCGGATCACGGCGTGACGTTTTCTAAGCAGACATACGTCAATGTTGACATTTGACAGGTGTCAACTGTCAAACAACAGAGAAAACATGGAAAGTTGAGCACGCATGTTCGAGAACAAAGCTGGAATGGGTGGCCGCTTCGGATCACGTCGTGACGTTTCCTAAGCAGATATACGTCAAATTTGACATTTGACAGGTGTCAACTGTCAGAGCAAAACAAGTTTCGACAGTCGTCGACACTGGACAGACAGATTCGATAGTTGTTCAAAAAAATAACAAAACAAAAAAAAAGTAAATAATTACAAAAAAAAAAATAATTTTAAAAATTAATTTTACCGCGGGAGAAAAAAAAAGAAAATAGGAAAAATAAATCTTATCTCAGGTAACTGCCACGTCGTTGATGAAATATCGGTTGTGCAATGACTTTTTTTTTAAATGTCGACTGTCAATCAACCGAGAAAAACTTGGAAAGTTAAGCACCCATGTTCGAGGACAGCGCGCAAATGTTTGACCGCTCCGGATCACGGCGTGACGTTTTCTAAGCAGACATACCTCAAATTTGACATTTGACAGGTGTCAACTGTCAAACAACCGAGAAAAACATGGAAAGTTGAGCACGCATATTCGAGGACAAAGCTGGATTGGGTGACCGCTTCGGATCACGGCGTGACGTTTTCTGAGCAGACATAAGTCAAATTTGACATTTGACACGTTTCAACAGTCAGTGCAAAACAAGTTTCGACAGTCGTCGACACTGGACAGACAGATTCGATAGTTGTTAAAAAAAAAGCAAATAATTTAGAAAAAAATAAAATAATAAATTATAAATAAAAAAATTAAAAAGAAAAAATAACATTTAAAAAAAAATAATTATTTAAAAAAATTTAAAATTAAAAAAATTTATTTTACCGCGGGAGAAAAAAAAAAGTAGGAAAAATAATTGTTACCTCAGGTAACTAACACGTCGTTAATGAAATAGCGGTTGTGCAATGACTTTTTGTCTTTATGTTAGGTGTCAACTGTCAAACAACCGAGAAAAACATGGAAAGTTGAGAGCACGCATGTTCGAGGACAAATCTGGAATGGGTGACCGCTTCGGATCACGGCGTAACGTTTTCTATGCAGACATACGTCAAATTAGACATTTGACAGGTGTCAACTATCAGTGCAAAACAAGTTACAAAATAAATAAACAGAAAAAATTTAAAAAATAATAATTAAAAAAAAATAATACATTTAAAAAAATTAATTTTACCGCGGAAAAAAAAGAAAGTAGGAAAAATGAATCTTACCTCAGGTAACTCCCACGTCGTCGATAAAATACCGGTTGTGCAATGACTTTAGTTTTTTAATTTTGACTGTCAATCAACCGAGAAAAACTTGGAAAGTTAAGCACGCATGTTCGAGGACAGCGCGCAAATGTTTGACCGCTCCGGATAACGGCGTGACGTTTACTAAGCAGACATACGTCAAATTTGACATTTGACAGGTGTCAACCGTCAGTGCAAAACAAGTTTCGACAGTCGTCGACACTGGACAGACAGATTCGATTGTTAAAAAAAATAACAAAACAAAAAAAAAGTAAAAAATTTAAAAAAAATAATAATTTAAGAAAAATTAATTATTTAAAAAAATTTTAAATTAAAAAAATAATTTTACCGCGGGAGAAAAAAAAAAAGAAGTAGGAAGGAAAAATAAAACTGACCACAGGTAACTGCCTCGTCGTCGATGAAATACCGGTTGTGCAATGACTTTTTTTTTTGTCGACTGTCAATCAACCGAGAAAAACTTGGAAACTTAAGCACGCATGTTCGAGGACAGCGCTCGAATGTTTGACCGGTCCGGATCACGGCGTGACGTTTTCTAAGCAGACATACGTCAATGTTGACATTTGACAGGTGTCAACTGTCAAACAACAGAGAAAAACATGGAAAGTTGAGCACGCATGTTCGAGAACAAAGCTGGAATGGGTGGCCGCTTCGGATCACGTCGTGACGTTTCCTAAGCAGATATACGTCAAATTTGACATTTGACAGGTGTCAACTGTCAGAGCAAAACAAGTTTCGACAGTCGTCGACACTGGACAGACAGATTCGATAGTTCAAAAAAATAACAAAACAAAAAAAAAGTAAATAATTCCAAAAAAAAAAAATTTTTTAAATTAATTTTACCGCGGGAGAAAAAAAAAGAAAATAGGAAAAATAAATCTTATCTCAGGTAACTGCCACGTCGTTGATGAAATATCGGTTGTGCAATGACTTTTTTTTTAAATGTCGACTGTCAATCAACCGAGAAAAACTTGGAAAGTTAAGCACCCATGTTCGAGGGCAGCGCGCAAATGTTTGACCGCTCCGGATCACGGCGTGACGTTTCCTAAGCAGACATACCTCAAATTTGACATTTGACAGGTGTCAACTGTCAAACAACCGAGAAAAACATGGAAAGTTGAGCACGCATATTCGAGGACAAAGCTGGAATGGGTGACCGCTTCGGATCACGGCGTGACGTTTTCTGAGCAGATATAAGTCAAATTTGACATTTGACACGTTTCAACAGTCAGTGCAAAACAAGTTTCGACAGTCGTCGACACTGGACAGACAGATTCGATAGTTATTAAAAAAAAGCAAATAATTTAGAAAAAAATAAAATAATAAATTATAAATAAAAAAATTAAAAAAAAAATAACAATTAAAAAAAATAATTATTTAAAAAAATTTAAAATTAAAAAAATTAATTTTACCGCGGGAGAAAAAAAAAAGTAGGAAAAATAAATGTTACCTCAGGTAACTAACACGTCGTTAATGAAATAGCGGTTGTGCAATGACTTTTTGTCTTTATGTTAGGTGTCAACTGTCAAACAACCGAGAAAAACATGGAAAGTTGAGCACGCATGTTCGAGGACAAATCTGGAATGGGTGACCGCTTCGGATCACGGCGTAACGTTTTCTATGCAGACATACGTCAAATTTGACATTTGACAGGTGTCAACTGTCAGTGCAAAACAAGTTTTGACAGTCGTCGACACTGGATAGACAGATTCGATAGTTGTTAACAAAATAACAAAACAGAAAAAATGTAAAAAATTAAAAAAAAAAATTTTTTTAAATTAATTTTACCGCGGGAGAAAAAAAAAAGAAGTAGGAAAAATAAATCTTATCTCAGGTAACTGCCACGTCGTCGATAAAATACCGTTTGTGCAATGACTTTTTTTTTGTCGACTGTCAATCAACCGAGAAAAACTTGGAAACTTAAGCACGCATGTTCGAGGACAGCGCTCGAATTTTTGACCGGTCCGGATCTCGGCGTGACGTTTTCTTAGCAGACATACGTCAAATTTGACATTTGACAGGTGTCAACCGTCAGTGCAAAACAAGTTTCGACAGTCGTCGACACTGGACAGACAGATTCGATTGTTAAAAAAAATAACAAAACAAAAAAAAAGTAAAAAATTAAAAAAAAATAATAATAATTTAAGAAAAATTAATTATTTAAAAAAATTTTAAATTAAAAAAATAATTTTACCGCGGGAGAAAAAAAAAAGAAGTAGGAAGGAAAAATAAAACTGACCACAGGTAACTGCCTCGTCGTCGATGAAATACCGGTTGTGCAATGACTTTTTTTTTTGTCGACTGTCAATCAACCGAGAAAAACTTGGAAACTTAAGCACGCATGTTCGAGGACAGCGCTCGAATGTTTGACCGGTCCGGATCACGGCGCGGCGTTTTCTAAGCAGACATACGTCAATGTTGACATTTGACAGGTGTCAACTGTCAAACAACAGAGAAAAACATGGAAAGTTGAGCACGCATGTTCGAGAACAAAGCTGGAATGGGTGGCCGCTTCGGATCACGTCGTGACGTTTCCTAAGCAGATATACGTCAAATTTGACATTTGACAGGTGTCAACTGTCAGAGCAAAACAAGTTTCGACAGTCGTCGACACTGGACAGATAGATTCGATAGTTCAAAAAAATAACAAAACAAAAAAAAAGTAAATAATTACAAAAAAAAGAAATTTTAAAAATTAATTTTACCGCGGGAGAAAAAAAAAAGAAAATAGGAAAAATAAATCTTATCTCAGGTAACTGCCACGTCGTTGATGAAATATCGGTTGTGCAATGACTTTTTTTTTAAATGTCGACTGTCAATCAACCGAGAAAAACTTGGAAACTTAAGCACGCATGTTCGAGGACAGCGCTCGAATTTTTGACCGGTCCGGATCTCGGCGTGACGTTTTCTTAGCAGACATACGTCAATTTTGACATTTGACAGGTGTCAACAGTCAAACAACAGAGAAAAACATGGAAAGTTGAGCAGGCATGTTCGAGGACAAAGCTGGAATGGGTGACCGCTTTGGATCACGTCGTGACGTTTCCTAAGCAGACATACGTCAAATTTGACATTTGACAGGTGTCAACTGTCAGTGCAAAACAAGTTTCGACAGTCGTCGACACTGGATAGACAGATTCGATAGTTGTTAAAAAAATAACAAAACAAAATAAAAGTAAAAAATAAAAAAAATTTAAATATAACAATTTAAAAAAAAATAATCAAGTCAGTGAAAAAGTCATTGCGAAATTTGTTTTGCACTGACGGTTAACACCTGTCAAATGTCAAATTTGACGTATGTCTGATTAGAAAACGTTACGCCGTGATTCGAAGCGGTCACTCATTCCAGATTTGTACTCGAACATTCGTGCTCAACTTTCCATGTTTTTCTCGGTTGTTTGACAGTTGACTCCTAACATAAAGACAAAAAGTCACAGCACAACCGCTATTTCATTAACGACGTGGCAGTTACCTGAGGTAAGATTTATTTTTCCTACTTTTTTTTTCTCCCGCGGTAAAATTAATTTTTTTAATTTTAATTTTTTTTAAATAAATTAAAAAAAAAAAAATTATTTAATGTCAATCAACCGAGAAAACTTGGAAAGTTAAGCCTGCATGTTCGAGGACAGCGCTCGAATTTTTGACCGGTCCGGATCACGGTGTGACATTTTCTAAGCAGACATACGTCAATTTTGACATTTGACAGGTGTGAACAGTCAAACAACAGAGAAAAACATGGAAAGTTGAGCACGCATGTTCGAGGACAAATCTGGAATGGGTGACCGCTTCGGATCACGGCGTAACGTTTTCTAAGCAGACATACATCAAATTTGACATTTGACAGGTGTTAACTGTCAGTGCAAAACAAGTTTTGACAGTCGTTGACACTAGATAGACAGATTAGATAGTTGTTAAAAGGTAAGCGTGACGTGTTCTAGGCAGACATACGTCAAATTTGACATTTGACAGGTTTCAACTGTCAAACAACCGAGAAAAACATAGAAAGTTGAGCACGCATGTTCGAGGACAAAGCTGGAATGGGTGACCGCTTCGGATCACCGCGTGACGTTTTCTAAGCAGACATACGTCAAATTTGACATTTGACAGGTGTCAACAGTCAGTGCAAAACAAGTTTCGACAGTCGTCGACACTGGACAGACAGATTCGATAGTTGTTAAAAAAAAAAGTAAATAATTTAGAAAAAAATAAAATAATAAATTTAAAAAAAATATTTTTACCGCGGGAGAAAAAAAAGTAGAAAAAATAAATCTTACCTCAGGTAACTGCCACGTCGTTAATGAAATAGCGGTTGTGCAATGACTTTTTGTCTTTATGTTAGGTGTCAACTGACAAACAACCGAGAAAAACATGGAAAGTTGAGCACGCGTGTTCGAGGAAAAATCTGGAATGGGTGACCGCTTGGGATAACGGCGTAACGTTTTCTAAGCAGACATACGTCGAATTTGACATTTGACAGGTGTCAACTGTCAGTGCAAAACAAGTTTCGACAGTCGTCGACACTGGACAGACAGATTCGATAGTTGTTAAAAAAAATAACAAAAAAAAAGTAAATAATTTAAAAAAAAATAAAATAATAAATTTAAAATAATTTATTTTTCCGCGGAAGAAAAAAAAGTAGGAAAAATAAATCTTACCTCAGGTAACTGCTACGTCGTTAATGAAATAGCGGTTGTGCAATGACTTTTTGTTATGTCAACTGTCAAACAACCGATAAAAACATGGAAAGTTGAGCACGCATGTTCAAGGACAAAGCTGGAATGGATGACCGCTTCGGATCACGGCGTGACGTTTTCCAAGCAGACATACGTCAAATTTGACATTTGACAGGTGTCAACTGTCAGTGCAAAACAAGTTTCGACAGTCGTCGACACTGGATAGACAGATTCGATAGTTGCTAAAAAAAATAAGAATTCAAAAAAAGAGTAAAAAATTTAAAAAAATATATATAATTTAAAAAAAAAAATTATTTAAAAAAATTTTAAATTTTAAAAATTAATTTTACCCCGGAAGAAAGAAAAAAGAAGTAGGAAAAATAAAACTTACCTCAGGTAACTGCCACGTCGTCGATGAAATGCCGGTTGTGCAATGACTTTTTTTTTGTCGACTGTCAATCATCCGAGAAAAACTTGGAAACTTAAGCACGCATGTTTGTTTGAGGACAGCGCTCGAATGTTTGACCGGTCTGGATCACGGCGTGACGTTTTCTAAGCAGACATACGTCAAATTTGACATTTGACAGGTTTCAACTGTCAAACAACCGAGAAAAACATGGAAAGTTGAGCACGCATGTTCGAGGATAAACCTGGAATGGGTGACCGCTTCGGATCACGGCGTGACGCTTTCTGAGCAGACATACGTCAAATTTGACATTTGACACGTTTCAACAGTCAGTGCAAAACAAGTTTCGACAGGCGTCGACACTGGACAGACAGATTCGATAGTTGTTAAAAAAAAGGAAATAATTTAGAAAAAAATAAAATAATAAATTTTAACAAATAAATTTTGCCGCGGGAGAAAAAAAAAAGTAGGAAAAATAAATGTTACCTCAGGTAAATGCCACGTCGTTAATGAAATAGCGGTTGTGCTGTGACTTTTTGTCTTTATGTTAGGTGTCAACTGTCGATCAACCGAGATAAACATGGAAAGTTGAGCACGCATGTTCGAGGACAAATCTGGAAAGGGTGACCGCTTCGGAACACGGCGTAACGTTTTCTAAGTAGACACACATCAAATTTGACATTTGACAGGTGTCAACTGTCAGTGCAAAACAAGTTTCGACAGTCGTAGACACTGGATAGACAGATTCGATAGTTGTTAAAAAAAATAAGAAAACAAAAAAAGAGTAAAAAATTAAAAAAAAAAAAATAATAATTTAAAAAAAATATATATTTAAATAAATTTAAAATTTAAAAAAATTAATATTACCGCGGAAGAAAAAAAAAAGAAGTAGGAAAAATAAAACTTACTTCAGGTAACTGCCACGTCGTCGATGAAATACCGGTTGTGCAATGACTTTTTTTTTATCGACTGTCAATCAACCGAGAAAAGCGCTCGAATGTTTGACCGGTCCGGATCACGGCGTGACCTTTTCTAAGCAGACTTACGTCAAATTTGACATTTGATAGGTGTCAACTGTCAGTACAAAACAAGTATCGACAGTCGTCGATACTTAACAGACAGATTCGATAGTTGTTAAAAAAAATAACAAAACAAAAAAAAAAGTAAATAATTACAAAATTTTAAAAAAAAAATTGCTTTTACCGCGGGAAAAGAAAAAAGAAAGTAGGAAAAATAAATCTTACCTCAGGTAGCTGCCACGTCGTCGATAAATTACCAGTTGTGCAATGACTTTTTTTTTTTAATGTCGACTGTCAAACAACCGAGAAAAACTTGGAAAGTTAAGCACGCATGTTCGAGGACAGCGCGCAAATGTTTGACCGCTCCGGATCACGGCGTGACGTTTACTAAGCAGACATACGTCAAATTTGACATTTGACAGGTGTCAACCGTCAGTGCAAAACAAGTGTCGACAGCCGTGGACACTGGAAAACAGATTCGATAGTTGTTAAAAAAATAACAAAAAAAAAGTAAATAATTAAAAATAAAATAAAATAATAAATTTAAAAAAATTAATTTTTCCGCTGGAGAAAAAAAAAGAAGTAGGAATAATAAAGCTTACCACAGGTAACTGTTACGTCATCGATGAAATTCCGGTTGTGCAATGACTTTTTGTCTTTTTGTTATGTGTCAACTGTCAAGCAACCGAGAAAAACATGGAAAGTTGAGCTCGCATGTTCGAGGACAAAGCTGGAATGGGTGACCGCTTCGGATCACGGCGTGACGTTTTCTAAGCAGACATACGTCAAATTTGACAGGTGTCAACTGCCAGTGTAAAACAAGTTTCGACAGTCGTCGACACTGGATAGACAGATTCGATAGTAGTTAAAAAAAATAATAAAACAAGAAAAAAGTAAATAATTAAAAAAAAATATATAACAATTTAAAAAAAAATAATTATTTAAAAAAATTTAAAATTAAAAAAATTAATTTTACCGCGGGAGAAAAAAAAGTAGGAAAAATAAATCTTACCTCAGGTAACTGCCACGTCGTTAATGAAATAACGGTTGTGCAGTGACTTTGTTAGGTGTCAGCTGTCAAATAACCGAGAAAAACATGGAAAGTTGAGCACGCAAGTTCGAGGACAAATCTGGAATGGGTGACCGCTTCGGATCACGGCGTGACGTTTTCTGAGCAGACATACGTCAAATTTGACATTTGACAGGTGTTAACTGTCAGTGCAAAACAAGTTTCGACAGTCGTTGACACTGGATAGACAGATTTGATAGTTGTTAAAAAAAATAACAAAACAAAAAAATGTAAAAAATTAAAAAATAATAATTTAAAAAAAAAATAATTATTTAAAAAAATTTAATAAAATTAATTTTACCGTGGGAAAAAAAAAAAGAAATAGGAAAAATAATTCTTACCTCAGGTAACTGCCACGTCGTCGATAAAATACCGGTTGTGCAATGACTTTTGTTTTGTCGACTGTCAATGAACCGAGAAAAACTTGGAAACTTAAGCACGCATGTTCGAGGACAGCGCTCGAATGTTTGACCGGTCCGGATCACGGCGTGACGTTTTCTAATCAGACATACGTCAAATTTGACATTTGACAGGTTTCAACTGTCAAACAACAGAGAAAAACATGGAAAGTTGAGCACGCATGTTCGAGGATAAAGCTGGAATGGGTGACCGCTTCGGATCACCGCGTGACGTTTTCTAAGCAGACATACGTCAAATTTGACATTTGACAGCTGTCAACAGTCAGTGCAAAACAAGTTTTGACAGTCGTCGACACTGGACAGACAGATTCGATATTTGTTAAAAAAAAAAGTAAATAATTTAGAAAAAAATAAAATAATAAATTAAAAAAAAAAATTTTTACCGCGGGAGAAAAAAAAAGTAGGAAAAAAAAATCTTACCTCAGGTAACTGCCACGTCGTTAATGAAATAGCGGTTGTGCAATGACTTTTTGTCTTTATGTTAGGTGTCAACTGACAAACAACCGAGAAAAACATGGAAAGTTGAGCACGCATGTTCGAGGACAAATCTGGAATGGGTGACCGCTTGGGATAACAGCGTAACGTTTTCTAAGCAGACACGTCAAATTTGACATTTGACAGGTGTCAACTGTCAGTGCAAAACAAGTTTCGACAGACGTCGACACTGGATAGACAGATTCGATAGTTCTTAAAAAAAATAAGAAAACAAAAAAAGAGTAAAAAATTAAAACATAATAATTTTAAAAAAATTAATTATTTAAAAAAATTTAATAAAATAAATTTTACCGCGGGAGAAAAAAAAAAGAAGTAGGAAAAATAAATATTACCTCAGGTAACTGCCACATCGTCGATAAAATACCGTTTGTGCAATGACTTTTTTTTGGGTCGACTGTCAATCAACCGAGAAAAACTTGGAAACTTCCAAGGACGCATGTTCGAGGACAGCGCTCGAATGTTTGACCGGTCCGAATCACGGCGTGACGTTTTCTAAACAGACATACGTCATATTTGACATTTGACAGGTGTCAACTGTCAGTGCAAAACAAGTTACGACAGTCGTCGACACTGGACAGACAGATTCGATAGTTGTTAAAAAAAATAACAAAACAAAAAAAAAGTAAATAATTGCAAACAAAAAAAAAATTTTTAAAAATTAATTTTACCGCGGGAAAAAAAAGAAAATAGGAAAAATAAATCTTATCTCAGGTAACTGCCACGTCGTTGATGGAATATCGGTTGTGCAATGACTTTTTTTTTTAAATGTCGAATGTCAATCAACCGAGAAAAACTTGGAAAGTTAAGCACAAATGTTCGAGGACAGCGCGAAAATGTTTGACCGCTTCGGATCACGGCGTGACGTTTTCTGAGCAGACATACGTCAAATTTGACATTTGACACGTGTCAACAATCAGTGCAAAACAAGTTTCGACAGTCGTCGACACTGGACAGACAGATTCGATAGTTGTTAACAACTGCCACGTCGTCGATGAAATACCGGTTGTGCAATGACTTTTTTTTTGTCGACTGTCAATGAACCGAGAAAAACTTGGAAACTTAAGCACGCATGTTCGAGGACAGCGCTCGACTGTTTGACCGGTCCGGATCACGGCGTGACGTGTTCTAAACAGAAATATGTCAAATTTGACATTTGACAGGTTTCAACTGTCAAACAACCGAGAAAAACATGGAAAGTTGAGCACGCATGTACGAGGACAAATCTGGAATGGGTGACCGCTTGGTATAACGGCGCAACGTTTTCTAAGCAGACATACGTCAAATTTGACATTTGACAGGTGTCAACTGTCAGTGCAAAACAAGTTTCGACAGTCGTCGACACTGGATAGACAGATTCGATAGTTCTTAAAAAAAATAAGAAAACAAAAAAAGAGTAAAAAATTAAAAAAAAGAAAATAATAATTTAAAAATAATAATTATTTAAATATATTTAAATTTAAAAAAAATAATTTTATCGCGGATGAAAAAAAAAGAAGTAGGAAAAATAAAACTTACCTCAGGTAACTGCCACGTCGTCGATGAAATACCGGTTGTGCAATGACTTTTTTTTTGTCGACTGTCAATCAACCGAGAAAAGCGCTCGAATGTTTGACCGGTCCGGATCACGGCGTAACATTTTCTAAGCAGACATACGTCAAATTTGACATTTGACAGGTGTTAACTGTCAGTGCAAAACAAGTTTCGACAGTCGTTGACACTGGATAGACAGATTCGATAGCTGCTAAAAAAAATTAAAAAACAAAAAAAATGTAAAAAATTAAAAAATAATATATTAAAAAAAATTAATTATTTAAAAAAATGTAATAAACATAATTTTACCGCGGGAGAAAAAAAAAGAAGTAGGAAAAATAAATCTTACCTCAGGTAACTGCCACGTCGTCGATAAAATACCGTTTGTGCAATGACTTTTTTTTTGGGTCGACTGTCAATCAACCGAGAAAAACTTGGAAACTTCCAAGGACGCATGTTCGAGGACTGCGGTCGAATGTTTGACCGGTCCGAATCACGGCGTGACGTTTTCTAAACAGACATACGTCAAATTTGACATTTGACAGGTGTCAACTGTCAGTGCAAAACAAGTTACGACAGTCGTCGACACTGGACAGACAGATTCGATAGTTGTTAAGAAAAATAACAAAACAAAAAAAAAGAAAATAATTACAAACAAAAAAATTTAAAAAAATTAATTTTACCGCGGGAAAAAAAAGAAAATAGGAAAAATAAATCTTATCTCAGGTAACTGCCACGTCGTTAATAAAATATCGGTTGTGCAATGACTTTTTTTTTTAAATGTCGAATGTCAATCAACCGAGTAAATCTTGGAAACTTCCAAGGACGCATGTTCGAGGACAGCGCTCGAATGTTTGACCGGTCCGAATCACGGCGTGACGTTTTCTAAACAGACATACGTCATATTTGACATTTGACAGGTGTCAACTGTCAGTGCAAAACAAGTTACGACAGTCGTCGACACTGGACAGACAGATTCGATAGTTGTTAAAAAAAATAACAAAACAAAAAAAAAGTAAATAATTGCAAACAAAAAAAAAAATTTTTAAATTAATTTTACCGCGGGAAAAAAAAAGAAAATAGGAAAAATAAATCTTATCTCAGGTAACTGCCACGTCGTTGATGGAATATCGGTTGTGCAATGACTTTTTTTTTTAAAATGTCGAATGTCAATCAACCGAGAAAAACTTGGAAAGTTAAGCACAAATGTTCGAGGACAGCGCGAAAATGTTTGACCGCTTCGGCTCACGGCGTGACGTTTTCTGAGCAGACATATGTCAAATTTGACATTTGACACGTGTCAACAATCAGTGCAAAACAAGTTTCGACAGTCGTCGACACTGGACAGACAGATTAGATAGTTGTTAACAACTGCCACGTCGTCGATGAAATACCGGTTGTGCAATGACTTTTTTTTGTCGACTGTCAATGAACCGAGAAAAACTTGGAAACTTAAGCACGCATGTTCGAGGACAGCGCTCGAATGTTTGACCGGTCCGGATCACGGCGTGACGTGTTCTAAACAGAAATATGTCAAATTTGACATTTGACAGGTTTCAACTGTCAAACAACCGAGAAAAACATGGAAAGTTGAGCACGCATGTTCGAGGATAAAGCTGAAATGGGTGACCGCTTCGGATCACCGCGTGACGTTTTCTAAGCAGACATACGTCAAATTTGACATTTGACAGGTGTAAACAGTCAGTGCAAAACAAGTTTCGACAGTCGTCGACACTGGATAGACAGATTCGATAGTTCTTAAAAAAAATAAGAAAACAAAAAAAGAGTAAAAAATTAAAAAAAAAAAATAATAATTTAAAAATAATAATTATTTAAATATATTTAAATTTAAAAAAATTAATTTTATCGCGGATGAAAAAAAAAAGAAGTAGGAAAAATAAAACTTACCTCAGGTAACTGCCACGTCGTCGATGAAATACCGGTTGTGCAATGACTTTTTTTTTGTCGACTGTCAATCAACCGAGAAAAGCGCTCGAATGTTTGACCGGTCCGGATCACGGCGTAACCTTTTCTAAGCAGACATACGTCAAATTTGACATTTGACAGGTGTTAACTGTCAGTGCAAAACAAGTTTCGACAGTCGTTGACAACGGATAGACAGATTCGATAGCTGCTAAAAAAAATAACAAAACAAAAAAAATGTAAAAAATTAAAAAATAATAATTTAAAAAAAATTAATTATTTAAAAAAATGTAATAAAATTAATTTTACCGCGGGAGAAAAAAAAAGAAGTAGGAAAAATAAATCTTACCCCAGGTAACTGCCACTTCCAATGACGCATGTTCGAGGACAGCGGTCGAATGTTTGACCGGTCCGAATCACGGCGTGACGTTTTCTAAACAGACATACGTCAAATTTGACATTTGACAGGTGTCAACTGTCAGTGCAAAACAAGTTACGACAGTCGTCGACACTGGACAGACAGATTCGATAGTTGTTAAGAAAAATAACAAAACAAAAAAAAAGAAAATAATTACAAACAAAAAAATTTAAAAAAATTAATTTTACCGCGGGAAAAAAAAGAAAATAGGAAAAATAAATCTTATCTCAGGTAACTGCCACGTCGTTAATGAAATATCGGTTGTGCAATGACTTTTTTTTTTAAATGTCGAATGTCAATCAACTGAGTAAATCGTGGAAACTTCCAAGGACGCATGTTCAAGGACAGCGCTAGAATGTTTGACCGGTCCGGATCACGGCGTGGTCTTTTGTAAGCAGACACACGTCAAATTTGACATTTGACAGGTGCCAACTGTCAGTGCAAAACAAGTTTCGACAGTCGTCGATGCTGGACAGACAGATTCGATGGTTGTTAAAAAAATAACAACAAAAAAAAAGTAAATAATTACAAAAAAAAAAAAAAAAAATTTAAAAAAATTAATTTTACCGCGGGAAAAAAAAGAAAGTAGGAAAAATAAATCTTACCTCTTTTTTTTTAAATGTCGACTGTCAATCAACCGAGAAAAACTTGGAAAGTTAAGCACGCATGTTCGAGGACAGCGCGCAAATGTTTGACCTCTCCGGATCACGGCGTGACGTTTTCTAAGCAGACATACGTCAATTTTGACATTTGACAGGTGTCAACAGTCAAACAACATAGAAAAACATGGAAAGTTGAGCACGCATGTTCGACAACAAAGCTGGAATGGGTGACCGCTTCAGATCACGTCGTGAAGTTTCCTAAGCAGACATACGTCAAATTTGACATTTGACAGGTGTCAACAGTCAGTGCAAAAGAAGTTTCGACAGTCGTCGACACTGGACAAACAGCTTCGATAGTTGTTAAAAAAAAAAGTAAATAATTTAGAAAAAAATAAAATAATAAATTTAAAAATATTATTTTTACCGCGGGAGAAAAAAAAGTAGGAAAATAAATATTACCTCAGGTAACTGCCACGTCGTTAATGAAATAGCGGTTGTGCAATGACTTTTTGTTTTTATATTAGGTGTCAACTGTCAAACAACCGAGAAAAACATGGAAAGTTGAGCACGCATGTTAGAACAAATCTGGAATGGGTGACCGCTTGGGATAACGGTGTAACATTTTCTAAGCACACATACGTCAAATTTGACATTTGACAGGTGTCAACTGTCAGTGCAAAACAAGTTTCGACAGTCGTCGACACTGGATAGACAGATTCTAAATAATTAAAAAAAAAAAAAAAATTTTTAAAATTAATTTTTCCGCGGAAGAAAAAAAAGTAGGAAAAATAAATCTTACCTTAGGTAACTGACACGTCGTTGATGAAATACCGGTTGTGCAATGACTTTTTGTTATGTGTCAACTGTCAAACAAGCGAGAAAAACATGGAAAGTTGAGCACGCATGTTCGAGGACAAAGCTGGAATGGATGACCGGTTCGGATCACGGCGTGACGTTTTCTAAGCAGACATTCGTCAAATTTGACTTTTAACAGGTGTCAACTGTCCAACAACCGAGAAAAACATGGAAAGTTGAGCACGCATGTTCGAGGATAAAGCTGGAATGTGCGAACGCTTCGGATCACGGCGTCACGTTTTTTAAGCAGACATACGTCAAATTTGACATTTGACAGGTGTCAACAGTCAGTGCAAAACAAGTTTCGACAATCGTCGACACTGGACAGACAGATTCGATAGTTGTTAAAACTAAAAAAGTAAATAATTTAGAAAAAAATAAAATAAATTTAAAAAAATAAATTTTACCGCGGGAGAAAAAAAAAGTAGGAAAAATAAATCTTACCTCAGGTAACTGCCACGTCGTCGATGAAATGCCGGTTGTGCAATGACTTTTTTTTTGTCGACTGTCAATCATCCGAGAAAAACTTGGAAACTTAAGCACGCATGTTTGTTTGAGGACAGCGCTCGAATGTTTGACCGGTCTGGATCACGGCGTGACGTTTTCTAAGCATACATACGTCAAATTTGACATTTGACAGGTTTCAACTGTCAAACAACCGAGAAAAACATGGAAAGTTGAGCACGCATGTTCGAGGACAAACCTGGAATGGGTGACCGCTTCGGATCACGGCGTGACGCTTTCTGAGCAGACATACGTCAAATTTGACATTTGACACGTTTCAACAGTCAGTGCAAAACAAGTTTCGACAGGCGTCGACACTGGACAGACAGATTCGATAGTTGTTAAAAAAAATTAAAAAAAAAAGTAAATAATTAAAAAAAAAAAAATTAAAAAAATTTATTTTTTCCCCGGAAGAAAAAAAAAGTAGGAAAAATAAATTTTACCTCAGGTAACTGCCACGTCGTTGATGAAATAGCGGTTGTGCAATGACTTTTTGTCTTTTTGTTAGGTGTCAACTGTCAAACAACCGAGAAAAACATGGAAAAGTGAGCACGCATGTTCGAGGACAAAGCTGGAATGGGTGACCGCTTCGGATCACGGCGTGACGTTTTCTAAGCAGATATAAATCAAATTTGACATTTGACAGGTGTCAACTGTCAGTGCAAAACAAGATTCGACAATCGTCGACACTGAATAGACAGATTCGATAGTTGTTAAAAAAAATAAGAAAACAAAAAAAGAGTAAAAAATTTAAAAAAAAAATAATGATTTAAAAAAAAATAATTATTAAAAAAAATTAAAAATTAAAAAAATTAATTTTGCCGCGAAAGAAAGAAAAAAGAAGTAGGAAAATTAAAACTTACCTCAGGTAACTGCCACGTCGTCGATGAAATACCGGTTGTGTCGACTGTCAATCAACCGAGAAAAACTTGGAAACTTAAGCACGCATGTTCGAGGACAGCGCTCGAATGTTTGACCGCTCCGGATCACGGCGTGACGTTTTCTAAGCAGACATACGTCAATTTTGACATTTGACAGGTGTCAACTGTCAAACAACAGAGACAAACATGGAAAGTTGAGCACGCATGTTCGAGGACAAAGCTGGAATGGGTGACCACTTCGGATCACGGCGTGACGTTTTCTAAGCAGACTTACGTCAAATTTGACATTTAACAGGTGTCAACTGTCAGTGCAAAACAAGTTTCGACAGTCGTCGACACTGGATATACAGATTCGATAGTTGTTAAAGAAAACAAAAAAAGAGTAAAAAATTAAAAAAAAAATAATTAAAAAAAAATAATTATTTAAAAAAATTTAAAATTTAAAAAAAATATTTTACCGCTGAAGAAAAAAAAAAGAAGTAGGAAAAATAAAACTTACCTCAGATAACTGCCACGTCGTCGATGAAATACAGGTTGTGCAATGACTTTTTTTTTTTGGCGACTGTCAATCAACCGAGAAAAACTTGGAAAGTTAAGCACGCATGTTCGAGGACAGCGCTCGAATGTTTGACCGCTCCGGATCACGGCGTGACGTTTTCTAAGCAGACACGTCAAATTTGACATTTGACAGGTGTCAACTGTCAAACAACCGAGAAAAACATCGAAAATTGAGTACGCATGTTCGAGGACAAAGTTGGAATGGGTGACCGTTTTGGATCACGGCGCGACGTTTTCTAAGCAGACATACGAAAAATTTGACATTTGACAGGTATCAACTGTCAGTGCAAAACTAGTTTCGACAGTAGTCGACACTGGAGAGATAGATTCGATAGTTGTTAAAAAAAATAACAAAAGAAAATAAAAGTAAAAAAAAAAAAAAAATTAAAAAAAATATTTTAAAATAATATAATATAATATAATAATACCGCGGGAGAAAAAAAAAGAAAGAAGGAAAAATAAATCTTATCTCAGGTAACTGCCACGTCATTGAAGAAATAGCGGTTGTGCAATGACTTTTTTTTTGTGTAGACAGTCAATCAACCGAGAAAAACTTGGAAAGTTAAGCACGCATGTTCGAGGACAGCGCTCGAATGTTTGACCGCTCCGAATCACGGCGTGACGTTTTCTAAGCAGACATACGTCAAATTTGACATTTGACAGGTGTCAACTGTCAAACAACCGAGAAAAACATGGAAAGTTGAGCACGCATGTTCGAGGACAAAGCTTAAATGGGTGACCGCTTCGGATCACGGCGTGACGTTTTCTAAGCAGACATACGTTAAATTTGACATTTGACAGGTGTCAACGGTCAGTGCAAAACAAGTTTCGACAGTCGTCGACACTGGACAGACAGAATCAATAGTTGTTAAAAAAAATAACAAGAAAAAAAAGTAAATAATTTAAAAAAAATAAAATAATAAATTTAAAAAAATTAATTTTACCGCGGGAGAAAAAAAAAGTAGGAAAAATAAAACTTACCTCAGGTAACTGCCACGTCGTCGATGAAATGCCGGTTGTGCAATGACTTGTTGTCTTTTTGTTTCAAGCAACCGAGAAAAACATGGAAAGTTGAGCACGCATGTTCGAGGACAAAGGTGGAATGGGTGACCGCTTCGGATCACGGCTTGACGTTTTCTAAGCAGACATACGTCAAATTTGACATTTGACAGGTGTCAACTGTCAGTGCAAAACAAGTTTCGACAGTCGTCAACACTGGACAGACAGATTCGATAGTTGTTAAAAAAAACCGGCCAAGTGCGAGTTGTGACTCGCGCACCGAGGGTTCCGTACAAACTTGTAAGTAAGGTATCTTTTTTTGTGGAGGACGTTACAAGCACATTCAGTTAACTTGACAAGTGGCTCTCATAAAATCACGACCATCTTAGTACCGCTGCAAGCATAACCTCAACATGTCGTTGTCGTACGATGGAATTCTACCCTCTATTTTATTACCATACATCCTCCATTCACTCTGAGTGTTTAGGGGTTCTGGAACTTCACTATTTGTTTTTACTGCTCAATTTTGCTTGTATACCTATATACCCTGTATAAAGGTATACAGGGTATTTTTTTTTAATAACGCGAATATTTTTAAACTTATAAAAAGAAAACTTTATTTTAGTATTAGACTTATACACTAACTTATATTAAGATGTAACTATTTCTAGATCTAATATAAAGTAATATATTAACTATTTCTAGATCTATTTCGATACTCTTAACATTCAGTTGTTGAATTGACTGCTTTTTGGGCAATTGACTACCAAAAAATATAGGGCGAACGTGATTTAAGTATAATATACTTAAATCATATTATCTACAACATGTTATGTAGATTATGTAGATTATAGTATAGTATTATTATGTAGATTATCAACATATTATGTAGATTATAAAGAAAAATTAGACGAAATATAATATATACAGGATGTTACGGGACTTGAGTATGTCGCATGTCGGTTATAAACAAGCAAAATTTAGACATAGTATATACCCTGTATATATTATGTATATAGAGCAGAGATGTTATGGATATGAAATTTCGGATCTGGATGCGGATACGGATATAGGAATAATGTTATACCGGTTTCGGATACGGTTACGGATAAGAATTTTTTTCGGATAATCCGTTAGTTTCGGATAGTTTCGGTTACGGATATCAGATTTCTAAGGAATAATAAAAGTAGAATGCTAATTTGTAAAAAAATTGATTTTATTTCTATGTTATTATTTGTACTACCTACAATCATATGTCATAAAACTAAGTACAACAATATAAGTAGGTACTACAATTATATGTCATATAAGATATATAAGTTATTAATATTTATAAGTTTTATCTACATAAAAATGCAAAATCATAATTATAATAAACAAAAACAACATTATTCCTTTTTGTCTATTATATATTTTCTATTAGATATTGAAATATATTTATAGGAATTATTACAACATATCAGTAAAAATTATCCGAAATTATTCGAAACTTTTATATCGGATTCGGTTACGGTTACGGATCTCCATAACATCCCTGATATAGAGCGTAGGTGATGAAATGCATAACGAATATAAACAAAGAAATTTCAGTATAAACAGCTTGGTGCCAACACATACTTTTTAACCTTAGGACCTAACTGTATGCAACCCATATGCTTCTGGAGCCTGACAATACCAATTCGACAACATTAGTGTATTGTCATAAGTTTCTAATAGTAAATTCGCATTTTTCTTGTAATTAAACTACATATTTACGGTTTTCAGATTTTTCCCTTTACATGTGCTGTAAGACACCGCTTCTTGCCAAATTTCATGATTCTAGGTCAACGGGAAGTACCCTATAGGTTTTGATTCCCTTGTGAAATCGCAAAATATGCTACATAAACGGTCATATCTTTTGATCGCGTTGACTTACAAGTTTGATTTTTTCGCAGCCGAAAGAGACCGTAGACCCGAGTATTTGTTGAAAATTTCAACTTGTTACCTCTACGCGTTCCTGAGAAAATGGTCTTGACAGACAGACAGACGGACAGACAGACAGACAGACAGACAGACAGACAGACAGACAGACAGACAGACAGACAGACGGACAACAAAGTGATCCTATAAGGGTTCCGTTTTCGGTACGGAACCCTAAAAATAACAAAGCAAAAAAAAAGTAATTAATTACAAAAAAAAAAAAATTTAAATTAATTTTACCGCGGGAGAAAAAAAAAGAAAGTAGGAAAAATAAATCTTATCTCAGGTAACTGCCACGTCGTTGATGAAATATCGGTTGTGCAATGACTTTTTAAATGTCGACTGTCAATCAACTGAGAAAACCTTGGAAACTTAAGCACGCATGTTCGAGGACAGCGCTCGAATGTTTGACCGGTCTAGATAAACTTCGTGACGTTTTCTAAGCAGACATACGTCAAATTTGACATTTGAAAGTGTCAACTGTCAAACAACCGAGAAAAACATGGAAAGTTGAGCACGCATGTTCGAGGACAAAGCTGGAATGAGTGACCGCTTCAGATCGCGGCGTGAATATTTCTAAGCAGACATACGTCAAATTTGACATTTGAAAGTGTCAACTGTCAAACAACCGAGAAAAACATGGAAAGTTGAGCACGCATGTTCGAGGACAAAGTAAGTGCAAAACAAGTTTCGACAGTCGTCGACACTGGATAGACAGATACGATAGTTGATAAAAAAAATTAAGAAAACAAAAAAAGAGTAAAAAATTAAAAAAAAGAAATAATTAAAAAAAAAAAAATTATTTAAAAAAATTTAAAAAATTAATTTACCGCGGAAGAAAAAAAAAGTAGGAAAAATAAAACTTACCTCAGGTAACTGCCACGTCGTCGTTGAAATGCCGGTTGTGCAATGACTTTTTTTTTGAGTCGACTGTCAATCAACCGAGATAAACTTAGAAACTTAAGCACGCATGTTCGAGGACAGCGCTCGAATGTTTGACCGGTCCGGGTCACGGCGTGACGTTTTCTAAGCAGACATACGTCAAATTTGACATTTGACAGGTGTCAATTGTCAGTGCAAAACAAGTTTCGACAGTCGTCGACACTGGACAGACAGATTCGATAGTTGTTAAAAAAAAAAAAAAACAAAAGAAAGGTAAATAATTACAACAAAAAAAAATGTTAAAAAATTAATTTTATCGCCGGAGAAAGAAAAAGAAAATAGGAAAAATAAATCTTATCTCAGGTAACTGCCACGTCGTTGATGAAATATCGGTTGAGCAATGATTTTTTTTTTTAATGTCGACTGTCAATCAACCGAGAAAAACTTGTCAACGACAAAAACGACGTCAAATTTGACATTTGACAGGTGTCAACTGTCAGTGCAAAACAAGTTTTGACAGTCGTCGACACTGGAGAGACAGATTCGATAGTTGTTAAAACAAATAAAACAAAAAAAAAGTAAAAAATTTTTAAAAAAATTAATTAAAAAAAAATTAATTTAAAAATAATAATAATACCGCGGGAGAAAAAAAAAGAAAGAAGGAAAAATAAATCTTATCTCAGGTAACTGCCACGTCATTGAAGAAATAGCGGTTGTGCAATGACTTTTTTTTTGTGTAGACAGTCAATCAACCGAGAAAAACTTGGAAAGTTAAGCACGCATGTTCGAGGACAGCGCTCGAATGTTTGACCGCTCCGGATCACGGCGTGACGTTTTTTAAGCAGACATACGTCAAATTTGACATTTGACAGGTGTCAACTGTCAAACAACCGAGAAAAACATGGAAAGTTGAGCACGCATGTTCGAGGACAAAGCTTAAATGGGTGACCGCTTCGGATCACGGCGTGACGTTTTCTAAGCAGACATACGTTAAATTTGACATTTGACAGGTGTCAACGATCAGTGCAAAACAAGTTTCGACAGTCGTCGACACTGGACAGACAGAATCAATAGTTGTTAAAAAAAATAACAAGAAAAAAAAGTAAATAATTTAAAAAAAATAAAATAATAAATTTAAAAAAATTAATTTTACCGCGGGAGAAAAAAAAAGTAGGAAAAATAAAACTTACCTCAGGTAACTGCCACGTCGTCGATGAAATGCCGGTTGTGCAATGACTTTTTGTCTTTTTGTTTCAAGCAACCGAGAAAAACATGGAAAGTTGAGCACGCATGTTCGAGGACAAAGGTGGAATGGGTGACCGCTTCGGATCACGGCTTGACGTTTTCTAAGCAGACATACGTCAAATTTGACATTTGACAGGTGTAAACTGTCAGTGCAAAACAAGTTTCGACAGTCGTCAACACTGGACAGACAGATTCGATAGTTGTTAAAAAAATAACAAAGCAAAAAAAAAGTAATTAATTACAAAAAAAAAAAAAATTTAAATTAATTTTACCACGGGAGAAAAAAAAAGAAAGTAGGAAAAATAAATCTTATCTCAGGTAACTGCCACGTCGTTGATGAAATATCGGTTGTGCAATGACTTTTTAAATGTCGACTGTCAATCAACTGAGAAAACCTTGGAAACTTAAGCACGCATGTTCTAGGACAGCGCTCGAATGTTTGACCGGTCTAGATAAACTTCGTGACGTTTTCTAAGCAGACATACGTCAAATTTGACATTTGAAAGTGTCAACTGTCAAACAACCGAGAAAAACATGGAAAGTTGAGCACGCATGTTCGAGGACAAAGCTGGAATGAGTGACCGCTTCAGATCGCGGCGTGAATATTTCTAAGCAGACATACGTCAAATTTGACATTTGAAAGTGTCAACTGTCAAACAACCGAGAAAAACATGGAAAGTTGAGCACGCATGTTCGAGGACAAAGTAAGTGCAAAACAAGTTTCGACAGTCGTCGACACTGGATAGACAGATACGATAGTTGATAAAAAAAATTAAGAAAACAAAAAAAGAGTAAAAAATTAAAAAAAAGAAATAATTAAAAAAAAAAAAATTATTTAAAAAAATTTAAAAAATTAATTTACCGCGGAAGAAAAAAAAAGTAGGAAAAATAAAACTTACCTCAGGTAACTGCCACGTCGTCGTTGAAATGCCGGTTGTGCAATGACTTTTTTTTTGTGTCGACTGTCAATCAACCGAGATAAACTTAGAAACTTAAGCACGCATGTTCGAGGACAGCGCTCGAATGTTTGACCGGTCCGGGTCACGGCGTGACGTTTTCTAAGCAGACATACGTCAAATTTGACATTTGACAGGTGTCAATTGTCAGTGCAAAACAAGTTTCGACAGTCGTCGACACTGGACAGACAGATTCGATAGTTGTTAAAAAAAAACAAAACAAAAGAAAAGTAAATAATTACAACAAAAAAAAATGTTAAAAAATTAATTTTATCGCCGGAGAAAGAAAAAGAAAATAGGAAAAATAAATCTTATCTCAGGTAACTGCCACGTCGTTGATGAAATATCGGTTGAGCAATGATTTTTTTTTAATGTCGACTGTCAATCAACCGAGAAAAACTTGTCAACGACAAAAACGACGTCAAATTTGACATTTGACAGGTGTCAACTGTCAGTGCAAAACAAGTTTTGACAGTCGTCGACACTGGAGAGACAGATTCGATAGTTGTTAAAACAAATAAAACAAAAAAAAAGTAAAAAATTTTTAAAAAAATTAATTAAAAAAAAATTAATTTAAAAAAATTTAAAATTAAAAAAATTAATTTTACCGCCACGTCGTCAATGAAATACCGGTTGTGCAATGACTTTTTATTCTTGTCGACTGTCAATCAACCGAGAAAAACTTGGAAACTTAAGCACGCATGTTCGAGGACAGTGCTCGAATGTTTGACCGGTCCGGATCACGGCGTGACGTTTTCTAAGCAGACATACGTCAAATTTGACATTTGAAAGTGTCAACTGTCAAACAACCGAGAAAAACATGGAAAGTTGACCACGCATGTTCGAGGACAAAGCTGGAATGAGTGACCGCTTCAGATCGCGGCGTGAATATTTCTAAGCAGACATACGTCAAATTTGACATTTGACAGGTGTCAAATGTCAGTGCAAAACAAGTTTCGACAGTCGTCGACACTGAATAGACAGATTCGATAGTTGTTAAAAAAATTAACAAAACAAAAAAAAAGTAAAAAATTAAAAAAAATTAAACAATTTTAAAAAAAATTAATTTCCTAAAAAAATTTAAAATTTAAAAAAATTAATTTTACCGCGGGAGAAAAAAAAAAGTAGAAAAAATAAATCTTACCTCGGGTAACTGCCACGTCGTCGATAAATTACCGGTTATGCAATGACTTTTTTTTTAAATGTCGACTGTCAATCAACCGAGAAAAACTTGGAAAGTTAAGCACGCAAGTTCGAGGACAGCGCTCGAATGTTTGAGCGGTCCGGATCACGGCGTGGCGTTTTCTAAGCAGACATACGTCAAATTTGACATTTGACAGGTGTCAACTGTCAGTGCAAAACAAGTTTCGACAGTCGTCGACACTGGACAGACAGATTCGATAGTTGTTAAAAAAAATAACAAGAAAAAAAAGTTAATAATTAAAAAAAAATAAAAAATTTAAAAAGATTAATTTTACCGCAGGAGAAAAAAAAAGTAGGAAAAATAAAACTTACCTCAGGTGACTGCCACGTCGTTGATGAAATACCGGTTGTGCAATGACTTTTTTTTTGTCGACTGTCAATCAACCGAGAAAAACTTGGAAACTTAAGCACGCATGTTCGAAGACAGCGCTCGAATGTTTGACCGGTCCGGATCACGACATGACGTTTTCTAAGCAGACATACGTCAAATTTGACAGCAGACATACGTCAAATTTGACATTTGACAGGTATCAACTGTCAAACAACAGAGAAAAACATGGAAAGTTGAGCACGCATGTTCGAGGACAAAGCTGGAATTCGTGACCGCTTCGGATCACGGCGTGACGTTTTCTAACCAGACACGTCAAATTTGACATTCGACAGGTGTCAACTGTCAGTGCAAAACAAGTTTCGACAGTCGTCGACACTGGATAGACAGATTCGATAGTTGTTAAAAAAAATAACAAAACAAAAAAAATGTAAAAAGTTAATAAAAAAAAAATAATAATTTAAAAAAAATTAATTATTTAAAAAAATTTAATAAAATTAAATTTACCGCAGGAGAAAAAAAATGTAGGAAAAATAAATCTTATCTCAGGTAACTGCCACGTCGTTGATGAAATATCGGTTGTGCAATGACTTTGTTTCTTTTTTAAATGTCGACTGCCAATCAACCGAGAAAAACTTGGAAAGTTAAGCACGCATGTTCGAGGACAGCGCGCAAATGTTTGACCGCTCCGGGTCACGGCGTGACGTTTTCTAAGCAGACATACGTCAAATTTGACATTTGACAGGTGTCATCCGTCAGTGCAAAACAAGTTTCGACAGTCGTCGACACTGAACGGACAGAATCGATAGTTGTTAAAAAAAATAACAAAAAAAAAGTAAATAATTTAAAAAAAAAATAAAATAATAAATTTAAAAAAATTAATTTTACCGCGGGAGAAAAAAAAAAGGAAAAATAAATCCTACCTCAGGTAACTGCCACGTCGTTGATGAAATAGCGGTTGTGCAATGACTTTTTGTCTTTTGTGTCAACTGTCAAACAACTGAGAAAAACATGGAAAGTGCTCATGTATGCTCAATGTTCGAGGACAAAGCTAGAATGGGTGACCGCCTCGGATCACGGCGTGACGTTTTCTAAGCAGACATATGTCAAATTTGACATTTGACAGGTGTCAACTGTCAGTGCAAAACAAGTTTCGACAAACGTCGACACTGGACAGACAGATTCGATAGTTGTTAAAAAAAATAACAAAACAAAAAAAAAGTAAATAATTACAACAAAAAATTTAAAAAAATTAATTTTAACGCCGGAGAAAAAAAAAAAGAAAGTAGGAAAAATAAATCTTATCTCAGGTAACTGCCACGTCCTTGATGAAATATCGGTTGAGCAATGATTTTTTTTTTTAATGTCGACTGTCAATCAACCGAGAAAAACTTGTCAACGACAAAAACGACGTAAAATTTGACATTTGACAGGGGTCAACTGTCAGTGCAAAACAAGTTTCGACAGTCGTCGACACTGGAGAGACAGATTCGATAGTTGTTAAAAAAAATACAACAAAAAAAAAGTAAAAAATTAAAAAAAAAAAAAATTTTTTTAAAATTAATTTAAAAAAATTTTAAATTTAAAAAATTAATTTTACCGCCACGTCGTCAATGAATAACCGGCTGTGCAATGACTTTTTTTGCTGGTCGACTGTCAATCAACCGAGAAAAACTTGAAAACTTAAGCACGCATGTTCGAGGACAGCGCTCGAATGTTTGACCGGTCCGGATCACAGCGTGACGTTTTCTAAGCAGACATACGTCAAATTTAACATTTGACAGGTGTCAACTGTCAAACAACAGAGAAAAACATGGAAAGTTGAGCACGCATGTTCGAGGACAAAGCTGGAATGGGTGACCGCTTCGGATCA
This sequence comes from Phosphuga atrata, assembly GCA_944588485.1. Taxonomy (NCBI): domain Eukaryota; kingdom Metazoa; phylum Arthropoda; class Insecta; order Coleoptera; family Silphidae; genus Phosphuga; species Phosphuga atrata. The sequence goes on along the minus strand of OX155897.1, from coordinate 43,226,638 downwards.
CGGCGTGACGTTTTCTAAGCAGACATACGTCAAATTTGACATTTGACAGGTGTCAACTGTCAGTGCAAAACAAGTTTCGACGGTCGTCGACACTGGACAGACAGATTCAATAGTAGTTAAAAAAAATAACAAAACAAAGAAAAAAGTAAATAATTAAAAAAAAAAAAATTTAAATTAATTTTACGGTGGGAGAGAAAAAAAAAAAGTAGGAAAAATAAATCTTACCTCAGGTAACTGCTACGTCCTCGATGAAATACCAGTTGTGCAATGACTTTTTTTTGTTTCGACTGTCAATCAACTGAGAAAACCTTGGAAACTTAAGCACGCATGTTCGAGGACAGCGCTCGAATGTTTGACCGGTCTAGATAAACGGCGTGACGTTTTCTAAGCAGACATACGTCAAATTTGACATTTGAAAGTGTCAACTGTCAAACAACCGAGAAAAACATGAAAAGTTGAGCACGCATGTTCGAGGACAAAGCTGGAATGAGTGACCGCTTCAGATCGCGGCGTGAATATTTCTAAGCAGACATACGTCAAATTTGACATTTGACAGGTGTCAACTGTCAGTGCAAAACAAGTTTCGACAGTCGTCGACACTGAATAGACAGATTCGATAGTTGTTAAAAAAATTAACAAAACAAAAAAAAAGTAAAAAAAAAAAAATTAAAAAATTTAAAAAAAAATTAATTATCTAAAAAATTTAAAATTTAAAAAAAATAATTTTACCGCGGGAGAAAAAAAAAGAAGTTGAAAAAATAAATCTTACCTCGGGTAACTGCCACGTCGTCGATAAATTACCGGTTATGCAATGACTTTTTTTTTAAATGTCGACTGTCAATCAACCGAGAAAAACTTGGAAAGTTAAGCACGCAAGTTCGAGGACAGCGCTCGAATGTTTGAGCGGTCCGGATCACGGCGTGGCGTTTTCTAAGCAGACATACGTCAAATTTGACATTTGACAGGTGTCAACTGTCAGTGCAAAACAAGTTTCGACAGTCGTCGACACTGGACAGACAGATTCGATAGTTGATACGTCAAATTTGACAATTGAAAGTGTCAACTGTCAAACAACCGAGAAAAATATGGAAAGTTGAGCACGCATGTTCGAGGACAAAGCTGGAATGAGTGACCGCTTCAGATCGCGGCGTGAATATTTCTAAGCAGACATACGTCAAATTTGACATTTGACAGGTGTCAACTGTCAGTGCAAAACAAGTTTCGACAGTCGTCGACACTGAATAGACAGATTCGATAGTTGTTAAAAAAATTAACAAAAAAAAAAAGTAAAAAATAAAAAAAAATTAAATAATTAAAAAAAAAATTAATTATCTAAAAAAATTTAAAATTTAAAAAATTAATTTTACCCCGGGGAAAAAAAAACAAAGTAGGAAAAATAAATCTTATCTCAGGTAACTGTCACGTTCTTGATGAAATACCGGTTGTGCAATTACTTTTTTTTGTCGACTGTCAATCAACCGAGAAAAACTTGGAAACTTAAGCACGCATGTTCGAGGACAGCGCTCGAATGTTTGACCGGTCCGGATCACGACATGACGTTTTCTAAGCAGACATACGTCGAATTTGACAGCAGACATACGTCAAATTTGACATTTGACAGGTAACAACTGTCAAACAACAGAGAAAAACATGGAAAGTTGAGCACGCATGTTCGAGGACAAAGCTGGAATTCGTGACCGCTTCGGATCACGGCGTGATGTGTTCTAAGCAGACATACGTCAAATTTGACATTCGACAGGTGTCAACTGTCAGTGCAAAACAAGTTTCGACAGTCGTCGACACTGGATAGACAGATTCGATAGTTGTTAAAAAAAATAACAAAACAAAATAAAATTAAAAAAATTAAAAAAAAATAAAATAATAATTTAAAAAAAATTAATTATTTAAAAAAATTTAATAAAATTAATTTTACCGCAGGAGAAAAAAAAAGTAGGAAAAATAAATCTTATCTCAGGTAACTGCCACGTCGTTGATGAAATATCGGTTGTGCAATGACTTTGTTTCTTTTTTAAATGTCGACTGCCAATCAACCGAGAAAAACTTGGAAAGTTAAGCACGCATGTTCGAGGACAGCGCGCAAATGTTTGACCGCTCCGGGTCACGGCGTGACGTTTTCTATGCAGACATACGTCAAATTTGACATTTGACAGGTGTCAACCGTCAGTGCAAAACAAGTTTCGACAGTCGTCGACACTGGACAGACAGAATCGATAGTTGTTAAAAAAAATAACAAAACAAAAAAAAAGTAAATAATTACAACAAAAAATTTAAAAAAATTAATTTTAACGCCGGAGAAAAAAAAAGAAAGTAGCAAAAATAAATCTTACCTCAGGTAACTGCTACGTCCTCGATGAAATACCGGTTGTGCAATGACTTTTTTTCGTGTCGACTGTCAATCAACTGAGAAAACCTTGGAAACTTAAGCACGCATGTTCGAGGACAGCGCTCGAATGTTTGACCGGTCCAGATCACGGCGTGGCGTTTTCTAAGCAGACATACGTCAAATTTGACATTTGAAAGTGTCAACTGTCAAACAACCGAGAAAAACATGGAAAGTTGAGCACGCATGTTCGAGGACAAAGCTGGAATGAGTGACCGCTTCGGATCGCGGCGTGAATATTTCTAAGCAGACATACGTCAAATTTGACATTTGACAGGTGTCAACTGTCAGTGCAAAACAAGTTTCGACAGTCGTCGACACTTATTTGACAGATTCGATAGTTATCTGCTAGGTAACTGCTACGTCGTCGATGAAATACCGGTTGTGCAATGACTTTTTTTTGTGTCGACTGTCAATCAACCGAGAAAAACTTGGAAACTTAAGCACGCATGTTCGAGGACATCGCGCTAATGTTTGACCGCTGTGTCCTTCAGTACAAAACATGTTTCGACAGTCGTAGACACTAGACAGACAGATTCGATGGTTTTAATTAAAAAAACAAAACAAAAAAAAGTAAATAATTTAAAAACAAAAAATAATAATTTAAAAAAATTAATTTTACAGCGGGAGGGAAAAAAATGTAGGAAAAATAAATCTTATCTAAGGTAACTGCCACGTAGTTGATGAAATACCGGTTGTGCAATGACTTTTTTTTGTGTCGACTGTCAATCAACCGAGAAAAACTTCGAAACTTAAGCACGCATGTTCTAGGACAGCGCTCGAATGTTTGACGGGTCCGGATCACGGCGTGACGTTTTCTAAGCAGACATACGTCAAATTTGACATTTGACAGGTGTCAACTATCAGTGCAGAACAAGTTTCGACCGTCGTCGACACTGGATAGAGACAGATTCGATAGTTGCTAAAAAAAATAACAGAACAAAAAAAAAGTGAAAAATTAAAAAAAAATAATAATTTAAAAAAAATTAATTAATTAATAAAAATTTAAAAAATTTAAAAAAAATAATTTTACAGCGGGAAAAAAAAAGAAGTAGGAAAAATAAATCATACCTCAGGTAACTGCCACGTCGTCGATAAAATACCGGTTGTGCAATGACTTTTTGTTTTTTTTTGTAGACTGTCAATCAACCGAGAAAAGCTTGGAAACTTTGGAACAAGGATGAAACAAAGGACGCATGTTCGAGGCGCTCGAATGTTTGACCGGTCCGGATCACGGCGTGATGTTTTCTAAGCAGACATACGTCAAATTTCACATATGACAGGTGTCAACTGTCAGTGTCATGTCAAAACATGTTTTGACAGTCGTCGACACTGGACAGACAGATTCGATAGTTGTTAATAAAAAAACAAAACAAAAAAAATAATTAAAAAAATAATAATAAATAAATTTAAAAAAATTAATTTTACCGCGGGAGAAAAAAAATGTAAGAAAAATAAATCTTATCTCAGGTAACTGCCACATAGTTGATGAAATACCGGTTGTGCAATGACTTTTTTTTTGTGTCGACTGTCAATCAACCGAGAAAAACTATCAGCACATTTTCAGCACGAACTTTCGAGGACAGCGCTCCAATGTTTGACCGCTTCGGATCACGGCGTGACGTTTTCTAAGCAGACATACGTCAAATTTGACATTTGACAGGTGTCAACTGTCAGTGCAAAACAAGCTTCGACAGTCGTCGACACGGGACAGACAAAATAACAAAAAGAAGTAAATAATTAAAAAAAAAAATTTAAATTAATTTTACCGCGGGAGAAAAAAAAAGTAGGAAAAATAAATCTTACTTCAGGTAACTGCCACGTCGTTGATGAAATAGCGGTTGTGCATTGACTTTTTTTTAAGTGTCGACTGTCAATCAACCGAGAAAAACTTAGAAAGTGAAGCACGCATGTTCGAGGACTGCGCTCGAATGTTTGACCGCTCCGGATCACGGCGTGACGTTTTCTAATCAGGCATACGTGAAATTTGACATTTGACAGGTGTTAACTGTCAAACAACCGAGAAAAACATGAAAAGTTGAGCACGCATGTTCGAGGAAAAAGCTGGAATGGATGACCGCTTCGGATCACGGCGTGACGTTTTCTAAGCAGACATACGTAAAATTTGACATTTGACAGGTGTCAACTGTCAGTGTAAAACAAGTTTCGACAGGCGTCGACACTGGACAGACAGATTCGATAGTAGTTTTAGTAGTTTTTTTACTGTCAAACAACCGAGAGAAACATGGAAAGTTGGGCATGCATGTTTGAGGACAAAGCTGGAATAGGTGACCGCTTCGGATCACGGCGTCACGTTTTCTAAGCAGACATACGTCAAATTTGACAGGTGTCAACTGTCAGTGCAAAACATGTTTAGATAGTCGTCGACACTGGACAGACAGATTCGTTTGTTGTTAAAAAAAAAATAATTTAAAAAATAATAAATTTAAAAAAATTAATTTTACCGCGGGAGAAAAAAAAAAGAAAGTTGGAAAAATAAATTTTATCTCAGGTAACTGCCACGTCGTTGATGAAATACCGATTGTGCAATGGCTTTTTTCTATTTTGCGTCTGTAATAGACTCATTACAGCAGTCATATGCGTGCGGTAATGGCCCGCCGAGTGCTGTAATATTTTGAGTTAATTTATTCAAAGTTGGCACAGAAATTCAGAGTTGTGAGTGATGTCAAATTTTCGGCGAGATAGTTTTGAGGTTATGTGATGTGTGGAATCACAACAAAAATTTGCTCATTGAAATTATGTATTTTTTGAATGGTATAAAGTTTATATAGAGGGAAATTTATAGTGAAAAAAGAAAAAGTTAACTTTAGATTGGTGTTAGTGTTAAAAATTGTGTTAAAAACAAAGTGAATTTGGTTTCAAGAAAATTATCATTCCAAAGGTCAAATTATTTTAGTGTCAAATATTCTTTTTATTTCTTTATGGGACTTTCTGGGAAAAAAAGTAATATAATAAAATTTGAATATTATGTAATAGACCGAATGTGCGTCAGTATAATCAATTAACCAATATCATATGATAACGGAAGGGCACTCTATTGTCCTGGGGGTAAGAAATCGCCCCCGAAGGTGGACGAACTATAAGAAAGAGTCAACGGCATTGGAATTTGGAATCAGGAAAGCAATGGGAAACTACCTGATTACATATCCCTAGTTAACAAACATGTCCAATTTCAAGGCAAAAATACCAGAGTCTCTAGTCCCCTATTCGGATCTCCGTGGGGGATAGTTTTGAATGTAGCTAAGATGAAATTAAGATGTAGAAGACGCATTTCTTGGTTAAATAATCTAAGAAAATGGTACAACTATAGTTCCGTTGAGTTGTTTAGAGCTACAACATGAAAAGTGAAAATTGTTATGATAGCCAACCTTCTAAGAGGAGATGGCACTTGAAGAAGAAGATGTGTGGAAATCGTGAATACACAAATTTAATTAATTAATGGTAATAAATGATATAACACATATTTATTTTAAATTATTTTCAGTGGTACAAGTATTACACATATTTATAGTAAAAAAACATAAAAAAAAAACATTGGATTCTTGAGCAGTAACACTCACACCAGGGACATTATATACAGTGCTACTACTACAGTTGCTATCAAATTGCAAATGTGGGGCACTAGACATAAACCTCAAGAACATCCAGGTAAGGTTTTTTAGATATTTCAATATTCAAGGCATTTTAGATATTTCAATCTTCTTTTTTAATGAAGCGTCAACATACCCCTTCGCAACAGTAGTAAACTTCCATCCACCATGATATTTTACTGTCAACAAATCACCACAATGGTTGGCCAAATGTGTCGCACTATTTCATCGGAAACAATGTCCAGTGTAAAGATCAGAGTATGGCAATTTAAGAAATGTCGCAATGTCTTATGATATTCTTCCCATATTAATACCAATTGGACTATTAATACAATGACCGTTACAAAAAGTTAAGAAAAAAACTCTTATGTGTAACATTATTACGACGTAAGTTAGCATATTTTTTATTTAAGTCAATCCAATGAGGATCTGTAATTGCAAACATACTTGGAATGTAATTTTTTGTTTTAGATACAGACACAATGATGGAATCGGATCTGTATTCTATGTCATTGACGGACATATATGTTAATTATAACCCATTATCAAGACGATCTATAATGAATACCGTTACATACAAAGCTGCAATATACATACAAATTTATCCGCCTTCATAGCCAGATAAGACTTATCATCCACTTCCCTTATAAATTTATGAATATCTTCTTCTAAAATCTTTGACTTTTTATGTGTGTAGTCCTGAGATATCCATTTCAATAAGATCTGCAATTTACAATATTTGGATTTATCTACATCCTTAGGTATAGATAAACAGGACCTTAACATAGAATATATTGTCCATAAACTTGATGGTATATACTTCTTACGTTGTAATTCGAAGTAAGCAAGTAAAATAATTTCCAAAACACCTGTAACTTTAATTTATATTAAACCACTTTCACTTTACACCCACTTAAATTTGCAGTGTTCTTTTTCATATCTTGCTCGCGATTTATCTGGCAACAATTTATTCACTGTATTTGCAGTTATTTCTTTCAATTCTAGTGGAGTGCAAGATATTTTTTCACCCATTTTAATTACAACCTTAAAATTAATTTATCTACGACCACTATTATAATTGCCCAATATTGTACAGATCGTGGATTATGTAAATACATCTTACAACACACGTATGTAACAGTCCGCGATTAATGTTATTTAATGATTCAATAACACACTAGTGCGTTTGGTTTACAATTCGTTGATTGGTTGAGAGCTGCTACTATCATTAATATAGGCAACCCAATACATTCCGTTATTTGTCAAAAAAAATTAAACGTCAAACTAATACATAAACACAATATTTTTTTTTCAATTATAAAAATTAAAGTCCAGTGATGTCCAGTGATAGCGAAATAGAAAATGCTACTCCGCCCGAAATTGTTGAAAAAGCGAAACAAGCTGCCCATAATTTGCTACGGATTAAATCTCGGGATTGATACGAGGATGCATATAGAAAATTTATGGACCGGAGAATGAAGCATAAAGTTAAATCCTTTTCAGAAAATGTTTTATTATACTTTGATGAGTTATCTCAGACAGTGATCTTCACTTTGGGCAATTTATTGAATGGTTCGAACATCAATTAATATAAAGCACAACATCGACATTTCAAAACATTCAAAGTTAATAGCTTTACTAAAGAGTAAATCTGATGGATTTAAAAGCAACAAATCAAAAATTTTAACCATTCAGGAAATTCAAAAGTTTCCTCAATAATTCGCCGGATAACAAATATTTATTGATGAAGGTATTCATTTGAATGAATTTTAGATTATTCTTATCATTGGCATTAGTGGTGCCTGCAGAAAACAAGAACTACGAAATGTCATACCCTGCCATATAGAAGACACCGGAACATCTCTGATCATTAAAATTCCTGATTCCAAAACAAAAACTTAAAGATCTTTTGTGCTACCGAAAGAATTTTACCAAACCTGTAAAAAATATATTAACCTACGCCCACAAAATATGGACAAAACTCAGTCTTTTTTTTCTAAATTATCAAAATGAGAAATGCACTAAGCAATGGAATAAATAAAATTGGCTCTATTCCTAAACAAATTACCAATTATCTTCATTTGCCGGAAGAAAATCTTTCTTTATACAGGACATTGTTACAGACGTTCGTCAGCCACCATTCTTGTGGATTCCGGTGGTGATTTATTGTCACTAAAAAGGCATGGTGGCTGGCGTTCGTCTGCAGTAGCAGAAGGCTATATAGACTGCTCCATGAAAAATCAAAACGATACTGCTTCAACACAGTAGGTATTAGTAGGTATTAATGAAATTAAACAGATTATAAATTATTAAGTAAATATAAATTATTTCATTTGACACTGACATTGCGTACATTGTGTTGCCTATATCGATGAATCACAATATCAGTTACATCAAACATAATTTTCTTATTAAATAGAAAAAAAATAGTGTGGTCGTAGATAAAGTATAGTACATAATTCGAGTTGTAAGGCAATTACGTACTCGCGGAATTACGCGCTCCCCGCTACGCGGGTCGCGCGTAATTGTTCCGCTCGTACGTAATATGCTTCTTACAACTCTCATTACGTAATATACTATTAAAGTGTCCCAAATCAGTGTAACCAAACACCATCAAATTTCATGAAGTGGTGTATTGGGGGGGGAACGTGGCGGAACGACGTTCCAGCACCTTTTTTCACAAACGAAACGCCTTCCGGTACTTTTTTTAGTAGTATTAATTTTTTTAATTTCAAATGAAAAATATATTTTACATTGGCGAATATGCAAAAACATTTAAAAAAATATGTTAATTAATGGAGGATTTATCTTGCCTTTTGTGTCTTGTTTCTTTTTCCCTTTTAAATAAAATAAACATCATGTGTTCTGTGTTGCCTATCCTACATACCATATTACTAAGTCGGCGGAAGTTCGAATCTCGCCCATGCATATTTCATTGCGAATTGCGCCAGTAACCAGTTAATCTGTGCCAGTAACGTTGTTGATTAGATTGTGTTATTGTGTATAACGCCAACGTTGTTTTGGTAGTTTGTTGTTTCTATTTCCATTATAAATTATAAGGTATTTTAATTATTTTTAATGGATTTAATATAATGCATATTAATTTTTATTATTGCAGTAAAATTTCGAAAAATCTACAACCAAAATAAATTTTTTATTAAAAATTTAAAATGAGCAAAAAACGTAAACATCCCGCTTTGGACAGTTTAAGGAAAAACAAATGGATATTCCATTAACATCAATAGAAAATGTTCAAAAAGAAGCAGAATCCCCATTAATATATTGGCCGAGTATTTGGACTGCAGATATGTGGTTCGAAAAGAAAGAAAAATATGCTTGGCTAAAATGCGATTCCGGAAAATTAGGATGTCTGAGTTGTTTGGCTATTCAAAATTTAGGACCTTTAAAGATGCAGGGAGTAAGCATCTCAAAAGAATGGAGAGGCACTCAGTTATCAGCTTATGGGAAGGATAAAACCGCACAACTAACTTCTTTGCGAAAAAAAATTTACATACATTGTAAAAGTTTTTCACATAAAACAGCTGAGCGAATCTTAAAAGAATCAGACAAGCAAAAGCTTGAAATTATAGTAGATAAGTTGAAAGATTCTGAAATTTGTAGCACCAGTAAGGTTTTTAGAACTGCTTATTATATTGCTAAACATGATCGTCCATATTCTGATCATTTTCATTTATTAAAACTTCAAGAAATGAATGGATCTACTATAGCTCACGGATTACGATCTAGATTCATTGCTACAGAAATAATTGATCATATTGGAATTCAAATGAAATCCAAAATTTGTCAACAAATAGTAAAAGTTCAGGGAAACTTATATATTATCATAGATGATCTACCACTTTAAGTAAAAAGTCTGGTCTTATTATTTATTTAAAATGCGAAACCGATAAAATGAAAGATCCTCATTTCTTGTTTCTTGATTTAATTAAATTGCAGGATTAAACAGCTAACACCATAAGAGAGGTTCTCTTAAAATGTTTGGAAAAAATGGTTTTGATGATAATTATTTAAAACAGCATTTAATTTAATTTACAAGCGATGGGGCCAGTGTTATGTTAGGATGAAAATCTGGAGTTAGAACAAGACTTACAAAGAAATATCCGAATCTAATTACAAGGCATTGTCTAAACCATAGGCTCGAATTGTCGGTAGGAGATTCTATTTCTGAGGTTTATGGGGTTAATCATTTTCAAATATTTATAGACAAGTTATACTCCTTATATAGTCAATCTCCGAAAAATCAAAGAGAAATTGAAACATGCGCAACTGCTCTCGGTGTAGAAATTAAACGTATTGGACGTATATTTAACGCCAGATGGATGGTCAGCTCCTTTAGGACTGTATCAGCAGTTTGGAAGAATTAGTCATCTTTATGTCATCATTTCGAAAATGCGAGTAAAGACCAGAACAACCGCACTAAAACGGAACAATCCATATTCAATGGATTATATAAAAGAATATCATCGAAACAATTTATTCAAGATTTGGCCTTAATGTATGATGTTCTATTCGAGCTATCTATTCTTTCAGAAGCATTGCAAAAAAGAGAAACTTCAATAGTACATGCAGACAAATTGATTCGCCGCACAATCACTTATTTAGAATATTAGTTATAATTTAGAATACAGTTTCTGCTTGAGAAATAATGCAATTATCTTCAATTTCGTTAACGGATAATAAAATTGATTCACAGAAATCAATTCTTAATTAGTATTATTAATAGTATGAGGAATAGGCTAAACACTACATCTGCAAATTGTTCAGGTTCAGACGGAATTTTGACTTCCGACAGTTCTGACATTGTTAAAGAATTGCGAATTCTTGAACCAACCGAATGGCCATCTGAAATTAATATGGAATTTGGAGTAAAAGAAGTAGAATCTCTCTGCCAACGTTTTAATTTACCTTTAGCGAAAATTTTAAATGCCTTTAGAGATTACTTGGCTTGTGGTGGTCGTAACATTCCCGACGATTTGGAAACGTTCAAAAAATATTCTAAAATTATAGCTTGCAGTTCTTTAGAATGCGAGCGTGGTTTCAGCAGCATGAATTTAATTGTAACGGAAAAAAGATCACGCATTTTAATTGATCATGTTGCAAATTTATTGTTTATAAAACTTCATGGACCACCCTTGGAATTTTGGAATCCAATTTTATACGTAAAAACCTGGTTGCGATCTCATCGAGCCGCTATGGACCAGCAAACTAAAACAGCAGGGGAAAATGAAATTGTGTGTCTATTTGGGAGTTTTTGTAGTAGAGAATTTTGTTTTTTTGTATAGTTTTTGGTGCACTATAAGTGTAATACATAAAAATAATATATTTAAGATTCTTATTTTTATCTTTTTTCAAATTTCTTATTTTTGTTTGTTTTGTACTGTTTGTTAATATTTTGTGTAGTATGAATAAAAAAAAAAAAACTTACAAGGAAAACAATAGATTGCTTAAAATAAGATAATCTCCGAAAAACTTTCAGGAAGCTGCATGTGGAAAGTCTCGGACTATTTTTGTGCTCTCACCATGCGTTCCCTCACTTCTTATTTTACCAATACACCACTGATGAACATGTATGGGCGATTTTTTCATTTAGAAATGGCATAACATGGCATAAAAGGGTGCAAAATTGAAAAAATATTATAAAAACTTAACGTCTTAACTCGTTCGTCAGGCGTTTTTCATCACTTGTCCCTTAGAAAACTCCTCGCTACGCTCGTCGTTTCGAAACATAGAGTAGTAAATAAATCTAAAGAAATCTCGTGAATTCCGTAGTGAAACTTACTTTTAAATTGTAACATTAATCCTAACATACCATTCTAGGATTATCCGTCTAGTCTTCTCTAACAAGGATAGATTTTAAATATATATATATATATGTGTGTGTGTGTGTTGTATTGTTTTCTCGGGGATTCCGCGTTGATCCTGAGGGTTGGCTCTGAACCGGATTCTCGACGTTTCGGCGAACTAACATTCGCCATTCTCAAGAGATATATGCGTCCATACGGGTCAACCGTTAGACGCATACTGAGAGCTCGTTCGTGCGATGCGACTACTTATAGCTGTCTGGCTTCGGGTCATGCGCGTTTGTGTGCGGTGCTTCGGTTCGGTTGTTTGTTTGTCTTGTTGGTCGTACATGGGTCTGGGGTGTCTGGGATTGCATTTTGAGGGTGGATATGATCGGTCGCCATGCTGGGGGCAGTCTCAAGGAATCGTCTCTCGTGTTTATGCAGTAGTCTCGTTTTTCTATCTCTATGGCTTCTCTGTATACTGGTGACATTTCGTGGCTAATCTGTGCAACAGTCCTTGAATTTCTAAAGTCCATCCAGTGACCGGTGTTTGTGTGTTGGACAAGTGCCGATGAAACTTTGTCTCTGTGTCTGACTGACACTACATGTTCTTGAATCCTAGCAGATATTTTTCTATTGGTACGGCCAATGTAGGTTTGTTCACATGCTCCGCAAGGTATTTCGTAAATTCCACGGGATTCTAACGGGATGTTGTCTTTAACGCTGCGTAGCATGGAGGATATTTTCTGGTTAGGTTTGAAAATGGTGTCGATGTTGTGTCTTTTAAGGATTCTGGCGATTTTGTCAATTGATCCATGAACATATGGTAGGTATGCTGTGCTAACGGGTTTCTGGCGTTATTCAGTTCTTTGGCTACTGTTCTCTGTACGACGGAAAGCTCTGGATATTAAGCTGTTTGGATATCTATTTGAAGAAAGAGCTTCTCGTAAGTTCCTCAATTCTTTCGGTAAGTTAAGCTGGTCGGCTAGTCTTTTGGATCGGGTGGTAAGAGTGTTGACTACAGATGCTAGTTGTTTGGGATGATGGTGCGAAGAAGCGTTCAGATATCTATGATAGTGAACGCTAGATATCTGAACGCTTCTTCGCACCATCATCCCAAACAACTAGCAGATATCTGAACGCTTCTTCGCACCATCATCCCAAACAACTAGCATCTGTAGTCAACACTCTTACCACTTTCAGCTTTTAGTCTCTTAAACTAAAACAGTCGAATATATAAATAAAATAGTCGAAATACTTTTTATTTATATTACATTTAAAAATAATTAATACGATCGAGGTTACAGACAAGTTTCAACAAACTTTAGATATTTCTTGCATATTTGAATCAACCCTTTATATATCTGCAATCAATTATGCATGCATACCCGATTCCCCGCTACTCCCCCGAAACTCATTTTGAATTCTCCCCGCTTGTCTGTCTGATCTTGTCTGTCTATTCTTGTCTGTCAAATCTTGTGCGGTCTTGTCTGTCTAGTCTTGTCCGGTCTTGTTCGGTTTAAATCCCATAATCTCATTTGAATCAACCCGTAATATGTTCAATATGTTCTGCAATCAATTATGCATACATATCCGTTTCCCCGCTACCCACCCCGCAACTCATTTTGAATTTTCCCGTTTGTCGGTCTAGTCTTGTCTTGTCTTGCCTCTCTATTCTTGTCTCTCTATTCTTGTCTGTCTGGTCTTGTCTGTCTAGTCTTATCTGTCTAGTCTTGTCCAGTCTTGTCCCGTTTAAGAACCGACCGTGAACCGACTTTTCGCGGTCGCGCCATCTACGAAAATGCCAAGCCAGTTTTCATTATCATTAAAAGAATTAGTCAGTCAGCATTAATGGAAACTGTACATTTTTTCGTAGTTAATTTTGTTAATAAGTACTCAAATTTGCTAAATGACACTCCAGCAAGATCTAGGAGTTCTTGATCATTTTTGATTGATGAATTACCCTTGAAATTGAAATACCAACAAATTCTTGGATTTTTATTTCGGTTCATTTTATTTCGGTCAGTGCAACAACTTTTATCTTTCTTTCTTGAATTATTTGTCATTACAATTCCTGAAGTTGTTTTTATATCCACTTGGATTTCATCATCACAGTGATCACTGTAAATGAATCTATTACTATTAAAAGGTTGCTTCTCTTAAATTTTATTCAGAAAATACATTGACTTGACATCGTTGATCGACCACAAGAGGTTGAGTTTGATTTAATTCATTATTTGAATAAATAATTTGATTCACATTTAATTGATTTGATTCTCAGATACCACGAGACTTTTGTGGTTCTTCGTGTTATCGTCATATCTAGCAAAGTCTTGTGAATCTTCTTCTTTCGATATACAGTGTGTAAAGCGAGGAGGTTTCCGATAGGAAAAACTTTTTTAATATGTTTTAGGAGAAAATCTAAATCTTCATAAAAAGTTTTGCTTGTATCGAAACCCCTCATAGTCAAAGAAAAATCGAGTAATCACTTAAGATAAGATCAAAAACTTGAAATAATGTCGAGTTGTTGATTTTAAATATGACTAAGTCCGAACGTTGCATTTGTATCGCGTTACCCATGTATTACTCGTTAACAAGTGAGATTTATTGACAGTTTAGCGAGCTTAATATGAAAACACTGTTAACGTTAGAGCCGCGAATCTACCTAGTGAAATGTTATGGTTTAGGAGAAGTCAGTGTGTAAAGTGATGAGGTTTCCTAGGGAGAAAACTTTTTTAAAATGAGTTTTAGGAAAAAATCATATTCTTTATAAAAAGTTTTGCTTGTATCGAAACACGTTATATTCAAATAAAAATCCAGTAATCACTTAAGATAAGATCAAAAACTTAAAATTATGTCAAGTTGTTGATTTTAAATATGACTTTCTGTTTGTAAACAAGGATGGCCACGAAACTCAAAAATTTATCTTATTATTTTCTGAACAAAAAAAAAGATTATTTTTGATAGAATAATTTAATTTTTAATTGTACAATTATTCCACATAGTCTCCTCCATATCCAGCGCAATCTTCAACTCTTTTTCTAAATTATTTGTAAACGTTGTTTAACATTCCAACATTAATTTCTCGATTAATCTGCATTTTTAGGTAATTTACATCGTTTCCCATTGGTTTCCTGTAAACTTTTTTCTTTAGGCAACCCGAAAGAAAGAAATACATGGGAGTTAAGCCCCGTGACCGAACTGGCCAATGTATTGGTCCATGTCATTCAATCCATCTACCAGGAAAATGTAAATTTAAAAATTCTGTAACAATCAATGTACCATGAGCTGGACACCCATCTTGTTGGAAGTAGATGCGTCGCAATTCCTCTTGCTCAAGTAATGGCAATAAAAAATCTAAAGCATTTCCAAGTAATTATGTTGATTTAAATTTCCATTAAAAAAAAATAGGGACCAATTATTCTGTTAAACAGCATTCCGCACCAAACATTGACTTTTTGATATCGCTGATTCCTAGCGTTAATTTTAAAATTTGGATAATCCTTTGACCAATATCTACAATTTTGTGAGGAAACAGTACCATTTGTCGAAAACGTTGCTTCATTACGTTGCTTCACTAAACATTAAATTTTGATAAAATAGGCGATGTTCCATAGTATTCTCACCAATCCATGAACAAAACTCGAGTCTAAAAGCGTGATCTGCAATTTCTATGGTGTGTCTGAATCTAGGTTTATATGGGTAAATTTTATTCGCTTTATACATTTTCTGCAATAATAATGTATGACTAACATTGAGTGCAGTTGCTCGCTGGCGTAAAGAAATCCTAGGATGTTCCTAAATATCCTAGGACATCGTAGGATGTTATTAAATAAATGAATTGCATATTTATACGAGAATTCTCCTAAACCATAACATTTCACTAGGTAGATTCGCTGCTCTAAAGTTAACATTGTTTTCATATTAAGCTCGCTGAACTGTCAATAAAATAAATGTAATGTAATGTAAATAAATGTCACTTGTTAACGAGTAATAATACATAGCGCGATACAAATGCAACGTTCGGACTTATTTAAAATCAACAACTCGACATTATTTCAAGTTTTTGATCTTATCTTAAGTGATTACTCGATTTTTCTTTGACTATGAGGGGTTTCGATACAAGCAATACTTTTTATGAAGAATAAGATTTTCTCCTATAACCCGTATTAAAAAAGTTTTTCGTATAGGAAACCTCATCGCTTTACGCACTGTATTTTAGAGAATATCGTGGAAACATAATTCGGATTTTCTTGCGCGTCGGTTTGCCTCCAATAACATGTTTACCACAAATTGTGTCTTGTCGGTTTTTTTACTACATTTATATACATTCTAGAGAGACAATAGTGAAATCACAAGCTCACTATCAAAAAGAGTATCGACAGAGTAAAAAAAATAATTACAAAATACAGATTTAGAATATGCTAAAGGTGTTAAAATAGATAAATAAATAGAGATAACTTTCAATCAAAGAAGAAACGTGTTGAACCTCAATCTTTACAATCATCGAAATAAGATTCATTACCAAAATATTAATCGAAAGTAATGAAGAAACTGAAATAGTATATTTTACAGCAAGAGATGAAAGTGGCGTTTTTTTGGTGAGGTGGGAGTTTGCTCACGAGCGCCAGCGAGTTAGCAATCACACCGAACCAGAAAAGAACACTTTCATCTCGAGTAGTAAATGCAATTTTTTCTACTGATTTCGGTTGTAGAATCCATAATTCGACTTTAATAAATCCAATTCGAAGCGAACTGTCAGAAGTGTCAAAACAAATTTAATTGTTAGTTTGGCCGTTTCCACGGTAACATATTGCATTCTCATAGAAGGTGATACTTTTCAAGTCAAATGTCCTAATTTTATTTCGGTTTTTTTAAATAGTTTCGGGCTCGTTTTACGTTTGTACATAAAATATCTCATTGAAATTCATGTAATTAATAAGAAAGTCCATGCAAATTTGGTTAGTTTAGTGTTTTAATCGAGAAAATCATAAATTTAAAATGCTCATTTTCGTCTCTAGACGTGAAAATATTTTCATCCCTAGAATGAAAAAAATGTCACTTTCATGTAGGGTAAGCCGTGGAAAAAATGCCATTTTCACATATATCAGTAGAAAAATTATTATTTAGTCACTTTCTGAGTAAACAAATTCAATCAAATTCAGTTAATGATGAAGCTCAGCAAGTAATTAGTCCAAGTTCCCAATAATTCCAACCCCCATACGAGGAACATGATGAATGTTCAATGCCAAATGTCTTGTTGCATCATGACAGAAGCATTGCTGGCGACGGCAATTGCCTATTGTCATCTCTTGATTTACATCTTCAAATATTAAAAGGGAAGTTGTTCGATTCTGTTAAATGCGCGAGAAACTTCGTTCCTGACGGGGGTTCCCTGACCGCATAGGTTTTTTGTTTATAACATCTTCCTTATTTATCACACATTGTCTAATACATATAATTGTTAGCAGAATGCACTCACTAAACAGAAACTGACAAAATCTGATCTCAACAGTAAATGAATGGGGATCGTAAAACCGTTGTCTCTGTGTCTCTTTAGAGTTCTTGGAACCAATAAATCTCATATGGGAAAACACACCTCCTAGCCGAATTTGTACCATGTTTCACTTTCAATTTTCCATTATCATGGATTTAAGCTTGAAAATATTTTTTTAACTCTTTCAACGACGTAGTTGGAATATTTTTTATATTATTATAGTGTCGTTAATATGTTACACATGTTGTAGTTACACAACGTATTCCTCGTTTCCTCCTAACCATTGGGTTAGGCAGAAATGCCAACCCATAACCCTGAACACCTGGGCTTGTACCTCTGCGGTTAACAACCGTAGTTGTAACTCTGGACCTAGTGCCACCACAGGTGACCGCTTGACAGTCAACCATGAAAAGTCTTTTAAGGAATAATCCACTGGCTGAACCAAGAGTTTAGAGAAGGCAGCACTCGGATACGGCGGGCTGCCACCTAGAAGATACAATGTGGTTGGAGACATTGAAATACCCTCAGACGAACAAGAAACTAACAAAATCATACCAAAGTAAATAACCTAATTTTCCACACACAATGTAAACTCACTAATGCAAACTGGTAAACTAAAAGTAATGATAGACTTAATGGACCAGCACAAAATTCTCATCATGGGAGAAAGAAGGACATTGGCGGATAGTGCACAACAAAGTCGTGTACCAAGAGCTAGAACCCATTACTGACACGAAGCGTAAAAGGAGACTGGGGTTCTTTGGACAACTAATGAGAATGCCAGATTCGAGACTTCTGAAACAACTGGTACAAGGTACAATCTCAACTCCAAAAATACAGCAACAGGGTGCAGATGCATCAGAGAAATAAGAGAGGATCTGAAAGAAATTGGGCTTACACCAGAAGACACCGCAGACAAGATGAAATTAAACCAAAAAATCAAGAACACAAATCTCCGCTTCCCACTCACAAAGAAGAAATTCACAACACAACAACAAACAAAAAACAGTACCTACATACGTAGTAAAAACAACAAACAAATTACAGTACAGTACTTGGAACAAAAAATTACAAATTAAAAAAAAATTACTTAAATGAATGATTTGAAATGAAATTCTAGACTTAGCTGCACTGCCCCTCCATTTATTGATCCACAAAATGTCCATTGGAGTTGAGGTCGGGTTTTGCTCGATATATTGAAGGGCGATGTCGAAAGCGTTCTTGGCATCGGTGTGTGAAATCCAGGTAGGTGGCTCGTCTTCCTCGCCATCTGAGTCCACGTTCACAGTTTCCTCACCATCGTTTTCCATAAAAGCGGCAACAATATGGTCGTCATTGAGATCTTCATAGGATTCACAGTCTTTGTCATATTCGGTACACCACTTTTCAACTTCATTGACTGAAACTTTCACCTCTAGAGTTTGTAGATCTTTAACGATTGCCTGTGTGTCGTTTTTCCCATCTTCAGTCTGCTCAATTTCAGTCAAAACTTCTGGCCAAAGCTTACGCCATGATTTCCGAAGTGTGTCAGGTTTCAATTCATTTCATAACGCAGCGATTGTGTAGATAGCATCTTTGATGTTTAGGGATTTCATAGCCTCAAATATGTTACAACCTTCTTCAGATTTTTCTAAGATTGAGCTGATGTACTTTCTGCGATATTGCCTTTTTAACCATTCGATCAATCCCTGATCCATTGGTTGGATCAGTGAAGTCATATTTGGAGGCAGAAAGATAGCTTTTATGGCTCCTTTCACTAAATTTTCTTCAGATGGATGTGATGGTGCATTATCCAACAGCATTAGAGCACGAATAGGCAGCTTCTTTAGTTTCAAGTCTTTTTCGACCGATGGGACTCATCGAAAAACCACAATTTGGAAAGGTTGCAGTCCATCCAAGCTAATTTTTTATTGCGGTAATAAACTGGCAAAGATGGGTTTATGTTTTTGAATGCCCTAGGTTTCTTGGATTTGCCAATAATGGACAGTGGAAGCTTGTGCGTACCATCTGCGTTGCTACAAGCAGTGACTGTTATCCTATCTTTTATAAGTTTCGTTTCTGCTACGGATTCATTTGAAGCTGCGAGTGTTTTCAATGGCAACATTTTAAAGTTTAGCCCTGTCTCGTCGGTGTTATAAACTTGGCAAGGCTTGGCGTTTTCTTTTACAATTTCTTGGAACTTTGCAGAAAATTCCTTAGCAGCCTCGACATTAGCAGATAGTTTTTCACCTGAAATTGATACAAACCGGACACTATGACGGGTTTTCCAGCGATCAATCCAGGCCTCACTAGCTGCGAACTCACTTTCGGCTTCCAGTTTCTTGTCCAAAACCATTGCCTTTTCTTTGAATGTTGGCCCAGATATTGGGGTTCTTTTCCCCCTTTCTTGACAGAACCACATCCACAATGCGCTATCGAGGAGTTCAAGTTTAGCCTTTTTTAGTGTTTTGCGATTCTTGACCAAGAGCGTTTTCACCATCAATTGTAGTTGTATATGTTTCAATGTATTTCCGTTTTTTTCTCCAATCCTTAATTGTTGTAACGCCTACATTGAGTTCCTTTGAAATTTTTTAGAGCGATTCTCCTTTGAGTAATGCGTTGAAGAACAGTGTTTTAAAATAAACAAAGCATAAAACTGCACAGTACATACATACAGTTGAAACACACGATGGCACAACACTAAAGCAGGCAGCGACAACAAACCGTAAATAATGATGCGACAAGTCGGCACAAGCTTGCCAGCTCGAGCATGGTCGGATTAACCGGAGCGTCGGACCAACCGAGGGCGGATTAGAGGGGTACTGTATGTAGTTATTAAAGAAGAAGTGTCGTTATTTTTCAATATTTTTATAATTCAATTTTTAATTTTTTTGACACATATTTTCGAAAACAGAACCCATACTATGATTTGACTTTTATTTATTTAAGTATTAAAAAAAAAGTGTAAATATTCTAAAAAATAAAGTCAGGATTTGAAAGAAACTGATTGAGGTAAAGGGCACTCTGCCTTAAATTTGAATGATTAAGTTTGTAGCAGAAATACGCCCTGTTAATATAGAGGCGCCCTGCTAGTATCCTCTGTGGTCTAGTGGTACTCTAGTGGTACTGCTAGTGGTACTTGCGCCGAATCAACCCCACCTTGGACCAACTCACCCCATTGGCTCACATCACTACCCTCGCCGAACAACAAACAAATTAGACAACTTTCTTTGGACAACTAATGAGAATGCCAGATTCGAGACTTCTCACCCTCTCACCACAGAACTCCTTAATATTACCAGCTACCCCGCCCCAGAAAATCAGACTTCTACTCTTACTCCCAGTGACATCAGCCTAGAGAGACTAACTGGCATTGTGTGTGTGTATCAGTCCTTATAGCCCTAAACTTAAGTTGTGTAATATAGTGGATAAAAACGTGTTCGCAGTAAATTGGAACCAAGTTCTTTCATACCTACCACATTACAACTTCCATTTTTTTTTTTAATTCGAAGTGGAGAATAATTTGAAACATATTTCTTTAAATTTGTAAATCGGTTATTTTAAAGTGTTATTTGTTTTATAATCTATAAACTAAATAGCATAAACATTTGCATTTTTTAATCATCGACCAATATTAGCCAATGTACAATACGTGTCTCGGAAATGACTAAACTAAATATTCAATTAATTAATTGAGTTATGAAATATTATCTCCTACTTTGGACCCGTCTCCAACAAATTATCATTTTTAAAACATTGAAACATTTCCGATAGAAAGTTTTTAATGATTCGATGCGCTTTCGATGAATTTGAATAGTCCAGAATTCGAACTTATTTTATATAGGAAGGGAAACCGCAATTAATTTTAATTAATAACTAATATCCTATATAACTACTAAATGATAAAATTTGAAAGTATTTTGGAAAATAAAAAGGAAGTTTAGCGCAACACCAATATTAAAACAACGAATTTGTGTGGGAATTTATTCTAGTTCACTTATAAATGGTTAATTAATAATAAATACAAGATACACATTTATACATAAAATGAAATTAAATCTAAAGAAAATTGTACAATACCAGCGTACATAAACCCATAACGAATTACATACACCAAGTATAATTTAATGCTTATTCGCCCCTCTCCGTTTAGATTTTTACAATCTGATTCCGCGATTCGTAGCGGCTACATAGCTAAGCAACTCCTCGGAATCCTCGCAAACAATTGGCTTTTCATGGTAGCAAGCCACATCGTGCCATGCAATGCCGTCATTGTAAACGTTGTTAAGAATAGACAAGCAGGATTCCGTTGTTCCGTTAATATCGAACTCGGCGTTATCGGGTTGACGTTGTTTCTTGTGGCCGGTGGACGACCAAGGGTTGTAGTTCCAGCCGTTTGGAGCTCGGTTGGTTGGTGCCGTTTTCTCCCTGTTCGCGGACCAGAACCACCCATAAAGAGATTTAGGTTCCAAATCTTGACGGTTTTCGCAACCTTTGAAATCGCACAACCTTCCAGATGTCCAAATATAAGGAACATCATCTAAAATCAAAAGAACATAATAATTTTCTATACTTTATATTATTGCATAACGTGGTTGGGTAACGGTTGCTATTTTATTTTTAGAAATAAATTGCGTATTGTATGCAAATTAATGTTGAAATAATTAGTTTTGCAACTTACTCTGTTGGATGAGTCGGAAAATCATGTTGTTCTCCTCCTGGGTTTCGATTGACACGAGATCCATGCAGTATTCTCTGCAGATGTTCCTACCGTCTAACCAATCCACCTTCCTTCCGGCCAATTCAGGAACATGTCCGCTGAAGAAATAGTTGTGTCCTCTGTAGAAGAATTGTTTTGGTCCTAAACATAGAAAACCGAATAAATACAATAATTTCAAACATCTTAATTATGATTTTACTTTCTTGTTTGGTTTTTGTCAGGTACAGAGGCAAAATACCAATACCCATAAATCAAAAAGTTAATAAGTAAGTTAATAAGTTAGTTAATTAAGTTAATAAATTAAAAGTCTAGTAATACTGAGTCAGTCAAACGTCTAGTATCATTAAAATAGTTAAAAGACTAGCATTAATTAGTTTGGTCTAAGTCTAGTATAGTCTTGTCTGACTTGAATTTGATAATTTAGATTAGTTATTTCTGGCTATATATTTGTCTAGTTTTATAATCTTTAAATTTACATTATTAAATCCAGATTTAGCATTATTTGTGCTAATATTGAATGTATTTAGCTTGACCTGATTTTGATAACTTTCAACATTCTAAAATTATTCAACAACTTGAACTGCGATAAACTTTTCCTTTTCGCATCTCTAGAATTAAATAAAATTTTGTCGGAGAAAACAGCGAAAAAATAATTTAAAAATAGGTGCAATTGGGCTATTGTTGCATCCACACCTTAATATTTCTTCCGGCCTTGTTTCAAACAATTCTATACAAAATCGCGATGATTATTTTAAGAATCCCATTATTACCCATTTAAGAATCCCCTTGGGCCACAAATTTCCTATTATTTCTCCTTGCGTAATCCTCGCAACAATTTCTATAACGAACGGAGATATTTGGTCACGGCCGAACAGTACTAATTCCATTAATACAATGTAATTACAAGTATGATTTATATTAATTATTAAAAAATCACCTGAAATCCAAATTTAGGTTTTAGTTCTGTATATTGATTGTGTCACGTTTTCTTTAATTGCCGGTTGGAGAACAAATGTGTGTTTCGAAATTTTTATTATTTCGGGTTTAAATGTCGACGGATAAATAAACGGCGCGTAATGCAGGGATTGTGTAATTGTTGCTGTTTTTAAAATTCGTGCCGTTTGTTTAAAGTGTAGCGGATTAAAATCGGTCGAAATGCGAGTCTCGTCGTGATACGAGAATTGCTACAATTGCTTAAAATGAAAGTTTAAGAGGTCAAAAAATAACTTAAACGATAATTGTTACATTATTTCATAAAATTTATAAAAGCATATACATATTTACATTAATTTCTGTTATATGAACAAATCTATAAATGCATAAAATATATAACAAAATTATGTCAAATACAATACACAGGAAACATTTACATGAATGTAACAAATTTAAAGAATATGTAGTATGTAAAGTAATGTTAGTTTAGTGTATATCATTTTAGAATACGATAGGTCAGATTTATTATTTTAAAACTAATATATTCAATTTTTTAAACGAAAATCAAAGCGCAGTTATGTACTTGGGTGTGTCAGAACTCCATCGACAAACTTTCAGGGTTGATTCTATGATCCAAAATACGCAATAAACTCTTAAGACATATAGGGTCACAAATGCTTAATTTGCGAGATACTCGACTAAAAAACGGAAAAACAGTTCCGTTAAAGAAAAACGGACAAAAATACACAAAACATTATGTTTATGAAGCGATTAATTTGTAAAAAAAATAATCGGTGTTTCTTTCCCCTTGCGATAAAACTTAAAAAATATCAATTTGTCATTGCTTTACGAAAACCATATGTCCACTTTTAGTTTCTTTATACTTTAAATCTACCCAATAGTGTTTTAAAAATGTTTTTAGTTTATGGTGCTACTAACGGCAATGGCCGAGCAGCTGCAAGGATTTATAGAGAACGTTTTCAGAATAGGCAGCAGCCTCATCATACGACTTTTGCAGCAATTCATAGACGTCTTCTAGAACGTGGAAAATTTGAGAGTTCTATTACAGACGTGATACCGCGGTTCTTACTGTGGCATTAGAGGACAATGTCTTGGATGCTGTTGCCAATAATCAGAGAATTAGTGCTCGAACTATAGCACACGAACTTGGAATCAGTGCTTCAACCAGTGCTTCAACAGGGGAGTTAGAATTCAGAAAGTCCAGACACTGAATTATTCTGACTGCTCCACGATCAGTTTTGTAGGTGGTTCTTGAGCAGCACACAACAGAATGAACGGTTTCCAGAGTTGATACTTTTTACGGATGAGGCTATAGGTATAGGCTATAGGTATATAGGCTATAGGTTCATTAGTGTTGTCGAATCGCTTAACGGGAGTTCACATACATTTTCTGGAAAATGACTTCCCCAATAGATTAGGCTCGGTCGATGTAGAACTGAGACATGAAATGTGGTTTATGCATGACGGTGCTCCAGCACATTTTAGTATCAATTTTGTAGGGGACGGAGGGGGACGAGTTTTGATGGCCTAGTAGTCAGTACTATTTTAACTATTGCTATTTCCAACTGAGTCCTATTTTAACCTTGAAAATAGTGCAGCAATGTTTTTAACGATATTAACGATTAGGTTAAAAATAGACAATAATCTAAAATGATCGTTTATCGTTCCAATAAGCAAATTTTTAATAGTATGTCCAGTCCAGGAAATTTCTAGGAAAACGATGTAGTTCCTGAAAAATCTTCCGATCCGTTTGCGACGAAAAAGAATTGTCAAACTCATTGTCAGATAAAGAAATTAGGGAAAAATTAAATTCTAACGAATTATCGTTAGAAAAACCGAAAAGAAAGTCCGCTGTATGGGCAAAAGGGGATGGGATGGGATAAATGGGATGAGGTAGATTGATATTAATATTGATTTTTGTCTTCAAAGATATATCTTTGCTAGTAAATAATGACATCATGTTGTTAAGCGCTGTTCTCGCTTAATCAATTCTTTATCTTATTTCTATAGACTGGTCCCATTGAGACTTTACTAATGATCCAAGATAGCAATGTTTCTCAACCTGCTGTGCTGGTTCGGTGCTAAGTAGCAGCTGTTCTGCTTGTTGTTATCGTTTACTGATAACCATCCATTCGATTTTTGAAACATTGAGCTTCAAACTGTACTCTTTGCTGATGGCTTGGATCTTTCTCAGTAGATGTTGAAATTCTTCGATACTGCTGGCACAGTTTACCATTTAGTTTTATGTCCACAACAGCGTCGTATAATGCTACCCTGAAGATTTTCTCTGTATATATGTTGAACAGGAGGGGAGATAGTATACATCCCTGACGTATACCTTTCTTTATTTCGACCTGTTCAGTAGAAGTTACCTAATTTCACACACGCAGTTTGTCCCCAGTAGAGGTTGGCCTTCATTCTTATATCTTTGCTGTCGAGACCTACCTTTTTTTAGTATGGATATGAGAAGTTCGTGGCACTATCGAAGGCCTTTGAAAAGTCAATGAAACAGATGTAGACATCTTTTTTTGTGTCTCTGCAGCGTTGGATCAAAACTTGCAAGGCAAATATGGCGTCTCTCGTGCCATGTGCATTACGAAAACCGAATTGCGAATCATCAACCTCAGAGTCACATTTTGCGTAGATTCTGTTCTGTATCACTTTTGTAAAAATCTTAATTAAGAGATTAATTAAGCTTATTAGTCGATGTTGGTTCCATGTTTTTGCATTTGGTTTCTTTGGTACGGCGATAAATGTCCAGTGCATCCAATCATCAGGTATTACGCCTGTGTCGTAGATTTCATTGAATAGCTTCGTTAGCATCTTGAGAAAGCTCGGAATTGTCTCGCACATAATTTTAAGGATCTCAATGTGAATACTATCTGGACCTGGAGTTTTATTATTTTTCATGGACATAATGGTTCTCTCAATTTCGCTCTTCATTATTTTTAGCCCAGCTGTGATCTCGTCAGGGTAATAATTGTCGGGTCACGCATCATTAAACAGCCCTTCGATGTATTGTTTCCTGATACCTAGTAGGCTGTAGTACTTCTGTTTTAAATATTCTATTCTTATTCAGAAGGCTGGTTAATTGGCGATTAAGTTTTTTTTTTATTTTCTTATGCATATTGTAATAATAGTACATCTTCTCGTATTCTTCAATTTCATTGCACTTTTCAGACAGGTATGCTTCTTTGGCCTCCCTTATCTTGTGCTTGATGAGTTTATGCGCCTAAAGGTATTTCTGTTGATATTTACCTGTATGAGTTCTCCTTTCCTCCATCAATTCTAGAATTTCGTCGGTCATCCATTCTTTTCTAAAAAAACGTTTTCCTTAACCTATTACTATGGGACTAATGAATACTAATTAACTATCATTAGTTAAACCTTTGATTAAAAAAAACGTAAAAAAAAACTTACTCGCCAATTAACCAGCCTTCTGAATAAGAATAGAATATTTAAAACAGAAGTACTACAGCCTACTAGCTATCTAGAAACAATACATCGAAGGGCTGTTTAATGATGCGCGACCCGACAATCATAACCCAGACGAGATTACAGCTGGGCTAACAATCATGAAGAGCGAAATTGAGAGAATTATGTCCATGAAAAATAATAAAACTGCAGGTCCAATTTTTCGTTTAAAAATAGTTAAATTAAACGTAAATAATTTTAACAAATAGGATGGTTGCGACCGTTACTAATTGGTAATCCATATTTACACCGAATTGATAAATTCACAATGTTGTCATTCATGGTGAATTTATCAATTCAGTGCAATTTTAACGAAAGATAAAAAAATGTTTTAATAAAATTTATAAAAAATTAAACCTGGTTGAACTTAATATGACATTTGTTCTACCCATAGTCTAGCCATTTTTTTGTTAAATTTGGTCCAATGAGGATAGCGGGTTAGTAAAAATATTGCGGGCCATGTGGAATATTGTATTTTACCCACATTTTTCACTTTATAGGCCCAGAAAACTAGGTGTCAATTGGCGTTAATTAATTACACATTTGTCTTCTGGTACAAAAGCGGCCGGCACTCGCTCCAGGGATCGAGCCCGGGACCTCCAGATTCTTTAGTTGACGCTCTAACTCTGTAAACTACGAGGCCGACTAGTCTAGCCATACTTAAGGTTACCTATATTTCAACATGTTTCTATTGATAAATTTTATAATCTTATTTTTTAATCTCATTTTCGATTCAGAAATTTGGAAATTTGGTTGTCTGAATTTCAAACTTCCTAGTCTGAAATTGTATTATAATAACTACCCATATTAAAATATCAGTTGCAACACTATTTTTTATATTTAATATTTAAAGTGCCTGTCACTGGTTGGAAAGCACTGGATTAGTAAATTCTTTTAAATAAAAATGATGTTTTTTATTCAAAGATATCGAAACATACTAATTTACAACAGAACGTTCTTCACATCGTTTATTTTTTTATTTACTATTAGCCTGAATGGATTGCCTCATTAAGGCTACTAACCCATGACCCACTACTCAATCGATATTAATAATCTAAAGGGTGACAAATTAAGAGTGTCCTATTTTTTGCTTAATAAAAACAAAAAGAAGTAATGACTTATTGGCCATAATTTTAACTGTTTAATATTGAGTGAAGCTTCAACTTTTTTTGAAAATGGAGTATTGGCCGATTGAACAATGCATTGATTGTGTAGAGCATTTTATTAGAGCGAAATACATTATTAAAATCAGAGTTGTTTTCGACAACAGTTTTACAACAATTATCCAGCACCGCCAAATCGCAGTTGCCAGATGGGTCGAACAATATTTTCGAACAGGTTCTCTTAATGATACTAAACTTGCAGAGAGAAAAAAACTGCTAGAAAAGAGGTGAATACTGCTAGATCAGAAGTGACGAAGCACAGATTCATTTGTATGGGTAGAGGAACAAGCAAAATTTACGTTACTTGTCTGACGAAAACCCTCCAGTTATATGCGAAAAAGAGCTGCATTTTCAAAAGGTAACTGTAAGGTATGGAATATGCTTAGCTGGTGTATTTTTTAAGATGAAATGGGACACGCAGTAGTTGTCAACAGCGAAAGTAATGTGAAGATGCTACAAACGTTTTTAATGGAATGCCATCGCTCAACTCCGATTACCAATGAACGCTATTTGGTATCAGCAAGATGGTACCAGGCCTCATGTATCCAACATGTCTATGGGAGCCTTCTGAGAGTTCTTTCCTGGTCGTCTGATTTCCCAGCGTTTGTCCCATTCAGTTGCGGCCTCATCGCTCTCCGGATTTGTCGGCTTTGGATTATTTCTTATGGGGTTTATGTTACATCTACAACTCATCAGAACCGACCTGAAACCCTAGAAGACTTAAAACCAAACATTCGACAAGCTATTGGTGAGATTTCGCCAGAAATGTGCCTGCGTGCAATGCGTTCATTGTTGCATCGATCTCACAATGTTTAAAATAACTGTCAGTCATACATCGAAGCAAACGGAGGTAATCTAATCGATGTACCTAGTTTTTAAGTATTAATGGTTAATTTAGGATTAAGCACTTAACTTATTATTAAACTTTAGATTTTACTCTACAATGTTCAACAAAAAATTTGGTGTCTAACTTATTTCGTTTTCTGATACCTGCAATTTAATTGGATACCCTGTAGATTAAAACAATCTTAAATTACATCTTGAATTATTATTAATTGCTATTTTTTTATTATCGCAACTAGTTTATAAATGAAATAAATAGTTTGATTTAGGGCTCTGACCCTACAAAAATTTATATGATTTAATTTGTTCAATTTTCTCAAATTCTCTATATTTTCTGTTAAACCTTGTTTTTTGCTTATTTAGATGCTTATTATTTATTAATATAATAATCAAATTTTTTATTTTGTAAAATATGAAATGAAAAAGTTTTTATTTCTCACAAGATTTCTCAAATTATTTATTATTTTAATTTTAATATTATTCAATTAATATTAACAAAACTTTAATTTCCATTTCGAAAGTTTTCCATTTTTTTTTTATTCCATAAAAATACTTGTTAAAATAACTATCATCTATATTAGTCATTTTTTTTTGTTATTGTGATTTGTTAATGTGAATTTATTAAAAGACTTCTATAACATTAGTATATATTTGCCTGACTAGTTTCGCTGACTTTATGTGGCTTACTTGAAACAGAACAAAATAAATAATACTCATAACGTTTTAATCTAATAACTTTCACGTTATTTGTTTTATTTTATTTCTTTAACGGAACTGCTAATATTTATTTTCTCTAAGAATTATTCAGATTAATTCAGATCATATTTACACAGTTACTTATAATATTCTCGCAAATAAATTGTTTTTATGACAAAATTATAATGTAATTTTGTAAAAAAAATGTATCTCACAACTTTCTCGTTATTTGATTTATTTTCCTTCTTTGACGGAACTATAAATATCTGTTTTGTCCAAGAATTGTTTTCTTTAATTCAGATCATATTTTCACTGTTAATTTATATACTATTCTCGCAAATAAACTGTTTTTGTGAGAAAATTATAAAGTAATTTCCAAAAATTAATTTGAGTATGTTTAAGTAGTAGGTAGTTTAACGTGTTTTAAAATCATTGCTAAACTAAATAAATAAAAAAAAAATTGATTTCAAATATTTTAAATCAGAAAAACAAAGATTTTTTCTTTTAAATTGATAATAATTAATCTTTTAATATTAATAAATAATTAATAAATAAAAAATATTAATTAATAAATCATAGGAAATTAATTTTATAACGTATACACAAACAAGCTTTTATTTAGTGAAATTTATTGAAATCTCTTGCGCAAAATTATTAAAAAAGTAAGAATATTAAAAACCTAGTTTTATTCATTTTTTAAATAGCTATCACACTATAAATCATATAAAACGCAAACTAATATTTGTGTCCTGAATATTTGAACTTAAATTTAAAAAAATTATATAAACTCCGAATAGACAAAATACTTAAGAAAAGTTTTATATCATTTTAATGTTAATAAATCAGCAATCAGGTAATCAGCAAAAATTTTATATCATTTACAAATATTTCTGCAAATACCACCAAAAAGTTTACATTTGTAAAATTCATCGACAATTTCCAAAACTTAAGTCATAAAAGTCAGTTCCATGAAGTCAATACGTTTCTATCCCATTTATAAGTGAACTCGTTTTCTCGAATCTGTGACTCGACAATTTAAAATTATAAATTCTAGTCAAAATTCCTAGACAAATTGCGAAAAAGAAGTTAAACATATACAGGGTGTTTGCGGTCTTGTGAACAGCATGTGGATTTTAGACACCCGAAATATGACTAGTATGACTGTTATTTATGCCGTTATGTGTAAACGTTGCTTTATCAGTCGCCAATACAATGGAAGAAAAGTTTGAAATTTCAGCATGTTTTTGTAGAAACCATCGGCAATATTGTAAACGTAGACGATTATCTCCAAGTCGTATTCGCTCCGAGCGCAACAGCACTAGCGACAAAGGTGACACTTTTAAGAACTTCACGTATAGTTATATTGACATGTATTTTGTAATATATTGACATTTTGCTCGTCAGAAGTCTTCGATTCAATAGTGTCCTTGTTAATAAAATCAATCAGTGCATACATATGTTTACATTTTCTGCATGCTTGAGAAACGCATGTGCCTTGCACTTTGAATAACGTATCGTTTATCATTCAACTAAGAAAATAGTAGATTATAATTAAAGCTTCATAATATCACATTAGTTATTTAATAAATAATCTCAACTTACTTGCAATTGTACTTTATGTGGAGCTTCAGTAACATTAGTTTGCCGAAAAACCTTACATTTAAATGTAGTTTCTTGATTTTTAATTCTACACTCTTCAACATCAACAACCTTAATTTCACTTAGTTTTACACCATTCACAATTTTTTGTTTATTTTTAAAAATTTTCAAAGCCAGTTTTAATAATTTCATCCATTATGAATTTAATTTATAATTATTATTCCGGTAGTATCTTATTACAGAATTGACGTATTACAAAACCTATACATAACCTATATTTTTTTGCTGTCAAATAACGTATATTATATTATTTTTTTTGTTTTTGCCTGTTGTTTTTATACACGATGTTGTCTTTTTGGCCACGGGTGACGCTAAGCGCGGTTGTGCACGGAGCGAATAGCACTTTTATTATTATTTCCATTTGCAAAGGGAAATAATAAAAGTGCAAAAGTCCCCATTTGAAAAGGGAAATAATAATAAAATTCAACTCTTTTACAATAAATAATATATTCTGAATATTAAAGTAATTTCTTGCTAACTAAACAATGATTTGACCATATATGAGGAGAAAAATGTATAAATTATTCTGTCCTGGATATTCGAGTTAAAAAATAATTTGCAAAAAGTTTATAACACGCGGAAGCCACACATAAACAAATTTCTTTGAAAATATTGTTTGTTTAGAAAGTAGTAAGTTTTTTTTTAATAATATGTCTACATCTTAAATGTCACAAGTTTGTTTTATTGCGTATTCTCTGTGGACCATTCATAGACAATTAAAACCTGCATCCATTAGTTATGCAATTAGTAGTTCGCTAATTCCTTCCAATTAGCAATCAAATAAAATTTTATTACGAATTGTATTAATAAGCAAAGAAGTGAAAATATTTTATAATGTAGTTACATTTTACACAGGATTGATAAATTGACTATGTTTTAACCACACTTATAATATGTAAGAATATTATAAAACTTGTTATTCACAGTTATATAAATTAAGACACTTATCACGACTCGAGTTTCGACTGTTAAAGGTCATTTTCAGTCAAGTCATTTTCAAGACTTGAAAATAACCTTTAACAGTCGAAACTTGAGTCGTGATAAGGGTCTAAATTTATAAAACTGCGAAAAAAAAGTTATATAATATTTTTACATATTATAAGTGTGTTTAAAACATAGTGAATTTATCAATTCAGTGTAAGTTTGGATTACAACGCAGAGCCGGATTACCCATAAGGCAGTGTAGGCAACTATCTATGGAAGCCCCGCATAGGGTAGGGGTTCCGCAGCGGGTAGGCATTAAGAAAAAAATTTGAAAATGTTTCATCGAGTGAAGATTTATATCCTCAATGACATCATTATTGTCTTGTTTTTATATTACATTGGCATATTTCAAATTATTATAGAATCATATCCGATTTTTTCGCGGCGATTTTAACGCTGGCTAGTGACACGACGCGTCGTGCGCATCAACACGCATCTTAAAAAATCGAGAAACATTTTTTTTGCATTATGGCGTTATTTGACATGATGCCAGCTTTTTGGGAGTTTTGCCCACTGTGCGACGGTAGGACAAGAATAGCTATTTTAATCTTCGTTCATAAATGACTCAGAACCGCTTAAATCCTTTGGTGATAATGGTTATTGAAAATGATATATTGGAAAAGGTTAACTTTCAATAAGTTTTAAACGATATATCTAAAAAGGTTACAAGAGTTAGTATTTAAACATATTGTACTATTTTCGTTTTAAAAACACCAATCACCAGAAATTGTATTGTATTTTATTGTATTTAATTAAAAAAAAATCGCAAATTTTCGTTTCATTTGCTTTATTGTTTAGGGTGGTGACATACCTTAGTAATATAGTAAAAAAAATAGCGTAATTATGAATATTTATAAATACGTATTGTGGTAGAAAAAAAATGTATTTCAGGAAGTTAGCAAAGGGTAAAGGAGCCCCGAGATTTGCATTGCCTAGGGGCCCGACATGTTTAATCCGACCCTGTTACCACATAGTAACGGTCGTAACCATACTACTCATATTTACATTTTAATATATTCTATTATGTTTATTACATTTTTGCTGCATCAGTAACTAAGTTAGCTTATTAATTAGCAAATTCTAATTTCAAAAATAATTCATTTTAATAATCAAGATTTTCTCACTGTCAGATGCAAATATAAAAATCTGTAGATGTTTCTTATAACATACACAGTTTCAAATATTTAGTTCATATTTAATTAAGTTTAGACATTTAAGAAATATTTAAGAATAGTTTAGAATAATATTTCGATAATTTATATTGATTACATATGTACTTCTTCAACAAAAACTTATAAATGAATTATGTAATTCTTTGGGAATTTAAATTAGTATAAAATGGTTGTTTTTAGACCTGATCTAAAGATATCATTTTCTTTTATTTTTAGCAATTTTTTTAAATTCCGGATTCTTGAGCTATTGAATCATCGATATTTGATTGAGTTGTAGACATATCGCATGTATTTTTACGCGTCGAGTTTCTAAATCTGTGGATAATTCCCAGTAGAAATTTTCGGTCGCCAAGAAAGTTTTTGTTGTGAATTTATAATTCGTTGAGAATTTTGAACGTTGACATTTAATTGAAACCGGATTTTCGGAATATCTTTTCGAAGCGTTTCAATATTTTAAAATAAAATTTCCGGTCATCATTTATTATTACTCATAATTTTATTATCTCAAACAAATGTATTGTTTTGGTCTATCTAGTATTATCTGCCTTCTCCTGTCTGCTTAGTATTGTCTATCTAGTTTTCTCTGTCTAATGTTGTCGGTCTCATCCTGTCTAGTTTTGTTGGTTTAATCTTCTCTATCTAGTTTTGTCTGTCCAATTTTGTTTGTTTAATCCTCCCTTTTTACTCCTATAGTTTAGTCCTTTATTTTAGTCTCTGTTTAGACTTTACTAATTGTATACATTTTTATATTTATTTATTGATAAGTTAAGTTATGTTGCTCTATTGTTATCCAAACTCTAGATAAGTTTGAATATAAGTACCTATTATTTATAAATACAACATATGAGACTTGATAGATTAAACGATAATTTCAGCATTAAAACTTTTCAAGTAGATCTAATTTTGCCCGAAATTTGTCCAAACTTATTTCAGGCGTATTTTAGACTAGTTAAGATGTACTCGTTAAAAACAATGTTATTTATCTAGTACTCGTTTAGTGCCACGAAAGTGGACTGGGGCTAGTAATTACATGCATTTATCTGTTCAATATGACAGACAATGGAATCCGGACCAGAAAAAGAGTTGGTGATCGTCCAAAGATGGAAAACGCTCTCCACATGTGGTTCATGTAACAGCGTTCTAAACACACTCCTATATATATATATATATATATATATATATATATATATATATATATATATATATATATATATATATATATATATAGCAAGAGAAGTAGTTGTTTCAACATGAGATTTGTTTGTAGTCTTTATAAGACTTAATATTATAGAGCTACGAACAGGTTGAATTTATTTATATATTCAGGCTAATTTCGCATTTAATAAGTTTATCGTTAAGACGTATTTTAGATTTTTTGTAAGAATATGTCGGAGTTGTTATTAAAAAACTTCATTGCAAATATAAGTGAAATAGTAGAAATCTTCCTAGTAAAATGCTAATTACTTTGCTAAGAACAAAAGACTATAATTATTTGATTATTTTCGCAACAATCATAAATCGTCTGTTCTAGGCGATTTACAAATTGAATTATTAAAACACGTCCTTCGAAACCCATTACAATCTCAGATCTATGCCGTCCATTGTTCGCAACAATGAAACTGCATCACTCGTGATTCAGAAAAGAAGATATCTAAGATTTTTTTGTTTCATCGTTCAGTTTATTGTAATTCTCTACAAATTGAATTGTAATGAAATCAAGATTGTTTCTTCGTCTGGATTTCAAGCAAAATGTCCGATACTTTTGATGGCATTAATAGATTTCGTGTTGCCGTTCACGTCTTCTTCATTGTACAATTACGAATTTAATTACATGAATAGGATTCTATTGAAATGTTGTAATATTTTACATTATGATTATGCAACTAGTTTAATCCCTCTGTAATAGTCCTGGGCAAATATGTTTTCAATAAATATTCATTCTTTCTAATTATAATAAAGATTGCTTATTAATATTGATTAGAGAATTGCATATTGTTCAATGCTCTTGAACATGCATACCACGGTTTGCCTAACTAAATACAGTAGAGTCTCACTAATCCGGCACTGCAATAGTCCCCCACGTCCAACAATCCGGCACCTTCCGCCTGCGCTTGCGCTCCAGCATTAGTATAACCTGAAACTTAACACAATAGCACGTAGTTACCGCTTTCCGCATAGTCCAGTCTACCTTCCGCTGCGGTTTTCAATTAAAAAAGTGTCGTTAAAAATGTCTAGTAAACGTCAACATTACTTTAGCTTTAAAAGATAAAATGAATATTTTAAAGAAGAAAATATGTACAAATTGGCGATGTAAGACTAAAAACAGTTGGACGTATAATAAGAAAAAAAAAACAAAAGTTAGTTGATCACATGAAGACAATGGAATCCGGAACAGAAAAAGAGTTGGTGGTCGTCCAAAGATGGAAAACGCTCTCCACATGTGGTTCATGTAGGAGCGTTCTAAATACACTCCTATATCTGGAGACATTTTGAGATCAAAAGCAATCGAATTTTATCAAAAAAATTACCAAAAAGATGATTTTCGTGCCAGTGTTGGGTGGTTGGATAAATTTAAAAAGAGATTTGGTATGCGTTTATAACCGTATCAATATCAAGCGACAAATCTGCATTTATCCAGCGTTTTAGAGACAAAGTAGAGGAAGTGAGTCTTCTTCTGGACCAAATCTATAATGCACAAGAGAGTCGTCTGTTCTGGAGACTGTTGTGCAATAAAACATTCGTATCCTCTAAAGAAGCCAACGCACCAGGCCGTAAAGTGAGTAAAGATAGAAACACCTTTATGCCATGTTCACATGCTACTGGAACACACACATTGGATTTATTGGTGATTGGTAAAGCTTAAAATCCCAGAGCTTTTTAGAATATTTGTCTGTCCGTCTGTTACAAGGAACAAGTTGGGTCACTAGAGAAATATTTAGTCAATGGTTCCATAAAGTCCCAGAAGTGAAGAAATTTATGAAAAGATCTGATTTGCCTGAAAAAGCTTTACTCGTTCTTCTCAATGACTAGGTCACCCAAAAGAACCAGAACTTAGATCAAATGATGGGAAGATCCAAACCATGTTCCTACCAGCAAACTCCACACCTTTACTGCAGCCCATGGATCAAAATGTTATCCAGAAAGTAAAGTCCTTGTATAAAAATAAATTGCTGCTTCATATTATTTCTCAGGGTAGTAACATAAAGCAGCGTCTCATTAAATTGAACTTAAAAGATGCTATATTCCCCATCGCTCACGCATGGGGCTATGATTCACCTGACTTAATCCAATCATCGTGGAAAAAGCTATGGCTTACAATGAATGTTTTTTCACAAGATGCTTTATCAAAAGAATGGGATACTGAAGATAATCTACCTGTTGCCAATTGGTTGCAACGTTTATCAGAATGAGGATTCCATACAAGAGAAGAAGATTTAAATTCTTGGTTTAAAGGGACCGAAGAAACAGAGCAAATTATGACAGATGTAGAAATATGCGAAGAAGTACAAGAAAGAGAGAGCCTTGTAGAAATATTGGAGCTACCGACTACTACAATTGCTAAAAGAAAACCAGATACAGCATTTAATTGTTTCCCATGTAATATCATAGGCTGAAGAAAACGGCGTATCTGTTAAAGATATTATAATCCTTCGAAACTTCGAGAAAAAGTTTTTAAACAAAGACTAGAAGTTTCAAAAAAAACTTAATTAAGGATTATTTTAATACTATTTAGTTAATTGTAAATATGTCATTGTTATAAAAAAAGTGCAGACATGAATGTTATGTATTCTCTTTATAAAATGCCTTATTTTATTTATTATGAATTTTCTATACAATCCTGTGATCCGAACATTCCAATAATCCAGCAGTTCCAGTAATCCTAGTTTTTAATAGTGCCGGATTAGTGAGACTCTATTGTACTCCTTATTTAAGTCGACTGTTCATCGAATTATGTGTTATTTTCTAACCATTCTAACATTTTTTAACTTGTGAAAACAATTTGCTAATCATCGAACGGAGAAAATTTATACGGCTAATCTAATTTATCTGTTTAACCAAACTTGCTATTCAAGTAGATAATAAGTACCTTTAAATGTAGTACTATTTTGTTAATATATTTTCGGTACATTTAACACTTTGGAAGCGATCAATTTATTTTTTTTTTCTCTAGTGGCATTGGACCTCCCTTTAAATGTAGTAGAAGTAATATTTATTTTATTTTATTTATTTAACCAGTAAAATTTTGCATTAGCAAATTACATTATGCAATTACCCGTAAAATCCTACAGAGGTACACGCAGGTACCTGTTGTCAGGACTGGTAGATCTTTCAAACTACATGTAATTAACTTAAAATTAAGATTTTTGCACACTAATTTACCGAGCATCCCAGGCCAGAGTGACTGAACAGTCTTATCTATAACGTTCGCTGTATAGTAAATCCATTTATCCGGACTACACAATTTGCCTGACCCATTCCTTTAGTTTACCTTTCGTTGTTACATTATTGTTTAACGTTAATTCATTCGGCTCATTAAATAGCCGTATAGCCTTTATATAACTATTTGTATCCTTACTGTATTGTCTCTTTGTGGAATCTGTATTTTTTTTGTGTACCTTCTGTCTGATGCCAGATATTTATTTTTCATCATTTTCATGTCGTTTAAGTGAAATATTATGGATTCATATGCAAACTGTTGTCTTATGTTCAGAGGGTTGTCATGATTTATAAAATTGTTCTTACTAATTATTTTTAATAGCCTATTTTGTAAACTTTACACCCCACACTATATAAAAAAACCATAACTTGTAACACTGAAAAAACCCTCTAAATTTATAAAACAAGTATTTCATTTTATTTATCAAATTTTCTATGTGCTGTTTTCATTTCATGTTGCAGTCAAAGAATATTCCTAAATATTTGAAGCATTCAACTCTTTTTAGAATCGTTCCCTCTATTTGACAAGTAATGTGTTTTGGAAAGCTATCGATATAGTTTCCAATTGTCATGTAGACAGTTTTTTTCAATGTTTAAGGATAAACGGATTGACAAAAGGATAAAAATTAAGGATTCAATGCTAGCCAATCTGAGATTTTATCTAAGTAGGTAGTATCTTGATTTCAACATTACTCCAGGTATCATCGGTAGATATGACAGCTGTGTCATCCGCATATGATATTATTATGTCATTAGACATATTTTGTAATAGATCATTGACGTATAGTAACCATAGTATAGAGTCCCAAAAGTCTTGGAATCCCCTCTAGCCATGAATTTGAAGAATTTCTTAATTCACACACATAAAATTAAAGAAATTATCAAATGTCATTTTCAAGTAGCTGTAAGTGGTCTTCAGGTTATGTCGCATTGTTTTTAGTGTTAAGTTCAACAATTTCATTAGTTATAAATAAAACGCCTTCCCATAAATTTAGCACTGATTTATTTTATAGTATTCTGAATTATAAAATTAACAAGGATGAACAAACATTACAACAGATGTTGAATGTCCATATTCACGAATACACAAATTAATTCGCCGTTTTATGTTATTGAACACATTTTGTAATACTGCGTTGGCTATCTCTTCACATTTTCTTATTACATTGTTTCACAGATCTTCTAAAGTATGCACTGGTCTGCTGAATACTGAATTTTTTAAATATGGAAAAAGGAAACGTCCAGAGGAGTTAGATCACAAGAACGTGGTGGAAATCGGTCGTTGCTTATTAGCCTATCGTCGAAGAATTCATGAAGATAATTTAATGTTTCACGGGCAATGTGTGGTCCAGCAGAATCTTGTTTCAAGAAGCCATTTTGGAGTTCATCATTATAAAGTTCGATAATAAATTGTTGCAATATAGTGGCTTTTTAAGTGGCAGCGTTTAAATTATCATCGAAAAATATTGAACCGATAATTTTGCGTCTTGACATTGCTAACCACTCACCAACTTTGATTGGATGCAGTGGGGTCTCTCTAAGGAAATGTGGGTTGTCAACACTCCACATCCCCATGTTTTGGGAATTAATGTATCCGTTTAGATGAAACCAGGCTTCATTAGTGAAAAAAGTTAAATTTAACACTTCGTCGTTCATATTTTCATTGAACCACTGAGAGTAGGCCAGTCTTTTATTATAATCGAGTGGTAAAAGTTCTTGGTACATTTGCTACTTATATGCTTTCATGTGAAGATCTTAACGAATAATCCTGTGAGTTACTTTTCAACTGTTGAGCTAGTCTCCTATTTGAAGTGGTAGGTTATTAAGTGGTATATTGAAGTGGTAGTGGTAGGAATATTTGAAGTGGCAATACGAGGCCTTCCACCTCTTGATTTGTTGTTAATGTTACCAGTACTTCAAAAGCAATAAACTGATCGTAATACTTGCCTTCTTAACTGATTCCTATTAAATACAGCCATAGGAAAAGGTTGCCTAAATTCTTCAATACACGGGTCGATACTGTATTCCCATTCACCATTTTCCAAGCGTCTACCATTACGAAAATAACTTTCGACAATACAAGTTTTCTGCTCTTTTGTAAACATTTTTAAATTAAATAAATTAAGTAAGACCGGTAGAAATAACATAAAATGGCGATTTGTTTATTCGTGAAAATGGACAACACATTCAACATCTGTTGTAATATTTGTTCTTCTTTGTTAATTTAATAATTCACCACACTATAAAATAAATCATTGTTAAATTTATGAGAAGGCGTTTTATTTATAACCATATTAACTCATTAACTCGTTAATCAGTTAACCGTTAATTAACAAAGTTAACAAAATGCTTAATTGATTAACTTTAAAGTTAACTCAAGAAAATGTTAACGCTCTTGTTAACTTCCGTTAAACTGAACTTCCGTTAACTTTAGTCCGTTACATTGGTTGTTTGTTGAAATGTTGTCATTTTTTGTTTGAATTACGCGCCACGCTGTTGCTCAAAAAAGGAAAAATCCAGAGTCGAGAAACTACAGAGCCGAAAAAAATAAAGCTACCCTGTTGATTATTTGCTCCGTAAGATGTATTTACTTCTACAAGTTATTATAACCTGACTTTTTTAGCGTTTGCATCATTTTTAACCGACTTGGAGAACAGAAGTTGATTTATGACTGCAAACTGCGTTTGCCTAAAGTTTGTACAATAAAGGTTCACATGTCTAGTCTTAATTATCTTAAACGACATGTGAAAAGGACGCATGCATCCGAATTCTGTATATCGTGAAACAAATGTTCAAATGCACTATGTAAAACAAATACACTATGCTGTGTACAACATATTCTAATCGCAAAAAGTTGTACACGACTCTTAAGGAACTCGTCATACCAGGGAAACTGGCAAGACTTGTACGCATGACCATGGAAAAGTGTAAGGCAAAAGTGCGCATACAAGGACAACTAACTGAAGAACTCACGTACGCGCAGGGACTGAAGCAGGGAGATGGATTAGCACCGACCCTCTTCAACCTGGCGCTAGAACGGGTAGTCAGAAAATCCGGTATCGGCAGAAACAACTTACTCACTAACAAAACTGTTCAGCTAGCGGCATACGCCGATGACAAAAACATCATTAGCCGAACCAAAGCCGCAGAAAAAAAAGCGTACACCCTCCTGAAGGAAGCAGCCAGGGACATATATGGCTAAAAATTAACGTAACAAAGACTAAGGTGCTAACGCAATGAAGAACAACGGCAATGGAGATAACAACACAAGACAACTTAGACCAAGTCAGCAGTTTTCACTATCTAGGGGTGACCCAAAAAAAAAACGGAAGCGAAGAAGCAGAAATAGAGCCAGAACCACAGCGGCAAACGGAGCATACTTCGCTCTCGCACAAATATTCCTATCAAAACACGTGCACAGAAACACAAAAATAAGGATGTACAAAACAATTGTCAGACCAATACCCACATATGGCTGCAAAACCTGAGACTTGACACACATCAGTGGCAACAAAATAGATATCTTTGAGTGGAAAGTATTGCGTAGAATACTCATACCAATTCAAGACGAAGAATAATAGAAGAAAAATAAAAAGCCTTTTTCTTCCATATTAGTTAGTCTTCCATAGTAGGTGCATAGGGTTGCTACTGTCGCTAGTAATAATTAGGTAAATCAATTATTCTCTCTACTTGTTTTTGTTTTATTACCAATGTATTTGATACCAATGTATCCCATCCCAAAAGGATGCTTAACAATTTACGATTAACTTTAACTTGCTTTAAATTTTCGAAATTTTAACGCTTTAACGATTAACGAAATTAACTTTTTATTAACGAGTTGACGATTAACGAATTTAAATTTTGGATTAACTGTGCCCACCTATGTTTATAAGTAATGAAATTGTTGAACTTAACACTAAAAACAATGCGACATAACCTCAAGACCACTGACAGCTACTTAAATTTGATAATTTGTTTAATTTTATGTGTGTGAATTAAGAAATGACCTACTTCTTCAAATTCATGGTAGGAGTGTATTCCAAGACTGTTAAAACTCACGTTATAAAAAATAATGGCCCTAATATTGTTCCTTGCTGGACACATGTCTCACCCTTAGTATGTGTGTAATCCTCCTGATACCCACAATTGTTTTTCCAATAAAATTTTATGATTCGCCGTGTCGAATGCTTTGGCAAGATCCAGGAATGTTATAGCTATTGGCTTACTTTTATCTAGTTTATTATAAATTATGTTTGATGTATGACTTAGTGCATCTTTTGTCTATTTTCATCTCTATTTTTAACAAATCCAAATTGATGTCAAATATGGTTTGCTTTTATAGTATTTCTATAGTCTTTCTAGTATTTTAGCAACATTAGAGATTAATGATATAAGTCTATAATTTGATACGTAACTCTTATTTTTAGATTTATGTATAGGTAACACATCAGCGATTTTCACAGCTACTGGCCCATGTACCATTTTCAATACATAAGTTGATAATATCCACAATTGGTTTTGATATATTTTTCAACATTCTTTGACTTTTTCAACGTTCAGAGTTTTTACATTTATATTGTCAACTCCGCCGCTTTTCAATTACATATTGTTTATAATGTTTTCAATTTCCAAACTATTAGTCGGTGCCAGAAAAATAGATTTTGAATTCATAAATGGACTTTTAACATAAACATTTGTGGGTTTCCGTATCTTTTCGCTTATTTTTTTACCAATATTACAGAAGTAAGAATTGATTTCGTTAGCTATTCTAATGGGCTCATTAATTATATTTATATCACAATTGTAAACTTGTTTTATAGTGATCACCTCTTTTTGCTGCTTTACCCAAGTTTAGATTTGATTATTTCCCATAAATGTCTCGTATTTTTCTGACTCGTTCTCATTGGTTCGCTATGGAAATTTATTTTAGCTTGTCCATGACCTTGTTCAAAATCTTTGTAAAATTCTTATATTCTGTCCGAAGCCTATCGTTCTCTGGATCATATTGCCAGACCTTATATAATAATTCTTTCTTATTGCATGCTAATATTGTGGCCTTACTAATTCATTCCTTTCTTGGTTTTATTTTGTTTCGCTTATTACTCGTTTTCGCGTTAACAGTACCATGGCTTTCGCAGTTTTGTATATTATTAATAAGAGCATTAGTAACCTCCGTTGGATCATGCATACATAGTCAATATAGTGTCCCAGTTTACATCATTAGCTATGTTTTTTAATTTTATATAGTTTATT
This sequence comes from Phosphuga atrata, assembly GCA_944588485.1. Lineage (NCBI taxonomy): Eukaryota > Metazoa > Arthropoda > Insecta > Coleoptera > Silphidae > Phosphuga > Phosphuga atrata. Next base: position 43,183,991 of record OX155897.1, on the reverse strand, counting down.
GCTGTTTTGTAGCTTTATCTATGGCTATGAGTTTATAGGTATTATTACAAACGGAACACACCCTGAATATATAAATATATTCAGCCTTTCCGGAGCTCTATACGAATTATTGAGTCTTTTTAGGACTACCAAACAGGGTAATCCTAAAAAGACTCAATAATTGTTATAGAGATCCGGAAAGACTGAATATATTTATATATATATATATATATATATATATATATATATATATATATATATATATATATGTATATATATATTCTGGCTGTGTTCCGTTTATTTTAAGGTTGTATGATCTATAACGTAGGATGGTTTCACCAATTCTATCTTATAGGTATTAGTTTTAATTGTGTCAGTTTTAATAAATATTATATTATCTATGCATGTTCCAGAATTTATTGAATATTTTGAATCTGATGGTCTAGTTATACCCTGAAAACCTGGATGGAACCCTTTATCTAGTAAATTGCATAAGAATTCAATGCTCAAGTTATCGTGAGTCATTAAAATATTTTCTAATACGTTTAGTTAAAACATAATAATTATTTCAAACACTTTTAAATTTCGTAATTCTTGTGCCATTTATCCATCTTTTATGCGATTTTATTGTGATTATTTCTATTTTTCGAAAATGAAATAACATGTTTCAATTTGAATCGAGAGAGTGCGAAAAAAAGCGAGATTAGGAGAAGAAAAGGTGAGTTATGAAACGATTTGTTAATTTATATTGGGAGATAATTCATTAATCTTTTCTTTGAAAATATCAACGGTAATTATGTCCACACACGTATATATACAGGGTTATTAAAAAGTAATCGTAGAATAAAATGCTTGACATTTGTAAATTATGTGCTAATATTAAGTATTATTTCGCAAATTGCTGGTTTGTGTTATATTCACACACTTAACTATCCATTGTAGTTTATAATTTGTTACTGCATCTACTTTTATAAATTTGTTGCTTTATGGCGAAATACTAATTTAAGAATTTGTTTTTTTCGTGGTTGCAGATGTGATATTTCCAGACATGACTAGAGTTTGTAGAGATAGTAGTAATGTTCATAGTTTTTTTTTTAACTTTGAGGAGCGTTTCTAAATTGTGGCCCTAAAATGAAGGCTTGCTGTTGATTGTACTATTTTACACAAAGGTTGCAATATCTTAGCAGTTCTTTTAGTAACTTTTCTAGTGCAAATATGTATTTCATCTTCACTCCTCCTACTTTAAAAATAGCACTATCTTTAAAATTGCAGAATAAACTATATACCCTCGGTATTTGTAAGAATTTTTACAATTTTTAAACAAAAAATTACTTTTAATCAGAAAATTTAGTAATATTTCTAAGAAAAAAGATATTTTTAAATTAGTAGATTCAACATTTTGGTTTTGATCAAAATTTTGTAAAAACTGCTGAATTTTGAGATGATTTGTTCCCTGAATATGCAGGAAATCGCAATGATTTTAAATTAAATTTACTGAATGTAAAAAAAATGTTTCTTTAAATTTGTGATTTAAAGTTGAAACAGATAATTGAGACATGGTGACGACAATTGAAGTCAATTTTCAAAACCACTTTCAAAATAAACGAGCCGTTTAAAAAAATAAATATGCGTAACGTATGTGTAACCTATGCAATATTCCAGCATTTCTTATAAATTTAATTCAGAAACATCCCAAAATATGAACCATATATTGCGATATTTTCACATCAAATTTTATATAATACTAAATTCAAAAAACTGAAAATATCATATCTTAAATCGCATTCATTTCTATTCAAAATTTTGTGATTTAAAAATTTTTTCAGCCCAAATTTCTGGAATATTAAAAATAAATTTATTAATTTTGCAAACAATAATATTCAGAATATTGGCTTCATTTCAATTTTCTTGTCTTCTGGAAATTTCTAAAATCTGTGCTGAAATCTATTTCGGTCTGGCTTATTCCCCAGAAATAATTTCAGAAAAGATTTTCAAGATTTACAGTAGTATCTCAAAATTTGTAACTATAGCCCATTTTTTTAAGAAGGCAGTAAAGGGAAGATAGGGCTTATTTAACCTTGTTCTCTGATTGGTTTAAATCGAGGAGAAGTTCACACCGAACATATTTACTTCTCCATCTCAACCTTTTCTATACTCATCTCACTCTTTTCACATACATTTGCAGTCGCTGGCATAGAATTTGGTGATGCAATTAATTGAATATTATAATACTACGTATAATTTAAATATAATAGAACGTTAAAATATACTACGCTTATAAGTACTATATTATACAATAATGTTTTATTTTCAATTTTAAGATAACAAAAAAAATAACTCCAAGTATATTTTTTTCGTACGCCATGCATGTTGAGCTGTTAGTTGTCAATGGCTGCCATGTCAATTCACAATTGTCATCTGATATGTTTTTATGATTTAAATTTTTTTGCGTTTTTCTCCATTTATTTGTTTGCATTTTATTACTATTGTTGCCATTTGGTGTATTTAATCCGTATTTTTCAATACAAACAATAATAGTATTCGTTCTTTCTGGTTTTGTTGTTTTATCTCATTGAAGAAATTGTGCACCGTCGTGTAATTTAGATTTTAATGCTACCATGGCTGATAACGATGTGTCCAGTACCCAAAAGGTATAAAGAAAAATGCGAAGGGAAGACTTTTAAAAAGTGGACAAAAATTAATGGCCTACAACAGTAGGTCAACAGTTTGTCATCTTTAAGTGAAAATTGCGTTATTGTGATGGACAACGCTCCAACGTACCATTCCGTCAAAATGGAAAAAACACCGCTTGGAGGAAAGATGAGATAATAACATATCTTCGAAGCAAAGGAAAGGAAGTAGATGAACATTTATTAAAACCAACTTGATAATATTGTCGAAGATATGCATCTGCAATTTGTTGTAAATACTGGCTCGCCCAGTGAAATGGAATTAATAGATTCAGACTGATTTTTTTTAATAAATTTAAATATGTTTTAACTTTCAATAAATATGTTTTCGTTATGCTTTTTTAATAATAATAATAAGTAATTAAATTTCTATAATTTTCATAATAAGTTATTCAATAAAGATGTTCAATCAAACCATTAATAAAATACCAATTTTATATTCAAGTAACTATATTTGAATTTAGCACCAAATTTTGTAACTAGATTGAACATTTGTCAAAGTGTAAATCAGCTTTCTAGTTACTGCATTCTTAAAAAAATGGAACGTGACGGAACGACGTTCCGGCACCTTTTTTCATAAACGGAACGCGTTCCGGTACTTTTTTTAGTAGTATTAATTTTTTTAATTTCAAATGAAAAATATATTTAACATTTGCATGAATTTGCAAAAACATTTAATTTGTTAATTAATGGAGGATTTATCCTGCTTTTTGTGTCTTGTTTCTTTTTCCCTTTAAATAAAATAAACATCATGTGTTCTGTGTTGCCTATTCTTCATACCATACCATACTACTAAACTATAAACTTCAACAATAGTGCGAATGTGCAAGTCTGCGGAAGTTCGAATCCCACTCATGAATATTTCATTGCGAATTGCGCCAGTAACCAGTTAATCTGGGCCAGTAACGTTGTTGATTAGATTGTGTTATTGTGTACAACGCCAACGTTGTTTTGGGTAGTTTGTTGTAGTGGGTAGTTTGTTGTAGCGGTTTGTTGGTAGTTTGCTAGTTTCAATTTCCATTATAAATTATAAGGTATTTTAAGTATTTTTTAATGGATTAAATATAATGCATATTAATTTTTATTATTGCAGTAATATTTCGAAAAATCTACAACCAAAATAAATTTTATATTAAAAATTTTAAATGAGCAAAAAACGTAATCAACCTGCTTTGGACAGTTTCTTTGGAAAAATACTTAATATGAAACAAGGAGAAAATGTGAAAAAGTGCTGGAAACTAAGGAAAAACAAATGGATATTCCATTAACATCAATAGAAAATGTTCAAAAAGAAGCAGAATCCCCATTAATAAATTGGCCGAGTATTTGGACTGCAGATATGTGGTTCGAAAAGAAAGAAAAATATGCTTGGCTAAAATGCGATTCCGGAAAATTGGGATGTCTGAGTTGCTCGGCTATTCAAAATTTAGGACCTTTAAAGATGCAGGGAGTAAGCATCTCAAAAGAATGGAGAGGCACTCAGGTATCAGCTTATGGAAAGGATAAAACCGCACAACTAACTTCTTTACGAAAAAAAATGTACATACATTGTAAAAGTTTTTCACATACAACAGCTGAGCGAATCTTAAAAGAATCAGACAAGCAAAAGCTTGAAATTATAGTAGATAAGTTGAAAGATTCTGAAATTTGTAGCATTTTCATTTACATTTATTAAAACTTCAAGAAATGAATGGATCTACTATAGCTCACGGATTATGATATAGATTCAGTGCTACAGAAATAATTGATCATATTGGAATTCAAATGAAATCCAAAATTTGTCAACAAATAGTAAAAGTTCAGGGAAACTTATCTATTATCATAGATGAATCTACCACTTTAAGTAAAAAGTCTGGTCTTATTATTTATTTAAAATGCGAAACCGATAAAATGAAAGATCCTCATTTCTTATTTCTTGATTTAATTGAATTGCAGGATTAAACAGAGAAACTTTTAAAACCATAACAGAGGTTGTCTCTAAAATGTTTGGAAAAAAATGGTTTTGATGATAATTATTTAAAACACCATTTATTTTCATTTACAAGCGATGGGGCCAGTGTTATGTCAGGAAGAAAATCTGGAGTTGAACAAGACTTACACAGAAATATCCGAATCTAATTACATGGCATTGTCTAAACCATAGGCTCGAATTGTCGGTAGGAGATTCTATTTCTGAGGTTAATGGGCTTAATCATTTTCAAATATTTAGAGACAAGTTATACTCCTTATATAGTCAATCTCCGAAAAATCAAAGAGGAATTGAAACATGCGCAACTGCTCTCGGTGTAGAACTTAAACGTATTGGACGTATATTTAACGCCAGATGGATGGCCAGCTCCTTTAGGACTGTATCAGAAGTTTGGAAGAATTGGTCACCTTTCAACGGAACTAAAATGGAACAATCCATGTTCAATGGATTATATAAAAGAATATCATTGAAACAATTTATTCAAGATTTGGCCTTAATGTATGATGTTCTATTCGAGCTATCTATTCTTTCAGAAGCATTGCAAAAAAGAGAAACTTGAATAAATTGATTCCATGCACAATCACTTATTTAGAATATTTAAAAGAACCTCAGAAAGGAAAAAAGTCGCTGGAAGTAGTTTCTGCTTGTGAAATAATGCAATTATCTTCAATTTCGTTAAAGGATATTAAAATGGATTCAAAATTGATTCACAGAAATCAATTCTTAATTAGTATTATTAATAGTATGAGGAATAGGCTAAACACTACATCTGCAAATTGTTCAGACAAAATGCCGTCTGCATTTCTAACACTTCCAACATTGTTAAAGAATTGCGAATTCTTGAACCAACTGAATGGCCATCTGCAACTAATATGGAATTTGGAGTAAAAGAAGTAGAATCTCTCTGCCAACGTTTTAATTTACGTTTAGGAAAAATTTTAAATGCCTTTAGAGATTACTTGGCTTGTGGTGGTCGTAACATTCCCGACGATTTGGAAACATTAAAAAAATATTCTAAAATTATAGCTTGCAGTTCTTCAGAAGGCGAGCGTGGTTTCAGCAGCATGCATTTAATTGTAACGGAAAAAAGATCACGCATTTTAATTGATCATGTTGCAAATTTATTGTTTATAAAACTTCATGGACCACCCTTGGAATTTTTGGAATCCAATTTTATACGTAAAAACCTGATTGCGATCTCATCGATCCGCTACGGACCAGCAAACTAAAACAGCAGGGGAAAATGAAATTGTGTGTGATCCTATTTGGGAGTTTTTGTAGAAGAAAATTTTGTTTTTTGTAGAGTTTTTGGTGCACTATAAGTGTACTACATAAAAATAATATATTTAAGATTCTTATTTTTATCTTTTTTCAAATTTCTTATTTTTGTTTGTTTTGTTTTGTTTGTTAATATTTTGTGTAGTATGAATAAAAAAAAAACGGCCAAGTGCGAGTTGTGACTCGCGCACCGAGAGAAGTAAGGTATCTTTAGGAGGACCTAACTATATGCAACCCATATGCGTCTGGTGCCTGACAATACCACGCAACACATTAGTGTATTTTCTTAAGTTTCTAATAGTAAATTCGCAAAATCGTAAATTTTCTTGTAATTAAACTACATATTTACAGTTTTCAGATTTTTCACTTTACATGTGCTGTAAGACACCGCTTCTTGTCAAATTTCATGATTCTAGTTAAACGGAATTACCCTATAGGTTTTGATTCCCTTGTGAAATCGCAAAATATGCGACATAAACGGTCATATCTTTTTATCGCGTTGACTTACAAGTTTGATTTTCAAACAAGTTTGAGTTTCACAGCTGAAAGAGACCGCAGACCCGAGTGTTTGATACAAATTTCAACTTCTTACCTCTACGCGTTCCTGAGAAAAATGGTCTTGACAGACAGACAGACAACAAAGTGATCCTATAAGGGTTCCGTTTTCGGTACGGAACCCTAATAATAAAAAACTTACAAGGAAAACAATAGTTTGCTTAAAATAAGATAATCTCCGAAAAACTTTCAGGAAGCTGCATGTGGAAAGTCGCGGACTATTTTTGTGCTCTCACCATGCGTTCCCTCACTTCTTATTTTACCAATACACTACTGATTTTAACGAAGATAATTTAACACTATACAGACGGCGCGATTACAAAGATGAACATCGTCAGAGGCCGACCTCTTTTTAAAGAATTAATAAAACTTTGTTTATTACAATATTTTTTGAGAAAAACACAAAATTAGAAAAATATAACAAAATATTCAATAGAAAATCGGAAAAGGTAGCAAATTTTCCGGTTCAAAATACGGCTTGGGATTAGTTTTTCAAAGGCAATTTTCCAAATTCCTGTTTTTCCGAGGGTTTTTTCGATGAATTTTCTGTTCATGTGGTCAGGATCCGAATCTCAAATCCGACCGTCAGCAGTTCTCAAACACTAACCTCCTAGTTTCGCGATTTGCCTTCCAAAACGTCTGACGAAAATTTTTCCTAGATGTAGTTATCAAAAAAGGGAATTAAGAATTTTCTGACAATTTGTTCAGTTCTCCATCATACAAAATCTCAGCATCAATTTGTCGAAAGCAAAAAAATCGAAGGGAAACTGTTCCAACAACTTTTGTAGTTTCCCATTGTATGGTCGATAATCTATAGAAAATAATTGGAAAGTCCGTATGGTTCCCTGGGACTATGAGCAATTTTCGTTTTGAAATGTTTGAAATAGAAATCTTTAGTTTTGTGAAATAACTAGTTTCTCCCAGGTTCGGAGATTTAAAGCTTTTCCTTCATTTTGAAAATTTTAAGTTTTTCCTAAGGAAAGTGAAGTTTTTACTAGATTTTCAGAAATATCGATATATATATATATATATATATATATATATATATATATATATAAATATATATATATATATATATATATATATCGATATTTCTGAAAATCTAGTAAAAACTTCACTTTCCTTAGGAAAAACTTAAAATTTTCAAAATGAAGGAAAAGCTTTAAATCTCCGAACCTGGGAGAAACTAGTTATTTCACAAAACTAAAGATTTCTATTTCAAACATTTCAAAACGAAAATTGCTCATAGTCCCAGGGAACCATACGGACTTTCCAATTATTTTCTTTCTAACGATTCGAGGAGGAAACTAAAAACTGCCGAAAGTCAGCTTCAGTCGGCCTTTTTCCGGAAAGGTTTTAAATAAAAAATAACGTATTAGTACGTCAATGGCTCCTATATTTTGATTATAAATTGACGTACTAATACGTCGTCGGCTTCCAAATTTTATATTAAAAAAAACGTATTAATACAATGTGTTAAAGATTAAAACAAAAAGTTCAGTATTATTTTATTTGTTTGGATTCATACTGGATGTTGCAAATTTTAAATTTAAATAGAGAAATCCCAAATATAATATTTCGAGATTTTATACTAGATAATTTAAAAGTAATATAAGATATTGATAAAGTTTTAGAACCACCGGTATGACCTATTCTTCTCAGGACATATATTATGCAAAATGAAACATTTCTTGTAACACACTAAACATATTCAACTAACTATACATAATAATATTTATTTTAACAATTAGTTCTCGTAAAAATCTCAAATATTATTCAATATTTAATAGGTTTTCTCAACAGACACTAGTCACACTTCAATTAACTTTCCCATGCTTGAATAATTTCTAAACAATTATCCTCAGCTGAAGATCCTTTTGTGTTTGTACATCTTTATTTTAAGTTGTTAATAATAATCGTCGCTCGAAACGCAGTCGACCTATTTAATCGGAATGGTATTCAACTAGGTTTTGATTTAGAAAACGTCGTTTGATACTTTTGTCTCTTACATAATTCATCCGCTAATTCCTCACGTAGCCATTAGGCAAATTGATAAATCACATTCCATTCAACCTTCGGCAGAGTATATAAATATTTACACGAATTGCGTAATTGTTATTATATGGAGACAAGATGTATTTAAATGTTTGTTTTTTTTTCGTTTTCGCGTTGAAGGAAATTTTCTTTGGTTCATTAAGTCATTATTTCAGTCAATTGGCGAGGACGAAATTACTAAAGTGCATTAACTTGTGACATTATCTTCATCTTTTCAACACTCATATCATATTTCCTGCCAATAAGATTATTTCGAGAATAAGCTTTCATTAGAAAATATACTAAATTACTTTATATAAATATGTGAAATCTGGCAGAAAAATCTGTAGGTCGGTTGCCTTTTCTTACATGTCTATGTTGCAATAAATAGTATTATTATTATGTAAGATCAGTATGTTGTGTCTTATATCTAATCTAAGTCGAAGAACAAGTCTAGAATTTATTCTAGAATAGATCTAGTCAAAATAATTTCGAATAATTTTGGTTTGTTAAATTTTCAATCATATACAGTGTGAAAATTATTTTAGTCAATTATATTGCGTAATAGATTGTTTATGGCACTTACTATTAGCACATTTTTGGGGATTCGGCAGTGATAAGAATCTTCCGGGTCTGTTTGAAGGTTGCCTGGCTTCGACGAAGGCCAAGACTGTGACGACCACGACGGCGGCCAACACTAAGCTCACCAAATTCATCTGCAAGAAAACAAACAATAAAAATTAACATATTTACCAATTAAAATTAACCTTTATGTATTCATGTAATTAGCTGGTTTAGGAATGTAGTGTGTATTAAAAAATCCGGTATTCTATTTCTTGTTAAAACCATTATTTATTGGTTCATTTATTACTTTTCTAATCATTTTAAGAAATTTGAATTTGACTATTACCTTTAACTTTTACATAACTACCTAATAATAAAGAGATTTTCTTTTCTTCCATTTTTATCTAAGCCGATTTGTCAACTAGTAGAGAGTATTTTTAATTCTTTCTAGCAGTCCTTCGAATATATGTTAGTCTAGTAAATATAACAACTATTCTCCAGTAAATATAACAACTAGACTAGTTAATTTAACAACTAGTTTCTACATAATATAAAGATATGTACAGTAGGGTGGAGCGAAATATTTTTTTTGGGTTGTGAATGATCTAATAGTGAAAATTCGGTGCCTTTTAGACTCAAATTAATCCATGCAAAATATTTTTTGATTTGATTTATGGTAACTCCGCAACGTCATAGTATTTTTGAAAAAAAAATTGGTTTTTATACTAATTGAAATTTTAATAACGTGAGGCATTTTATTCCCCGAAATTATTATAACTACACTTTATTTTCTATACAAAACAATAAAAATGCATGATCTTAAGTTGATAATATAAAATAAGGGGACTGAGGGAGCGCACGAGGGGACAATTAGAACACTTGTCGCGCCGTCAGTGGACTATTGGTTTTGGCTCGAATTAGACTTGCGCTATTTATTATATATAACAAGTGACCTACTATCAATTTTGTATCGTAAAAAACACGCAAAGAACAGGAAGTGTCTTTAAATGTCCTATTTTTGGTGATATTTGTGAGATAAAATACAATATTCTACCTTACGAAGATGTAATAAAATACTATGAATGGACAAGACATCAACTAAAGTTGCAATTGGAACCGCAAAAGAGCCCACATTTTCAGAAATAGCAGATATAGTGACATGCAGAATTGAAAATTTATGGCAAAATACATCTATTCCGATAGTAACACCAACATGGGTCGTACAGATGTTAAAAGCATACCATTTAAAATGCAAAATCCTTCTCTGTCTGTCAAAAGGCTCTCTCCGGAAAAGTTAGATAGTTTTCGACAAAGTAGTAAGGTACTTTTTGATATTGCAGCATGCAAGTGTAAAGATTTCTCTCAATGTATCTGTCGCAAGGATAATAAGGTTCCCAAACAAGAACATACTTTTTTAATTGATCAAAGAACCTCTCGAAGTATGACAATAGGTGGAATTGACGTAAGTGTTACGGAGAAGTTGCAAAAGACCCTAAAAAGGAAACAGGAACGAGAAAACCGCCCATCTAGAGCCTTAAATACTTCGTTATCTGTTATAGAAGTTAGTACTTCTCCGATATCATCAGCGTCTGCAAGTCGTAGTAGTTCAGGTAATTCCACTAACACAATAAACAAAAGATTTCCGAAAAAAGTATGCGTCGATTTTCCTACTTTATCGAAGACCTGTCACATACTTGTGACAGGTATGGTGCTATAATGCTATGGTGCTATAATGTCATGCTATATATGCTCCAACATATATTAATTTAATAAATTGGCAAGAAATATTAAGTGAACCACCAATTATGAAAAACTTGCGTGACCAAGAAATTCAGTCTATCGTTTAATCAGGTGGTGAGGGTGAAGTATTGTTTTTAAGGCTTTCCTGCCACCATGCCAACTCAAGCTGTTGAACGGGCTGTAAAATTGACGACGATATCTGCCACTTCTCAATACATAAAAAAGTCACGATTAGGTGCAATAAGAGCCAAACTGGAATCACGAAACGTGATGCCTAAATTTGAGACAACAAGAGATTTTCGAGCAAATTAATTGTTCTTTTTTAAATAATATTTTTATTGAAAAATTGTTGTATTTTTGCTAAAAGGTGATTAACATATATCTGAATTATATATTGCGTATCATTTATCACCCATTTATCATTAAATTAAGCTTAATATTTGGCCATAACAGTACTATACTTTTATCATTAAATTTAAATTTTTGAGGTCAGTGCGGAAGCAGAAGATATTCATCAAATTATTTCAAACAATATATTTATTTAAACTTTAATATAATGCAACAATCGTGCAATAATGCAATAATTGCATGCATCCGTGCTCCACCCTAATGTACAGTTTCTTGGGTCTAACTAGTCCTAACCTAATTAGACTAACTAGACTGCATTAATTTTAACTTTATAATACTATCTAAATCTTCTTTTTGGAATAAATTATGCCCACGCTTTTCTTAGTAAAATAACAATTGACCTTACTTAGATATTGTTACTTATAATAATAGTACATTGTACATATACATTGTCTACATAAAATAGTACTTTGTATAGTTCTAGATTTATTAATATTTATAAACTTATATTATTAGTTTTTCAAACAAGAGCGCACGATTTATTTTTCTAGGCACATTGCTATTGGAAGCACTGCCGTACTTTTTATGACATATGTTCTAAAGAGGTTTCTTGTTGACGGAAGAAAATTGAGTTGTTAAAGCAAATTTTGTGAACAAAATCAACTTTAACGAACAGAACATGCCTCCAGCATTTTTATATTATAAGAGAGTTTATCACATCCGCACATAATACACTCCTTCGTGCCGATTGCTGCTTTAACCCTTTCCAGTCTAATTGGACATACATAACCCATCCGTATACCATAACTTGTGGCTTATTTTTGTTCATTATTAATGTCTGAGTAGGACAAATATATCCCAGCAAAAGCAAACGATTTATTGAACCAACCAAATAAACTCTATTTTGAAAAAAACTATTCAATTAAATTCAACAAGAGAAGATATTTTATATACCCTTACTAATTTTGGAGATAAACCCGAGTTGAAAGTGTTAAATGATGGTATAATAAATTGATTTCTTTCGATCTTCACCATTTAAAAACACTTTCTTAGTACTTGAGGGAGGCAAGAAACTTTGTATACCCCTGGTAAATTTAGAAACAGAAGTCTAAACAGTTTCCTTACTTCAGGAGACATCGAAAACATGATAATAACCACTCTTTAGCAACCTTTAATGTGTCGGTTATAATGCATCACTTTTAATTTGCAAGCACAAAAGTAATCATTTTTAAGACGGCGAGGAATAAAGCGATGCACCTTGCCAAACAATTAATGAAGATTTAATGTTAAAATAATTTAAATAATTCTAGTAATGGACTAAACAATTAAAAATATAAAAAATGTATTTACAGTTCTTCCAGTCTATTTGGATTTGTAGTGAAATACTCAAATATTTACTAAAAAAGTAAATACCATTTTAGACCACAGTCTAAAGAATTTGTGTATTTAGTGAAATCTACATTGACTAACAGTATTTACAATAATACAGTAATGGATTAGTTGATATGTTTAAAGAGTTATATAGTTAGTTGCCAGGAATCAAGTCATTGTAAGTGGACTAGTAGACTATTAAGATATTTGTATAGTTTGTCGACTGGACTAGTCTAATTAGCGAATGAAAAATGTTTCTGTAGCTTCCTTTAATTTAGTATTAGGCTAGTTAAGAATAGTAGAAGATTATATTTAATTAGTAATATTAGTAATCTAGTTGAGATATCTAACATTCGAGATTACCTCCACAAGATTGGCAGAGCTGCTGATAGCTGCAGTGAGTACTGCGGGGGAGAGGACAGAGTGATGCACACCATCTACATATTATATAGATGGTGTGCGTGATCTGCTGATAGCTGCTGTGAGTACACACACTATATATATATTATACTAGGTGGGCCATTGAAAACGAAACAGAGGGATTTTCGGATACAAGATTTATTCTCAAAAAAGGTTCGGATGCCTCAACTTTGTTTGTGAGGGGGACACCTTTTATAAGAAAATTTGTAGCCAAATCACTTAAGCCCTTCGCGCTGGGAAAAAAACCCTAAAATTTTAAATGGCACTGTGGGGTAAGTGATACCTCATTTAAAAGCCCTTTTTGCCCTGAATACTAAACGGTTAACATTTTCCAAATTTATCGATTTGTTGTCGAGATTATTTTATTTCAAGTTATGAACGCGTTCTTCGTTTATGTCGTTGAAAGGAAGTCCAAATGTTTAATCTGTCCTTACAAAAACTACAAACGTGAAAGAAGGAAAAAACTTCCATATAAAAATACAAATTCCGCTCGAAACGTTTCATTTTGGAGAATTTGTGGCGTAATTTGTCGGCATTCTTCAATAATGCGTCGACGTAACTCTTCCAGAGACTCTGGTTCTGTTGCATAAATTCTACTCTTTGATGATGACCCCACGAGAAAACGACCCTTCGTTTAATCAATTGTCCGGGAAAACTCTGTCCAGAAACTACCGAACAGACATCGGATTGAAATCTTGTAGAAATGTTAAATGGTCTTCTCAGACGTCATTTTCAACGATATCAACAAGCAATGGGTGGACTACATCTTAAAACAATTCCAGGTAACGTTCACTCGTCAAATTACCATTAAGAAAAATCGGACCAATAATGCGGCTCCAAAAATATCGGCCCAGACATTTAGTTTTAATGGATTTTGAGTATGGGCTTTGTGGAAAATCCTTGTATTCTCGTCCGACCAAAATCGACAGTTATGGCGATTTACAGTAGAGTTTTGGAAAAATCTACACTCGTTAGTGAAACAAATGTTAAAAAAAATATTCGCATCAGCACTTGTTCTTTCAGTCATCACTTCGCAAAACTCCTGCCGCCTATCAAAATTATCATTCAGTTTATGTACTAAATGAATTTTATATTGGTGAAATTTATGTTGTTTTAGGATTCGACGAATAATTGTTCTTAGGATGTTGATTACAGTGGCCAATTTCCTCTTACTCAGAGTTGGGTCTGCAGCAACTTGTCCCAAAACTCCAAGCACAGTAGCCTCATTTTCACCGAGAGTTCACGTTGAGTGTCCCGTTTTTTTATTAGCTACTGAACATGTTTCTTGAAATACGTATTTTCTGCTTAGGTGTTTGTCGGGGTGCTCTTGATTAAATAAGTCTACCGTGGGACACCATTTCTCACCATTTTTGAAAAACAACACGATCATTTCGACACTCTCCGCAATGCAGTAAACCATTTTTGCACAACCAATGTTTATTTTGAAACATAACAAATCAAAAAGCAACTTAAATAGAGATCGAATGGGATCTGTTAGGTGGTAAGAGACTAATAAAAAGTAGAATAAAAAATTATCTGTCATATTCCGATAACAGAAAAAAACCCACTGCTTAATAGAAAAACATGTGTGCATGTCTTAAAAAGAAACAATTTGAGGATTTGTTGGAGTAATACAAATCTCGTCTGGCGTTGAATGGTGATGTTTTTTTCTACACTTTTCCCAGTAAGAACAGATTGAACAATTGAACTTCCTTTCAACGACATATACAAAAAACGCGCTCATAACTTGAGATTAAATAATCCTGAAAACAAATGGATGGATTTAGAAAATGTTTTAGAACATGTTTAGCCGTTTAGTATTCAGGGCTAAGCGGGCTTTCAAATGAGGTATAACTTACCCCACCGAGCCATTTAAATTTTTAGGGGCTGTGGTTCCAGCGCAAAGGGATTAAGTGATTTTCTTGTAAAATCTGCCCCCCATACAAAGTTCACTTGTCCGAGCGTTTTTTGAGAACTCATCTTGAACTATCCGAAAATCCCTCTGTTTCATTTTCAAGGGCCCATCTGGTTATGATAAAGGGTTATGATAAAGTAATGCACAAAATTCATAAAACGCACTATGTTCATTTTTGAAAAAAATGCAAAAACACGTCAGTAATAGTTTATTTTATTCCGCGTCTTTTAATATAAGTTAAAAAAATTAATCTTCAAATTAAATTAGAAGCTAGTTTTTTTTAGTTTTTTTGATAAAGCTTGTTTTTCTGCATTATAAAAAAATAATTGAAGTAGGGGTCATATAAGAAAAAACTGAGAGAATTAATAAAAAACAAAATAAATTTTGAATTTATGAAAGAAAAACTAAATATTAAAAGAATTAAAACTTAAAGTTACCTAGTAAGAACATCTTTTTTTATCATTTTTTTCAATTGTTTTAATAAAACAACTGTAGCGTCAAACCAATTTTATTATGATGGCTCTTTTAACCGAAAGAGAAAGGATAGAAATTCTAATGATGGTAGGGTACGTCGATAGACTTCGAAGTCATGAAGAAGCATGTGCTTTATTTAACGAAACACATTATGAAAGACCTCCAATTGCTAGAAGCACAGTAAGCAGAATTGTTGCAAAATTTAATGAAACGGGAAGCGTGCGGGATGCTCCAAAATCTGGAAGACCAGAAATAAGCGACGATGCAAAGTTAGATATTTTGCTGTCATCAGAAGACAACCCTCACGCAACTACAACAGAAATTAAAATACAAGAAAATGTTAGTCAGTGGTTTGTAGTAAAGTTTTAAAAAAAAAAGAAAAACTGCACCCATACAAATCTTGTTCACGAACTCTCAGAAGATGATCGTTCGGAATTTTGTGAAATCTTCATGAGGCATTGTGACGAAAATTTAAATTTGCTTAATAGTGTAGTATTTTCAGACGAGGCAACGTTTTATTTAAGTGGTACAGTAAATCGACACAATTGTCGCTACTGACACAATTGTCGCTACTGGGCTCGGGAAAATTCCTACTGGATTCAGACAAAACACACCCAGCGCCCCCAAAAAATTAATGTTTGGGTAGGAATCGTCAGGGGAAGATTTATTGGCCCTTATTTCTTTCGCGGGAATTTAACAGCTGAGCGATATTTGGAACATCTTCGTATGGCAGTGCTTCCGGACCTAATTGCTGCATTTCCGGATCCAAATAATAGGGAAAACTTGGATCGCAGTATTTGATTTCTACAAGATGGTGCACCATCACTTTATGGTCTTAATGTTCAAAGGTTTCTGGATAAGCAGTTTGAAGGAAGGTGGATTGGAAGACGTGGACCAATGGAGTGGCCACCTAGGTCAGCTGATCTTACCCCCCTTGATTTTTTCTCTGTGGGGACATTTAAAAAGTCGGGTCTACGTTAATCGACCAGACAATTTAGAAGACATACACTTACTGGAACGAATTAGATATGAAATGACTCCGCACAGTATAACTCCGCAGATGATCGAAAACTCTGTAAATCAGGTCTACCATCGTCTTGGCCTATGTCAGGTAGTGAATGGCACACAGTTTGAACAATTAATGTAAGAAATAGTTTTGGTTTAATGGACTGTTTAGTTAATTTAAAAGTTATTACTAAAATTAAACTTATTTCGTTTTTTATTAATTTTCTTTCTTATTTACCAACCACCATTTTCTTATCTTATTTTTTTTTCTTATGTGACCCATACTTTAATTATTTTTTTATAATGCAGAAAAACAAGCTTTATCAAATAATGTAAAAAAACTAGCTTCGTATTTAAAAAAAATATTGATGACATCATAGTTTTGACAAATTTGAAGTTCTATTTTTTTGACTTATGTTAAAAAACGCGGAATAAAATAAACTGTTTGACGTGTTTTTGCATTTTTTTCAAAAATGAACATAGTGCGTTTTATGAATTTTGTGCATTACTTTATTATAACCCTGTATATTAGATAGATAGTGTGCATCTCTTTGTCCTCTTCCCCGCAATACTCACAGCATCATCAGCTCTGCCTATTTCGTGGAGGTCTGCCTATTTCGTAGTGCTTGTGTTAGATGGTTAGTTCTCCGTGTTCCCGAGTTACCCATTTTCCGACATATTTATTAACAACCTTGTCCATTGTTCCTTATCATTTACGAGACACAGAAGACTAGACACACAAGAGTAGATATACAAGACTAGATACACAATACTAGACATACTAGCCTAGACAGACAAGCAAGACTAGGCAAATAAGACTAGATAGGCAATCATGAAAGACAAGACTAGACTGACAAGGTTACATAAAACTAGACAGACAAGACTGAGACAAGAAGGCAAGACAAGACAGGCAAAACTAGACACATGCATAGAGTTGCAAACTTTAAAATTGCTTGACTAGTTTTGACCACTACAGATTTATATTCATTTCGGTATAAGTACTACTATTTTGTACTAGTAAACTATGTATTTAGAAAACTAAAGATTTTTGTTAGTCTGGTCTAAATAGACTTAACATTTAATTATTTGTTTTGTTAGTCTGTAAATTAGTTTGTAATTTAAATTAAGTAGCAATATTAACTAATTTCGTCGACTAGATTAATGTAGAGTTAAATTCAATTTAATCTAATTTTAAGTAGACTAATAATGGAGATTTTGTATATCCGATGGTCTAGTATAGTTGTTTTTTTTTGTAATATTCTCATTGTAATTCTAATCTAATCTATCTTATTGGTAATCCTAATATAATAAATTTGTTAATCGATATGGATTAAGAAAAGTAATTATTTGTCAAATATTTACTGTCTATATGGAATAATGTTTAGTTATTTGAATATATTTGCTACGATTTAATTTAAGTAGACTGGATTGCTAAGATATTGGTTTAAGACTAAGTTTGCATTTATTTTCATTAGAAGCATTTATTTTCACTTATTGTTAGTCTACATAAATAAATTAGTATATATTCAATGAACTGTTCAATTTGTAGTCCCAGTTTGTGTTTCGAAGGGCGATGGAGGACAGAAGAAAAGGGGTAAATATTGGAGGGGCACTAATTAATAATCTTAGATTCGCGGACGATACTGCAATAATGGCGGAAAGTGGAGAAGAGCTACAAACACTCTTAGAGAGAGTTTACCAAGCGTGCGAAGAAGTAGGACTTAACATTAAATACAACACCAACATCAACAACGAAATCCATGGTAATCAACAACGAAAAACGACAACGAAATTCATGGTAATAAGTAAAAACCCGAATATTTACCCTGTTATCACACTAAATGGATATCAAGTAGAGCGGGTTCAAAAATACAAATATCTTGGAACAGCCATTAATGACCTACTAGATCCCGATGGAGAAATCAAGATCAGGGTAGAAATGGCTCGAAAGACATTTATTGCATTCTCTTCAATGTTCACAAATAGAAGTTTGTGTATGCGAATTAGATTAGGGTTCATGGAGTGTTATGTGTAGTCAGTGTTATTGTACAGGGTAGCAACCTGGACCTTAAAAGCCCAAACTATCAAAAAACTTGAAGCTTTCGAGATGTGGACATATAGGCGCATGCTACAGATACCCTAGACACATAGAATAACGAACGAAGAAGTACTAAGACGCATCGGACATGAAAGGAAACTATTAAAAATTATCAAGATACGTAAAACAGCATACATAGGTCATATTCTGGGCAACGACAAATATATACTGCTACAAAACATAATGCAGGGAAGAATAGAGGGGTAGAAGTGAATAGGAAGAAAGAACAAATCCTGGCTCCGTAATATAAGAGAGTGGACAGGAATGAATGTTGAAGAATTGTTCCATGTGGCAGGAGACCGAGACGCATTCAGAAAGGTGGTCGCCAACCTTCAATGAGAAGACGGCATCAGAAGAAGAAGATATTAAATGAATAGGATGGTTGCAAGCGTTACTACGAAGTAATACATATTTACACTGAATTGATAGATTCACTATGTTTTAACCACTGGTGTTATTACCACTAGGGTTACTTGGTTAAAACATAGTAAGTTTATCAATTCAGTGTAAATATGTATTACTACGTAGTACCGTGTCACAACCATACAATTCATTGAATATATACTAATTTATTTAAAGTGGACTGATTCAATGCAGGATTCAGTGTAGTTTATTCCATTGGAATTTTAAGCAAATTTGTCTGCATAGTTAAGTAGACTGACAGTATTAGCTTTAATATACTATTAGTAAAGTAGGAAATATTTATATATATTTACTTCTATTTACTATCTACTACTATTAGTATAAGACGTATAATAAATCTATAAAAGTCGCAGCACTTCACAAATACAACTCTGTAAAGTAAATTAATAGAAATAATAATTAAAACAAGACTATTGAAGTAATTATATAAGATAAGAAAAAAACGAAATCAACACAATTTTCTCCTAATAAAGATATTTATAAATTTCACCAATGCTCCAGTTCCCTTAAAACTTAACGTCTATATCATAATTTCCAATTCTGAATGCAATACAGACCAATAAAACAAAATAATAATAAAAAAACTATCTCTATATAGTTTTTCCGGTATTTCTAAATAATTCCTGGAGCATGTAACAAACTGCGTATAATTTAAAGCCGATATTATGGAATAAAATTATATAAATCGTGCGTTGGTTGTCAAGATTTCCTTATAGAATGCGAATTTACATTACTTGAAATTATAAGACATTTCGCATCGACAAATATGGATATTCAGATAAATATTTATTTTATATCGTGTTTAAAATAGCTCGGAATATTGGAAGTTACCTTTAACTAATTAGCGAAGTTATTGAAATATTAGTAGGGCAATAGGGAACATGCACGAAATTCAAATTTGGTTCAAATATTTTTTTCCGAATCTTTATTGACCGGACATTTGGACTAAACCATTATTTTTGTAATTATTATCTTTTCACATACTTAAAATTAATAAATAAAAATGCAAATTAAGCGAGTGAAATTCAAATTTGTAAAACGCAAAACCATTGGTTAAAACTAAAGCGACGTACCATACCATATAAACAAGTCCGTATTTTTTGCATTTGTATGTCATTGCAGACTATTGGTTAAAAATCAAAGTTAAAACTGAAAACAGCTGTAGTAAACAATGGACTGAACTGTCAGTGGTAATTGACGAACAGCTCAAGAATTTTCATTTTTAAGCAGTATTTATTTTTTTACTATGTTATAATGGTGTAAACAGTGAATTAACAGACACTACAGACCAGACAGACCAGACAGACCAGACAGACCAGACAGACCAGACAGACCAGACAGACCAGACAGACCAGACAGACCAGACAGACCAGACAGACCAGACAGACCAGACAGACCAGACAGACCAGACAGACCAGACAGACCAGACAGACCAGACAGACCAGACAGACCAGACAGACCAGACAGACCAGACAGACCAGACAGACCAGACAGACCAGACAGACCAGACAGACCAGACAGACCAGACAGACCAGACAGACCAGACAGACCAGACAGACCAGACAGACCAGACAGACCAGACAGACCAGACAGACCAGACAGACCAGACAGACCAGACAGACCAGACAGACCAGACAGACCAGACAGACCAGACAGACCAGACAGACCAGACAGACCAGACAGACCAGACAGACCAGACAGATAGTCTGGTGTGAATATAGTGTGATAGTATAGTCTGTAGTGAATTAATATTAAAAAAAACTTGCATATATTAGTGGAATCTGGTGGACCATACAAAAATAAAATTGATTGGCACTCTTATGTTTTGAAGATTTAATGGATTTTATGGATTCCTCAATTTAAACACTCCAGACTTTAAGTTATTGCTTATTTCGTTTCAGTTATTTAATGGCATCGGCTTTCGTGCATAATCCAAATACTATAGATCAACTAAATGGTAATATTCGACAGGAAATTGACTGCATAAATTCTTCACATTGCCTTGGAAAATGTATTATATATCGGGTCTTCCAATAAGAGGTTTCATTTTGATATGTAAAAAAAACGAGTATTTTTAAACGAAATCAGCGGATGATTACTTAAATGTAAAGATGACCGCTACGGCTACGCTTGCAGGACCATGATATTCTTTTCATGAAAATGTATGTCCTGTCTAAATGTATGATAACTTCACGAATTCCATCTTTGGGGTCTTGAATCGATTCTGAGCCATTGTCATAGACCTTATCTATCACGTAGCCCTAAAGAAAAAAGTCTAGAGGTGTTAAATCACAAGATGTCGGTGGCCAATTGTCTCATCGCCTCTTCGAAAAATCACACGTCAGGAAATTTTTCACGCAAAAGAGTGATCGTATCGTCACTTCTGTGGAACGTAGCGCTGTATTGTTGAAAATAAACGTCGTCCACATCAACATCTTCCAATTCCGGCCATACAAAATCATTAATCATAATTTGATAGCGCAATCCATTCACCGTAACAGTTGCTCCAGCCTCATTTTCGAGAAACTAAGGTCTAATGACCCCGCCTGGCCCAAAGCCGCACCAACGTTGAGGATGGAGAGGCTTTTCAACAATAATTCTCGGATTTTTCGAGCCCCAAATACGACAATTGTACTCGTTAACGTAGCCTCCGATGTGAAAAGAGGGCTCTTAACTCAAGATTATTTTTCGATGGAATTCCGGATCAGTCTGATTTAAATAACCCAATCAGCAAAGAGATCAGCAAGTTGTTGGTGGTCGGTAGGCGTGAGTTCTTGTGTCAACTGAACTTTAAAGCCTTAAGACCTAAGTCTTTATGCAAAATAAAAAATTGATTCTTTATGTCGTTTGTGGAATGTCCAATTCCAAAGATCGACGAGAAATGGTCTAACCTGGGCTTTCCTCAACACTACGGGCTACAACAGGATTATTCTCAGTTGTTCTTGAGCGACGTGCACGAGTTCAGTTTTTCACATCATTAACTTGTCCACAGCTCAAATTTTCCACCAGTTTCACAATTGCTGTCCGAGAAGGTGTTTCACAACGACGAATTTTTGCTTTACTTTAAATTGTTTTATTTTTAAATAGCTTTATAGTGCTTTAGTTTTACGAACTGTGATCGCGAAATTTTCACCATTTTTGTAGTGAAGTTTAATAATTTCAATGCATTGTTGAAGCGTATATCGTTCCATTTTTATTAATGTCGTAGTTTTAACTTGTCATCTGTCATGTAGTTACAGGTTGACTCATAACAACTGTTAAAATGGCGGGCTATTGAAAATGTAACCTCTTATTAGAAGACCCTATATAAAGCGTACTTTTGCTTGAATTTGTGTATTATCTTTAAATCCTAAACATTTAACATAAAAAAGTGAAGTCTACGTTTTTTCATTTAAAACTTCGGCGCCGGATAGTAATTTATACCGAGAAGACTTAAAATCTACGAATGCAAAGTGTGCTAATAAGAGTGAATAGACATGATTTGGTAGTTAAATTTACATCAAGTAAAAGGATTCAATGGATCACTACATTTTACATGCAGTATTTACGATTTTTAAAAGTGAAACATTTTAAATGCGTATTGTTGGTATGTGTTAGAATTTTAGGTAAATTGGTAAAGTAAACTTACAGATCGTACAATCTTCTACTAAATGGTTGAATAAATCTTGATTTTGTGTAAGATTTTCTTAACAATATAATGCTAATTAGTCGTCATGCATGATTTCCTAAAAATATAAACGCTATTTTTGTTGTTAAATATACACATTCCGTTTTTTTATTTAAGGACGACGGAAAGTATTATATTTTCCAAAATATTCCAAAGTAACACAAAATATTTTTGAATAGGATGATGGTTGCGACCGTTACTACGTGGTAATCCATACTTACACTGAATTGATAAATTCGCTACGTTTTAACATAGTGTACTTAATTAGTAACTGCACTAACAATAACGTTTTATGATTAAGTGTGGTTAAAACATAGTGAATTTATAAATTCAGTGTAAAATATTTTTTATATAAGTTTTAATAAAATCCAAGTGAATCAATAACATTATGCATAAGCTATCGCGTATAAAGCTAATGAGCAATTTTGTAAAAATAATTGTTCCTACTATCATGCCATTTTCTGCAATTCCTTAAGAAAGAATGTAAAGTAAATGCCAAAACATGTTGCAAGATGGAAATATTTCGCGAGTAATAAATTATTTGTTAAATATTTTGTCAGCTAAGTATGTAAAGACAATTTAAAACGTCTGCACAAAATGTATTAATTAACATTAACTTCTTTTAAATCTAAGAAAGATATCGAGAAAATACAATAACCGATGTAGTGAATTTCACATTTGATTGTAATTTAATAACAGAGATGAGGACAAGTGCTATTGAAAGTTACACATTTTATTACCTCAATTACACATTCCACAGTGATTTAGTGAAACCGTCGTCATTATAATAAATAACAAATCAAGGAAAAAATTTTTTTAATCATTTCCATCTAGGAAAAATATACGTACACTACATTAAATTGCACACTGGCTACTTATTACTCATTAGAAAACTCCTTAACAATTCCAGGAAATAACAAACCAAATAACATACTACATAACTTATTTTATAAGAAAATACAAAACAAATTATTTTTTTTAATCGCAGAATATATTCGATACGTTCTATTGTCCAGGACAGTGGTGCATAAACTATTTTCATATGCTACCCATCATTATGTATAAAATTTTATGGCGACCCCTGTATAAAAAGTAGACGTTTTTTAAATTTGTTTATATTGACATTTCACTATTTTACTGCTACCTGATACTTACAAACGAAAAGCCATAAATTTTGTATGGATTAGACGACCCCAATTCTCTAGCGACCCCTCTGGGTGTCCATTCACTTGATTCAATATGAAATTTTCCATTCACATGATTTTAATGATTTTAAAGAAATATATTTCTCGCAATTTACGCAGAAATCACGATGTCATAGCTTTTGAACGGATGATCACAAAAACTTCTAGTTTTTAGCAGTCCATACAGCATCCCAAAATTAGTCGAAAAACATATATCATATTCCTAGGAAGCTTTTAATTAAATTATAATATCGAAATAGCCATCAAGGCTTTAGACCAGCGCTTCTTAAACTTTTTTGATTCACGACCCCATTTCTTATTGTTGTAAAATTGTATTTATTATAGTTGCAAAAATCATATACCTATTTCTCATCAAAACAGCAATTTTTGGCAATATGGCTATATTCGAATCTTAGTTCTCTTCGTTCTCTCGAATCTCCGTTCGAATACGTTGAAAACGGCTACGTCTAAGAAACGCCTTTCAAAATATTCTTTTGGTGTATTGGAATACGAAATGTGCTTTGATTCAAGATGTCTTTTAAATTTTAATTGTTTCTTACTCTCCGTAAAAAGTAGTAAGAATAAATAAAAACTTTGTTATCCTTGCGATGTCCACTCTTGTATTACAATGGAGACAACTGACTACACTGTAAACGCGACAACACTATATTAGTGCACAATACAATAAGTATTGCTGAATTGGTGGTGCACTAGAAGTGACGATAAGCGCAACTCACGAAACTTGTGACACAAAGCGCCTCATTTTCAATCTTTCAGAAATGTATTTAAATATTTTATATAAAATCTCGCGAGCCCCAGATTCCGATAAGCTACAGCATTTGGGGTCGCGACCCATAGTTTAAGAAGCCCTGCTCTAGACGACTCTTAAATTTTAATTTACTTCTCGGGAAATTTTCTAATGAACTAATTTCTATAAAGGTCCTAAAAGATGCGTAAGGATTTCGGCTACTTTATTCTGTAGGTAAAACAAGCAATAATTGAGAAGAAATTGGTAATAAATGGAAAATAGAGTATATGTTGGGTATTTTGAGCCTTTGTACGTAATAAATTGGAAAATCGAGTTCAGCAAATCCATTTCCTCCGGATAAACTAAAAAACGTCCTAAAATTTTACCAAAAAATCCATGGATTTGATCAGGAAAAAAATGCGTTTTTGGTTTTCTAAGATCCTCTCTGAAACTTCATATCCTAGCTAAACCATTTTCAGCACACTGATACTAGACGGCAAGATGAGCAAATCGATGTGTAAATTATTTGGAAAGATTCATTTTTTTACTACGAAATTCGGAATTCAATTTGCGAAATTCGACTATTCGACGGGAGCGACCAGCGACATGTTATTTGTATATTTACACAGGCAGCGAAAGACTTTTTTCACAGAGTTTTTATCAATCGATTCAGCATCCCAAAATTAGTCGTAATATATATATATATATATATATATATATATATATATATATATATATATATATATATATATTATATATATATATATATATATATATATATATATATATATATATATATATATATATGTGTGTGTGTGTTGTATTGTTTTCTCGGGGATTCCACGTTGATGCTGAGGGTTGCTCTGAAAAGAACCGCATTCTCGACGTTTCGGCGAGTTAACATTCGCCGTTAATATTCGCATACTTTGAATCAAACGAAAGTATGCGTCTAACGGTTGACCCGCACGGACGCATATATCTCTTGAGAATGGCGAATGTTAGTTCGCCGAAACGTCGAGAATCCGGTTCTTTTCAGAGCCAACCCTCAGCATCAACGCGGAATCCCCGAGAAAACAATACAACACAGGTATCTATCCGCGAAAACCTCAAATACAACATATATATATATATATATATATATATATATATATATATATATATATATATATATATATATATATATATATATATATATATATATATATATATATATATATATTTCGACTAATTTTGGGATGCTGAATCGATTGATAAAAACTCTGTGAAAAAAGTCCTTTCCCTGCCTGTTTTCCCATATCGCAAAATTAGTCGAAATATATATTTATATATATATATATATATATATATATATATATATATTTCTGGGAAGATTTTAATTAAAAAATACCATCGAACCAGTCATCGAAACTCTGTGTTGCACAAAATATTTTTATTTGCGACCCAACATTCTGTGTAAAATTTTATCCCGATCCCTAGATAGAAAGTACACGTGTTTTGAAAATGTTTATATTGGCATTTCACTATTTTACTGATACCTTATTAAAGCCTTACATTTTTTTATGAATTCGACGACCCAAAAAATTCTCTCTCGACTCCTTCGGAGTCCACGGTTTCCGCACCACTGGTCTATTTATTGCTAGTTGTTGACAGTTCATACTTGTACTACTAATTAATACGAGTAATAAGCTAACGGAAGAAAGAATTCGATGCGGCAAACAAACATTCATCGTCTTTATCGACTTCATATCCGGCTTTGATTGCATCGCCTGTTTGCGAAGAGCCCTGAAGACCGAAAGTGCCGCTGAAAATAATTAAACTTCTTCAGGCATCGTACGCTTAACCAGCAGTGTTTCTTATCCGGAATGACTTATCCGAGGAGTTTCCGATTCGAACTGGAATACGACAAGGAGACTCGCCACTACTTTTTAACGTTGTGGTTGACGCGATTATGCGGAAAGCATTCGATAAACGACGCGGAGTCCGATACGGCGACGGCGACGACTTCATAACCGATCTGATGTTCGCCGACGACAGCGATGTCTTCGCCGACACGGATGCCGAAGCAACAGACATTTTGTACGATATTTCCCGCATCGCCCAGTCATACGGATTAAAGATCAATGCGGATAAAACTAAGGTGCTCACAACGGACGGATCGGATGGAGGATTTACCTCGATGAAATCCAAATCGAACAGGTACCACAGTTCAAGTATTTGGGATCGCTTGTGACAGAGAAGGAATTGGCGTGGACGGCCGATGACGGATCGGTCAAGCAACAGCAACATTCGCCTCGCTCAAGTGGTGCATATGGAAGCGGACGAATATCACCATCAAAACCAAAATACGCCTATACCGAACGTTAATCTTTTCTATTCTTCTTTATGGATCAGAAGCGAGGACACTGCTCCAACTGCACCTAAATAAGCATGATATCTTCCAAATGCGATGCTTGTGACAAATACTCCGTGTCTCTATCCGCTACCGACTCCTAAACGAGACGATTAGAGAAAGCTGCGATCAGCAGATACCGATCAAAGAAGAAATACAAAAACGAAGACTACATTGGTTTGGCCACGTCTGCGGGATGAATAACACCCGACTTCCATGCACTCCTTTGGCTGGAGTGACCGCCAGGCTAGAGAATACAAAGAAACGCGCCAGAGAAGACATGGTTGAAACAAGTGGAAGAAGATCTGAGAAACCAAAGACTAGATACTTATCAAGCCAAGGACATCGCTATCGATCGGAAAGAGTGGAAACATATCGTGAATGGAGCAAGAAATCCCGCGGAAACGACAGCTGGGTATTGGTTTCGAGGGTCTACTACTAGTATGACAATTTGTATTAGTTATTAGTTGTTATAAGTAGTATTCTAGTTCATTAAATAAAATAGTAATAATTTACAATGCAGTCAATCAAGATTATTTTACAGTTAATATTAGTTAAAGACTATTACTAATTGTTTTAGACAGTTGTTTGTAGACTGAGCCTTCAACCGTTATTATTATTACAGCGGTAGACACTCCCGACAAGTTGTAGGAAGGCAGGAATTGGTATAGAAAATTAATAACTAAATACTAGTTGCAGAAGACTAGCACTAGTTGCAAACAGTCAAGACTAGTTATCTGTATAATCTTGTATAATATTGTCTGTTTAGACCTATTTAGTCTATTTACTTTCGCATGTCAAGTATTGTCTAATCTAGTTTCTTCAATATTTTACTTAAGTTTAAATGTTTGCTGTAATTTATTAAGTAATATAGATATAAAGGAAGTGTAAATAAGATAAACTTGTCTTGTGGAGTAAATAAATCCTTAAAATATTCGATTTCTCTCATAGAAAAGTAAAACATAACTTGGAGCGAAATCAAATATGGACTGAAATAAAAATTCCACGAGGTAAAGATAATCAATGGAAAAAATGAAAAGGAGAAATCTCGCGACTGCACAGATATAGAAACGCACGCAGAAATTTATTCTTCACGAAAAATAAAAAAATTAGTAATTTATAAAATTTTCTGTTTAACCTTTCCATTATGACCCACTGAACTTCTGTTCAAAAATCCATACGCAACAGCCGTACATACCGAACGTATTTGTATTTATCATGTTAAAAAAAAAAAAAACTTTTCGGAGTCGCCCGAATTGAAATTCCAGTTTGATTCTCGACTCGCTTACGACACGCTTCTGTTATGTCATTGTGAATACATATTTTATACACTTTTACAATAAACAACCAGAATCTGTGCAATTTTTTTTATAAATTTATTTCAAAAATCAAATGTATTACAGCGGGTATACTAACACACCTATTCCATATCAAAAATTATTACACACTGATAAAAACAGACGAAATCTAACTAGATGATGAAAAACAGATACGAGAAGTTTGGTACAAGAAAACCAGCTAAAGACTAGACAGACAGACAAGACTATATGGACAAGACTTGACAGAAAAGACTAGACAGACAAGACTAGACAGACAAGACTAGACAGACAAGACTAGACAGACAAGACTAGACAGACAAGACTAGACAGACAAGACTAGACAGACAAGACTAGACAGACAAGACTAGACAGACAAGACTAGACAGACAAGACTAGACAGACAAGACTAGACAGACAAGACTAGACAGACAAGACTAGACAGACAAGACTAGACAGACAAGACTAGACAGACAAGACTAGACAGACAAGACTAGACAGACAAGACTAGACAGACAAGACTAGACAGACAAGACTAGACAGACAAGACTAGACAGACAAGACTAGACAGACAAGACTAGACAGACAAGACTAGACAGACAAGACTAGACAGACAAGACTAGACAGACAAGACTAGACAGACAAGACTAGACAGACAAGACTAGACAGACAAGACTAGACAGACAAGACTAGACAGACAAGACTAGACAGACAAGACTAGACAGACAAGACTAGACAGACAAGACTAGACAGACAAGACTAGACAGACAAGACTAGACAGACAAGACTAGACAGACAAGACTAAACAGACAAGACTAGACAGACAAGACTAGACAGACAAGACTAGATAGACAAGACTAGACAGACAAGACTAGACATACAAGACTAGACAGACAAGACTAGACAGACAAGACTAGACAGACAAGACTAGACAGACAAGACTAGACAGACAAGACTAGACAGACAAGACTAGAGAGACAAGACTAGACAGACAAGACTAGACAGACAAGACTAGACAGACAAGACTAGACAGACAAGACTAGACAGACAAGACTAGACAGACAAGACTAGACAGACAACACTAGACAGACAAGACTAGACAGACAAGACTAGACAGACAAGACTAGACAGACAAGACTAGACAGACAAGACTAGACAGACAAGACTAGACAGACAAGACTAGACAGACAAGACTAGACAGACAAGACTAGACAGACAAGACTAGACAGACAAGACTAGACAGACAAGACTAGACAGACAAGACTAGACAGACAAGACTAGACAGACAAGACTAGACAGACAAGACTAGACAGACAAGACTAGACAGACAAGACTAGACAGACAAGACTAGACAGACAAGACTAGACAGACAAGACTAGACAGACAAGACTAGACAGACAAGACTAGACAGACAAGACTAGACAGACAAGACTAGACAGACAAGACTAGACAGACAAGACTAGACAGACAAGACTAGACAGACAAGACTAGACAGACAAGACTAGACAGACAAGACTAGACAGACAAGACTAGACAGACAAGACTAGACAGACAAGACTAGACAGACAAGACTAGACAGACAAGACTAGACAGACAAGACTAGACAGACAAGACTAGACAGACAAGACTAGACAGACAAGACTAGACAGACAAGACTAGACAGACAAGACTATCATTAGAGTGCAAAATTGGGTCGTCAGTCTCTAATACAAAATGGACGAGACTATTTAATAAAGAAAATATGGATCACCATAAGCAGCTTATGGAAAATGTTATGTGGGATGAGTTATTTAAAATTGGGAATAACGATATTGACAGACAATGGTACGTTTTTATGGACATTTTTCTATTGAATTTCACCGAAGCCTTTCCTAGAGTTCTCGTACACGCCAACAAAACATCTCAACGCGTCTTTAATAACCCGTTCTTGAAGAAAATGGAAATAAACCTTAAACTGTTCCAAACAATATCAAAATATAATATGGAATTCAAGAATATGTACATAACCTACGGAGAAATTTTAGGAAGTTACTAATAGACAACAAGAAAAGAGTTTTAAGAAGGGAAATTGAAACTGCACCCAACAGGCAGAAAGCGACTTGGAATATAGTTAGACGAGTAGCAGAGATTAAGAAGAAAACGGACACATATTTCAATCAGGATGAAGAACCTATCACTAGTGCTTCAAATATAAATAACTTTTTTGTAAATAAAGCTAAAGTCCTGGCAGATTCACTACCCGTTATGCAGTATAAAGACAATATCAGTGTAAACAACAAGTCGTTATTCTTAATGCCGGTCTCTCAGGAAGAACTTGCTGATTCTATTATTAATCTCAAAAATACCAAAAGTGCGGGTATAGATGAAATCCCTTCCATAGTTATAAAAATGTGCTCCCCTCTATATTAAACCCTTTGCAATCCATTATAAATAATGTTTTAGAGGTGGGAAAGTTCCCGGAAAATCTAAAAACGGCGATTATTACCCCTATACATAAAGCAGGGGACAAGTCTATTATCGAAAACTTCAGGCCTATCAGCATTCTATCGGTCTTCTCTAAAATTTTTGAGAGGATTATATGCTCCAGAATTTTAATGTTTTTAGATAAGCATAACATTATAAGCCCTCACCAACATGGCTTCGTAAAAGGGAAATCGATTGAAACGGCTTGTTACCAATTCATAAAGGGGATTATTGATAATCTCGAGTCACGGAAAATCCCAGTTGGAATGCTCATGGACCTATCTAAGGCATATGACTTAGTTAACCATAATTTTCTACAAATAAAACTCTCCAAATATGGTATACGAGGAGTTGTGCTGGAGTTGATCATATCATTCCTTTCTAACAGGACACAGATTACCAGGCTCCACACTCCGCATGGATTTGTACATTCTCCACCGAGTACAATCAATATAGGTATTCCTCAGGGAAGCACAATAGGACCCTTACTCTTTGCCCTATTCATCAATGACCTGCATGCTACTCCGATCAATTCACCGCACATTAAGATCAACTATGCAGACGACACATCCATATTGATATTAAATAGGACTATTCACGATATCATCACCAATTCAGAGAGAGCTGTTGATGCAATGAAGTTATGGTTTGGTACTAATAAACTTAGACTAAACAAAGATAAAACACAAATAATAATCTTTAAAACGAAGCGGAGTACATTATCATATCCTGATAAAATGGAAATTGACAACGAAGAGATAGCAGTAAGTCATTCTGTAAGGCTCCTGGGACTTCACATAGACCCATCTCTGGACTGGGTCTCACATACAAATGAAATAACAACGAAACTCAACAAAGCAGTATTTGCTATGAGATCCCTCCAACGTTATGTTGAGTCCGACGTCTTGAGGATGGTGTATTTCGCAATCTTCCACAGCCTTCTCAGATTTGGCATTATGTTCTGGGGAAATGGAGTACACTACAAGTCTGTGTTCAAGATACAGAAACAAGCCCTGCGAATACTTATGAGTTTAAATTACCGTGAATCCTGCAGAGGACACTTCAAAAGGGCAAACATTTTAACCACCACGGCCACATATATTTATGAAAACGTCATTTTCCTCCTGAAACATAAACATCTCTTCAAGGATTTTGTCAAACCTACGGAACGTGTAACAAGGTTTAACAAAGAACTTTTTCAGTTTCCTAAACATGTCCTCACGATGACCGAGAAAAATCCTCCATATGTCAGTATGAAACTATACAACGTTCTTCCAAGTGAAATCAAACAACTAGATAACATTAAGAGATTCAAGAAGCAGCTGTTCCAACTCCTAAATAATATT
Source organism: Phosphuga atrata (assembly GCA_944588485.1). Classification (NCBI taxonomy): domain Eukaryota; kingdom Metazoa; phylum Arthropoda; class Insecta; order Coleoptera; family Silphidae; genus Phosphuga; species Phosphuga atrata. The sequence goes on along the minus strand of OX155897.1, from coordinate 43,152,015 downwards.
GAACCTTATGACTTAGAAGAGTTTTTCTCGAAGGTCTAACCCAAGGAGTATTATATTATATTCACACTACCGACACATTTCATTTAGAATGTATTTGTAATATTCTTACTATACTTGCTTAAATAATGAAATAAAATATTTTGAATTTGAATTTGAATTTGACTAGACCGACAAGACTAGACGGACAAGACTAGACAGACAAGAGTAGACAGACAAGAGTAGACAGACAAGACTAGACAGACAAGACTAGACAGACAAGACTAGACAGACAAGACTAGACAGACAAGACTAGACAGACAAGACTAGACAGACAAGACTAGACAGACAAGACTAGACAGACAAGACTAGACAGACAAGACTAGACAGACAAGACTAGACAGACAAGACTAGACAGACAAGACTAGACAGACAAGACTAGACAGACAAGACTAGACAGACAAGACTAGACAGACAAGACTAGACAGACAAGACTAGACAGACAAGACTAGACAGACAAGACTAGACAGACAAGACTAGACAGACAAGACTAGACAGACAAGACTAGACAGACAAGACTAGACAGACAAGACTAGACAGACAAGACTAGACAGACAAGACTAGACAGACAAGACTAGACAGACAAGACTAGACAGACAAGACTAGACAGACAAGACTAGACAGACAAGACTAGACAGACAAGACTAGACAGACAAGACTAGACAGACAAGACTAGACAGACAAGACTAGACAGACAAGACTAGACAGACAAGACTAGACAGACAAGACTAGACAGACAAGACTAGACAGACAAGACTAGACAGACAAGACTAGACAGACAAGACTGGATAGACAAGACTAGATAGACAAGACTAGACAGACAATATTAGACAAAAAAGACTAGACAGACAAGACTAGACATAAAAAACTAGACAGACAAGACTGGACAGACAAGACTAGACAGACAAGACTAGACAGACAAGATTAGACAGAAAAGACTAGACAGACAAGTCTAGACTGACAAGACTAGACAGACAAGAGTAGACAGACAAGACTAGACAGAAAAGACTTGAAAGACAAGACTCTACTAGCAAAACTGGACAGACAAGACTAGACAGATAACACTAGACAGACAAGACTAGACAGATAGGACTAGATAGACAAAACTAGACAGTTTGGAGTAGAAAAAACTAGGCAGCCAAGACTAGGCAAGGCGAGATAGTTTCATAAAACGAGGAAAAATATAAATGATTAATGATGCGGTTGGCTAATAAAAAAGTAGGTTATTATTTTTTTAATATATAGATAAACCAAATATACGCTGGCGCCTACCAAAAATAATAAATAAATAAACTGACACCACAAGAATGTAACAGCCTCTTATGCGTATTTTTTTTATTGTGCTTTGCTGTTGATTGGGTGTAGCAATTCTCGCCGTTTAATTACGTAATTATGCAACTATGTGTCTTTCAATATCCGTTAAAGCGTGAATGTAAGCGAATCGAATCTGGTATTTGCATGTGTCCTAGATACATAGTTGGACCCGAAAAGTAATCTAGGTTTTTTGTGTTGGAATTTGTTGAAAGGCGGTTGTAATTAATTACTGCAATTAGTTTATTAATTGATTACTGGGAATTATATTTAAATTTGCAGATTTTTATTTTATAGTAAGTGAATGAAATATAAGGTAGAAAACTTATTGAAATTCGTTATTCAAATTGTATGCACAACAAAAGTGATTTAGATACTTACGTACTGTCGCCACCGCAGCTACAAATTTGATCAAAATGGGTGGTTAGATTAGGTTATAACGGAGCAGATAAATTAACACCACATATCGCGCGGTAGCGCGACCTCTCGATCCGAAATATGAAAAAATATTGTATAAGGGTTAGATTAGGTTGTATTAGAGCAGTTAAATCCAGACCACATATCGCGCGGTAGCGCGGCCTCTCTCTGCGGTGGCGTTAATACGTAAGTAACGTGTTTTATTATAGATTTTACTAAATTGGTATCATTTGAAGAAGAATATTACATCACTGCTACATATAATGAATATATAAATAATAATGAATTTATAAATTTAGTATACACTTTCTTGTCTTGCCTAGTACTGCCTGCTAGACTTGTCTTGTCTAGTCCTCCCTGTCTAGTCTTTTCTGCCTTATCTTCTCTCTTTAAGTTTGTCTGTATTAATAAAATTATAAATTTAATGTATTTTTAAATTTATTCAAATGAATTTTGTTACGCAAAAGTAACCACTTTTCAGCTGGCAAATAATATCGATACCATGTCAACAAAGTCACAGAGTATTTTTTCGTGAAATTCTAATAAAGAAGTTGTTATTAAAAGTTGAGAGAAATATATAAATTGTAAGTAAAAATATAACTCTTTTTTAGTTTAATCAAAGTTATTTTGTTATTCATAAAATTAATGCCTAAAAAGTAATCAGCCGGTGAGCAATAACGGAAATTTATTAACATATTGTTGATGAAGTTTTATGCTATTTTGGAATAAGAACTTTCTGTCTCGTTATACAAAGTGCCACTTGAAAAATATTGTATATATTCTATTCACTTTTCGAACAAAACTTTAATTCTGTCTTAATTCTAAACGTTAATCTATTTACAATGGATTTCTAAATGCAAATTAAATAAATGATAACAGTGTAGAGTAATAATAATAGCTATCGACGCGTTTTCTTTCTGCCAGAAATAAACAAATATAGAACAAAAAAGTATATAAAAAAATGTGGATCAGTCGACGTTTAAAGATTTGCGAAGGGTTCGGGAGCGAATTTCTAGTTTGTCGTTTTAAACAGAGTTCGTCAATGATGTTATACATCACAGGTTTGTCTTTAACAGTGTATACTAGTATTTTTAAATTAAAAATTAAAAAAATTAAGTTGGAATTTTCTTAATTTGAAATAAATATCAAGTAAAGTATTTGCTGGCAGAAAGACCTCGAGGTCGGTAGCTTTTTGTTTTATTTTCATGTTGCAATAAATGTTATTATTTTTATTATCACAGCACTTATATATTTTTATGTTAACAATTGATTTTTTAATAATAGTTTTTGCAAATAATATAATATTAATATTTTAGCAGACCTTGTGGGCGGTAGAATGGGGTTTACATTAATTTTTATTGCAACTCAATACCACTATAATTGTTGATATAATTGATGTATTAAAAATAATTAAATTGTTTTATCTCAACTAGCCAAATATTATAATCTTTGAAATAATTTGAATTTTTATTACCAATATTATAGAAATAGTCGATAGCCATTAAATTTGTTAGTGTTGGTGGCAATAAAGATTATTATTATATATAATAGAAATATATAATGATAATTTAAAAATAGGAGTCTGATAAAGGTTTTAAAAAGGCAACAAAATTAATAATATCAAAAAAATCACCAAATAATTAAATAAGTATACACAAACAATAAGTAGACTTGATGTAATTTTAGTATATACCTTTTTATTTCAAAACAATCAAAACAAACTTACTTTTATTTAAAAAAAATCAAGACAAACTTACTAAGGCGAAATATAGCTTGAATATATAAATATATTCAACCTGTTCGTAGATCTATAATATTAAGTCTTATTAGAACTATGAACAAATCTCATGTTTAAATAACTACTTTCTGGCTAATATCAAACAGGATATTGAGTTATACAACAGAGATTTGTATGTTATACCTAGAACCACTTTCATGACACTAACGGAGCTAAAGAAATAACATTATTTTTTAATTCATTTCTTTCTATTTAAATTAAGTAAATAGCCATCTGAACACTCGTTTCGAGACCTATCTCTCATCAGTGCAGCTTTGCTATTTTGAATTATAAAATGGAATACACTTACACTAGCTTGATTTTCATTAACACCATGTGTCGGACTGGCGAGGTTAGATTTTGATTTGACATGTGTGTAGAAAGACCTGACCTCAGTTTCCGTTATTGATTTAAATGATAATTGAATATTGGGGTGAAACCTAGATAGCTTGAATTTGTAAATATATTCAATATTATAGAGCTACGAACAGGTTGAATATATTTATATATTCAAGCTATATTTCGCTATAAGTTTGTATGATTGTATCTAAAATTAGTATTGTTTGACCCCAATATTCAATTAACAAATAAATCAAGACTGTAGACTTGCAGGAATTATTTATAATATAAATTATTTATATACTTGACCAATAAAAGTAAATATATGAAAGCGAAAAATATTTGTGTTCAAATTAGAAATTTTTCGACGATTAATGAAATGTATGTTAATTTTCCTAATAAAATTTTACTCACACAATTCATCTCGTCTTCAATCTTTCGTCTTCAATCTTTGACTCCGGCACGGACAGGCGTAACATTTTCTTAATAAATTTGAACTGCCGTTCTCGGCTCGGGCAAGTTGGGGTTGCGCGGGTTCAAATTTATGAAAAAAATGTTATGCTAGTTCTGGGCTCGGGCAAGTTCGGGTTGCTCGGGTTCAAATTTATGAAGAAAATGTAACGGCTGAGATCAGAAACGAGACTCTCGTGTGAAGCTCTAAAAATAATGATAATATCCTCCCAATGCCCTTTATGCAATGACAGACTAACACTAAAATTCCATATATCTCAGACAGACACAAATAGCTACTAGGCAAATTTAAAAACAGAGACATTGATTGGACTATATCGACATACTTTGTTTAAAACGGGACTTGAGACACTCTACACGCAGACATCCTACAAAGACATTATACGAAACATTATACGTTGAATAATCAACGCATATCATCCCATATCACCTCACATATATAGTAGAAGAATAAATATTTATTGGAGAGGAAAAGGCAACAAAAGGCTATCGACCACTAGGTCTTTCTGCCCAATATTATCGTTAAAATAAATAAATAAATAATTATATTAATTGTAACATAAAAAATGGTACAAAGTTACAGTATATATCATTATTTATTTATTTTAACGATTATATTCGGCAAAAAGACCTAGTGGTCGATAGCCTTTTGTTGCCTTTTTTTTCCAATAAATATTTATTCTTCTTCTATCGATAATATAATAAATACTTATTGCAAATAAAAAATAGTAATTTATATTTTTAGTAATTTAAATTTTACATATGAAATTAATTTTAATAACACATGAGCACAAATCTATAATAATAAAAATAAAAACTCTGATAATTATTAAAAGATAAATTAAGGCAGAAGCCGAAATAAACCTCGAGGCCGGTAGCCCTTTGGTAACCATTTTTTAAGTTACAATAAATATGATTATTTATTTTATTAATTGAATAATTGAATTTTTTTTTATTCAGGAATTAAATTGTTTTAAGATAATTGATGTATTTTTTAAATTAAAATTCTAAAAAAAAATCTGTTGAATTAAACAAACAAATAAATAAATAAAAATATTTGATTTTTCAAATTAAAAAAAACCCAACAATGAATTAAATTTCTGTTCTAAATTAATTTTATAATAAAAACAAATTAATAAGCTACAAAGAAAACATAATTTCACAACAAATTATACCAAAATATGTCCAATGGTCAATTAAAATTATATTTATTTCTATAGTTAATATCTTCAATTTAAATTATAAAGAATAATAACTATCTACAAAAAATTAAAGTATAAATGTAAAAAAATTAAAACAATAAATTCAAATTGAAAAAATAAAAAAAATAAATTAATAAGAAAAAATAATAAACTTTATATATTAATTTCAAACAAAAGTTTTCTTCAACATTCAAGCCAAGCCAAATATGTAGTTTTTTTTCTGTAAATTGAGATCCTAAAAAATTATAAATAAAATATAAAAAAAAAAAAAAAATTGTTTACTAAACAAGACAAGTCTATGTTAAATAGGTTTATTTATATATTTTCAAAATTATAAAATAATCAGTTCATATTTAAATAAATGTTAATTAATTAAAAAAATCTAAAACAAATAACATTTTTATTAAATCATATGAATTAAAAACAGAATTTTACTAGGAAATATTAAAATATATATTAAATTACACTACAATATGAGTGATCTAAAACATAATCGGTTTGTGCAAGTTTTGGAAATATAAACATACGACAATGATTTTTTAGAAAATGAATGAAAAATAATAATATTAATTAAAAAATATATAAAAAAATTAAATTAAATTAATAGTTATTTATCGGCGAGTGTAATAGAAACTTGTATTATATTTTGGTTTTGATTTAAGAAATTTAATTTAAAAGAAAAGTTCCATTTTCTGTATTTTCTTTGTAGAATAAGCATGTAGTCCTGGCCGGACACATGTGCACACAATGAACAACACAATCATGGCCTGATTGTGTTGTTGTCATGACAACGATAAAATTGTTGATTCGCACGTCAAAATTTTGTTTAGAGTATTGTGTTTAATCAATTTATGTTTTATTAATCATAAATAAATACATTTTTTTCTACCGCAGAGTTATTGTTAAATGGTGATTACTCCCGTAGAAGTCAAGAGATTTATACAAAGTTTTGTGATTGGCGATCAAAAAAGAACATCAGTGAAGTAAACATTTATAGTTTATGTTTACGAAGCCCGTAACTGAGTTATTTTGATGCGTTGTCATGAATACTTTTATTTCACAAGTGAATAAAATATTTTTATGTTAATGTTTTATTGATCCTTATCCAAGGGAAATAAATGACCTTATAATGTAAAATTGAATAAATTGATTTTTTAATAAAATTATTAGATTTTCTTCTCATTTACTTGTATTTATATTTGCAAACAATTTGGAAATTACAGGAAAATATGAATATGTTCACATAATTTTCAATCGATTCCATAAACTAATAAAATATACATAGCAAAAATCTAATGTAATATAATATTTGTGCTTTTATTTATGTGAGTCTCAAAACATATTTATAAAAAAAATTTCAAAGAAAATATAATACCTCTGAAAAATAATGGAGGATATTATTAAAAGTGCAGAAAGACTTCTTGGCCGATAGCCTTTGTGTACAATGTATTCAATAAAAATATTTTCACTTTCAATAAAAATGTAAAGCAGATATTTGAAAAACCATCTTATTGTTAGATAAATTATATAATTTCATCATTAAACAAAAATATTAATTGGAAAACAAATGAGATTTGTGAATTTAGATCTGAATTTATTTGGGTTCAATATAATATTTTATTAATTAAGATTCTATAAAATATTTCGAAGAGAATTAATTAATGTTGAGTGTAAAAAGATCGAAACTAGACCAAAGCAATCACTACAGTATAAACAATGATTGTTAAAACGTTTTTCGAACAAAATAGAAGAAAAAAACATTTTTGTACTTATAAAGTACGTAAGTAAGTAAGTAATTATTTTGTACGTTTTTGTGTTGTGTTTGTAACCAAGTAATTTAAAAATCGATTTGAATTTAATATATAATTATTTTTGAATAAAATTATTTATTATATTTCATCATTCAATTATTGGCACTACATAAATTATTATTAGGTTTTTCAAAGTATTTATTTATTTAATATTATACTATTAACTTTTGTAAAAAATAATTAAAAAATGAGAATTTGGTTTTTAATTGAAACTTACATTGTCAATTTTACTTAACATAAATACCTGTTTAAATGGTCCATGCATACAAGAATTTAAAAAATCTATAAGATTTAATCCATTTAGTCCATTTATAAATTTAAATATTCAAAATAAAAAACTCACCAAGAAATAATTTCACAACAAATTAAAAAAAAATAACAATTAAACAATAAAGAAATATATATATGCAAATAATGTATAAATAAAACGATTCACGTAAAACACTTTTGTAACTAAATTTGAATTCAATATAAGAGTCCGATTGTATAGAATAAAAAAAACCACTGTGTGTATGTTGTTTTTTTTGTTGTAATACCTTACCTTGTGTCTCTTGCACACTAAAATCTCCTGAGTAGAGAGTGAGAGTTATATTTATAGGCTTACAAATATACAGCCGCAGTCTGTTGTCTTTGGTGGGAATTTTACAATTTCCGATTACTTATTCATCTATTCTTGTCACTATTTAAATTCTTTTTTAATATCACAAAAAGCATCAATACAAACGCAATATTGCTGCTTTACAAAATTACTTTAAAATTGGAACAAGAACATTTTATTTTCGTCACTTTCCCATTAAAATATTCTCTCAGAGTATCCAATTTTACTTGTACTAGTACAACAGGTTTTCGTGAATGTTTGTACATCTATCAAAATATGAAAGTCTGTAGAGTCTTGTCTATCTAGTTTTATGTGTTTATTATCCTTTTTATTCCAAACGAGAATTGACTCATAGAAATGTCTAATGCACATAGATAGCTTAGGCTGGATCTCGTCTAAACCAATAAAAAAAAGACTAGACAGGCGAGATAGAGAGACAAGACTTGACAGACAAGACTAGACAGACAAGACTAGACAGACAGGACTAGACAGACAAGACTAGACAGACAAGACTAGACAGACAAGACTGGACAGACAAGACTAGACAGACAAGACTAGACAGACAAGACTAGACAGACAAGACTTTTTTTTTTAATTAAAATAATAATAAAAGACAACAAGACTTCAAAAAGTTAAAAAAAAATAAATAAATAAATATTAAAAAAAAGGAGGAGATACATCCCGGAAACCGCCCCTAGGCATTACTTCAAGATGATTTATCCCTCCTCGTTTCTAAATTCGGTTTTCTCTTATGTGTTTCTCTTTTGCTTTTATTATATCCCTCATCATTTCTGTTATTACGTTCCAATCTTCTGTTCTTAGAAGCAATTCTGCCACATTAGCTGTTGATATGACTGTGCCGCATAATTGATTTGCTGTTTCACGAAGGTCCATCCATCTGACACAGTGAAAAATTGTGTGTTCGGCTAATTCAATGTCCGGACAGAACCAGCAGATTGGGTTTTCTTTTTTTTAATTTTGTAAAGGTATGTTCCAAATACCCCGTGCCCAGTGAAGGCCTGTGTAACATAGTAATCCACTTCACCCCACTTTCTCCTGCTCCACAACCTAACGTCTTTTATAAGATTTTTGGTCCAACCATTGTATTCTCCCCATCTTTGCTGCCACTCCTTCATGCATTTATCTTTAGCATCAGACCTACTGCTTTTTCCAAGTCGGTATATGTAAACCATCTACTTGGCTCTCAGTTCGAGAGGCGGCAGTGAGGCGATAGCGGTTGCTGCAGCAGTGGAGACAGTTCTATATGCCGAAATAACTCTTAGTGCCATTTTTCGGTTTAGGGCTTCTAGTTTATTCTTATATAGAGAATGCTTAAGCGCTTGCGTCCAGATGGGTGCACCGTACAAGATGGCTGAAGACGCCGCGAACATTAGTATTCGACGTTTTCTCTCGCGCGGTCCCCAGATGTTTGGAGTGATCCTAGTCAGAGCCATTAGTGACTTCTCGACTTTCTCGCATTTGATTTTGATGTGGGTAGTCATACGGGTATTTCTATCTAAGTATACCCCCAGGTACTTGATTGCCGGCTTGCTCGTTATTATGGCGTCGCCAATTTTTACCGACAGAGTCTTAAGTTTTCTTCTACCCACAAGGATTACCATTTCCGTCTTCGCGTGTGCCATTTTAAGCCCTAATTCTGTTAGATGTTGGTGTATTATTGCTACGGCATTTTTCGCGGACTCTTCCAGTTGTGACTTATTTCTACCGCAAACAATCACTGCTAGGTCGTCAGCGTATGCAACAGAGGTAACTTTTTTTCCTAAGTCGAGTTCTAAAATGCTGTTGTAGAAGATGTTCCATAATGTAGGTCCTAGAATGGAGCCCTGTGGGACACCGCATGTTGTTTCTATTTTTGAGCCTCTGTTTGTGATGATATATCGGTTGCTGAGGTACGACTGGACCATCTTAATCAGATATGGGCTAATTTCCGCAGTTTTTAGTGCGTCAATTATGAGGTCCCACGAAGCTGAATTAAAGGCATTTTCTATGTCAATAGTAAGAAGTACGGCGAGCTCTTGGTTCTTGAAGGCCTTTTCTCTAATTTTGTTAGGTATCTCCATGACTTTGGACAGGGCATCTATCGTTGACCTGCCCGCTCGAAATCCGTATTGTCTGTCGTGTAGAATTCCTTTGCTTTCTAGCTCGTTCTCCAGGAGTGTCTTAACTAACATTTCTAATAGTTTACCTGGGGTATTTAGAATACAAATCGGCCGGAATGATGTTTTATCGGCCGGATCTTTTTTGGGTTTTTCAATGAGTACTAGACGTGCCTCCTTCCAAATGTCTGGAAATTCTCCTTTAGTTAGACAGCTGTTCATAACTCTCAAGACGATTTCAGGTCTCCTGGTAGCTATTTCTTTGAGCACATCTGTGGGTATGTCTTCCGGTCTTGATTCTCTGCGCAGTTTTTACAATATCTTCCAAGTCAAAAGTCTTTATTTCAGTTACTACTGGGACCATCCAGTTGATTTTGGATTTCTTCGGGAACAGTTTTTCTACCTGGCTACTTATCTCTTCCTCGCTTAGGCTAATGTTTGGTCTAAGATTTAGTTTGCCTGATATAATTTTAAATCTTCCTCTAATTGATTGCAGAGATCCTTCCACAGCTCTTTCTTGCGTGCGTATTAGCAATCTTGAACTCTTTTTTGGAGTTACTATATTCGATTCTAGCCTCTTGTTTCTGTTCATCAGTTGTCTCTGTTCTTGTCTTCTGTTTATCTTCTTCAAAATTGTTGCCGTCCTACTTTTTGATAATCAAGAACCGGGGCCGTGCCGCCGTCACCTGATTATCAGATCCCATTTTTCGGGAGATGGGAATCTCCTGGTTACCATGTTCCATCATCTTCCATAAATTTGATTTCTGCCGCCGAAGGCGGACTATAAACCTCCACGGCTACGATCTTATAAGCTTCTACTGTAGACAAGAATCCTCTGGAGGAGGGGTAGTTTTAAATAGATAAATAAATTTGTTAAATTCATTAAATTTATATGTATATCGGTTTTTTGTATTTATCCGAAAACACTACGTTTTAATCCGTTGAGCCTTTTTCTCTATAGTCCACACGGTTTGGGATCGAACCCGAGCTGACGAGTGGAATTCGGCGACGCTGCCCACTACGCTATTTAACTCTTTTAACACTTTTAGCTACGCTGTTTAATTTTAGCAGTTAAATTTACGTGTTTATTTAAGTTGATCGTCCACGTGTTTTGTAAACTATTGAGGTTATGTTAAAAAATATTTATATAGAGTTAGATAAAAAGGCACTTATCTTTATTTCGGTTGCTCCCACTTTAGCCCACGGCGTTATGCGATGAGGAAAAAAGGCTCACCACCACTAGGGTGGCAAGAGGGGACGAAAAAAAGATGAAAAAACATTATGAGTCAAAAATCTCGTGGAGGGCTACTAACACAAAATTACGGCACACGGAGTCCTATCACTCACACAAAAAGTATATACAACAGTTCACCGGAGCTTATAGCACAATATAGTCAAAAAATCACTATTGTTTAAACGGTCTCTATCCACAATTTTTAACTAAAAAAAGCCGATAACTACGAAACAGCTCCTTCTCTGTCGGCGAGACAGACAAGACTAGACAGACAAGACTAGACAGACAAGACTAGAGAGACAAGACTAGACAGACAAGACTAGACAGACAAGACTAGACAGACAAGACTAGACAGACAAGACTAGACAGACAAGACTAGACAGACAAGACTAGACAGACAAGACTAGACAGACAAGACTAGACAGACAAGACTAGAGAGACAAGACTAGACAGACAAGACTAGACAGACAAGACTAGACAGACAAGACTAGACAGACAAGACTAGACAGACAAGACTAGACAGACAAGACTAGAGAGACAAGACTAGACAGACAAGACTAGACAGACAAGACTAGACAGACAAGACTAGACAGACAAGACTAGACAGACAAGACTAGACAGACAAGACTAGACAGACAAGACTAGACAGACAAGACTAGACAGACAAGACTAGACAGACAAGACTAGACAGACAAGACTAGACAGACAAGACTAGACAGACAAGACTAGACAGACAAGACTAGACAGACAAGACTAGACAGACAAGACTAGACAGACAAGACTAGACAGACAAGACTAGACAGACAAGACTAGACAGACAAGACTAGACAGACAAGACTAGACAAGACTAGACAGACAAGACTAGACAGACAAGACTAGACAAGACTAGACAGACAAGACTAGACAGACAAGACTAGACAGACAAGACTAGACAGACAAGACTAGACAGACAAGACTAGACAGACAAGACTAGACAGACAAGACTAGACAGACAAGACTAGACAGACAAGACTAGACAGACAAGACTAGACAGACAAGACTAGACAGACAAGACTAGACAGACAAGACTAGACAGACAAGACTAGACAGACAAGACTAGACAGACAAGACTAGACAGACAAGACTAGACAGACAAGACTAGACAGACAAGACTAGACAGACAAGACTAGACAGACAAGACTAGACAGACAAGACTAGACAGACAAGACTAGACAGACAAGACTAGACAGACAAGACTAGACAGACAAGACTAGACAGACAAGACTAGACAGACAAGACTAGACAGACAAGACTAGACAGACAAGACTAGACAGACAAGACTAGACAGACAAGACTAGACAGACAAGACTAGACAGACAAGACTAGACAGACAAGACTAGACAGACAAGACTAGACAGACAAGACTAGACAGACAAGACTAGACAGACAAGACTAGACAGACAAGACTAGACAGACAAGACTAGACAGACAAGACTAGACAGACAAGACTAGACAGACAAGACTAGACAGACAAGACTAGACAGACAAGACTAGACAGACAAGACTAGACAGACAAGACTAGACAGACAAGACTAGACAGACAAGACTAGACAGACAAGACTAGACAGACAAGACTAGACAGACAAGACTAGACAGACAAGACTAGACAGACAAGACTAGACAGACAAGACTAGACAGACAAGACTAGACAGACAAGACTAGACAGACTAGAGACAAGACTAGACAGACAAGACTAGACAGACAAGACTAGACAGACAAGACTAGACAGACAAGACTAGACAGACAAGACTAGACAGACAAGACTAGACAGACAAGACTAGACAGACAAGACTAGACAGACAAGACTAGACAGACAAGACTAGACAGACAAGACTAGACAGACAAGACTAGACAGACAAGACTAGACAGACAAGACTAGACAGACAAGACTAGACAGACAAGACTAGACAGACAAGACTAGACAGACAAGACTAGACAGACAAGACTAGACAGACAAGACTAGACAGACAAGACTAGACAGACAAGACTAGACAGACAAGACTAGACAGACAAGACTAGACAGACAAGACTAGACAGACAAGACTAGACAGACAAGACTAGACAGACAAGACTAGACAGACAAGACTAGACAGACAAGACTAGACAGACAAGACTAGACAGACAAGACTAGACAGACAAGACTAGACAGACAAGACTAGACAGACAAGACTAGACAGACAAGACTAGACAGACAAGACAGACAAGACTAGACAGACAAGACTAGACAGACAAGACTAGACAGACAAGACTAGACAGACAAGACTAGACAGACAAGACTAGACAGACAAGACTAGACAGACAAGACTAGACAGACAAGACTAGACAGACAAGACTAGACAGACAAGACTAGACAGACAAGACTAGACAGACAAGACTAGACAGACAAGACTAGACAGACAAGACTAGACAGACAAGACTAGACAGACAAGACTAGACAGACAAGACTAGACAGACAAGACTAGACAGACAAGACTAGACAGACAAGACTAGACAGACAAGACTAGACAGACAAGACTAGACAGACAAGACTAGACAGACAAGACTAGACAGACAAGACTAGACAGACAAGACTAGACAGACAAGACTAGACAGACAAGACTAGACAGACAAGGACTAGACAGACAAGACTAGACAGACAAGGACTAGACAGACAAGACTAGACAGACAAGACTAGACAGACAAGACTAGACAGACAAGACTAGACAGACAAGACTAGACAGACAAGACTAGACAGACAAGACTAGACAGACAAGACTAGACAGACAAGACTAGACAGACAAGACTAGACAGACAAGACTAGACAGACAAGACTAGACAGACAAGACTAGACAGACAAGACTAGACAGACAAGACTAGACAGACAAGACTAGACAGACAAGACTAGACAGACAAGACTAGACAGACAAGACTAGACAGACAAGACTAGACAGACAAGACTAGACAGACAAGACTAGACAGACAAGACTAGACAGACAAGACTAGACAGACAAGACTAGACAGACAAGACTAGACAGACAAGACTAGACAGACAAGACTAGACAGACAAGACTAGACAGACAAGACTAGACAGACAAGACTAGACAGACAAGACTAGACAGACAAGACTAGACAGACAAGACTAGACAGACAAGACTAGACAGACAAGACTAGACAGACAAGACTAGACAGACAAGACTAGACAGACAAGACTAGACAGACAAGACTAGACAGACAAGACTAGACAGACAAGACTAGACAGACAAGACTAGACAGACAAGACTAGACAGACAAGACTAGACAGACAAGACTAGACAGACAAGACTAGACAGACAAGACTAGACAGACAAGACTAGACAGACAAGACTAGACAGACAAGACTAGACAGACAAGACTAAGACAGACAAGACTAGACAGACAAGACTAGACAGACAAGACTAGACAGACAAGACTAGACAGACAAGACTAGACAGACAAGACTAGACAGACAAGACTAGACAGACAAGACTAGACAGACAAGACTAGACAGACAAGACTAGACAGACAAGACTAGACAGACAAGACTAGACAGACAAGACTAGACAGACAAGACTAGACAGACAAGACTAGACAGACAAGACTAGACAGACAAGACTAGACAGACAAGACTAGACAGACAAGACTAGACAGACAAGACTAGACAGACAAGACTAGACAGACAAAACTAGACAGACAAGACTAGACAGACAAGACTAGACAGACAAGACTAGACAGACAAGACTAGACAGACAAGACTAGACAGACAAGACTAGACAGACAAGACTAGACAGACAAGACTAGACAGACAAGACTAGACAGACAAGACTAGACAAGACAAGACTAGACAGACAAGACTAGACAGACAAGACTAGACAGACAAGACTAGACAGAAG